>JAIOJX010000025.1:181659800-182291800 GCA_022376925.1 Tragulus kanchil
TCAGTCTATAGCCACTTGATCAGAAGCACAGCTGACAATCTGGACTTTGGACTGAAGTGGAAGAATGGGGACCATATTTTAGGACTGAGCTTACTTCACTATCACCAGGTAGACAGTGTCTGAATTCAGCTGAATCATAGGACACTCATGTAGTGTCAAAGAATTGCTGGGTGATGTGTTGGGAATAAAAGGGCTTCTTCCCCCGGTAGCTAAGCAGAAAAGAATCTGCAATGCAGGAGACTCAGATTAGATCCCTGGGTTGGGAAGATCCCCCGGAGGAGGGCATGGAATCCACTTTAATACTCTTGTCTGAAGAATTCCATGGACAGAGGAGCTTTGCAGGCTACAGTCTCTAGGGTCTCAAAGAGTCAGATAAGATTGAAGTGACTTAGCACACATGCATGCACGTATTGGGAAAAAGCATACATTGCCATTGAAGTCAAAGTCATAACATGGATACTAGACACTGTTCTGGCTCTAATGTATAGTTAAGTCCTAAAGAGTGTGTGCTCAGTTGCTACGTCATGTCCAACTTTCTTCGACCCTGTGGACTGTATCCCACCAGGCTCCTCTGTCCATGGAGTTTCCCAAGCAAGAATACTGAAGTGGGTTGCCATTTCCTTCTCCAAAACTTCATTAAGATGCGAGTTCTAGCCCTGGGTTGGGAAGATCTCCTGGAGAAGGAAATGGCAACTCACTCCAGTATTCTTGTCTGGATAATCCTATGGACAGAGGAGCCTGGTGGGCTACAGTCCATGGCATCCCATAGAGTCAGACATGAAGGGCTAATACTTTCAGTTCACTTTAAGATAATAAAACTCAGTTTAAACACAACAAAAAGCGAGATGAACATTTGAAATGATAGCAAAGGCCTTGTTTGAAGTTAGGGGGGATAGATTATCGATGTCAATTAATTTATTATAAATAATGATTTTTAAAATTGTAGTGTGAAGCATGTATTGCTTTTAAAAGCTAAATACACAAATTACAAGAAGAGTAAAACAGTGCCCCACCACCTATCCATCCCCACATTCACTCCAGTAAGTTATTTACCTCTTCCAGCTAAGAAACACACATTGTTCTCCCTTCTTCAGCTTAAGACTTTGTTGACTTCTGAAAATGATTGCATGTGGTGTGTTTCCAGACACACGCCATGCATGGCCCTACGACACACACAAACCAGGCTGAATTCAGCTGAATCATAGGACACTCATGTAGTGTCAAAGAATTGCTGGGTGATGTGTTGGGAATAAAAGGGCTTCTTCCCCCGGTAGCTAAGCAGAAAAGAATCTGCAATGCAGGAGACTCAGATTAGATCCCTGGGTTGGGAAGATCCCCCGGAGGAGGGCATGGAATCCACTTTAATACTCTTGTCTGAAGAATTCCATGGACAGAGGAGCTTTGCAGGCTACAGTCTCTAGGGTCTCAAAGAGTCAGATAAGATTGAAGTGACTTAGCACACATGCATGCACGTATTGGGAAAAAGCATACATTGCCATTGAAGTCAAAGTCATAACATGGATACTAGACACTGTTCTGGCTCTAATGTATAGTTAAGTCCTAAAGAGTGTGTGCTCAGTTGCTACGTCATGTCCAACTTTCTTCGACCCTGTGGACTGTATCCCACCAGGCTCCTCTGTCCATGGAGTTTCCCAAGCAAGAATACTGAAGTGGGTTGCCATTTCCTTCTCCAAAACTTCATTAAGATGCGAGTTCTAGCCCTGGGTTGGGAAGATCTCCTGGAGAAGGAAATGGCAACTCACTCCAGTATTCTTGTCTGGATAATCCTATGGACAGAGGAGCCTGGTGGGCTACAGTCCATGGCATCCCATAGAGTCAGACATGAAGGGCTAATACTTTCAGTTCACTTTAAGATAATAAAACTCAGTTTAAACACAACAAAAAGCGAGATGAACATTTGAAATGATAGCAAAGGCCTTGTTTGAAGTTAGGGGGGATAGATTATCGATGTCAATTAATTTATTATAAATAATGATTTTTAAAATTGTAGTGTGAAGCATGTATTGCTTTTAAAAGCTAAATACACAAATTACAAGAAGAGTAAAACAGTGCCCCACCACCTATCCATCCCCACATTCACTCCAGTAAGTTATTTACCTCTTCCAGCTAAGAAACACACATTGTTCTCCCTTCTTCAGCTTAAGACTTTGTTGACTTCTGAAAATGATTGCATGTGGTGTGTTTCCAGACACACGCCATGCATGGCCCTACGACACACACAAACCAGGCTGATCATTCTTTGAGTAGTTCATCACATTGATGACTATTACCTGTGTATTTTTCTATAGACTTTCTATCTCATTAAAATGTTTTTTGGTTTTGTTTTGGGGTTTTTTTTAATGAGCAAGAAAGCACTGCTTGCTTTAGAAGGACAGGAACAAGAGTACCATAGGAAGAAATGGGAAAACAAAATCAGAAATTGAAATTCCATGGTAACTGAATTCCGGATCTATAAGGTATTTTTTAAAGTTTCATTGTGAACCATAAAGTGTATACAGAAAATGTTAAGCATCAGGTTGTACTATGAGTAATTTTAAAACTCTCAGAAAGAAATAGAAACTTGTTGAAAGCAGGGATTTGAATATGTATACATCGATGGTCATAGCAGGATCACTCACAGTAGTCAAAAGGTGGAAACAGCCCAAGTGTCCATTGACAAATGAATGGATAAATCAGCTGTGATACTGACATGCAATGAAATACTGTTCAGCCTTATGAGGAAGGGAACTGGGACACGTGCTACATCATGGATGAACTTTGAAGACATGACACTCAGTGAAGCAACCCAGTTGCAAAGGGACAAACTGTGATTGCATTATATAAGATACCAAGAGCAGTCAGATGCTTAGAGACAAAAAGTGGAATGGAAGTTCCTAGGGGCTGAGGGTGAGGGGTAGGGTTTACTGAGGACAGAGTTTCAGTCTGATATGTTGAAAAAAGTTCTACAGATGGGTAATGGTGATGGCTGGAAACAATGTGAACTCAATACAGCCAGACGGCATTCTTAAAAATAGTTCAGAATGGTGCACTTTGTGTTATGAATCTTTCACCACAATAAAAAGAAAAAAGAAAACGAAGAAAATTAACAGCATCCAAAAATCTTTTGGTGTCCCTTCCATCATAACCACCCTTCCCATCCTCTCTGAAGCAATCGCTTTTCCAGCCTTCTACATCTTGGTATAGTTTATCAACCCACCATGAATTCCAAAATGGTAACAGTTTTTAAACTTTCAACAAATGGAATCAAAACAATTCACAAGTCTGGTTTTTGCTCTACATTTTGTATACAATACACCTGTGTTATTGTCTGTGGCTACAGCTCATTTGCATTGTTGAATAGCATTTTATCATGCTAATATCTAACTGTTGCTGATGGGCATTTAGTTCTTTTAAGTTTGGGACTATTATGAACAGTGCTGCTATAACCATGATTGTATTTCCTAGACACACATGCCTCAGTTTCTAGAGTATCTTACCCAGGGATGACCTTGGGTCAGAGGATACTGGAGCTTCCACATGCTCAGGAATGCAATCTGTTTTCTCAAGTAATTATACCGGTTTTGCACACGCAAACACCGTTTGGAAGCTTTTTCACATCCTGGTCCATTCAGGTTTGGTCAATCCTTATTGCCCATCTGGTGGTAGTTTTCACTTCCTGGATTGCTAATAAGTTTGAACAGAGTTCAGAGGTCGCAACAGAAGATGGTCCACGTACTGCCTCCGTGCTAAATCACTTCAGTCGTGCCCGACTCTGTGCAACCCTGTGGACGTCAGCCCACCAGGCTCACCTGTGCATGGGATTCTCCAGGCAAGAATACTGGAGTGGGTTGCCATGCCCACCTCCCATGTACTACCTAACCACTTACAAAAGCAGAGTGCCACGGTCTTAGAGAGCAAGCTTATGGTTTCCTTGGGCAGGGGGCTGAAGGGAAGGAAGGGGAGAAAGAAGAGTTGGGGACTTGGGGATAGACATGTACGCATTGATATATTTAAAATGGATAACCAACAAGGTCCAACTGTATTCCAAAGGGAAGTCTGCTTAGTGTTATGTGGTAGCCTGGATGGGAGGGGAGTTAAGGGGGAGAATGAATACATGTATATGTATGGCTGAGTCCCTTTGCTGTCCACCTTGAACAATCACAATATTGTTAATCAGCTGTACTCCAACATACAATAAAAAGTTAAGGAAAACAGAGTGCCAATTCCTAGACTATGTATGGGCAACATGTCTGCTCATTTTTATAACTAGCATCAGGTTCCAAGTCTGGTTCATTAAAAGGTACCTGTCACAAAGAATTATCTACAATTATAATTTTCAAGGATTAAATATATACTTTAGACCTTTTATTGTTATGGTCAATCATGTGAAATAGTATGATTCAGTCAATAAATGTCCTGATAAACCCATTTAGCACTTGTGACCTTGAGAAATTTCACACACAACACAACCCCAAAGACCAGATAGACACTGTCCTCATGTATGTCTTTCATTGATCTCATCCTTTAAAGGCATATGCATGTACGTACCCAGTAATTCAGCCAAATGGAATCTCTTGTCAAGTAAAATGTACCTACCAAGCAAATGTACTTGGTAAATAATTGTTAAGTATTAATATTGACCATGTTAACATTTTTAACCCTTTCTATCATATGACGGGCTTCCCAGGTGACCCCATGGTAAAGACTGCCCATGCAGGAGACACAGGAAATGTGGGTTTGACCCCTGCGTCGGGAAGATCCCCCGCAGGAAAATATGAGCACCCACTCTAGTATTGTCAAGATATGTCCATGGACAGAAGAACCTGGCGGGCTTCGGTCCATGGGGTCTTAGAGAGTCAGATGTGACTGAGTGATGGAGCGCACACACAAACACCAGATGACGAACCATTCACTATGTGCAGCCTTTCAGAAGCGTGTTCCACCACCTTCCCCAGACGCAGGATTGTGCAGCGGCCATGACAGGGTCAGAAGGCTGAGGAAGGCCAGGATCAGCTTGGCTGAGTTCCGTTAGGCTTTCTCCTTTTCAGATGGTATTTCGCGACTTGATGTTAATTTTCCCAGCAAGCATTAGCTTGCATTGTTCTGTTTTGTTTTCCTTTTCCACATTGGTATTCATAAAATTCACTTGTTTTAAATATACAGCTTGATGAATTTTGGTAATTGTATACAATCATAATCACCATGGCAACTAAAATACAGACCCGTTCCCTCTCTCTAAAATGTTCCTTGAGTCTATTATACAACATTCATTCTCCCTCTGCTGTACCTCTGGCCTCCAGCAACCACTGTTCTACTTATTCTTTCCATAGTTTTGATAAAATCTCATATAATTGAAATCATACAGTACATTGTAGTGTATGTTTGATTTTCTCACTTAGAGTTGTTTCTGAGATTGATCCCTGTGCAGCACATGATAATACAGTGCTAATACATGATAATACCCTCTTGCTGCAGGTTAGTGTCCGTAGTACACAATTTGTTTGCCTATTTATCCACTGATGGACACATGGATTTCTTCCAGTTTTTGGCTGGAATATTCACATATTTTTAGGGGAATCTATGTTTTCATTTGTCTTGGACAGATACCTAAAAGTGGAATTCTTTTTCTTTTTTTAAAGATTTATTTATTTTGGGGGGTGGGGTGGGAGGGAGGGGGTGGGCGGGCCACTTCTATTGGTCTTTCATTTCTCTGTTTTCATCCGTCTTTGTTCTTTGGCCCATGTGGGCCTCCCATCACCATGGCCGCTGTTGTCGCAGAGCACCGACTCTGGGCACATGCGCTCCAGAGCTCCGGCTCAGTAGTTGGACGCATCAGTCCAGCCGCTCCGCGGCACGTGGGATCTTCCCAGGCCATGGATAGAACCGGCACCCCTTGCACTGCAAGGCAGTGTCCTTACCCACTGGACCACCAGGGAAGCCCTAAAAGTGGAATTCTTGAGTCATATTCAACATGCATATGCAATTTTGTAAAGCGCTGCTGTATTCTTTTCCAACGTGGCTGTACCATTTTGCATTCCACTAGCAGTGTATGAGTTTCAGTTGCTGTACATTCCCACTGGAGAAGGGAATGGAAAGCCTCTTCAGAGCTCTTGCCTTGAGAACCCCATGAATGCACAGATGAAATGGCACAAACACATGACACTGAAGGATGAACACCCCAGGTCAGTAGATGTCTGATAAGTTACTGGAGAAGAGCTGAGAAATAGGTCCAGAGAAATGAAGAGGCCAAGACAAAGCAGAAATGATGCCCAACTGTGGATGTGTCTGATGGTGAAAGTTAGGTCTGATGCAGTAACGAACAATACTGCATAAGAGCCTGGAATGTCAGATCCATGAATCAAGGTAAACTGAAAGTGATCAAATAGGAGACGGCAAGTGGGAGCACTGACATTTTAGGAATCGGTGAACTAAAATGGATGGGAATGGGCAAATTTAATTCAGATAACCATTATATCTACTTCTGTGAGCAAGAATCTCTTGGAAGAAAAAGAGCATCCCTTATAGTCAACAAAAGAGTTCAAACTGCAGTAATCGGGTGCAGTCTCAAAAATGAGAGAACGATCTCAGTTTATAAGGCAAACCATTCAATACCACAGTAATCCAAGTCTATACCCCAACCACTAATGCTGAAGAAGCTGAAGTTGAATGCTTCTGTGAAGACCTATGACCTACCAAATCTAGAACTAACACCAAATATATATATATATATATACATACCCTTTCCATCAGAGGGAACTGGAATGAAAAATTAACAGGCATATTTGACCTTGAAGGACAAAATGAAGCAGGGCAAAGGCCAACAGAGTTTGGCCAAGAGAATGCACTGGTCACAGCAAACACCCTCTTCCAACTACACAAGAGACAACCCCACACAGGGACATGGCCAGATGGTCAATACTGAAATCAGATTGATTATATTCTTCAGCCGAAGAGGAAGACGCTCTGTATAGTCAGCAAAAACAAGATGTGGAACTGACTGTGGCTCCAGTTATGAAGTCCTTATTGCAAAATTCAGACTTCAGTTGAAGACAATAGAGAAAACCACTAGGTCATTCAGGTATGACCTAAATAAAATTGCTTTTGATTATACAATAGAAGTGACAAACTGGCTCGATGGATAAGATCTGATAGATGGAGTGCCTAATTCTTTTTTTATTTATGGATATAATGTCTTCTTGTATTGTTTGGAGGATTTAATCCATAGCATTTAAACACCCTAAGAAGATGAATGTAATACCTACAATTCTTCAATAATAAATTCTTTGTTCATTGAGTTCGTAGGTAGTCTTTAGTGATAATTGTTTTGAAGACAGGCATTATCATTTTTGTATTCATCTTGAGTAGATTTTTCTTATGTTTCCCATCCCACTGATGATACCTTCTGCGGTTGGTGGTTTTGCAGTTGACATCCCTGGGATATTGGATTCCCCAGACCAGACCCAGGTTTTGCATATTGGCACCTCAGCTCTCTCTTTTTTTGTTGTTTTTTCAAACATTTATTTTATTTATTTATCTTTTGGGGGGTGAAGTGTAGAGGGAGGGGGACGGGCGGGCCACTTCTATCGGTCTTTCATTTCTCTATTTTCATCCGTCTTTGTTCTTTGGCTCCTGTGGGCCTCCCATTGCTGTGGCCTCTGTCGTTGCAGAGCACCGGCTCTGGGCGCATGCGCTCCAGAGTTCCGGCTTGGTAATTGGACACATCAGTCCAGCCATGCCGCCGCACGTGGGATCTTCCCAGGCCAGGGATCAAACCGGCGCCCCTTGCACTGCAAGGAGGTGTCCTTACCCACTGGACCACCAGGGAAGCCCTCAGCTCTCTTAATCTATGGCACTTTCTGAGATGGAGATAAGGCCTCAGATCTCACTTTGGGGGCCACCCAATAGGTAGTGTAACCTTAGAAAGAGTGAACCAAACAAGCAAAGAGGGGACAGGGGGATAAACTTACAGTCTACAATACCTCTGGTCCTCCAGCTCACACACGGTTGCCCTCACCAGGAATCCCAGCCGCAGCGCTGGTGAACAGTTCCATGCAGATTTTAACCTGCTTCGCTTCGGGCTGATGGCGCCTCTGCGCATGTACACACGGCTCTGCCCTTGTCCTTTGCCCCAGGTCTTCTCTAATCCCTGTGACAGCCTGCTGGACCTCATCTATGAGAAACACAGAGATATGGGGCCAATTAAGAGCCCATGGGTAACCTTCAGGGAATGGAGACTGGAGACAACGGTTAGTCATTTTTCTCAGGCATCCTTCTGGTGGAAAATGCTGAGGCATGCTCTGTATTCTCAGAATCACTACCAGGAGTAAAGGGAAGTTGTTCTGCACAGAAGACCACATTGAGGTCCTTATATTGACTTTGCTTCTCTCTTATTTTATTCTCCCTATGCCTTCACTCTAGCTTCCTACTGTCACTTCCAAAATAAACTACCTACATATAAACCTTATTCTGCTTTGTGAGGAAGCTGGGATAAGACACACCCTGACCTCGTTAAAATCAACAAGCGATCAGAGATGAGGAATCCCCACTGATAAAGTCCCTAATAGTCAGCTTCTTGAGTCGCAAAGCAGGGTAGAGGAGGGTTAAAAGTGAATAGGAGTGCTCACAATGGCATGGGGCGATGGTCCGGAGGGGTGGGATGGGGGGAATTGGGGCGGTGGGGACCAGGGATATGCATATGACTGATCTAGGAACATACGTGTCTGTGAACAACAAAACTCTGTAAAACCTTTAAAATAAAGATTTTTTAAAAAAAAGTGAATCTGATAAAATAGATAACTAGTAAGAACCCATTGTATAACTCAGGGAACTCTCCTTAGTGCTTGATGGAGACCTAAATGGGAAGAAATCCCCAAAAGAGGGCAGATATATATACATAAGACTGATTCACTTTGCTGAAAAGTAAAAACAATCATATAAAGTAAAGCAACCATATGCCAATAAAATTTAATAATGAATATGTGGATCTGAAGGGACAAACAGAAAACCAAAAGAATCCTCCCCCAAAAGTTTATTATCCTCAGACTTAAGGCCCAATGAAATTTTGTCAACATGAAAAAATGCTCTTTTCATACAATATTCCAATTCAGGTGTAAAAAGATTAGTCAAAGAGGTGCAAAGAGCTTTCAGTCAAAATGAGATTGTATGCAATTATAAAATATACAGAGTAGAGTTATGGCAGGGCCAGTCACCCCTTGGCAGTAACATTGCCAGACACTCTAAAACATGGGCAATAAGCAAGATAGTGTCCAGTGACCCCTCCAATTCTAAGTCAGGGCATTGTTGCTGTTTAGTCATGAAGTTCTGTCTGCCTCTTTGGGGACCCCATGGATTGGAGCCCAGAAGGCTCCTCTGTCCATGGGATTTCCCAGGCAGGCATACTGGGGTGGATTGTCATTTCCTCCTCCAAGGTATCTTCCCCACCCAGCGTTCAAACCCATGTCTCCTTCATTGGCAGATGAATTATTTACCACGGAGTCACCTAGAAGTCAGGGTATGCATACGTTTCTACTAATAAAATGGAAACATCCTCCTTCCGTAGGGTGATATGAGCAGTGATCACTAAGATACACTAAAAATTTCTCAATTTTCTTCTTTGTGAGGAAGCTGGGATAAGACACACCCTGACCTCGTTAAAATCAACAAGCGATCAGAGATGAGGAATCCCCACTGATAAAGTCCCTAATAGTCAGCTTCTTGAGTCGCAAAGCAGGGTAGAGGAGGGTTAAAAGTGAATAGGAGTGCTCACAATGGCATGGGGCGATGGTCCGGAGGGGTGGGATGGGGGGAATTGGGGCGGTGGGGACCAGGGATATGCATATGACTGATCTAGGAACATACGTGTCTGTGAACAACAAAACTCTGTAAAACCTTTAAAATAAAGATTTTTTAAAAAAAAGTGAATCTGATAAAATAGATAACTAGTAAGAACCCATTGTATAACTCAGGGAACTCTCCTTAGTGCTTGATGGAGACCTAAATGGGAAGAAATCCCCAAAAGAGGGCAGATATATATACATAAGACTGATTCACTTTGCTGAAAAGTAAAAACAATCATATAAAGTAAAGCAACCATATGCCAATAAAATTTAATAATGAATATGTGGATCTGAAGGGACAAACAGAAAACCAAAAGAATCCTCCCCCAAAAGTTTATTATCCTCAGACTTAAGGCCCAATGAAATTTTGTCAACATGAAAAAATGCTCTTTTCATACAATATTCCAATTCAGGTGTAAAAAGATTAGTCAAAGAGGTGCAAAGAGCTTTCAGTCAAAATGAGATTGTATGCAATTATAAAATATACAGAGTAGAGTTATGGCAGGGCCAGTCACCCCTTGGCAGTAACATTGCCAGACACTCTAAAACATGGGCAATAAGCAAGATAGTGTCCAGTGACCCCTCCAATTCTAAGTCAGGGCATTGTTGCTGTTTAGTCATGAAGTTCTGTCTGCCTCTTTGGGGACCCCATGGATTGGAGCCCAGAAGGCTCCTCTGTCCATGGGATTTCCCAGGCAGGCATACTGGGGTGGATTGTCATTTCCTCCTCCAAGGTATCTTCCCCACCCAGCGTTCAAACCCATGTCTCCTTCATTGGCAGATGAATTATTTACCACGGAGTCACCTAGAAGTCAGGGTATGCATACGTTTCTACTAATAAAATGGAAACATCCTCCTTCCGTAGGGTGATATGAGCAGTGATCACTAAGATACACTAATGTATTTTGGAAGAAATGAGCTTCTGCTAGCAAAGTTTGTCCTTCAACCAACAGAAAGGTCCACCACGCAAGGGCAGAGTGAGAGAAGTTTCAGAATAGAGCTGTGGGGTGTGTAGCTGGTGATGGGGGTGGGGAGAGGTTTGTAGTCTCTACTCTCCAAAAACATCTGCTAAAGTAAGCAGAGATGCAGCATGGAGAAACCCCAAACAGAATATGACCCTCATTCAGCTCTCCCGTGGCAAGATCTAAACGGCACCTTTGTTTGATGTCTGGCACATTGTTCCCAAGGCAGCAATGGTCAATTCTGGGGAGACATATGACACCTCAGGGATACTGGACTTGGAAGAAGCAAAGGTCCAGCCCATGCAAGAGAAACAGAGCAATGGTGTGTTCTTTCAGCGGACAAGGATGCTCCCTACTCCCTACATCCCAGACAAAGGTCCTTTTGGACAGAAAGAGCAGCTCTGCTGGCTGGTCTGCGTTATGAGCAGACTCTTTTATATGCACGGTCATTATGAGAAATTGACTCTTATTAAATGCCAGATGATTTCTTGGATGTGATTTTGTGTAGTGACGTAGTTTTATAAGAAGTCAGGTAAAGCGAAGACCAAGCCTGGGCATGAATTTCAGCTCTAATAATTATTGCATCCACTTGGTGCATTATCTCATTTAATCTTCAGTGCATCTCCACCAGGCAGGTGCTAGGAGTAACCCCAGGTTGAGGCCCAGAAGGGGGATCTAAAACATGGGCAATAAGCAAGATAGTGTCCAGTGACCCCTCCAATTCTAAGTCAGGGCATTGTTGCTGTTTAGTCATGAAGTTCTGTCTGCCTCTTTGGGGACCCCATGGATTGGAGCCCAGAAGGCTCCTCTGTCCATGGGATTTCCCAGGCAGGCATACTGGGGTGGATTGTCATTTCCTCCTCCAAGGTATCTTCCCCACCCAGCGTTCAAACCCATGTCTCCTGCATTGGCAGATGAATTATTTACCACGGAGTCACCTAGAAGTCAGGGTATGCATACGTTTCTACTAATAAAATGGAAACATCCTCCTTCCGTAGGGTGATATGAGCAGTGATCACTAAGATACACTAATGTATTTTGGAAGAAATGAGCTTCTGCTAGCAAAGTTTGTCCTTCAACCAACAGAAAGGTCCACCACGCAAGGGCAGAGTGAGAGAAGTTTCAGAATAGAGCTGTGGGGTGTGTAGCTGGTGATGGGGGTGGGGAGAGGTTTGTAGTCTCTACTCTCCAAAAACATCTGCTAAAGTAAGCAGAGATGCAGCATGGAGAAACCCCAAACAGAATATGACCCTCATTCAGCTCTCCCGTGGCAAGATCTAAACGGCACCTTTGTTTGATGTCTGGCACATTGTTCCCAAGGCAGCAATGGTCAATTCTGGGGAGACATATGACACCTCAGGGATACTGGACTTGGAAGAAGCAAAGGTCCAGCCCATGCAAGAGAAACAGAGCAATGGTGTGTTCTTTCAGCGGACAAGGATGCTCCCTACTCCCTACATCCCAGACAAAGGTCCTTTTGGACAGAAAGAGCAGCTCTGCTGGCTGGTCTGCGTTATGAGCAGACTCTTTTATATGCACGGTCATTATGAGAAATTGACTCTTATTAAATGCCAGATGATTTCTTGGATGTGATTTTGTGTAGTGACGTAGTTTTATAAGAAGTCAGGTAAAGACGAAGACCGAAGCCTGGGCATGAATTTCAGCTCTAATAATTATTGCATCCACTTGGTGCATTATCTCATTTAATCTTCAGTGCATCTCCACCAGGCAGGTGCTAGGAGTAACCCCAGGTCACACAAGTACAAATTGAGGCCCAGAGAAAGGGCGAGGTGCTCCCAAGGTAACAAAGTGCCCCATTTGGGCACCCAAGCCAAGATTCCAACCCAAGCCTCACAAACAGTTAATCATTATATGTTATCTATACTAGCTACAGGACCTCAGCAAATTTACTTCTTCCTTTCGAGGGCCAGTCTTCGAATGCTTTACATGTACATCAAGTGTATATGTTTTAGGGGAGAAACACGTGGATTTATTTAGCAAGCATTACTAGAGAACCAACTGCATTAACAGGACATTGCATATCAAAAAGAAATCGACCAGGGGTTTCCCTGGTGGGCTAGTGGGTAAGGACACCGCCTTGCAACGCAAGGGCCACCGGCTCGATCCCTGGCCTGGGAAGATACCACATGTTGCAGAGCAGCTGGACCGATGTGTCCAACTACCGAGCCGGAGCTCTGGAGTGCTCTGTGGCAAAGAGAGACCACTGTGATGGGAGGCCCACACAGGCCAAAGAACAAAGATAAATAAATGAAAGATCAATAGAAGTGGCCAAAAAAAGAAAAAAAGAGAGAGAGAGAGAAAAATTGCCCAGAACAATGCCTGATGCTAGATGGGCTTATTCAGTTGAGTATAAAAGTGAATATGTCAGGTTTTGGAGAAGTGGCAATCCACTCCAGTACTCTTTCCTGGGAAGACAAGAGTCTCTCTTGCATGGGCAGAGGAGCCTGGTGGACTGCAGTCTGTGGCATCCCGAAAGAATCAGACATGACTTAGCAACTAAACAAAAACTGTATAGCCCAGGGAACTCTATAAAAAAAAAAAGAGTGAATACGTCAGGCTTTGCCTGTCAGAGCACCCCAAATCCTTGGTGGTTTAGTGGTAAAGAATCAGCCTGCAATGCAGAAGACCTAGGAGACTTGGGTTCAATGCCTGAGTCAGGAAGATCCGCTGGAGGAAGGCATGGCAACCCACTCCAGTATTCTTGCCTCGAAAATCCCACAGATCAAGGAACCTCATGGGCAAAAATACTGGCATGGGTTGCCATGCCCTCCTCCAGCGGATCTTCCTGACTCAGGGATTGAACCCAGGTCTCTTAGGTCTCCTGCAAGTATAGTCTCATAGGCTTGGGGAGAGGTTTGGAAGTTACCCGAGCACCATAGGGTCACAAAGAATCAGACAGGCTTGAAGCAGCTTGACAGACACACTTGCACCACTCCTTGGCCCCAAAGTGCTCAGGGCTGCCGTTACTTACAGGACCTCAGCAAATTTACTTCTTCCTTTCGAGGGCCAGTCTTCGAATGCTTTACATGTACATCAAGTGTATATGTTTTAGGGGAGAAACACGTGGATTTATTTAGCAAGCATTACTAGAGAACCAACTGCATTAACAGGACATTGCATATCAAAAAGAAATCGACCAGGGGTTTCCCTGGTGGGCTAGTGGGTAAGGACACCGCCTTGCAACGCAAGGGCCACCGGCTCGATCCCTGGCCTGGGAAGATACCACATGTTGCAGAGCAGCTGGACCGATGTGTCCAACTACCGAGCCGGAGCTCTGGAGTGCTCTGTGGCAAAGAGAGACCACTGTGATGGGAGGCCCACACAGGCCAAAGAACAAAGATAAATAAATGAAAGATCAATAGAAGTGGCCAAAAAAAGAAAAAAAGAGAGAGAGAGAGAAAAATTGCCCAGAACAATGCCTGATGCTAGATGGGCTTATTCAGTTGAGTATAAAAGTGAATATGTCAGGTTTTGGAGAAGTGGCAATCCACTCCAGTACTCTTTCCTGGGAAGACAAGAGTCTCTCTTGCATGGGCAGAGGAGCCTGGTGGACTGCAGTCTGTGGCATCCCGAAAGAATCAGACATGACTTAGCAACTAAACAAAAACTGTATAGCCCAGGGAACTCTATAAAAAAAAAAAGAGTGAATACGTCAGGCTTTGCCTGTCAGAGCACCCCAAATCCTTGGTGGTTTAGTGGTAAAGAATCAGCCTGCAATGCAGAAGACCTAGGAGACTTGGGTTCAATGCCTGAGTCAGGAAGATCCGCTGGAGGAAGGCATGGCAACCCACTCCAGTATTCTTGCCTCGAAAATCCCACAGATCAAGGAACCTCATGGGCAAAAATACTGGCATGGGTTGCCATGCCCTCCTCCAGCGGATCTTCCTGACTCAGGGATTGAACCCAGGTCTCTTAGGTCTCCTGCAAGTATAGTCTCATAGGCTTGGGGAGAGGTTTGGAAGTTACCCCGAGCACCATAGGGTCACAAAGAATCAGACAGGCTTGAAGCAGCTTGACAGACACACTTGCACCACTCCTTGGCCCCCAAAGTGCTCAGGGCTGCCTCCAAACCTCTCACCAAGCTTGTGAGGCTCTCATTCCTACCCACCCTCTTTCCCTTATTTCCTTATCCCTCCTCGACCAGTTCCACTGTCTTGGCAAGCATGTCCTCCTCAGGATCCCCAGGAACCGTTCCATCCACCCAGCCCCCTTTGTCAAAGGGTGGTGTCACCCTTGACTTCATTCAGGCGTGTGCTCAAGTCTCTCCTCAAGGAAGTTTCGCCGACAATGTTACTGAAAACAGCCCCTCACCCATCCACACATCCTCTACCATTTTTCTTCATAGTATGTTTCATTGCCTAAGGGTCTGTTCTTGTTTTACGTGTTATTTTCCAGCTTCATCTGTTCAGTTTCTATACTGTAAGCTCTATGAGGCTATGAACTTTGTCTTGCTGCTTCTCTAGGGGCTAGAACTATGCTTAATACATATGAATCAGGTATATTTACACACAAACAATTATACATGCACATATATCGATACATATATAGACATAGATGTATACACACATGTATATACATATGTGTGTATTTATTAAATGATTGACTGGGATGATTAATATTAATATATTGCTACTATGACCACAAGCTTAAGACAAACGATGGTAAAGTTTAAGGTCAACTTGGCTGAGGCTTTTGGTGTGCAGGTGTTTGCTTGAACATTATTCTGGGTGTGTCCGGGAGGGCGTTTCTAAATTAACATTTAAATCAGTGGGCTGAATACAGCTGCTCGTCCTCCACAATGTGGGTGGGCCTTGTCCAATCAGTGGAAGGCCTGCATAGAATAAAGCCTGGGTGAGGGAGAGTTCTCTCGGTCTGTATTCAGGCCGGGACCCGGAGCATGGACTGCGCTCGAACTGGAACTCATACCATCTCCTTTCTCGGTTCTCAGGCCCTTGGACATGCACCGGAACTACACCACTGGCTTTCTTGGGCCACAAGTGTAGAGACGGCAGGTTTAGGGGTCTTCCCACCCTCCCTCATCACCCAAGGCAAAGCTTTACAATGAATCTCTCTCTCTCTCTCCATACTGTCTACCTCCTACTGATTCTGTTTTTCTGGAGAACCCTAGCACAACACATTTTACAATTTTGAAGGCAATTACTCTGATTTTTAAAAATTATGTATTATAAAAGTAGGATTTCATAGACATTTAGAAAGTTAAAATAAACTTTTTAAAACATGTTTGTATTTATCTGTGGCTGTGCTGGGTCTTTGGTGCTGCTCAGGCTTTTCTGTAGTTGCAACGAGAGGCAGGGGACTCCTCTCTCGCGGTGGCTTCTCCTGTGGCTGAGAACAGGCTCTAGGACACCTAAGCTTCAGCCGATGCGGGTCCCAGTCTCTAAAGCACAGGCTCAGTAGCTGTCGTGCCCAGTCTTATTTGCCCTGCAGTCTGTGGGATCTTCTCAGATTAGGGATAGGAACTGTATCTCCTGTGTTGGCAGGCAGATTCTTTATCACTGAGCAGCCAGGGAAGCCCTAAAAAAAATCTTGATAAGCCCACTATTCCAATCCAACTGTTATTCATGTTCCATTGCATTTCCTTCCAGCACTTCTCTACCCACACAATTGTTGTTTTTCAAGATGTAATTATACTGTATATAATTTTATATCATCATTTCTTCTTATTAAATTACAGATACTTCTCATCTCTAGTTTAGTCTTCATACTCATCATTTTTAATATCTGCACAAGTAGAGAGTGTATGTGCCATAATTGACTTAAATTTCCCCTGCTTGTTGCAAATTTAATTTGTTTCCATTTTTCATTATTATAGTGATAAACATCTGCCTACATGAAGTATTTTCCGTATTTAGAATTATTTCCTGAGGATATATTGTCAAAAGTATAATTGCGTCAAAGTGTAGTGCTTTACTTAAGGCTCTTGCTACAAACTTACACAGTTTCTTAGAAAGGTCTTTTCAGCTTATATTCTCCCAAACATAATATGAGCCTATCCATCGCACACACATTGACCAGCACTCATGATTCTAGAATCATTTTTCAACTTTATAATTAACGGGTCTCTTGGGGCTCCTCATTGTTAATATTTGGTCATACCTACTTGCTTGTGGACACAATAAAAGCTTCAACATTCTGTGGAGCTGGTCAATATCAACACTTTTTCTCATTCTTTCTTTTTTTTTTAATTGTCTTTATTTTATTGTTTTTTTTGTTTTTATTTTTTAAAAGGAATTTAACAAAATGATCCCTGCCTAATTCATTTTAAATTGTTTCTAGATGGATTGGGGGGATCACTTTGTTAAATTCTTTTCTAAAAATTCCCTCTGGAATTGTGACAGGATTTGTTTTAAATCTGAGGTATTCTCATTGACACCCAGCAAACTCTCTCCCAGAGTAAAGTCATGTGCTTGGAGCACCTCATCTCTGGATGTCTCCGGAAGCCTCAGAGTCTCCCTTTCTGACTTTTCCACTGCATCCTGAGACTTTCTGCTCCAAGCAGAACCCACAGTGATTCATTCCCTCGCCAAGAGGAAGCTCTGAGGTGGGGTTTTCTCCAAAATGCTTTGTGTTTTTCCATATGGTCCTTCCTCAGTGAGTCAGTCAGGCAGCTGCTGCCATCCCAGACCAAGGCGTCACGTGACCCCCACAGTCCCGCCACAAGGGCCCCTTCTCCTTTGGCCAAATCGTGGGCCAGGTTGACATCACATTAGTCATGTGTTCTTCAATCCCTGGTGCATTTTGGAGGTTCCCATGACCCCTTCTGGCTCCATAGTTTCCTACAGTGACTCACAGAACTCAGGAGGGCACAATACTTATAATGGCAGTTTTATTATAAAGGATAGAGCTCAGAGCAGCCAGAAGAAGAGGTGAATAGGGCAGAGGCCGGAGGGTCCCGAATGCAGAGCTCCTGTGCCTTCACAGGGAATCACAACATGTCACTCTCGCAACAAATGTCTTCCCCAACCAGGGTGATCCAACAAACTTCAGTACCCAGCCTTGTACCAAAGTCTTATTGTGTAGGCATGACTGATGAACCGTGGCCACACCGCTGAACTCAGTCTCCAGTTCCCTCCCCTTTTTGCAGAAGGTCAAACTGGCACAAAGTCTCAGCCCTCTAATCACTCAGTTGGTCTTTCCATCCTAAACTATCCAGAGGCAAACCGTGAGTCATCGCAACATCTTAAGGTGTGGCCCAAGGGATTCATGGAAAAATAGACAATGTTATCGTGTGGGAAATTACAAGGGTTTTAGAAGCTCGGTGCTAGGATCCCTGGACAGAGCCAGACAAATCATTAACTATGCAGCACTAGCTGCATACATCTTTAGTTATCGTTACTGAAATAGAGCTGACACACGGTCTTATTTTAAACAATGAGAATTTTTTCCACTTTGTTAAATTCTTTTCTAAAAATTCCCTCTGGAATTGTGACAGGATTTGTTTTAAATCTGAGGTATTCTCATTGACACCCAGCAAACTCTCTCCCAGAGTAAAGTCATGTGCTTGGAGCACCTCATCTCTGGATGTCTCCGGAAGCCTCAGAGTCTCCCTTTCTGACTTTTCCACTGCATCCTGAGACTTTCTGCTCCAAGCAGAACCCACAGTGATTCATTCCCTCGCCAAGAGGAAGCTCTGAGGTGGGGTTTTCTCCAAAATGCTTTGTGTTTTTCCATATGGTCCTTCCTCAGTGAGTCAGTCAGGCAGCTGCTGCCATCCCAGACCAAGGCGTCACGTGACCCCCCACAGTCCCGCGCCACAAGGGCCCCTTCTCCTTTGGCCAAATCGTGGGCCAGGTTGACATCACATTAGTCATGTGTTCTTCAATCCCTGGTGCATTTTGGAGGTTCCCATGACCCCTTCTGGCTCCATAGTTTCCTACAGTGACTCACAGAACTCAGGAGGGCACAATACTTATAATGGCAGTTTTATTATAAAGGATAGAGCTCAGAGCAGCCAGAAGAAGAGGTGAATAGGGCAGAGGCCGGAGGGTCCCGAATGCAGAGCTCCTGTGCCTTCACAGGGAATCACAACATGTCACTCTCGCAACAAATGTCTTCCCCAACCAGGGTGATCCAACAAACTTCAGTACCCAGCCTTGTACCAAAGTCTTATTGTGTAGGCATGACTGATGAACCGTGGCCACACCGCTGAACTCAGTCTCCAGTTCCCTCCCCTTTTTGCAGAAGGTCAAACTGGCACAAAGTCTCAGCCCTCTAATCACTCAGTTGGTCTTTCCATCCTAAACTATCCAGAGGCAAACCGTGAGTCATCGCAACATCTTAAGGTGTGGCCCAAGGGATTCATGGAAAAATAGACAATGTTATCGTGTGGGGAAAATTTCAAGGGTTTTAGAAGCTCGGTGCTAGGATCCCTGGACAGAGCCAGACAAATCATTAACTATGCAGCACTAGCTGCATACATCTTTAGTTATCGTTACTGAAATAGAGCTGACACACGGTCTTATATGTTATAGGTGTGCAGTAATTCACAATTTTAAATGTTATGCTCCATTAATAGTTATTATAAAATATTGGCTGTATTCTGAGTAGTACAGTTTACCTTTGTAGCTTATTTGATGCCTAACAGCTTGTGACTCTTCATCCCCTAACCCTGCATTGCAGTTCTACTTTAAATTGTGAGTTTGAGCTACACCATTGCTGTATAGAGCATCTGATGGGCCACAGTGCATTTTCATACACTGTATTTCACTTTGTGATCATAACATTATGTCAAAGTTGTTACAAAATTAGACTTTGTGACAGTAATATGCCTCAATAATACGCCTCTCCCTTTAGCTCTGGCTTCTTCCATGATGTCCCTTGTGTAGCCAAACCACCTCCATTGTCCACAGAGGGGCCCTTGCTTGGTGCTACTTGTATTAACAAATGTTCTGACTTGAGTGGCTTCTGAGCTGAAGAATTTAGCTTGACAAGGAGATGCAACAGAGTTCACTGGGACTGTAAATGATACCTTGACCTGCATGTTTCCTTGGCTTGCATTTGCCGTTCCACACACTGGTGTCCTAGGGTTTCACAAACCATGACAGCTCAATGAAACAGACTCAATCACTGTCCTCAGGCCTCTCTTGCTCTCCTAGCTCAGTTATTCCTAGACTGGTCTAAAGGTTACACTGGCTTCCTGCCCAGCCCCCCTCATAGCCACTAGTCTCTTTATGGGTTGAATATCTTTGGTCCTTTAAGTGACTTGGTATGACTCAAGCACACTTTGAGATATGGGAATCCTTTAGAGTAGACCCTTTGCAGAAGGTCAAACTCAATCTAGCCCTCTAATCACTCAGTTGGTCTTTCCATCCTAAACTATCCAGAGGCAAACCGTGAGTCATCGCAACATCTTAAGGTGTGGCCCAAGGGATTCATGGAAAAATAGACAATGTTATCGTGTGGGAAATTACAAGGGTTTTAGAAGCTCGGTGCTAGGATCCCTGGACAGAGCCAGACAAATCATTAACTATGCAGCACTAGCTGCATACATCTTTAGTTATCGTTACTGAAATAGAGCTGACACACGGTCTTATATGTTATAGGTGTGCAGTAATTCACAATTTTAAATGTTATGCTCCATTAATAGTTATTATAAAATATTGGCTGTATTCTGAGTAGTACAGTTTACCTTTGTAGCTTATTTGATGCCTAACAGCTTGTGACTCTTCATCCCCTAACCCTGCATTGCAGTTCTACTTTAAATTGTGAGTTTGAGCTACACCATTGCTGTATAGAGCATCTGATGGGCCACAGTGCATTTTCATACACTGTATTTCACTTTGTGATCATAACATTATGTCAAAGTTGTTACAAAATTAGACTTTGTGACAGTAATATGCCTCAATAATACGCCTCTCCCTTTAGCTCTGGCTTCTTCCATGATGTCCCTTGTGTAGCCAAACCACCTCCATTGTCCACAGAGGGGCCCTTGCTTGGTGCTACTTGTATTAACAAATGTTCTGACTTGAGTGGCTTCTGAGCTGAAGAATTTAGCTTGACAAGGAGATGCAACAGAGTTCACTGGGACTGTAAATGATACCTTGACCTGCATGTTTCCTTGGCTTGCATTTGCCGTTCCACACACTGGTGTCCTAGGGTTTCACAAACCATGACAGCTCAATGAAACAGACTCAATCACTGTCCTCAGGCCTCTCTTGCTCTCCTAGCTCAGTTATTCCTAGACTGGTCTAAAGGTTACACTGGCTTCCTGCCCAGCCCCCCTCATAGCCACTAGTCTCTTTATGGGTTGAATATCTTTGGTCCTTTAAGTGACTTGGTATGACTCGAAGCACACTTTGAGATATGGGAATCTGGCCAGGCAAAATTTCCAGGGAGTGCAGACTCACCCATGATAAAGGCAAACTAATGCTGGCCCCTCCCGCTGAAATTTGCCTCTGAGATGGCTCAGGCTTACCTGGTCACTATGCCCAGCAAGCAACAAAGCTAATTGGAGCTATTCTTTGGTTCACCTGGCCCAGGTGGAAGGTCTCCTATTGGATCGTTAATGTGATACTGGTTTGTAGCACAGAAAGAATTCCATTCAATAAAACTCAAATGAAAGGTATGAGCATCTTAAAAATAATTGAGAAACATATTCCAATCCTTAATCCTGCTAGATCAATATTTTAAAAAACTGTCAACATGGCTTCAGAGCTGATTGATTTTGCTATATCAATCTCTACAAGAGTCACATTATTTTCCTCCAAAATCCCTTGGGGCCAGAAAAATATTCAGGGAGTTCCTGTGGCATGTCAAAATTTACTCTCTTTAGAGAATCTTCCTTCTTCTCTTACTGTTATTGTAAAGTACTCTAAGGTAGCAATTACACTTCTCAGAATTTACCCAAGTGATGTTATCACATAAATGTTAGCAATGATAATAATTGTTGTTCAATCTCTTAAGTCGTGTCTGACCCTTTGCAGCCCTATGGACGGCAGCATGCCAGGCTTCCCTGTCCTCCTCTGTCCTAGGCATTTAGTCAGACTCATGTCCATTGAGACAGCGATGCTGTCCAACTATCTCACCCTCTGATGCCCCTTCCTTTTCCCTCCTTCAGTCTTTCCCAGCATCAGGGTCTTTTCCAAGGATTTGGCTCTTCACGTCCAGTGGCCAAAGTATTGGAGCTTCAGCCACAGTCCTCCAGTGAAGATTCAGGGTTGATTTCCTATAGAATTGACTGGTTTGATCTCCTTCCAATTCCAGGGACTCTCAAGAGTCTTCCCCAACACCGCAATTTGAATGTATCAGTTCTTTGACACTCAGCCTTCTTGTAATAATAAGCAACTTTTGTGCCTACTATTTGCTAGGAATTGTGCTGCATGCATTTCCTGCATCATTCACTCTGTCTTCACAGCACTGGATTGTGATTAGTGTCATCCCCATTTTAAAGATGAAGAAGTGAAGTTTGGAAACGATAAGTATGTTGCCAAAATTGCACTAAGGTAAGTGAAATCAGAATTTCTGGTTTATCGAAGTCCTCATTTCTATGACACAGTGTTTTCCATGTGACAGTATCGTGTATATTAGAATAAAAATAAAAAATATAGGGCTTCCCGGGTGGTCCAGTGGGAAAAGACATCACCTTGCAGTGCAAGGGCACCGATTTGATCCCTGGCCTGGGAAGATTCCACGTCTTGGAAGAGGCTGGACCGATGTGTCCAATTACCGAGCCGGAGTTCTAGAGTGCATCGTCCATAGCCAGTGCTCTGCGGAGAGAGGCCACTGCAGTGGGAGGCCCACACAGGCCAAAGAACAAAGATGGATGATGAAAGACCAATAGAAGTAATACATATATAAAGGAAAACACCTGAAATGATAATAGTGTTAATAGTGTTTGGCTTTCAGTAATGAGGTGGTTTTCACTTCCTTCTTATTTTCGAATTCTGTTATTGTAAAGTACTCTAAGGTAGCAATTACACTTCTCAGAATTTACCCAAGTGATGTTATCACATAAATGTTAGCAATGATAATAATTGTTGTTCAATCTCTTAAGTCGTGTCTGACCCTTTGCAGCCCTATGGACGGCAGCATGCCAGGCTTCCCTGTCCTCCTCTGTCCTAGGCATTTAGTCAGACTCATGTCCATTGAGACAGCGATGCTGTCCAACTATCTCACCCTCTGATGCCCCTTCCTTTTCCCTCCTTCAGTCTTTCCCAGCATCAGGGTCTTTTCCAAGGATTTGGCTCTTCACGTCCAGTGGCCAAAGTATTGGAGCTTCAGCCACAGTCCTCCAGTGAAGATTCAGGGTTGATTTCCTATAGAATTGACTGGTTTGATCTCCTTCCAATTCCAGGGACTCTCAAGAGTCTTCCCCAACACCGCAATTTGAATGTATCAGTTCTTTGACACTCAGCCTTCTTGTAATAATAAGCAACTTTTGTGCCTACTATTTGCTAGGAATTGTGCTGCATGCATTTCCTGCATCATTCACTCTGTCTTCACAGCACTGGATTGTGATTAGTGTCATCCCCATTTTAAAGATGAAGAAGTGAAGTTTGGAAACGATAAGTATGTTGCCAAAATTGCACTAAGGTAAGTGAAATCAGAATTTCTGGTTTATCGAAGTCCTCATTTCTATGACACAGTGTTTTCCATGTGACAGTATCGTGTATATTAGAATAAAAATAAAAAATATAGGGCTTCCCGGGTGGTCCAGTGGGTAAAGACATCACCTTGCAGTGCAAGGGGCACCGATTTGATCCCTGGCCTGGGAAGATTCCACGTGCGGCGAAGAGGCTGGACCGATGTGTCCAATTACCGAGCCGGAGTTCTAGAGTGCATGCGTCCATAGCCAGTGCTCTGCGACGAGAGAGGCCGCTGCGATAGGAGGCCCACACAGGCCAAAGAACAAAGATGGATGATGAAAGACCAATAGAAGTAATACATATATAAAGGAAAACACCTGAAATGATAATAGTGTTAATAGTGTTTGGCTTTCAGTAATGAGGTGGTTTTCACTTCCTTCTTATTTTCCGAATTGTCTTAAATGTGAGTGTACTATATTGCCTGAATTCACACACAATTTCTCTCTATCCCTCTTTCTCTTTCTCTCTCTCTCTCATGGTTTCTCTGCCATTTCAGCAGAGAGCTCTACCATCTATTCAAAACAGAATAGACATCTGAGAACTGCTCTTGCCCCTCCCGTTTCCTCACTCTCACAAGTTTCATCAACAAGGTTACACCCCCAAAGAGGTCTGGGATTCACACCTTCTCTCCATTTGAAGGAACAGCATCATCCTCTTTTCTGATCACTCTTACTGTCGTCCCCTTGTGGGAGCAAGAGACCCCTTTTGAAAATGCCCATCAGCATGAGTTTATTTGCCTCTGAACATCCTCGAGTGGCATGTGAAATCGGGGTTTGGAATGAAACCCGTATTCTGCCCATCCAAGCTCTCAGTGTGTAACTGATTCCCTTGTTCTTCTTCAAATTCTCCTCCCGCCATTTTTCATTCCTCACCAGACTCTGGCATCTGGATGGGATCACAGACTCTTTTCTATAAAATGGATTTACTAATACTATTTCTAATAGTATTGTTGTGAGAAATAAGTAAGAAGTGAATACAATCTTTTAAATGTGTGGTAACAGCATAAACCATTATTAGTCTAAGGATAGAGATGGTCTTGTTCATCTATTTTATGTTTAACAATGAGGCAGGGACAGATGTGTTAACATCTGTAAAAATGACGGAGTAGAATCTCTTCTTTATTTGACCTCATTCATTTCACAGGTGATCCTCGGGACCTCAGAAGATGCTGGTTCAAAGGTGTCCTGGAAGATAAGACGTTGTCCCTACCCACCTTCTCCCAAGTTGTCCTTTAGCTGGACACTGTGGGTTGGGTCCTAGATGGGCAGTAAGGGGAAAGGAGTTTCACACTCAGTTCTTCTCTGGAAAGGAGACCTGCTGCCTCACCTATAGAATCCATTTCCTGATTTCAGCTTTCTGCTGGAAATATAAGGTGGCCAGAGAAGGGATCTGAGGGCCATAGGGCAGGAGTTCCAATCCAAAGCCCATGCTTACAGACTGTGTAATCTGGACCTTCTAATCAACATCTCTGAACATAACTATTCTTGCCCACCAGTGGGTGCAATATATCTTTTCCTGGGATTATCATGAATATTAGATAATATAGCATTGTGATATCCAGAACACAGTGCTCAATAAATATTAATTTGCTGATGCCTTCTTGCAAATCTTTTTCTGTTGTATGGGACAGAGTGGGAGAAAGAGGAAAGAGACACAGGAGAGAGAGAGAGAGAGAGAGAGGAGACTCCAAAGACAAATCAGGTTGTGTCTGCAGAACCCAGCGGGTTTCTTGGAAAAGCCATGAAGAGCGAGGAGAAGCACTCACCGCAGGCTGTGTCCATGGCCACGGGTTCACCCTTGCTGTTTGCAGACGTGAAATTTGGAAATGTCAAATATTAGACCAAGCCAAATGTGCCTTTTGTGACTTTCTTCGGACCGCTTTCTGAGAAGTGTCTTTTTGTGTGCCAGCTCTCCACCTCCGCCTGCTCCCTGGCACTGGAATGTGCCCCCACAGCAGAGCCTGAACAGTCTCCAGGGTGATGGAGATGTGCTTGGCTCAGACTGTGCTGATCTGGGCCTGAATGACTGGCCAGGGCTCAGGGAGTAGAATCTCCTGATGTTCAAGGCAGTTCTGGCACCAAGGTGGCATGACCAGTGGCAGCCCCCAACAGGCTTGCCTGCTTCCTGACCCCATCCACAATTTTCATTCATTGGCATTCAGAAGGCATTTGTTTCAGGGCCTTTAATTATGTTGTTTGGTAGCAGAGCTTCAATCCTTGAAGATCCTTCTATGAGGAACTGAATGTTTGTGTCCTCAGATTTTTCAAGCTGGAAACAAGGTTGCTGGGAGAAATATCAACAACCCCAGCTATGTAGATCAAACCACTCTAATGTCAGATAGCAAAGAGTCTCTTGATGAGAGTGAGAGAGAGAGTGAAAATGTTGGCTTAAAACTCAACATTTGGACTTCCCTGGTGGTCCACTGGGTAAAGAGTCCACCTTGTAGTGCAGGAGTTCCAATCCAAAGCCCATGCTTACAGACTGTGTAATCTGGACCTTCTAATCAACATCTCTGAACATAACTATTCTTGCCCACCAGTGGGTGCAATATATCTTTTCCTGGGATTATCATGAATATTAGATAATATAGCATTGTGATATCCAGAACACAGTGCTCAATAAATATTAATTTGCTGATGCCTTCTTGCAAATCTTTTTCTGTTGTATGGGACAGAGTGGGAGAAAGAGGAAAGAGACACAGGAGAGAGAGAGAGAGAGAGAGAGGAGACTCCAAAGACAAATCAGGTTGTGTCTGCAGAACCCAGCGGGTTTCTTGGAAAAGCCATGAAGAGCGAGGAGAAGCACTCACCGCAGGCTGTGTCCATGGCCACGGGTTCACCCTTGCTGTTTGCAGACGTGAAATTTGGAAATGTCAAATATTAGACCAAGCCAAATGTGCCTTTTGTGACTTTCTTCGGACCGCTTTCTGAGAAGTGTCTTTTTGTGTGCCAGCTCTCCACCTCCGCCTGCTCCCTGGCACTGGAATGTGCCCCCACAGCAGAGCCTGAACAGTCTCCAGGGTGATGGAGATGTGCTTGGCTCAGACTGTGCTGATCTGGGCCTGAATGACTGGCCAGGGCTCAGGGAGTAGAATCTCCTGATGTTCAAGGCAGTTCTGGCACCAAGGTGGCATGACCAGTGGCAGCCCCCAACAGGCTTGCCTGCTTCCTGACCCCATCCACAATTTTCATTCATTGGCATTCAGAAGGCATTTGTTTCAGGGCCTTTAATTATGTTGTTTGGTAGCAGAGCTTCAATCCTTGAAGATCCTTCTATGAGGAACTGAATGTTTGTGTCCTCAGATTTTTCAAGCTGGAAACAAGGTTGCTGGGAGAAATATCAACAACCTCAGATATGTAGATGAAACCACTCTAATGTCAGATAGCAAAGAGTCTCTTGATGAGAGTGAGAGAGGAGAGTGAAAATGTTGGCTTAAAACTCAACATTTGGACTTCCCTGGTGGTCCACTGGGTAAAGAGTCCACCTTGTAGTGCAAGGGGCACTTGTTCAATCCCTGGCCCAGGAAGATCCCATGTATCCTGGAGCAGCTAGACCAGTGTGTCCAATTATGAGACAGCACTCTGGAGCGCATGCAATCAGAGCCAGTGCTCTGTAGTGAGAGAGGTCATTGCAATGGGAGGCCCACACAGGCCAAAGAATAAAACAAAACAAATAATAATAAAACAAATGAAACAAATAATAATAATAAAAAAAAACAAACAATAAAAGAGGCCAAAAGTTAAAACAAAACAAACAAACAAAAAAAAACAAAAAACCTCAACATTCAAAAAAGGAAGTTATGGCATTTGGTCCCAAATAGATAGGGAAACAGCGGAAACATGGATGGGCTTTATTTTCTTGGGCTCCAAAATCACTGTGGATGGTGACTGCAGCCACGAAATTTTAAAAAAAACACATGTATTCCTTGGAAGGAAATCTATGGCAAACCTAGCCAGTGCATCAGAAAGCACAGACATCACTTTGTGGACAAAGGTCTATCTATTCAAAGCTATGATTTTTCCAGTAGTCATGTATGGATGTGAGAGTTGGACTGTAAAGAAGGCTGAGTACTGAAGAATTGATCCTTTTATCTGTGGTACTAGAGAAAAATCTTGATACTCCTTTGGAGCGCAAGAAGATCAAACCAGTCAATCCTATAAGAAATCAACCCTGAATATTCATTGGAAGGACTGATACTAAAGCTAAAACTCCAATTCTTTGGTCACCTGATATGAAGAGCCAGCTAATAGAGAAGACCCTGATGCTGGGAAAGATCGAGGGCACAAGGAGAATCCAGGGACGAAGGCTGAAATGGTTGGGTCCTCAGATTTTTCAAGCTGGAAACAAGGTTGCTGGGAGAAATATCAACAACCTCAGATATGTAGATGAAACCACTCTAATGTCAGATAGCAAAGAGTCTCTTGATGAGAGTGAGAGGAGAGTGAAAATGTTGGCTTAAAACTCAACATTTGGACTTCCCTGGTGGTCCACTGGGTAAAGAGTCCACCTTGTAGTGCAAGGGGCACTTGTTCAATCCCTGGCCCAGGAAGATCCCATGTATCCTGGAGCAGCTAGACCAGTGTGTCCAATTATGAGACAGCACTCTGGAGCGCATGCAATCAGAGCCAGTGCTCTGTAGTGAGAGAGGTCATTGCAATGGGAGGCCCACACAGGCCAAAGAATAAAACAAAACAAATAATAATAAAACAAATGAAACAAATAATAATAATAAAAAAAAACAAACAATAAAAGAGGCCAAAAGTTAAAACAAAACAAACAAACAAAAAAAAACAAAAAACCTCAACATTCAAAAAAGGAAGTTATGGCATTTGGTCCCAAATAGATAGGGAAACAGCGGAAACATGGATGGGCTTTATTTTCTTGGGCTCCAAAATCACTGTGGATGGTGACTGCAGCCACGAAATTTTAAAAAAAACACATGTATTCCTTGGAAGGAAATCTATGGCAAACCTAGCCAGTGCATCAGAAAGCACAGACATCACTTTGTGGACAAAGGTCTATCTATTCAAAGCTATGATTTTTCCAGTAGTCATGTATGGATGTGAGAGTTGGACTGTAAAGAAGGCTGAGTACTGAAGAATTGATCCTTTTATCTGTGGTACTAGAGAAAAATCTTGATACTCCTTTGGAGCGCAAGAAGATCAAACCAGTCAATCCTATAAGAAATCAACCCTGAATATTCATTGGAAGGACTGATACTAAAGCTAAAACTCCAATTCTTTGGTCACCTGATATGAAGAGCCAGCTAATAGAGAAGACCCTGATGCTGGGAAAGATCGAGGGCACAAGGAGAATCCAGGGACGAAGGCTGAAATGGTTGGGGGGCATCACTGACTCAATTGGCATGCGTTTGAGCAAACTCTGGGAAAACATGAAGGACAAGGAGGCTTGGCATGCTGCAGTCCATGCGATCACGAAGAATCAGACCCATCGTAGCAACTGAACAGCCACAGCGGAATGTTTGAGTCACACAGGTAGTAACTGAGAGGCAGTCGTGTGCTGAGTGTGGCCTCTGGAGTTAGAACATTTAGACCCAAGAATTTATTCCTACTACTCGGAAGCTGCAAAACCTTGGAAAATTTAGTTGAACTGCCTGTGCCTCATTTTCCTTATCTATAAATGGTGATATAAAGAACTACATGGTAGAGATGTCCATAGGACTCAAGGAGAGACCATACAGAGACAAAGAACAGGAGGTGACCATAAACAAGCACTCACAGGAATGAGCAATTAGAGCTTCTTAGTGGAAGTAGGGCTGGAGTGGGAAATCAAACCCTTATTGCTATGAAATATACATTGTCACTGGGATATTCCACAAGTAGTTCTAAAATCACTTTCGCATTGTGTTTCTGGGGCGTTGTTCTAGCTGTTGAATGTGGTGCCCAGCACATCCTGGCTTTTTTATCATCCTGGCCCCACAGAACAGGAAGGATGTGGAGCTGGATTCACTGCTATCTTCTCTCCTCAGTGGGGGAAGTTTGTCTTACAGAGGAGAGAGAGAATGTGTGTGTATGAGTGTGGGAAAGAGAGAGAGAACTGGTAAGATTACTTGAGCCCAGAATCAACTCTTAAAAGGCACCTTGGTCCTGTGCATTCCATTTATAGAAGCCAATAAATCTCACTTTTCCTTAAGCAAATTATGTAGACCCTCTGTCAAAGCTGAATGGATCTGACATAAACAGTCCCTCTGATTTTTAAAAGACTTTGCATTTTTTTTTGAAGGCGTGGCTCTGATTTTTTCTTCTCCTTTTCTTTTTGTTTTTAGTTTTTTATTGGAGCATGGTTGCTTTACAATGTTGTGTTTGTTCCTACAGCACAGCAAAGGGAATCAGCTCTATGGAGGCATGTCCCCACTCTTTTTTGGATTTCCTTCCCACCTAAGTTGCCACCAAGCACTGTGTTCCCATCACGCCTAAATAATAGTGTCTGTCAGCCGGAGCAGAAGGCAGACTACTTTGCTCATTCATCTTTCGTTCATTCATTCACTCACTTTATGAAATCTTATTGAGTATCTACCCTGTGCCCACATGCTTTAATTACTGGCTACTAGGAGCACAGGAGCCAGCGTGGGGCTCCGTGATGACCTGGAGGGGTAGAGAGTGGGGGAGGGGGACGAGGAAGTCTCAGGAGGGAGGGGAGAAATATGCACACACACACACACCAGCCGCTGATTCCTGTGGTTGTACAGCAGAAACCAACACAACGGTGTAAAAGAGAGTGATCCTAGGGTCAGAGAGCCTGCCTGGGAGATTACCCCAGCTCTGAAACAAGGCAGGCTTCATGCCTGCCAGTGAAACCTGAAAAGGAAATTTGATTGTCGACACCAAGGAGACCTCTTTCTGATGATACATCTAAGACATTTGGGTTTTATGCGCTGGTTTTGTGTTTCTGCAGACCGTCAACTCACTTCACTGTCTAATCAAGCATGTGATTTTGCCTTTAAGATTCTGCAAACACATCCGCAGAGAAAAGGCAGCTCTCCTTGCAGCTTCTGGAGACTTCCTCAAACAAGGACTCTCTCTCTTTGCCAAGAATGTGGGAGATTGGAGCCAGCCAGTTCTGGCAACTGCCCCTTCTTCCTCCTGCAGCCCCACCCCCACCGCGACTCTCACCCGGAGCCCACACTCCACCCAAAGTCAGAAAACCTGCCAACGCCTCCCCGCCTCCCATCTGAGCCCACTCTCTCCCAGTTCAACACGTTTGGCCTTCTCGCCAGAAACTGAGTATTTTGGATTTGGAGAAAACATGTTCTGTTTTCCCTCTGATGGCATCTCTAGGGTGGAGGGAAATAGACCAACCTTTGTTATTTTGTCCAAGGGAGGAGATTACCGGCTGTCCTCAAAGCTGGGGGCAGGGCAGTGCGGGAGGTAAGGTCTGGTCAGTTGACTGAGCATAAGGCCTGCATTGTCCCCTGGCTTCTTGGAGAAACAAAACTCCACAAGAACTGAACTGCCCACTAGGGCCCAGAGCCCCACAGACCCTGATTAGCCAGAACTTTTTTCATGAATATCCCTTATCTTCCAGGTTCTCCTGGGCTCTGAACATAGTTGACATGCAAAGTGAGACCTTCCTCACCTGAGATGTCTCATGAAAGAAAATCAAAACATAAAGCCTCAAGGATCTGAGGCTGTGCTTGTAGGCAGCACACCCTTAATGACAGGCAGTGTGTCTGGCAAGCAATTGTGAAATACCGTAAGCTACGGGGTTCACTCAGCATAGGGCGTTGCTTGAATTTGAAGACCACCTACCTCTAAACTCCACATTCTCCCAGCCAGCCCAGTATTTTTTTATTTTATTTTTTATTGAGCAGGGAAGTCTCTTTTTCAAATAAAATCTTACATAGGCTGCAGATATGCAAATTATATTGAAAACTCAAAGTTGCATGCTGGTCTACATATCTATTTGTTGAATTTATGTTTAAGAAACAGTGAAACCAATGAGTCAGTTCTAATTTACACAAGAAAACTAAAATTGAGGGCACAAACAACAATCACAGTTTTCTGTAAGCTTCAGAATGTCGTGTATTTTTAAATTTTGCTTCTGTTGCACAGAATCAAATAAATTTCTCTTCTACACAGATTCGTAGTTGCTGAGGGCTGGCAGTTCCTAAGGAGCTCATCCTGGAGGGTCAGCATTCTCAGTCTTCAGTGAAACTCATCCACATCTTATGAAAATGGCATCGCTACTCATATTTAGCTATGGGATTTCATGGGCACTCCATTGGTTAAGACTTCACCATCTAGGGGCTTCCCTGGTAGCTCAGTGGTAAAGAGTTTGCCTATCAATGCAGGAGACACGGGTTTGATCCCTGATCCGGGAAGATCCCACATGCTGTGGAGTGACTAAGCCCATGTGCCACAACTATTGAAGCCCATGCGCCCTAGAGCCTGAGTTCCACAATAAGAGAAGTCACCGCAACAAGAAGCCTGCTCACCTCAACTAGAGAGTAGACCCCAATCCCTGCAACTAGAGAAGAGCCTGCAACAGCAGTGAAAACCCAGAATAGCCCACAATAAATAAATAAATAAATTTAAAAAGACTTCACCATGCAGATTGGATCCCTGGTTGGGGAATGAAGATCCCACATGTCTAGTGGCCAGAAAACCATGAGAAACAGAAGCAATATTGTAAAAAATCCAATACAGACTTTTAAACAAGTCCCCATCAAAATATATTTTCAAGAAATTTAACTATGACTCCACACTCTCTATCTTCAACTTAAATGTCCAGTTCAGATCAATTGCTTTCAAATGGACAGTCATCTGACAAACTACCTGTGGGGATGATTATCATAGCACTAGATCCAGCAGCTCATCTTCCTGTGCCCAGAACTTCATCCTGCAGGTGTGCTGCGTAAGCCCTCTTCTACAGACAGTTTTATGAAAGAGGAGCTTGAATCTAGAAAAAGAAAGAAAGAAAAGAAACACACAAACAAGAGGCTTTCCAAATAAATGCTACATTCCAAAAATGTTCAAGTTTTAAGATGTCAAGAAAGCTTTCCTCTATGGCCTTCCCGAAAGCTAGATAATGTGGCAACTCAGAGTAACTCATAGACTGCCTCAGTCATCAGTGAGTTAAAATGTAATCTGTAAGGCATTTAATTGTGTGTTGTTTTATATAGACAGTCCAACAGTCGTTTTAAATTGTGTGAGAAAAATAATTTTAAAATGCACCAGGAATTCCTATTTAAAAAATGCCCTCTGGAGGGATGGGATGGGGGAGTGGACTGGGAGAGGAGTGGAAGAGGGATGGGAACCAAGGATATATATATGACTAATCTGGGATTATACATATCTATAAACAATAAAACACTGTAAAAGTAAAAAGTAAAATTAAATAATAAAAAAAAAATACCCTATGGTTACATGTAGCTGACTATCAGTACATACATACATACAATGGGTATTACTTAACCATAAAGTGGAATGAAATTAGATCATTTGTAGAGACATGGATGGACCTAGATACTGTCATACAGAGTGAAGTAACTCAGAAAGAGAAAAACAAATACTGTATATTAGTGCATGTATGTGGAATCTAGGGAATGGTGTAGATGAACCTGTTTCAGGGCAGGAATAGAGGCACAGATATCTCTATATGGACAAGTGGCACAGGGCCAGAGGGCAAAGCGGAGGCATGAACTGGAGATGGGGATTGCTGTATGAGCACTGCCGTGTGCAAAACCAATAGCGAGCTGGAAAGCACTAGGGGTCAGCCTGGTGCTCCTGACAGATGAAATTGGGGTTGGGAGGTGGGAGGGAGCTCCAGGAGGGAGGCCACACACATGTACGTGCAGCTGATTCACTTCATTGCACAGCAGAAACTAGCACAACACCTTAAGGCACCTGTATCCCTATATCGTTACTGGTGGTAGTCACTAAGTCATGTCCAACTCTTTTGTGACCCTATGGCCTATGGACTGCCAGGCACCTCTGTTCATGGGATTTCTCATTTCTCATTTCCTTCTCTAAGACATCTTTCCGACCCAGGGATGAAGCCTACTTCTCCAGCATTGCAGGTGGATGCTTTGCAGGCGAATCCTTCTTACCTGGCTCTCTTCTGTGAAACAATGTGGGTGGGTATGAGCAGAGAAGGATTTATCTTGAAGGCAAGAAACTTCTGCCTCAGATCTCTCTCTTATAGGAATCTATTATTAGGTATTTCCCCTGCCACCTGTTTAAAAATAAAAACAAAACTCCAAAAGTAGGATAGTTTATATTCTTTTCCCTAGAGTGTCAGGCAAACTGAGTAAGCTTCAGCCCCATAAGACCTTTCCCAACATCAGGTTCTTTCCCAATGAGTCATTTCTTTGCATCAGGTAACCAAAATATTGGAGCTTTGACTTCAATATCATTCCTTCTTCAGACTGGAGGGATGGGATGGGGGAGTGGACTGGGAGAGGAGTGGAAGAGGGATGGGAACCAAGGATATATATATGACTAATCTGGGATTATACATATCTATAAACAATAAAACACTGTAAAAGTAAAAAGTAAAATTAAATAATAAAAAAAAAATACCCTATGGTTACATGTAGCTGACTATCAGTACATACATACATACAATGGGTATTACTTAACCATAAAGTGGAATGAAATTAGATCATTTGTAGAGACATGGATGGACCTAGATACTGTCATACAGAGTGAAGTAACTCAGAAAGAGAAAAACAAATACTGTATATTAGTGCATGTATGTGGAATCTAGGGAATGGTGTAGATGAACCTGTTTCAGGGCAGGAATAGAGGCACAGATATCTCTATATGGACAAGTGGCACAGGGCCAGAGGGCAAAGCGGAGGCATGAACTGGAGATGGGGATTGCTGTATGAGCACTGCCGTGTGCAAAACCAATAGCGAGCTGGAAAGCACTAGGGGTCAGCCTGGTGCTCCTGACAGATGAAATTGGGGTTGGGAGGTGGGAGGGAGCTCCAGGAGGGAGGCCACACACATGTACGTGCAGCTGATTCACTTCATTGCACAGCAGAAACTAGCACAACACCTTAAGGCACCTGTATCCCTATATCGTTACTGGTGGTAGTCACTAAGTCATGTCCAACTCTTTTGTGACCCTATGGCCTATGGACTGCCAGGCACCTCTGTTCATGGGATTTCTCATTTCTCATTTCCTTCTCTAAGACATCTTTCCGACCCAGGGATGAAGCCTACTTCTCCAGCATTGCAGGTGGATGCTTTGCAGGCGAATCCTTCTTACCTGGCTCTCTTCTGTGAAACAATGTGGGTGGGTATGAGCAGAGAAGGATTTATCTTGAAGGCAAGAAACTTCTGCCTCAGATCTCTCTCTTATAGGAATCTATTATTAGGTATTTCCCCTGCCACCTGTTTAAAAAAATAAAAACAAAACTCCAAAAGTAGGATAGTTTATATTCTTTTCCCTAGAGTGTCAGGCAAACTGAGTAAGCTTCAGCCCCATAAGACCTTTCCCAACATCAGGTTCTTTCCCAATGAGTCATTTCTTTGCATCAGGTAACCAAAATATTGGAGCTTTGACTTCAATATCATTCCTTCCAATGAATATTCAGAGTTGATTTATTTTAGGATTGACTGGTTTGACCTCCTTGCTGTCCAAGGAACTCTCAAGAGCCTTCTCCAGCACCACAGGTCAAAGGCTTATGTACCCATGATTGACGACTGGTAGATAGCTTACTGTGAACAATGTCGGATTCTTGATCTCCAAAGGGGAAGCTTTCACATAGGGATCAAAAAGACTTGGCTTTTGTCACTCAGAGCTTCCTGCAGGAAAAGTTTATTAAAGGAGAAAGGGATAGAGAAAGCTTCCAGCTAAAGGCACTGGAAAGGGGACAGAAGAGGATCCCCAGAAGCTAGTTTAGACAAGGCATTTGGTCTTTTCCAGTTGGTTATTAATAATAGATCAAAAGAATATTTTAAGGTGATCAAGGTGTTACCAGACGCACATCCACAGCATACATCTTTAGATAACACAGGCACAAGCTAAGGAGGAGCAACATGTCCTCCAGCAAGATACACTGTTGTTATAAACATTAGCTCTGGGCTTAAAGAAGTTTTAGGCAAAATAGACTATTGCCATAGGCATGGCAGTCAAGGTGAAGGAGCCTTGACTAAAAAGGTTTGTTCTCACTCTTCCTCCCCCTCCTCCTCCTTGGCAACCTCTGGCCTCCTTACCAAGTCTTGCTATTCACCACTTTCACCCACAAATATAAATAACTAGCAACTGTTAATAAATAACTAGCAACTGTTACTCTATAGTCTATTAGCTTTTATCACTTACTCATGAGCAATGGCTCTAGGCAGAAAAGACTGTGGATTTCTCTAAGTCATTCACATGTTAGTATGAATTGTTACTAATGCTTTAAGAAGGATCTTGAAAGTGGTAAAGACAATAGCATGGAAGATGAGGAGAGTATGTCATTGTGCAACAAAGAGGAAAGAGAGCTTCTAGAAAGCCCATCTAACAGATTTCAGGGCTTCTCTCCTGTTAATCCCACCTTTCTTAATTCCTTTGGGGGTTAGTGCTTACTCAGCGCTGACTCTGACTTCCTGCAAGGTTTACTCATGGGCTCTACGTTTTCCTTCTGAAATACACCTGCTCCATCATCTCATTTACCTTACAAACACTTGAAAACAGAAATCAAAGCTTTCTTGGAGCAGAACACACTCAGGTCTCACAAGGTGGACCTTTGCCTTTGCTGGTGAGCTCCTCATGCTGAATTGTTTCCCCATCTCATCCTTGTCTTCCTGAAAACATAAGCCTAGAGTTGGACACAGAGCAAGCTCCAGATAAGGTTTAACCCATACCAAGCGATGCAGGCGGGTCACTTCCTTTGATCTGGAAATGTACACACCTAGAGCTGCTGCCTATTTTGTTAGCTTTTGAAACAGTTGATTTGTTGCAAGCTTGTATTTTGTTGTTTGTTTTTCTTTTTTTTTTTCACATGAGAAGCAGTTATAGAATAGAAAGTAGATGGAACAAAGTCATAGAAGCTCATATACTGTGCTAGGGAATCTTGATTCTTACTCATAGATGGTAGAAAGTATGATCTGTAGTTAGAATAGGCCTTACCTCTTGTAAAAACTTCTTTCCAATGAGTCTTTTGAACCAAAATACGGGAGCTTCCTTTTGCCCAGCCTTTTACCTGGATGGGGGCTGCTTCTGTGGGTTTGACCCTATAGGGCCTCCGCAAAATCTAGGCAGAGGCTGGATCATCATCGATTCTGTCTCCCTCCATCCAAGGAGATTTCCATTTCTTATTCTTAAGCACATAGCTGCATCACCCGTGTGCTGTGCTGTGCTCAGACACTCCATCACATGAGATTTGTGACCCGATGGACTGCAGCCAACAAGCTCCTCTGTCCAGAGGATTCTCCTGGTAACAATACTGGAGTGGGTTTCCACTTCCTGCTACCAACTGCACCTCTTACGTTTCCTGCATTGGTAAGTGGGTTCTTTACCATTAAATACACCTGGGAACCCCCATGTCATTCATACATTTATATTATTCATTCATCCATTGTATCCTTTACTAAAAAAAAAAAAAAAAAAAAAAAAAACCTTGAAACAGAGAATCTTGCATTTCTCTCTGTCTCATCTCATATGCAAATTTTACCTTGGCTTTCATCTCTCAAGGCTATGTTGAATTTTGATCCTATCATTTACCCTATTATCGCTCCCAATCAGGTTTGTTTCTCCTTCCGATTGTCCCATAAACCTTCCATATTTTTCCCAAGGCAAAGGCACCTGGGACAATTGAAGTGCTTCAGAAATAAATGAATGTGGGGAAAGACTGACATCCCACTGATCATGGAATTATGGGATTTGAATCAAATTACCAAGACTTCAGGGCTTCCCATGTGGCACTAGCAGTAAAGAACTCGCCTGCAAATGCAGGAGACATGAGACGTGGGTTTGATCCCTGAGTCAGGAAGATCCAGGGAAGAAGACATGGCATTCTACTTCAGTATTCTTGCCTGGAGAATCCCATGGACAAAGAAGCCGGGTGGGCCACACAGTCCGTAGGGCTGTAAAAGGGTCAGACACGACTGAACGACTTGGCACACATGCACGCACCAGGGTTTCAATGGGCAGAGGAATCCCAGGTGACAAGTGGGTGTCCCTGGAGAGATCTGACTTCAGAGAGAAATGCAAAGACAAGCTGATGTGCACCTCCTGCTGGGAGACTATTAAGGTGCTGAGGCCATGGAGGCAGGAGCAGAGAGGCCACAGACCTGGCGGCAGAGTGGAGGGAGGATGAAGCCTGGGGCTGCTATTCCCAGGCTCCCTCGCTCCTCTGTCACTCTCTGTTCAGTTCAGTCGCTCAGTCGTGTCTACCTCTTTGTGACCCCAATGGACTGCAGCACACGAGCACACCAGGCTTCCCTGTCCCTCACCATCTCCTGAAGCTTGCTCAGACTCATAGCTATTGAGTCGGTGATGCCATCCAGCCATTTCATCCTCCGCCGTCCCCTATCACTCTCAGTCTAGCTAAAAATCCTCTCTGCCGCCTCTCCCTCTGAGCCAGAAAACAGAAAAGTCGTCATTTCCCCCATGCTGACGACATCTTTTACTGCCTTGGATTAAGAACAACCTCCAAAGATAACCACCCTGTGATCTGTTATTTCCAGGATGAAGAGCCTTCACTCACGCTAAAACCAAAATCATTTTGTCAGTAGTTTTTAATGGTCTAGTAAGATCTGCTAAGGAAATTGCATTTTCTGCTTTCATAAATCTCAAGGCTATGTTGAATTTTGATCCTATCATTTACCCTATTATCGCTCCCAATCAGGTTTGTTTCTCCTTCCGATTGTCCCATAAACCTTCCATATTTTTCCCAAGGCAAAGGCACCTGGGACAATTGAAGTGCTTCAGAAATAAATGAATGTGGGGAAAGACTGACATCCCACTGATCATGGAATTATGGGATTTGAATCAAATTACCAAGACTTCAGGGCTTCCCATGTGGCACTAGCAGTAAAGAACTCGCCTGCAAATGCAGGAGACATGAGACGTGGGTTTGATCCCTGAGTCAGGAAGATCCAGGGAAGAAGACATGGCATTCTACTTCAGTATTCTTGCCTGGAGAATCCCATGGACAAAGAAGCCGGGTGGGCCACACAGTCCGTAGGGCTGTAAAAGGGTCAGACACGACTGAACGACTTGGCACACATGCACGCACCAGGGTTTCAATGGGCAGAGGAATCCCAGGTGACAAGTGGGTGTCCCTGGAGAGATCTGACTTCAGAGAGAAATGCAAAGACAAGCTGATGTGCACCTCCTGCTGGGAGACTATTAAGGTGCTGAGGCCATGGAGGCAGGAGCAGAGAGGCCACAGACCTGGCGGCAGAGTGGAGGGAGGATGAAGCCTGGGGCTGCTATTCCCAGGCTCCCTCGCTCCTCTGTCACTCTCTGTTCAGTTCAGTCGCTCAGTCGTGTCTACCTCTTTGTGACCCCAATGGACTGCAGCACACGAGCACACCAGGCTTCCCTGTCCCTCACCATCTCCTGAAGCTTGCTCAGACTCATAGCTATTGAGTCGGTGATGCCATCCAGCCATTTCATCCTCCGCCGTCCCCTATCACTCTCAGTCTAGCTAAAAATCCTCTCTGCCGCCTCTCCCTCTGAGCCAGAAAACAGAAAAGTCGTCATTTCCCCCATGCTGACGACATCTTTTACTGCCTTGGATTAAGAACAACCTCCAAAGATAACCACCCTGTGATCTGTTATTTCCAGGATGAAGAGCCTAAAGTCACTCACGCTAAAACCAAAATCATTTTGTCAGTAGTTTTTTTAATGGTCTAGTAAGATCTGCTAAGGAAATTCTCCAGGCTAAGATGATCACATTCATACATTATGGAAGCAGATAACTCTTGGGCCAGCGTGAGGAGGCTTGTGTGCATCCTCAGCCTTTCCCCAACCACAGTGATATCACTTTAACATGTTATTTATATGGGATTTCTGCATTGACTTTACCTAAATAATGAGTTCTACACTTCAAAAAGGCCTTAAAAAATCTGTTGCTTGTCTTCTATTTGTCTTTGGGTGGGAACAGAGGAAGAGACATGGGCTTTCCTGGTGGCTCAGATAGTAAAAAAAAAAATAATAAAAAATGTGCCTCAAGTGGAGGAGACCTGGGTTCAATCCCTGGGTCAGGAAGATCCCCTGGAGAAGGGAATGGTTCCCCACTCCAGTGTGCTTACTTGGAGAATTCCATGGACAGAAGAGCCTGGTAGGCTATGGTCCATGTGGTCACAAAGCATCGAACATGACTGAGTGACTCACACACACACACACATACAGAGGGAAAGTGAAAAAAAATAGTGAATCTGCCCATATATTGTCTTGATTCACATGCAAATACATGAGGTTGTGGCCATATGTGTGTGTTAATTGCAAGAGATGAAAACCCTACTTAAGGTTATCAAGGAGCATTTGTTGGCTTATGCAATTGGAAAATGAAAAGGGTAACCTGCTTCAGGAATGGCTGGATCCAGGTGCTCAAAGGCTATCACCAAGCAGTTGCCACTGTTTCCATTCAGTGATGCTTTTTCTTAACTTGACCTTTTAGCTAATCAGAATACCAATTTTAAACTAATCATCTTGTTCAGACAATGGAGAATGTTGGATGGCCAGTCTGGGTCACCTGCAAGAAGGTCAATATCTAAAACAGAAGGGGCAGTATCTAAAACAAAATGGAAGGATCTATTACCAGCATGAAAGGAAAGAAGTGCTGGATGGACAAAATGATAAAGTGTTTTCATCCCATTGGAATATAATAGAGAGCCCAAAAACAAAGTCATACTTACATAGAACCTAATATTTAAATGGGGGTAATTTGTCAGATCAGTGCAGAGATGAGATTCTATTTACCAAAGGGTGGTGGTAAAATGGTCACTCATCACGGGAGGAAAAAAAGTGAAATTGGCTTGCTGCCTGCCTGATACCACACCCAAAATGAATTTCAGATGAATGAGAAACCTAAGGGTCATTGTAAAACTTTTCAGCTTCAACCACAGTGATATCACTTTAACATGTTATTTATATGGGATTTCTGCATTGACTTTACCTAAATAATGAGTTCTACACTTCAAAAAGGCCTTAAAAAATCTGTTGCTTGTCTTCTATTTGTCTTTGGGTGGGAACAGAGGAAGAGACATGGGCTTTCCTGGTGGCTCAGATAGTAAAAAAAAAAATAATAAAAAATGTGCCTCAAGTGGAGGAGACCTGGGTTCAATCCCTGGGTCAGGAAGATCCCCTGGAGAAGGGAATGGTTCCCCACTCCAGTGTGCTTACTTGGAGAATTCCATGGACAGAAGAGCCTGGTAGGCTATGGTCCATGTGGTCACAAAGCATCGAACATGACTGAGTGACTCACACACACACACACATACAGAGGGAAAGTGAAAAAAAATAGTGAATCTGCCCATATATTGTCTTGATTCACATGCAAATACATGAGGTTGTGGCCATATGTGTGTGTTAATTGCAAGAGATGAAAACCCTACTTAAGGTTATCAAGGAGCATTTGTTGGCTTATGCAATTGGAAAATGAAAAGGGTAACCTGCTTCAGGAATGGCTGGATCCAGGTGCTCAAAGGCTATCACCAAGCAGTTGCCACTGTTTCCATTCAGTGATGCTTTTTCTTAACTTGACCTTTTAGCTAATCAGAATACCAATTTTAAACTAATCATCTTGTTCAGACAATGGAGAATGTTGGATGGCCAGTCTGGGTCACCTGCAAGAAGGTCAATATCTAAAACAGAAGGGGCAGTATCTAAAACAAAATGGAAGGATCTATTACCAGCATGAAAGGAAAGAAGTGCTGGATGGACAAAATGATAAAGTGTTTTCATCCCATTGGAATATAATAGAGAGCCCAAAAACAAAGTCATACTTACATAGAACCTAATATTTAAATGGGGGTAATTTGTCAGATCAGTGCAGAGATGAGATTCTATTTACCAAAGGGTGGTGGTAAAATGGTCACTCATCACGGGAGGAAAAAAAGTGAAATTGGCTTGCTGCCTGCCTGATACCACACCCAAAATGAATTTCAGATGAATGAGAAACCTAAGGGTCATTGTAAAAATTTTCAGACTCTTCTATAATGTAGTGAAGAATACCTTTCTTACTTTAGGATAGCAAAAAAAGTAAAGGTTAAAAAGCACTAAGTCTAAGAAATTATCAAATTTAAGAACGTTATAATTAAGAGTTTTTGTTCATCAAGAAGACACTAAAGGGCTTCCCTGGTGGTCCAGTCGGTAGAGAGTCTATCTTGAAGTGCAAGGGGCACCGGTTCAATCCCTAGCCCAGGAGGTTCCCACATGCCGTGGAGTGGCTGGACTGGTGTGTCCAATTGCAAGCCAGTGCTCTGGGGTGCCTGCACCCAGAGCCAGTGCTCTGCGATGGCAGATACCACTGCAATGGGAAGCCCACATAGGCTGAATAATAAAGATGGATGAAAATAAATAAACAACAACAACAAAAAATCAGTAAAAGAGGCCAAAATTTTAAAAAATGAAAGACACCAAAGAAAATGAAGAGTCAAACTGTAAACTGGAATATATCTATGCTACATACAACAAGCAATGGGTTAGTATGAAAGACACACATATAAAGACAACAGAGTTTAAGAACTCCCACAGTGCGATAACAATATGATACATAAACCAACAGAAAAAATAAGCAAAATGCGTGGAAAGACATATTACAAACCAAAAAAAAAAAAACAATACATAATAAACTTATGAAGAGTTGCTCAACCTCAAGGGAAATCAGAGAAGTGCAAATCAAGATACTAATGAGATGGAATTTTATGTTTATGTGAATGACAGAAATTTAAGGCTAACAATACTGGGTGATCAGAATGTGCAGCAAAATGAATGCATGTATCTGTCACTAGTTGGAATATGAGCTGGGGTCATCACTATACAAAGCAATTTGGCATCACAATGAAAGCTGAACATTTATAGCCTTAATGAAGGAGGAGTTCACTCCTAGGCACACCCTGAATTTAAAACCAAAAAGGGGTTTGCAGATCAGTGCAGAGATGAGATTCTATTTACCAAAGGGTGGTGGTAAAATGGTCACTCATCACGGGAGGAAAAAGTGAAATTGGCTTGCTGCCTGCCTGATACCACACCCAAAATGAATTTCAGATGAATGAGAAACCTAAGGGTCATTGTAAAAATTTTCAGACTCTTCTATAATGTAGTGAAGAATACCTTTCTTACTTTAGGATAGCAAAAAAAGTAAAGGTTAAAAAGCACTAAGTCTAAGAAATTATCAAATTTAAGAACGTTATAATTAAGAGTTTTTGTTCATCAAGAAGACACTAAAGGGCTTCCCTGGTGGTCCAGTCGGTAGAGAGTCTATCTTGAAGTGCAAGGGGCACCGGTTCAATCCCTAGCCCAGGAGGTTCCCACATGCCGTGGAGTGGCTGGACTGGTGTGTCCAATTGCAAGCCAGTGCTCTGGGGTGCCTGCACCCAGAGCCAGTGCTCTGCGATGGCAGATACCACTGCAATGGGAAGCCCACATAGGCTGAATAATAAAGATGGATGAAAATAAATAAACAACAACAACAAAAAATCAGTAAAAGAGGCCAAAATTTTAAAAAATGAAAGACACCAAAGAAAATGAAGAGTCAAACTGTAAACTGGAATATATCTATGCTACATACAACAAGCAATGGGTTAGTATGAAAGACACACATATAAAGACAACAGAGTTTAAGAACTCCCACAGTGCGATAACAATATGATACATAAACCAACAGAAAAAATAAGCAAAATGCGTGGAAAGACATATTACAAACCAAAAAAAAAAAAACAATACATAATAAACTTATGAAGAGTTGCTCAACCTCAAGGGAAATCAGAGAAGTGCAAATCAAGATACTAATGAGATGGAATTTTATGTTTATGTGAATGACAGAAATTTAAGGCTAACAATACTGGGTGATCAGAATGTGCAGCAAAATGAATGCATGTATCTGTCACTAGTTGGAATATGAGCTGGGGTCATCACTATACAAAGCAATTTGGCATCACAATGAAAGCTGAACATTTATAGCCTTAATGAAGGAGGAGTTCACTCCTAGGCACACCCCTGAATGCCTCTCTTACATACATGTCAGCAGATATGACAGGATGCTCCTAACGATGCTAATCCAACGCAAATGTCTATGGACAGGAAACGGACCCACGTGTGATAGTATATCTACAGAACAAAATATTATACAGCAGTGAAAATGACTGGTTGAGGGCTTCCCTGGTGGCCCAGTGGGTAAGGACACCGCCTTGCAGTGCAAGGGGCGCTGGTTTGATCCCTGGCCTGGGAAGATCCCATGTGCCGCAGAGTGGCTGGACCGATGTGTCCAATTACCGAGCCGGAGCTCTGGAGCTCATGTGCCCAGAGCCGGTGCTCTGCGATAACAGAGGCCACTGCGATGGGAGGCCCACACAGGCCAAAGAACAAAGACGGATGAAACTAGACAAATGAAAGACCAGTGGAAGTGGCCCGCCTACCCCGCTCCCTCCCCACCCCAGCCAAAATAAATAAATAAATAAATGTTTAAAAAAAAAAATGACTGGTTGAGACCTCAGGGAACAAGATAAGGATCTTAGTGATATAGCCACATACACTATGCCTTTTCAGTACAATCCAATAACCACTGAAAACAGAAGATTTCTCTTTTAGGCATACGTATAGATGTGATAAAAATGTATTAAAAAAAAGGAAATGACACAGGTAACATACAGGATGATGGTTACTTTAGGGTGAGAAGGGACTGAGCAGGTATAAATCACATAAATGTGTAAAAATATCTAGCTCTTGAGAGGCCTTGGGCTCACTGGTGTTTGTTGTATGAACTGATTGTGACAGTGTGTCATGACTGGGCGATTTTCATTTATCTAACTCTGTGCTCCAGAGATCCAAATTTGGTTAATGAAGAGTTGCTCAAGCTCAAGGGAAATCAGAGAAGTGCAAATCAAGATACTAATGAGATGGAATTTTATGTTTATGTGAATGACAGAAATTTAAGGCTAACAATACTGGGTGATCAGAATGTGCAGCAAAATGAATGCATGTATCTGTCACTAGTTGGAATATGAGCTGGGGTCATCACTATACAAAGCAATTTGGCATCACAATGAAAGCTGAACATTTATAGCCTTAATGAAGGAGGAGTTCACTCCTAGGCACACCCCTGAATGCCTCTCTTACATACATGTCAGCAGATATGACAGGATGCTCCTAACGATGCTAATCCAACGCAAATGTCTATGGACAGGAAACGGACCCACGTGTGATAGTATATCTACAGAACAAAATATTATACAGCAGTGAAAATGACTGGTTGAGGGCTTCCCTGGTGGCCCAGTGGGTAAGGACACCGCCTTGCAGTGCAAGGGGCGCTGGTTTGATCCCTGGCCTGGGAAGATCCCATGTGCCGCAGAGTGGCTGGACCGATGTGTCCAATTACCGAGCCGGAGCTCTGGAGCTCATGTGCCCAGAGCCGGTGCTCTGCGATAACAGAGGCCACTGCGATGGGAGGCCCACACAGGCCAAAGAACAAAGACGGATGAAACTAGACAAATGAAAGACCAGTGGAAGTGGCCCGCCTACCCCGCTCCCTCCCCACCCCAGCCAAAATAAATAAATAAATAAATGTTTAAAAAAAAAAATGACTGGTTGAGACCTCAGGGAACAAGATAAGGATCTTAGTGATATAGCCACATACACTATGCCTTTTCAGTACAATCCAATAACCACTGAAAACAGAAGATTTCTCTTTTAGGCATACGTATAGATGTGATAAAAATGTATTAAAAAAAAAAAAGGAAATGACACAGGTAACATACAGGATGATGGTTACTTTAGGGTGAGAAGGGACTGAGCAGGTATAAATCACATAAATGTGTAAAAATATCTAGCTCTTGAGAGGCCTTGGGCTCACTGGTGTTTGTTGTATGAACTGATTGTGACAGTGTGTCATGACTGGGCGATTTTCATTTATCTAACTCTGTGCTCCAGAGATCCATTTGGTTTTTAAATGATAAGCTGTTGGACAAATGCATGTAAGTGTGAAGGCAAAACTCAGTGCTGGAGAAATAAATTGGAAGCTGTTAGTTCAAAGATGAGGTTTAAAGCCCTGGCAAGAGGCAGGGGGATGTGGAAGAAGTTTCAAGGAGGGAGGCTTGGGGTTCCCACTGTTTAGGGGCACAGTAGAGAAATTGAGCCAAGTCTGGTCCCTGAGGAAGAAGGGAGAGCAGTAGTGTGTGGTAGAGTCTGGAGCCTAAGAAAAGAAAATGTCTGAAGAAGGTAGTGGTCAGCTGTGTTGAGACAGGTCAGGCCAAAGAAGTGACCACTGGATTCCACAAGCTCAAGATCATTGGTGACCTTGAGTAAAGCAGTTCCTGAGTGAGGTGAGATGAAACCTCTTGATCTTCAATGTCACTGCATCAGACCATTTTTTATCTCCTGTGACACCCCTGCCTCAGCCTTGTCCACCACCAGCCCATCACCACCAAACAGGAACACGGGCCTAGCCGTGACCGTCCCTGCTCACGTCTGTTGATGTCACATCTTTCTGACAGAACACCTTCCTGAACAACCTATCTGGACCCTTTGGTCTCTCTAGCCTATTTTGAGTTTCTCAAAGTCATGTGCCTGCCTGCCTCCCATGTGTGGCCTTCAGGGCCGATCCACAGCCCATCGTTTCTTGGAGTTTGCTTACGTAGCCCACGTAGAGTCGTCGCAGGCCGACCATCCCCCTCTTCTCCTCACCTGGCAGAGTTTCAGGGAGGAGGGCAGCAAGCTGACAGAGGCAGTCACCTTGCTTCTGATTCCAACTCTGCTGCTTCCAACTCATTTTGGTGATGGAGGAAAGCTCTTTCCTGCTCTGGGTCTCTATGTCCTCATGTTGGAAAGGAAGAGGTTCACTTGGGTGGTTTTAAAGACCTTTCCTTCTGGAATATTCTGATTCTAGGGACACCAGTGTAGGCTTATACTGTAAATTCTTACTGTCAAATGTGTAGACAAAGTAGTCAGGGTCTTCTGTCCATATGAAACTCATCTAACCTTTGACTAGTTGAGAAGTGGGTGAGGGGCATGCAGTGAGAGACTCTACATGGGGGCCATTTTCCAGGTGGCTCTCTACCTAAGCTCAGGGCCGATTTCCCTCAACAGGTAAGTGTGGTCAGCCTCTAAGACTGGCTAATGCTTCCCGGGTGCAGCTAGTGGTAAAGAATTTACCTACCAATGCAGGAGACATAAGAGATGTGGATTCAATCCCTGGCTCAGGAAGATCCCTGGGAGGAGGGCATGGCAACCTACTCCAGTATTCTTGCCTGGAGAATCCCACGGACAGAGGAGCCCGGCGGGCTATAATTCACGGGGTCACGAAGAATCAGACATGACTGAAGCAACTTAGCATTCACACACAGTGAATCCACAGTAAGTCCAGCACACCCAGTTCCTGGTTTCAAATGTTTCTTTGAATTGCCAAGGCTTTGGGGACTAGAAGGGAATTTTATTTTAGACTATTATTATGCAACACCAAACGTGCTTCTCATTTTGAAATGCCTAGTGACGACCGATTTTATTTTTATACCCACCATTTCCTTGCAAAGAAATTAAACAAATAAACGGATGCCTCCTTTCTCTCTCTACCCCTCTCTCTCTTTTGGCTTGGGTCCACAGACAATACAGTGCTTTCTGCACCATCTGCTGGCTCTATAAAGGTAATTAACAAATGCACGCTATTCCCAGATGAGGTTAGTTTCTAAAGGACAAATTACACTAGGCAAACAGGAAAGGAACAAAATAAGAGAGCAGCAGGTCTGCCTGCGGCTGCAGTCCCAGCCTGCACTGGACCGTGTTGTTATAGCCGCTTGTCAAATTTTAGCTCCTGGAAATGAATTCAGATGGTTTCAGCTAAAGAAATTGAATTTCACCTCTGCTGGGAGGTCCTTAATAAGGGGAGAGGATAACTTCAGGGTGTCCAGGATGTTTGTGCCTCAGATCTCATCTTCTGTCTTTATTTACCATAATTGTCTTAAGAAGGGGAACGGAGAACAAGCATCAACCAAAGCTCAACATACAAGATGGCGTGGGGCACTGAACTTTGGCTTCAAAGGCAGGCAGATTCTGAGACTCACTGTCTGACCTTCCACATGCCGTGCAGCCCCTCTGAGCCTCGTTCTCACACCTGCATGTGTGGGACAACAGGGAAACAGAATGTTCAGACTCTGTGTAACAATGAATGAGATCTTGAATCCAGGCCAGTATGGAGGCCACATCCAGTGTCTGGCCAGTATGGAGGCCATGGTCAGTGGTACCAGTTATTAACATTACCATTAGTATCAGGTGAGGATGCAGGACAAATGGCCTAATTTACCCTCAGCAACACGGAATTAGTGACCCTTCTAGCAAGGTCCACATTCTGAAAGGGAAAGAAGCCCTGAATGTAAAAGGAGAGCTCAGAAGAGTTGACCTTAACAAAAACTTGTCTTAAAAAGATGTAGTTAGGGGCAGAAGATGCAATTACAGTTCATATGCATTCAAAATACCTAAAACTGAAGAGAGTAAGTGCTCATTTGGACTAAGATTGAAGGGTTTGAGTCAGAGGTATGTTGTGGAAACTTGGAAAAAAAGGGGTGGGGGAGATAGGTTGTGATAAGATTGAAATAAGAATTGTAGAGGCAGAGAATTGTCTTCCTGGGAATGAGGAATTATTTATATACTTAAAGTTGCTATTGTTGTTCAGTTACTAAGTCGTGCTAGTCTCCTTATGACCCCATGGACTGCAGCGCGCCAGGCTCCTCTGTCCTCCACTACCTCCTGACGTTTGCTCAAATTCATGTCCATTGAGTCAGTGATGCTGTCTAACCATCTCATCCTCTGTAGCCCACTTCTTTTGCCTTGAATCTTTCCCAGCATCAACATCTTTTCCAGTGAGTCAGCTCTTTGCATCAGATGATCAAAAGTATTGGAACCTCTGCATCAGTTCTTCCGAGGAATACTCAAGGCTGATTTCCCTTAGGACTGACAGGTTTGATTTCCTTGCAGTGCAAGGGACTCTCGAGTCTTCTCCGCAGTTCAAAAGCATCAGTTCTTCAGTGCTCAGCCTTCTTTATGGAGTTAGAAAGGGCCAAACAGGAGACAGCTGAAGACAGAAAGCCTGGCGTGTGGTCCATGGGGTCACAAAGAGTCGGACACGACTTAGCGACTGAACAACAATTACAAACAAGAGATGGCTCTATAATCTTACAGAGGCTTAGAAGATACGGAGTGAGGGGATGAGAAGCGCTGCTTCTTTGTTTTCTTTTCCTCGGACTGGTCAAGGCAGGGGCCAATGAAGCTGCTTCTGGTTCCCCAGGGAAAAGCATCCCAGATAACGCTGTTCAGTGAGAGTCCCGGAGCTGCTGGAAGTCAGAAGATGGGTGTTTGTTTCTCAATGGCAGCAAGGTGGCCTGGCCAGTAAAATGATAACCTCTGCAGTCCATGGTCCCCTCCCTGATGGCTGAAACGTGATCTTTGTGAAGAGAAAGAGTCTTAGTAAATATCGAATTCACCCACACTTGCTGCTGGGGCCAAATCTCTTAAAATGTCACCTGCTGCGGGACACCTGGCCCACTGCTAGATGAGCCAGAAGCCAGCAGACCAGGCCGGAGAACAAACGCGACCACCGTCCAGCCTCCCAGGGCTTGTCCAAGGGATTCTGTCTTCTTCCGGCTTGACAGCCTTCAGTATTGACATTCTCCTTGGCGACAGCTGGGAATTCAGAGCACGGGGGCCTCCGTGCATCTAGTTCTTCCTTTGAAACACTTTGAAATTCTACCTCTTCCATGATGCGTTCCTCAAATCCAGGATCATAGGTAAACGCTCCTCCTCTTGTCCCTCCTCATGTCAGGGGCCTCCTGCCATCTCTGTGGGTCAGATCCGCTTCTTTGTAATAAAAGTAGCAATTATTGTAGACAGTACAGGAGCGGGTGTGTTAAATGGGCATGCGATGGCTCTGAGCCTTCCTGTAAGAGAACACCCTCAATTCTGAGTCAAGAGGAGGGCTTTCCTAGATCGATGAGGGGAGAATGGAATTCCGTTAGAGAGACTCGGAGAAGCCTTAATGGCTGGAATGATGGCCATGGTCGCCGTTGCTGGGCTGGAGCATTCAGCAGGCAATGAAAGGGATTTTCAAAGCTAAGATCAGAAAGGGCTTTGCTTTACAATAGTCAGGACATAGACACAAATAAAGGTTCGGGGACAGTGGAATGGACAAAGAAGGTGTGGTATAGACAGATAGACAGTGGACCATGAGGCAGCCACACAAAGGACAAAATCACGCCACTGGCAGCAATATGGGTGCAGCCCGAGACGGCCGTACTGAGTCAAGGAAGTCAGAGAAAGACCAGGATCGTATCCACCGCTTATATGAGGAATCTTTTTTAAAAATGATACAAATGAGTTAATTCATAAAACAAAAAGAGCCACAGATGTTGAAAATGAACTTATTACTACCAAAGGGGGGAAGCTGGAGGGAGAGATAAATTGCAAGATTGAGGCCAACCTATACCTACTGCTCTATATAACATAGCTCATAAGGACCTACTGTACAGAGAAGAGAACTCTGCTCAGTGCTCTGTGGTAACCTGTATGGGAATAGAATCTAAAACAGAGTGACTATATGTATAACTGATTTATTCTGCTCTAAAGCAGAAACAAACACCATATTGGAAATAAGCCACACCCCAATAAACATTAGTTTAAAAAGAAAGGGCTTCCCATGGCATGTCAAGAAATTTAGACCTTGTCTTGGGGACAAACAAAGCAATTCAGAGTGCTAAATAGTGGTGACAGGATTGTGTCTCTAATGTCCATGGGGAGGAGGGGCTGGACGGTAGCCCGGGAGACTGAGGGATGGGCTGTGTAGACTGCCTCTGTGAAAAGTGATGAGGGGCCTCCAGGATCATAGGTAAACGCTCCTCCTCTTGTCCCTCCTCATGTCAGGGGCCTCCTGCCATCTCTGTGGGTCAGATCCGCTTCTTTGTAATAAAAGTAGCAATTATTGTAGACAGTACAGGAGCGGGTGTGTTAAATGGGCATGCGATGGCTCTGAGCCTTCCTGTAAGAGAACACCCTCAATTCTGAGTCAAGAGGAGGGCTTTCCTAGATCGATGAGGGGAGAATGGAATTCCGTTAGAGAGACTCGGAGAAGCCTTAATGGCTGGAATGATGGCCATGGTCGCCGTTGCTGGGCTGGAGCATTCAGCAGGCAATGAAAGGGATTTTCAAAGCTAAGATCAGAAAGGGCTTTGCTTTACAATAGTCAGGACATAGACACAAATAAAGGTTCGGGGACAGTGGAATGGACAAAGAAGGTGTGGTATAGACAGATAGACAGTGGACCATGAGGCAGCCACACAAAGGACAAAATCACGCCACTGGCAGCAATATGGGTGCAGCCCGAGACGGCCGTACTGAGTCAAGGAAGTCAGAGAAAGACCAGGATCGTATCCACCGCTTATATGAGGAATCTTTTTTAAAAATGATACAAATGAGTTAATTCATAAAACAAAAAGAGCCACAGATGTTGAAAATGAACTTATTACTACCAAAGGGGGGAAGCTGGAGGGAGAGATAAATTGCAAGATTGAGGCCAACCTATACCTACTGCTCTATATAACATAGCTCATAAGGACCTACTGTACAGAGAAGAGAACTCTGCTCAGTGCTCTGTGGTAACCTGTATGGGAATAGAATCTAAAACAGAGTGACTATATGTATAACTGATTTATTCTGCTCTAAAGCAGAAACAAACACCATATTGGAAATAAGCCACACCCCAATAAACATTAGTTTAAAAAAAGAAAGGGCTTCCCATGGCATGTCAAGAAATTTAGACCTTGTCTTGGGGACAAACAAAGCAATTCAGAGTGCTAAATAGTGGTGACAGGATTGTGTCTCTAATGTCCATGGGGAGGAGGGGCTGGACGGTAGCCCGGGAGACTGAGGGATGGGCTGTGTAGACTGCCTCTGTGAAAAGTGATGAGGGTCTGAAATAAGCAGCCAGTGCCGTGCGTGTAGCAAGAGCTCCCATGGTGACGTCACTGGCAACGGGTGCAGCTGGGGAGGGATCTCAGACATCCAGGTTGCCCATAGCCATAGCTGCTCAGGGCTGGATCCCTCAATTGATGAGAGAAAGATTTGAGGGCTGACATTTCTCATTCGCTTTCGCGTGCCCAGTCCTAGAGAATCCCATGAACAGCGGAGCTTGGCAGACTAGAGTCCATGTGGCCTCAGAGTAGGACATGACTGAGCGATTGGGTGCAGCCTGTACTATGACCGAAGCCTGTTTCCACACCTCTCATCAGCTTTCTTTCCTGCTCCCACCCTTGAAGAGGCATTCTAATAGTTACACACCGAGCCTTAGTTCCCTGTCCGGTAGTGGAGAGCATCCCCAGGCCCAGCTGTCTTCTCTTTCATCACCTGTCCTCCTGCCTTTACAGACACCTTGTCTTGTAGAAACAGTGTGGATGCCCTTGGGCTTCCCTGCCCTTTAGATGGCCTATACAATGAAAGCGGTCAGATAACTGGAGGTCAAGCCCACGCTCCGTAATTTATTAGCTGTGTGATCTTGCGCAGGTCTTCACAACTTCCCTGAGCCTCCATCTGTACTTTATCACCGAGGTAATAATCCCTTCCTTGCAGAGTTGTTGCTTGTGTCGAGAATTAAACCAGCAAATGCGTGCCATGTGCTAACGTGTCCCGAATATGGAGCACCACCCCCTAAGAGGAGTTCAGGACCAGCCCCTGCATGCTCCCGGTCATCATACAAAGAGATCTCCCACTCTTCTTTCTCCTGGAAAAACAATAATTGCTGAGATGTATTGGGTCTTGACTAAACTCAGCAATTCAGAGTGGCCCCTAAACATTAGTTTAAAAAGAAAGGGCTTCCCATGGCATGTCAAGAAATTTAGACCTTGTCTTGGGGACAAACAAAGCAATTCAGAGTGCTAAATAGTGGTGACAGGATTGTGTCTCTAATGTCCATGGGGAGGAGGGGCTGGACGGTAGCCCGGGAGACTGAGGGATGGGCTGTGTAGACTGCCTCTGTGAAAAGTGATGAGGGTCTGAAATAAGCAGCCAGTGCCGTGCGTGTAGCAAGAGCTCCCATGGTGACGTCACTGGCAACGGGTGCAGCTGGGGAGGGATCTCAGACATCCAGGTTGCCCATAGCCATAGCTGCTCAGGGCTGGATCCCTCAATTGATGAGAGAAAGATTTGAGGGCTGACATTTCTCATTCGTCGTGCCCAGTCCTAGAGAATCCCATGAACAGCGGAGCTTGGCAGACTAGAGTCCATGTGGCCTCAGAGTAGGACATGACTGAGCGATTGGGTGCAGCCTGTACTATGACCGAAGCCTGTTTCCACACCTCTCATCAGCTTTCTTTCCTGCTCCCACCCTTGAAGAGGCATTCTAATAGTTACACACCGAGCCTTAGTTCCCTGTCCGGTAGTGGAGAGCATCCCCAGGCCCAGCTGTCTTCTCTTTCATCACCTGTCCTCCTGCCTTTACAGACACCTTGTCTTGTAGAAACAGTGTGGATGCCCTTGGGCTTCCCTGCCCTTTAGATGGCCTATACAATGAAAGCGGTCAGATAACTGGAGGTCAAGCCCACGCTCCGTAATTTATTAGCTGTGTGATCTTGCGCAGGTCTTCACAACTTCCCTGAGCCTCCATCTGTACTTTATCACCGAGGTAATAATCCCTTCCTTGCAGAGTTGTTGCTTGTGTCGAGAATTAAACCAGCAAATGCGTGCCATGTGCTAACGTGTCCCGAATATGGAGCACCACCCCCTAAGAGGAGTTCAGGACCAGCCCCTGCATGCTCCCGGTCATCATACAAAGAGATCTCCCACTCTTCTTTCTCCTGGAAAAACAATAATTGCTGAGATGTATTGGGTCTTGACTCAGCCCAGTAATATTTTCATGATCCCACCAGCACCTTAGGAAGTCAGCACTCTTCCTACCTGTAGGTTATAGTTTTAGAAACCAAGCCTCAGCAAGAGTCAGCCATGAGTCTGAAATCAGACAGCTAAGTGGGAGCGACAGGATTCCAACCCAGGCATTCTCAGGCAGAGTCAGAATTCTTAACTGCGATACTGGATCTAAGGGGTCTACATCTGAAAGTGACATCCTGAGAGACGAAACTAGAGTTTCTTGTATGGTGCACTCCTCTCACAGGCGTTCATGGAGGCCCTAGCATGTGCCTGCCATGGGCAGAGAGAACAACAAGGTCCAGATGTAAGCAGATCAGTCAACTGAGAAAATAACACAGGCACATAAGAAAGAAGGGAACCCTCCTGTGCTGTTGGTGGGAGCATAAATTGGTGCAGCCACTGTGGAAAACTGTGTGGAGGTTCCTTAAAAAATGAAACACAGAGCTCCCATAGGACCCTGCAATCCCACTCCTGAATATATATCCAGAGAAAAACGTGGCCTGAAGAGATACATGTTCCCCAACATACACTGAAGCACTGCTTACAATAGCCAAGATATGGAAACAACCTAAATGTCCATCAACAGAGGAATGAATAATGACATGGTGTCTATATATAATGGAAAGTTATTTGACCATTAAAAAGAATGAAATAAGGCCATTTGCAGTAGCATGGATGGACCTAGAGAGTGTCCCACTGAGTGAAGTAAGTCAGACAGAGGAGAAATGGCATAGGCCATCCCTTTTATGTGGATTCCCAAAAGAAATGATACAAATGAACTTATTCACAGAATAGAAGGAGACTCACAAACTTAGGAAATGAACATATGGTTGCAGAGGGGAGGGATGCTTGGGGCCTTAGGAAAGTCATGTACACACTGGCGTGTTTGAAATAGATAACCAACAAAGATCTATCATATAGCACATGGAACTCTGCTTAATGTTATGCACCAGCCTGGATTGGGAGTACAGGACCAGCCCCTGCATGCTCCCGGTCATCATACAAAGAGATCTCCCACTCTTCTTTCTCCTGGAAAAACAATAATTGCTGAGATGTATTGGGTCTTGACTCAGCCCAGTAATATTTTCATGATCCCACCAGCACCTTAGGAAGTCAGCACTCTTCCTACCTGTAGGTTATAGTTTTAGAAACCAAGCCTCAGCAAGAGTCAGCCATGAGTCTGAAATCAGACAGCTAAGTGGGAGCGACAGGATTCCAACCCAGGCATTCTCAGGCAGAGTCAGAATTCTTAACTGCGATACTGGATCTAAGGGGTCTACATCTGAAAGTGACATCCTGAGAGACGAAACTAGAGTTTCTTGTATGGTGCACTCCTCTCACAGGCGTTCATGGAGGCCCTAGCATGTGCCTGCCATGGGCAGAGAGAACAACAAGGTCCAGATGTAAGCAGATCAGTCAACTGAGAAAATAACACAGGCACATAAGAAAGAAGGGAACCCTCCTGTGCTGTTGGTGGGAGCATAAATTGGTGCAGCCACTGTGGAAAACTGTGTGGAGGTTCCTTAAAAAATGAAACACAGAGCTCCCATAGGACCCTGCAATCCCACTCCTGAATATATATCCAGAGAAAAACGTGGCCTGAAGAGATACATGTTCCCCAACATACACTGAAGCACTGCTTACAATAGCCAAGATATGGAAACAACCTAAATGTCCATCAACAGAGGAATGAATAATGACATGGTGTCTATATATAATGGAAAGTTATTTGACCATTAAAAAGAATGAAATAAGGCCATTTGCAGTAGCATGGATGGACCTAGAGAGTGTCCCACTGAGTGAAGTAAGTCAGACAGAGGAGAAATGGCATAGGCCATCCCTTTTATGTGGATTCCCAAAAGAAATGATACAAATGAACTTATTCACAGAATAGAAGGAGACTCACAAACTTAGGAAATGAACATATGGTTGCAGAGGGGAGGGGATGCTTGGGGCCTTAGGGAAAGTCATGTACACACTGCCGTGTTTGAAATAGATAACCAACAAAAATCTATCATATAGCACATGGAACTCTGCTTAATGTTATGCACCAGCCTGGATGGGAGGCGGGTTTGGGGGAGAATGAATACATATACATGTAGGGCAGAGCCTCTTCACTGTTCACCTGAAACTATCACAAAATTGTTGATAGGCTATACCCCAGTAAAAGTGTTTTGGTGACAAAAAAAAAAAAAAGAGAGAGAGAACAGGGCACACAAACCAATGCTACTCAACTCTATAGGCATGGCAGCTGAGCTTGGGTGAAGGAGTGGTCAATGTCAATCTGGCTTCCTGGAAGAGGCGCTTATGCATCTTCCTGTCTGCTGCCCTTCTCAAGAATTAGCATTTCTGGATGGTCTCTTTTCTTTCAATTGTTTTGTGGTTTGTTTGTTTGTTTGTTTTCTTCCTTCTCCCCTTACCCTCTGGAGGGAGGTGTTTGTCTTATAATCCTGGGATGCTATAACAGAATACCATAGACTGGGTGGCTTAAATAATAGGCATTGGTGTCACACGGCTCTGGAGGCTGAGATTAATGTGTCAATGGGCTCAGGTCCTTGTGAAAACTTTTTTTTTGGCTTCCAGATGCCGCCTTCTCACTGTGTCCTCACACATGTAAGAGAGTGTTCTCTGATCTAAGGCATTCTCTTCTTACAAGGCTTCTAAGTGCGTGGCACGCCCACCCTCATGACCTCATAGAGCCCTAATTGCCTTTCCAAGGCCCTATCACCAGATACCATCCCGATGGGCATTAGGGCATCAGCATGCGAACTCTGGGGTGAACAGAACCATTCAGTCCATAACAGAAGTCTTTAATACAACTAAGTATTAGATAGAATTCTGCAGGTGTAATAGCATGGTGACATGATACAGTGAGAGAGGAAAGCAAGGGCATTAAGTCTTTGCATTGTGGATGCTTCTCTGAAGGAGCTGAAGTTCGGAGGGTCCAGCATCACTGCTTTCAGCCGCCACGTGTCAGCAGGCAGGGAGTCTCAAGGCTCTGAGGCCGCCCCTCTGGGATCCAAGCACAGAAGGACAGTGAAGGAGGAGAAGGAGTTTCCAAGAGAGGGTGAGACTCCTAGCTGCCCTTCCAGGTAGATTCTGCAGAGAGGGACAGGCTAAAGGATGTGAAAGGGAAGACACATTTCATAGCTCTGTCCAGGCTGCCCCTGTAGCTAGGACCAGCAGGGACTTCTGTTCTGGAATCAGACTGATCATGTCCAGATGATCACATGACACATGATCCTTCTTGACACAGTGAGATTAATTAAAGTGAGAGAGAAAGCAAGATCGTCTTTGTGAAGTCAGGAACGCTGTCTTGCCTTGCGTGTAGGCGATGCTCCATTTGAAAGCTGACCCTGCTCTCAGGGCTTGCTCTCTAGGCGTGGACTGAGTCACAACTGATCATTCTCGACTTCTCAACCGTGCACCCAGCCCATGTTCCCCCCAGGCCCCTCTGTTTCCTCTCTCTGTGGGTCTAGACTTTGTCCTTAGACCTCCAACTCTGCGCTCGACACCCAGCTGTCCCTTCCACCCACACCCAGAGACCCCGACTCTTCTCTCTGTCCTGTCTCCTCCCTACAGTTGGTCAAGTTCGAAAGGTGCGAGACTTATGATCCGTTGCCATGGGGGCTCTTGATTCTATGTATATTTCCTTTTTGGTGCTGCAGTACTCCAAGGCTGGCAGCATGGTGAGCATCTTTTACCTGGGTGGGATGATACACAGATCCTGCCCTTGGCCTCAGAAAGTCTTCCTCCTCAACTGCAGTGTCCACACTGACTGGCAAAAAGGTGTAGGCATCAATCCCTCTGACCCCGGGCTCCCCCCTGCCAGGGTCTGTGAAGATCACCATCAAAGTCAAGGGGTTCCCACTGCACACACCACCACCTGGTAAACAGGGGGGAAGGGTGACACCCACACACCAGGGCTGGGAAAAAAAATCCCATTGTGGGCCCTGTTCTCTCAAGGGAACAAGCTTTAGAGACTCCAAGCCCTTCCAGAAAGCAGGCCCATAGGGATCCGACAGGTTCTTTTCTGGCCACAGTTAGGGAACCAAAGGCTCCCTTTAGGCTGCACCCTTCTCCTCAAGTCCCTGAATCCCCTTTCTCTGTCTCAGGACATCTTCAGAAACAACTAGTCCTTATATTGATGATACAGAGACTTACGCTCAAAGAGACAGATGACTCATTTGAGATCACTGGAAAAAAAATACAAGGTGTCAGATCTCTGCTGGGTTTCTACTCCTCCCATCCTCACTCCTCAGCTGCTAATTAAGACTCCACCTGGTGAAGCAACCGCCTTTACGAAACTCCCTCTGTTTTGCAAAGGGCTGTTGAAATGTGGTCACGAGGGGAGTCCTCCCTGAGGTCTCCCTCCTGGACTGGACAAGCCGAGCCCAGGCAGGTGACAGATGGCATCTGATGGGTCCTCGGGGGCATGAGGGGCTGTCCTGGAGCTGGAAGCAGGTCAGGCGCAGTGGGAAGGGTGAGTCTGAGTAACACTGAGAAAGAGCGGAACTCACACAGCCCTGACGGGGGAGGAGGCGTGTGAGGAGCAGCGACCAAATAAAAGAGGCGAGGCCTCGATGGGTGTGGACTTGCCCACCAACTGCCTCTCGGGGTTCTCCCCCACCCTCTGCCCCCAGGCTCCCCAGAAACCAGGCATCCAGGTGCATTTGCTGTTTCTGGAACAGGCCGGGCTCTTTTCCTGCCGCTCAGCACATAGCTGCCCTGAAAGGCTCCTTTCCTCTCGTGTCTACTGGAAGGAGAAAAACTTGGCTTCCGCGAGCCTCTCCAAGGAAGCCTTGGGCAACTTCTATCTACACAGATGACTGACTGCCGCTTCTTCAGGTTCCATTTGAATTGGAGTGAAAAGAACAATGGGTGCTTGTGGACACAGTGTGCACACATGTGTGTGTGTTTGTGTGTATGTTGTGTCCATGTGGTCTGTACAGAGATCAATAGATGAACCAAAACATCACTCAATTCTTAGAGCAACTCTGCGTTATCCTCCCTAGTTTACAGCTCCAGGACAGACTAGATGGTGAAGAATCTGCCTGCAAAGCAGGAGACACGGATTCGATCCCTGGGCTGCAAAGATCCTCTGGAGAAGGGAATGGCTGCCCACGCCAATATTCTTGCATGGGAAATCCCATGGACAGAGGAGCCTGGCGGGCTACAGACCATGGGGTCCCAAAGACATGACTGAGAGACTAGCTCTTTTATAATACTTTCCAGAAAAGAAGGGTGGAGAGTCGAAGTAAGTTGCCCAAGATGATGCAGCTCCCAAGTTTGCACTGAGGCTCAAACCATCACCTCCTCTCTCAGACACTAGGAAATACTTTCTATTCCGAAGACTGTGAGCTCGGATTCATTGGCCTCACCTCTTCCCCTGCCATCAGGGCCCGGCTCTGGAGCAGAAATCTCATGCACATCTGTTGAATGGAGTTGATTTGAGGAGAGCTGGCAATTAGAAGGTTTCTGAGATGGTGGTGGGGCAAGGTGCTTCAGAATAAAGACGAGTGAGGTAAGCAAGAGCCAATTAGCAGAGGATGCTCCAGTGCATGACAAGGAGTTTTAATTTGATGGGAGACAATGGGGAGTCATTCATTGTATTGCTCTCTTGGAGAAAGGCAGCGACAAACCCCTAATGACACCTGAGGACCTTTGAAACCTGTAATCGCCGCCTGAAATTTTGCTATTTCTTTATAGACATGATGCGACGGAAGGACGAGCTGGGAGTTGCTGTATCCCAGGCCGGCCCACCCACAGCAGGGTCTCCAGGAGGGCATTTCCCTTTCCCCGAGTACAGAGCGGGAATGCTGCAAAGGAGCCAGGTCACTGTCCCTGTGTGTACCTGACCCCTGACCCCAGCCTCCCACCCCCCACAGCCTACCTGGGATGGAAGGAGCCTGCAGGGACCCTTGGACCCCCCACCCCATCACCGTTCGCCATTCGGAAGTTTCTGCCCCCTTCCACCCCTGCGTTCCACTTAGAAACCCTCGCTGATCTCTGTCCAAAGACAGCATGCCCTGCTTCCCAGAAGGTCAGCTGCACAGAAGCAGAAGGTTTCCACACCATCCCCATCACCCCTTCCAGCACCCAGCCTGGCGAGAGAGAAAGGAGACTGGAATTCTGCTTGTAGGAAGATGGTGGGCTGCTGAGTGTTTCGTCGTTTATTTTTTCCAAGCTTGGGATCCAAGCTTCTTCCATCTGGCACAAACCCACTAGGAGACCAGTGACTGGGACTCTGGCCTCCCAAAGCCAGTGAGTGCCAACAGCAGAATGGATTCCAGGCGCACAGGACAATGGGCTCTTCAAGCTGCCGAAGTCGCTCAGTGCTGCATTGTTTGCATGTGATGCAGTTTCTTGAACACACACAGACACTCCCGTTTCTTCCAGCCCCGTGACGGTGACTTAATTACTGCCGAAGACACTGAGGCGGATCCAAACCGCCGACTTCTCTCCCCACCCCCAAAAGGGAAGGAAACAAAACCTAGCTGCTCACATATGAGACAGAAAGCCAGGCACTGTGCAGGGCGGGACGCGGCCGGGGGTACCAGGTGCATTAATTACACGTGATTGCATGTGGGTTTACGACTGCGGTCACTGGCGTTCTGTGATCTGGCCCAGCATCTGTGCCCAAAGATATCCTTGCTATTTTGCAAAGCAAGATGAATATTGGCCAGATGGTGACTTCACAAGGACATAATTCACATAGCATTTTCCTGCCCCAACACAGATTTCTGTAAGGGAATCTTGAATGCCACGCCGAGCAAAACAGAACAAGAAAACCCAGCCCCCCGTCCAGGGAAGGCACAGCCATAAGTTGAAGATGAATGGTTTTGACAGTGACTCCAACAGGAGCCCAAAGTGCAGGCAGGTCCTGGGCTCCAAGCTGCAGATCCTGCCAACGACGCCCCTGTCACAAAGTGACATCATCCCTGGTGTCTTCAATGCCCAGCGGGAGGGAATGGCGGGGGAGCTCTGAAATGTCACTCCACAGGAAAACGGCTCGCTTACCTATTTTGTTTTAATTAAGCTTGTGTGGTGACAGGTCTTATCTGCACCTGCTTGCTTGGTAATTTGATTTTGTTGGTGACCAAGTAGTCTTGCCTGGAAATCCCCGTGGACAGAGAAGCCTGGCCGGGTACAGGGCATGGGGTCGCAAAGAGTCAGACACAACCGAACCACTACACCACAAAGAGAAGAATGTTCTCTCGGCCTCAGCAGCCAGGACGAGTTTCTGGGCACCCGAAGGGACATTGAGAGAGGAGCACATGTCTCTTGGAAACTGTTTTTAAAAAAGTCCTGGCGTTATCAGGTCACTAGCTAGCAAGCGAAATAGCCCAGTTCCAAGTTGGTTTGAGAAAGCTCTTGCTCTCTGAGGAAGAATGTGTGTCTGACCCACACGGAGTTAAGAGTAGGCGTCACACACCTGCCAGTGGCACTTGAAGTCTGGTCAGCCTGTCTGGAATTTGTGAAATTTCTACAACCTACACAATGGGCCCAAGGGGGAACAAATTACCCGTGATTTGCAAACGGGGGTGGACTTCTCTCCCCACCCAAGGAAGGAAACAAAACCTAGCTGCTCACATATGAGACAGAAAGCCAGGCACTGTGCAGGGCGGGACGCGGCCGGGGTACCAGGTGCATTAATTACACGTGATTGCATGTGGGTTTACGACTGCGGTCACTGGCGTTCTGTGATCTGGCCCAGCATCTGTGCCCAAAGATATCCTTGCTATTTTGCAAAGCAAGATGAATATTGGCCAGATGGTGACTTCACAAGGACATAATTCACATAGCATTTTCCTGCCCCAACACAGATTTCTGTAAGGGAATCTTGAATGCCACGCCGAGCAAAACAGAACAAGAAAACCCAGCCCCCCGTCCAGGGAAGGCACAGCCATAAGTTGAAGATGAATGGTTTTGACAGTGACTCCAACAGGAGCCCAAAGTGCAGGCAGGTCCTGGGCTCCAAGCTGCAGATCCTGCCAACGACGCCCCTGTCACAAAGTGACATCATCCCTGGTGTCTTCAATGCCCAGCGGGAGGGAATGGCGGGGGAGCTCTGAAATGTCACTCCACAGGAAAACGGCTCGCTTACCTATTTTGTTTTAATTAAGCTTGTGTGGTGACAGGTCTTATCTGCACCTGCTTGCTTGGTAATTTGATTTTGTTGGTGACCAAGTAGTCTTGCCTGGAAAGCCCCGTGGACAGAGAAGCCTGGCCGGGTACAGGGCATGGGGTCGCAAAGAGTCAGACACAACCGAACCACTACACCACAAAGAGAAGAATGTTCTCTCGGCCTCAGCAGCCAGGACGAGTTTCTGGGCACCCGAAGGGACATTGAGAGAGGAGCACATGTCTCTTGGAAACTGTTTTTAAAAAAGTCCTGGCGTTATCAGGTCACTAGCTAGCAAGCGAAATAGCCCAGTTCCAAGTTGGTTTGAGAAAGCTCTTGCTCTCTGAGGAAGAATGTGTGTCTGACCCACACGGAGTTAAGAGTAGGCGTCACACACCTGCCAGTGGCACTTGAAGTCTGGTCAGCCTGTCTGGAATTTGTGAAATTTCTACAACCTACACACTTCAATCTGAAACCGCAAAATAAGGGCAGGCAGCGAAGGTCACGCTGTTTCACCACAAGGTCAGCCTGAGACAGGTCAGGAGCAGATATAACCGGAAGATGCAGCGGGGCTTGGCCTCCCCACCCCCAGGGGCTCTGTCCACAGACCCTCCGTGTTATAATGACACGGGAGCCTCATTCAGCACAAAAACCAGCCTGGAGAATGACACTGTAGCGTCATTTTTCTGCTGCTGTTCATTTTCTTCAAAGACATCATCCCATTGTGCGAAAGGAACAAGTAATAGTAATCGCCACCAAGGACACACCCACTTGCTGACCTGCTGTGTGAGACTCCTGTCTGCATCCCTCAGTCCCTCCAGCCTGCTGCCTGGTGTACTTGTCTAAATCACGGGCCCTGACATCCAATGGCCTGCTTCCTGGCTTAATGCTGTGTGACCTTTTTCAAGTGACTTGACCTCTCTGAGAGTCAGTGTTCTGAAGTGTTAAACAAGAACAGGGAGAGAACCTAGTTCACAAGTGGGTCAAGACTGATTGAGAAGATACTTTGACAGTGTGGTACGGAACTTGGCACTTAGAGAGGGCTCATGGTCTTGTTGTTCCGTAGCTAAGTCATGTCCAACTCCACGACACCATGGACTGCCGCACGCCAGGCTTTCCTGTCCTTCACTGTTTCCTGGAGTTTGCTTCGACGCACATCCACTGAGTCGGTGATGCCATCCAGCCGTCTCATCCACCGTCCTCCCCTTCTCCTCCTGCCCTCCCTCTTTCCCAGCATTGGGATCTTTTCCTCAGTGAGTTGGCTCTTTGCTCCTGAAAGTGCTCGTGAAAGGTCATCAGCAATTAGCATCCAGCACGGCAGCCGTGGAAATGAAACGCAGTCGGCAACTCTTCACCAAGGGCACATCTGTCAAAGTGGTCAAAATAAGATCATCGGAACCCAGGCTCCTCGGGGCCGTTGCTTCCGGCTCTGGTCGACAGATGCAAATTCATGGCACGAAGCCCGGGGACCGCAGGGCCTCCTCCGCTGGCATGACTTGGCAGGCCACCCTGGCAAGCAGCCCACCTTGCCCCATAAAAAAACCTTTATTGTTTCTGAGGAAGGCTATTTGATCCTCCAAATAAAATGCTATTCGCCGTGGCCCCGGAACAGAAGCAGCTCAGGGGAGCGGCCCCTCCTGCGAGGAATCTGGGGGCCGGACCCCGGCTGGGAGGGGCCGGTCAGGGTGACTCAGCAGAGCAGGCCCGGCTGCTGCCTGCCCGCCCCGCAGGCCAGGAGAGGAAGGCCTCCGCGAGGCAAACAGAAAAGGGCGCTGCTTGGGTCCCAGAGCCCAAAGCGTCCTTTGTCCTCTGGACTTCAGACAGGAATTGCCGGCCGTGTTGACTTCTCAGCGGGCAGCGTAGGGCAGCGCTGCCTGGGGAGGCAGGAACCCCCTGGGATGCTAGGAGCCAAGGTCCACACCCCGCAGCCTCTGTCTGGAGCCCTTCATCCATATTCACTCCTTGAATCGTATCCCTACGAGTGGTCTGTCATTATTCTCATCTTGAAAACAGGGAACGTAAAGCACAGAGAGGTCAAACAACTAACCCGGGTCACACAGCCATTAAATGGGAGGAATTGAAAGAAAGTGTTAGTCGCTAAGTCACGTCCAGCTCTTTGCAACCCCTTGGGCTGTAGCCTGCCAGGCTCCTCTGTGCATGGGATTCTCCAGGCAAGAAGACTGGAGTGGGCTGCCATTCCATTCTCCCGGGGATCGTCCCGACCCAGGGATAGAACCCAGGTCTTCAGCATTGAAGGTAGGTTCTTTGCTAACTGAGCTACCAGGGAAGCCCCGTGAAATGGAAGAGCTGCGGTTAAATGAGAGAAAGACAGATATTCTATACTGACACGTACATATGGAATCGAGAAAGATGGTGCTGATGAACATGCAGAGCAGCAGTGGAGAGGCAGACATGGAGAGCAGTCCCATGGACACTGGGCTGCGGGAGGGGCATGTGCTGGGGAACGAGGGGATCTCAGACAGGAGCCCGGGGGGCACATAGGCATGCCTATGGTGGATTCAGGTCAACGTGTTGTCATAAACCACAAAACTCTGTAAGAAATAAAATACAAAAAAAAATTTTTAAACCTCTGACTTGTAAGGGAGGGGCCCAGTGAGGGCAGGTCTTTCCTGCCGTCTGCGGGCCTGCCCTCCCTCGGTGGTCCGGGTTCGCTGGAGGAGCGTGAGCCCAAGCACGTCCCCCGCCTGCTCCCCCTGCCCTGTGAGAGGCCTGGCTCTCGTCCTGGACGCGGGCGCTGCCTCCACCTGGCCCTCCATCCATCCAAGCTCCACGCCCTCGGCTCTCCTGCCGCTCAGCTGACGTCTCCGTCCTGGCTGAGAGGCCCGCGCACGCGATGCTGGCTCTGGCCGGTCTTGGCTCTCGCCGCCTTTCCTGACTGTGAGTGGTATTCTCCCCCAGCCTCTCGGTGGCTGACTGCTCCCGTGTGGGGGGTGGGAGTCACCTGGGCCACCACCTCCTGGAACTCGGGCTGGGTCACGTGGAGGGTTGAGGCTCACTGCCCTCCGGTGTGCATTGCCAATGCTGTGCTGGAGGGCAGAGAACTTGTCCGGGGCTTTGCATCTCCCATCTCTGGCATCATTTCGGACATACGACAGGTACTCTGTCCACAAAATTAATGGCAGGTGACTCCATTACTAGCAGGAGACAGAGTGCCACCCCGCAGGGCTCACGGGGGTCCTGGTCACTGGCTGAGAGCTTCAGATTCTCTACTTGTGGGTCCCTGGGTGCATGCACTCACTTTCGGGCTCTGTGACATTGGAGGACGGCCATGTGGTCCGTTCTGTTGAACAGGTCATGCATAGAAGTGCATGCACATTCAGGCTGCACATTCAGTCACATGGCAAGAGGAACATGGGGACCAGCATGTTGGCGTGGCAGCGGCTTCCTCAGATTGATCCCTTGTGACGGTGACACAGTCCTGTGATGAACACATCATGAGAGATCACGTCTCTGCTGTTGAAAGCACCAGCACTGGGCTTCCCAGGATGCTTAGCGACAAAGAACCTGCTGCCAGTGCAGGAGATTCAAGAGACATAGGTTTGATCCCTGGGTTGGGAAGATCTCCTTGAGAAGGAAATGGCAACCCACCCTAATATTCTTTTCTTTTGGGTGGCAGGGTGGGTTGGGGAGGAAGGGGGGCGGGCGGGCCATTTCTATTGGTCTTTCATTTATCTATTTTCATCTGTCTTTGTTCTTTGGCCCATGTGGGCCTCCCATCGCAGTGGCCTCTGTTGTCACAGAGCGCCGGCTCTGGGCACATGTGCTCCAGAGCTCTGGCTCGGTAATTGGACTCATCGGTCCAGTCTCTCCGCGGCACGTAGGATCTTCCCAGGCCAGGGATCAGACCAGCACCCCTTGCACTGCAAGGCGGCGTCCCCACCCACTGGACCACCCCGGAAGCCTCCACCCTAATATTCTTGCCTGGAAAATTCCATGGACAGAGGAGCTTGGTGGGCTGGCTACAGTTCATAGGGTCGCGAAAAAGTCAGATGTGACTGAGCATCAACCTTCCTTGTATTGAGGGAAGTACCTTGAAGCTATTTTGAAGCTATTTTTGATTTCACTTTTTTGAACCTTTGCCAACGAGCCCTTGCAGGGGACAGGCTGGCTTCAACACCTGCCGCTAATAACAGTCACCACGGCCAGAACAAGCAGCTGGTTGAGTGACTTAGAAACAAACAGTCCTGCACCTTCCCTGTGCCTCTAGTCAGCACATCCATGCACCAGTGTTCTCTCAGCCTCTTTCTTTCTCTGACCCTTCACCACAGACCTGGGAAAGACCCAGAGTGCACACTATCCATGGCACTTACGACAGAGAAGACTGTGGCTCAGAGAGGTTGTCACCCGGCCAGGGTAACAGAGCAAGAAAGGTGTGACTGGGCCAGAACTGTAGATTTTTGACCCCAGATAAGGACCCTGCCTTCCGGACCGAAGTTCCAAATGCTTGGAGCCTTAAAGTCTTATGACCTGGGGAGCCAAATTTGAGGCAACTTATAGAAAATTTAAATGCTTCATGTTTTATTCTGGCCACCAGAGGCAAAGACCCAACTCACTGGAAAAGACCCTGATGCAGGGAGCAGAAGGGGATGACAGAGGACGAGATGGCTGGACAGCATCACTGACCCAATGATGTGAGATAGAGCAAACTCCAGGAGACGGTGAAGGACAGGGGAGCCTGGCGTGCTGCAGTCCATGGGGTCGCAAAGAGTCAGACGCAACTGAGGCACTGAACAACAGCAAAATGTTTTCTAAAAAGCCTTAATAGTCTTCTGCGTATAAATCATTCCCAAAGCACAGTAGTCGCTCTTTGTTATAATTATTGTCATTTCTTATAGCAAATAGTGGCAAATACCGCAGTGGGGACACCATGAGATTAATAATTGGTGGATGATGCAGGGTTTCTATCCAAGATCTTCAGGCCTGAACCAGAGCACAGGTGACTTCAGAATACATCAGGGAACTCAAGTTTGGTATCTGCCTAGCCCTGGTCTTGACTGCTGTTCAGTTGCTAAGTCGTGTCCAACTCTTTATGACCCGTGAACTGTAGTAGGCTAGGTTCCTCTGTCTGTCTCGTAGAGTTTGCTCACATTCATGTCCACTGAGTTGGTGATGCCATCTAATCATTTCATCCTCTGGTGTTCCCTTCTCCTTTTGCCTTCAGTCTCTCCCAGCATCAGGATACTTTCCAATAAGCTAACTTTTGACCTTTACTTATCTTTATTCCTTATTAACTTTGAGTGCTTCACCTCTTTGTTCCAAAACAATTCAAGAGCGAGAGCCAGAGGTACAGACATAGATAGAGAGCATGCACCTACCAAGGGTCAGGTGTGTCCTATGCACATTATATACCTCATCTTAATTCATCCTCACAACCATCAAATGAGATAACTGGTGCTTAAGAGAGTTTAAAATAACTTGCCCAAGGGGATGCCACTGAGAGGGGTGGAGCTGATAGACCTCAGACTTTGGCCTCCTAACCATTGCACTAAATACACTCTGTGGACCCCACCCACAAAAATCAACTCAAAAATGGATTCAACATTTAAATGCAAGACTTGAAACTGTAACATGCCTAGAAAAGCTCCTGAACATTCATCTTGGCAATGATTTCTTAGACAAAACACTAGAGGCAAAGACCCAACTCACTGGAAAAGACCCTGATGCAGGGAGCAGAAGGGGATGACAGAGGACGAGATGGCTGGACAGCATCACTGACCCAATGATGTGAGATAGAGCAAACTCCAGGAGACGGTGAAGGACAGGGGAGCCTGGCGTGCTGCAGTCCATGGGGTCGCAAAGAGTCAGACGCAACTGAGGCACTGAACAACAGCAAAATGTTTTCTAAAAAGCCTTAATAGTCTTCTGCGTATAAATCATTCCCAAAGCACAGTAGTCGCTCTTTGTTATAATTATTGTCATTTCTTATAGCAAATAGTGGCAAATACCGCAGTGGGGACACCATGAGATTAATAATTGGTGGATGATGCAGGGTTTCTATCCAAGATCTTCAGGCCTGAACCAGAGCACAGGTGACTTCAGAATACATCAGGGAACTCAAGTTTGGTATCTGCCTAGCCCTGGTCTTGACTGCTGTTCAGTTGCTAAGTCGTGTCCAACTCTTTATGACCCGTGAACTGTAGTAGGCTAGGTTCCTCTGTCTGTCTCGTAGAGTTTGCTCACATTCATGTCCACTGAGTTGGTGATGCCATCTAATCATTTCATCCTCTGGTGTTCCCTTCTCCTTTTGCCTTCAGTCTCTCCCAGCATCAGGATACTTTCCAATAAGCTAACTTTTGACCTTTACTTATCTTTATTCCTTATTAACTTTGAGTGCTTCACCTCTTTGTTCCAAAACAATTCAAGAGCGAGAGCCAGAGGTACAGACATAGATAGAGAGCATGCACCTACCAAGGGTCAGGTGTGTCCTATGCACATTATATACCTCATCTTAATTCATCCTCACAACCATCAAATGAGATAACTGGTGCTTAAGAGAGTTTAAAATAACTTGCCCAAGGGGATGCCACTGAGAGGGGTGGAGCTGATAGACCTCAGACTTTGGCCTCCTAACCATTGCACTAAATACACTCTGTGGACCCCACCCACAAAAATCAACTCAAAAATGGATTCAACATTTAAATGCAAGACTTGAAACTGTAACATGCCTAGAAAAGCTCCTGAACATTCATCTTGGCAATGATTTCTTAGACAAAACACCAAAATCGCAGGAAGCAAAAGCAAACATAGAGAAGTGGGATTATGTAAAACTATAAACCTTCTGCACAGCATGAGAAATGATCAACAAAGTGAAAAGGCAACCTACAAACTGGGAGACAATAATTGCAAACCATATATCTGGTTAAAAAAGTTAATATCCAAAATACACAAGGAATTTACACATTCAATGCCATGTCTCCTTAATTTCTTTAATCTGGAATTCTTTCTTAACTGATTTTTATGGATTTTTTTTTTTTAATGACTATGGAGCAGTTGTTTTAAAAGAATGTCTTTCAGTTTCCTGATGTGATATTGTCTTATGATTAAAGTAGTACTTTCTTTTTGGGGAAAAAAAAAAAAACTGTATGTGTGTGTATGTTTCATCCCATTTCCCATTGAGCTTCCTCTGGAGTGAACGGTTTTCTTTTTTCTCTCTCTCCATCAGGGCTTCCCTGGTGTTTCAGATGGTAAAGAATCTGCCTGAAATGCCGGAGACCCAGGTTTGATCCTTGGGTTGGGAAGATCTCCTGAAGAAGAGAATGGCAGCCCACTCCAGTCTTCTTGCCTGGAGAATCCCATGGACAGAGGAGCCTGGCGGGCTACATTCTATAGGGTCGCAAAGCGTCAGCCGTGACTGAGGGGCCAGCACTAACACCCTGCCCTCACCAATGCTGGCCCATCTTCGGAGTCACCTTGGGAGCAGCACCATACATGGAATGTTCCCCATGCACTCCACCCTTCCAGATTAGTCCTGCTTCTGACTCCTGTAATAGCGTCTGGACCACACATTTGGTTCTAAGCCAAGAAGGCCTTAGTCTTCTTTTATGAGACTATCTGGTCTCAGCTACTAGTTTATAGACTCAGACTGGATCTTTGTTTGACTGCAACCAAATATTTATAATTTTTCAAAGTAATCATAAGTCAAAATATTGTTTGTTGCAAAGGAATAAGCCCCAATGTTACTACAGAAAGCAAAGTAAATGAAGGTCTTTATATCCTAAGGCCTTTAACTCAGTCTATCTTTATGAGTTCTACTATGAAAAGCTCCTGAACATTCATCTTGGCAATGATTTCTTAGACAAAACACCAAAATCGCAGGAAGCAAAAGCAAACATAGAGAAGTGGGATTATGTAAAACTATAAACCTTCTGCACAGCATGAGAAATGATCAACAAAGTGAAAAGGCAACCTACAAACTGGGAGACAATAATTGCAAACCATATATCTGGTTAAAAAAGTTAATATCCAAAATACACAAGGAATTTACACATTCAATGCCATGTCTCCTTAATTTCTTTAATCTGGAATTCTTTCTTAACTGATTTTTATGGATTTTTTTTTTTTAATGACTATGGAGCAGTTGTTTTAAAAGAATGTCTTTCAGTTTCCTGATGTGATATTGTCTTATGATTAAAGTAGTACTTTCTTTTTGGGGAAAAAAAAAAAAAACTGTATGTGTGTGTATGTTTCATCCCATTTCCCATTGAGCTTCCTCTGGAGTGAACGGTTTTCTTTTTTCTCTCTCTCCATCAGGGCTTCCCTGGTGTTTCAGATGGTAAAGAATCTGCCTGAAATGCCGGAGACCCAGGTTTGATCCTTGGGTTGGGAAGATCTCCTGAAGAAGAGAATGGCAGCCCACTCCAGTCTTCTTGCCTGGAGAATCCCATGGACAGAGGAGCCTGGCGGGCTACATTCTATAGGGTCGCAAAGCGTCAGCCGTGACTGAGGGGCCAGCACTAACACCCTGCCCTCACCAATGCTGGCCCATCTTCGGAGTCACCTTGGGAGCAGCACCATACATGGAATGTTCCCCATGCACTCCACCCTTCCAGATTAGTCCTGCTTCTGACTCCTGTAATAGCGTCTGGACCACACATTTGGTTCTAAGCCAAGAAGGCCTTAGTCTTCTTTTATGAGACTATCTGGTCTCAGCTACTAGTTTATAGACTCAGACTGGATCTTTGTTTGACTGCAACCAAATATTTATAATTTTTCAAAGTAATCATAAGTCAAAATATTGTTTGTTGCAAAGGAATAAGCCCCAATGTTACTACAGAAAGCAAAGTAAATGAAGGTCTTTATATCCTATTTTTAGCTCTAGTATCTACCTCAAGGGTATATAATAAAAACTGGCCAAGTCCAACTAAGTCTTTATTTAGTCACATGGCCATGTGTCTCTTTTGTTCTCTCAACTAACACAATTGACTCTATAGCACTTTCCTTGTCGTAAGCCCTGTCATGAGTTTATAATACTTTTCATACAAATGATACATAAAAACATACAACAATAAAGCATTTTAAATCTTACAGTACAGCACCTTGAAAAGTACAGTAGGGTCATACGGCAGCTGGCACACAGGGCTGGCATCGAGTGAACAGTCAAGAAGAGCTCCTGACTGGAGGAGGGAGAGGAGGAGGGAGACGGCAGAGTTGAAGGACTGTCAGCAACAGGAGACGGAGGATGAGTTGCAATTTCACTCACGCCTGACCTGGATGAAATGCATGTTCACATCTTTGAAAGTTTGCATCTTGTAGGCCCATTTGCAGGGGACTCACTATGCATGGCTTCATGGGATGGCCAGGGAGAAAGGTGAGGAGCTGGAGCATGCTACATTGCCTGGTGGGTAGAGTAGACAGTCTAAATGGTAAATCAGGGCATGTGACCTCTGCTAAGTTATTTGGTGAAGGTGGGTCAGCCAGCTGGTCTACCTTCATCTCGTCTAAGCATGAAACGCTTGGATGGGAATGTCTGTATGTCCAGGGCTGGAAGATGTTCTTCTCTCTCTGACCATGTTGGTTGAAGTCTGGAAGAAAACCGGGTTTGCAAGGACTTAACTAGATCTGAACTTCTGAGGGTTTAGCGTTGCTGGCAGCACTGCTGACCTCTCCAAACCACAAACCACACAGCACAGCTCAGAACTCATGGTATTGAATGGAACCCAAAAGAGCCTTCCGTATGCCTGCCCACAAACCAAGATGCACAAGGCAGGTGTTTCTAGCCCGTGAACAGCGTATACACAGTTATGGAAATCCAAGACTGTACCAACGCTGAGACCTAAAGGAATCGTAAATAGAAAATGTGAACAAAGGAAGCTGGTAAGTCTAATCAGAGAGAAATGGTTCCCAACTGAAAGTGCTTCCAAGACAAGCAAGACATCACCACATTTGCCTAGGAACAGTTTGTTGCAAAGGAATAAGCCCCAATGTTACTACAGAAAGCAAAGTAAATGAAGGTCTTTATATCCTATTTTTAGCTCTAGTATCTACCTCAAGGGTATATAATAAAAACTGGCCAAGTCCAACTAAGTCTTTATTTAGTCACATGGCCATGTGTCTCTTTTGTTCTCTCAACTAACACAATTGACTCTATAGCACTTTCCTTGTCGTAAGCCCTGTCATGAGTTTATAATACTTTTCATACAAATGATACATAAAAACATACAACAATAAAGCATTTTAAATCTTACAGTACAGCACCTTGAAAAGTACAGTAGGGTCATACGGCAGCTGGCACACAGGGCTGGCATCGAGTGAACAGTCAAGAAGAGCTCCTGACTGGAGGAGGGAGAGGAGGAGGGAGACGGCAGAGTTGAAGGACTGTCAGCAACAGGAGACGGAGGATGAGTTGCAATTTCACTCACGCCTGACCTGGATGAAATGCATGTTCACATCTTTGAAAGTTTGCATCTTGTAGGCCCATTTGCAGGGGACTCACTATGCATGGCTTCATGGGATGGCCAGGGAGAAAGGTGAGGAGCTGGAGCATGCTACATTGCCTGGTGGGTAGAGTAGACAGTCTAAATGGTAAATCAGGGCATGTGACCTCTGCTAAGTTATTTGGTGAAGGTGGGTCAGCCAGCTGGTCTACCTTCATCTCGTCTAAGCATGAAACGCTTGGATGGGAATGTCTGTATGTCCAGGGCTGGAAGATGTTCTTCTCTCTCTGACCATGTTGGTTGAAGTCTGGAAGAAAACCGGGTTTGCAAGGACTTAACTAGATCTGAACTTCTGAGGGTTTAGCGTTGCTGGCAGCACTGCTGACCTCTCCAAACCACAAACCACACAGCACAGCTCAGAACTCATGGTATTGAATGGAACCCAAAAGAGCCTTCCGTATGCCTGCCCACAAACCAAGATGCACAAGGCAGGTGTTTCTAGCCCGTGAACAGCGTATACACAGTTATGGAAATCCAAGACTGTACCAACGCTGAGACCTAAAGGAATCGTAAATAGAAAATGTGAACAAAGGAAGCTGGTAAGTCTAATCAGAGAGAAATGGTTCCCAACTGAAAGTGCTTCCAAGACAAGCAAGACATCACCACATTTGCCTAGGAACCCTCACCAGGAACAAATCACACGTACCATCTATCAGCTCTATATACCCAGTGCTGCCAAGGCGTCTGAGAGGGCTGGCCCCACGGCTCGATCAAGCCCATCAGACCATTTTCCCTCTGCTGACAAGGGTGCTCTGCGTGCTGTGGCCTGATTGGAAACCACTATTTAGCAAAAGCTCTTCAGTGAAGCCAATGCTCCAAGAGCCATGATGTAATTTTGCTCAGAAGGCATGAGCCTGATTTTGAAATGATTGATATTGTGATGGAAATTATCGTTGCACTTGATTCCAATCAATCAGGTTTTATTTATTTTTTTCTTTTTTAAATTAAGACACAAGAATTGAATGAACGGCGGGAAATTAGGCCTTTAACAGAGGAAAAAAAATACATAGTAGAGCATTTCAGAAGATGAATCCCATAAATTACAAAGCTTAAAAAAAATGAAAGGACATTTCTCTGCAATTCCAGCCCATTTTCCACCTCCTTCTGCTTATCCTTGGAGGTGTGTCTTCCTTTTCCCCAAGACATTCACAATCTCCTTAGCTTCTGGTACCTTTTGTTACATAACCTCCTGACACTCTGGTTGTAGGATGATGAGGTCTCCCAAGCCCAGCTCTTGAGGACAGATAATAACCTTTAGTAGCCTAGAGTTCCATTTTTCTTCTGAAGCTCTCACTGGCCTAGAATGAGGTCCTACCAAACAAGTGTGTGTGCTCGTCGTGTCCTACTTTGTGACCCCTTAGTCTGTAGCCCACCAGCCTCCTCTGTCCATGGAATTCTCCAGGCAAGTATACTGGAGTGGGTTACCATGCCTTTCTCAGCGGATCTTCCTGACCCAGACATCGAACCTGCATCTCCTGCACTGGCAGGTGGGTTCTTTACCACTGCGCCACCCAAGAAGCCCACACTAACTAAGTACAGCAAATGTTATTGAACTTCTATTTTCTGAGTAGAAAACAGAAGAAACTAACACCCTAGCAGAAAAGTCACGGCTTTTGTCTCAGTCATTTTATGTGCATTAAAAAACAGAGGGTGGGAAGGGAGTTCTCCAATAGGCTTCTAAGAATAAAGAAGCTTCCATTAAAAAAAAAAAAAAACTGAGAAAGAAAAAAGGAGGAAGGAAGAGGGAGGGAAGAGAGGAAGGAAAGAGGAGGACGGCAGAGAGCAAACATAAAGCCAAGACTAAGATCATTTCGCTGAGGAGTGAACTGACCAACATAGGTTTTCCCTACATTATCTGTTCTTTGGGAAAGCATATAGAAACACAGACAGGGCCCCATCTTCTGGTGGCCTAGAGTAATAGCGGGAACAAACATTGATTTCTCTGATGCCTTTTTGTTGTTTTGTTTCTGGTTTAGGGTACTCTTCAAGGTCTGTCTCTCCTCACAGCAATGGTCATCAGAAGATAACTATTGCCTTATCAATCTTTCTACTCCCCAGAGCAAACATGGGACAAGGGAGTAGCTTTCAAGAACGCTTCAGATGCTGAAGTGCATCACTGGCCTGTGTGCAGAGTCCGCACGTCAGAGTTGCCTTCCCTGCAGAAAGAGAAGCAGTGCCCTTGGGATTAGCTGAGTGAAACAGAGAAACACTGTGGACCTGAATGTTCTAGAAAGACGTGTTGTCAACCGGTGCTGGTGGCAGCCCCACCTGCAGCCCTAGCATAACAGGATGGTCCCTGAGTGCGGCAAGTACGATGGGTCACGGTGCACAGCCACGACCCATACCTGCCTGTCAACAATGACTAGTTCTTCCCAAAGACAAACAAAGCCCAGAGAATCCAGACCCACCCAGAGCACGTTTCTGAGAAAGAATCCTGTGAAGCCTTGTGCAGGGTGGGGAGAAGCAAAGGACAGCAGCTGGGCTTTCTTTGTCCTGAGATAAAAGGAAGAGCCTGTGAGACGCCCCTGCGGAGTCAGAGGGTTGGACAAGCACATGGCTTGGTTTTCCTTCCTCTGTGCCCCCAGCGCTGCCTGGCTGCAGACCTTGTCTTTCGGTTGACTACCACGGTCTTCCCAGCCAGGGCGGGCTGGATGGAGGGCTGACCCAAAAGGCCCTTCCTCCCCTCAATCTCAAAGGAAGGTCCCCAACATCCTATGGAACCAGCAGCTTGTGAAGAGGTCAGATCATAGCAGCTCTGTAAAACCGGAAACAGGGTGGAGAAGCCGGAAATGAAGTACCTACCTAAAACCAAGGGAGCGAGTCTCTTCCCTCTGAAACCAGGGAAACATCTCAGATTTCATATCAAAGTACTAACTAAAACCAGGACCATCCAAGTGTGACACCTTGTGGGATCAGGGACCACCATCCCCCAAGAGGGTGCAGCCACCAACGTCCCCCACCTCCACATTTTCTTTATCCACCGCCAAAGAAGACACACAGATGGCTAAAAAGCACATGAAAAGATGCTCAACATCACTAATCAAAATCACAATGAGGTATCACCTCACACCTGTCATAATCACCATTATTAAAAAATCTACAAACTATAAAGAGGGCCATTATCAAAAAATCTGCAAACAATAAACCACTGGAGAGGCTGGAGAGGAAAGGGAAGCCCTCCTCCACACTTACGGCAGAAATGTAAACTGCTGTAGCCACCACGGAGGACATTATAGAGGTTCCTTAAAAAGCTAACGCTAGAGCTACCATATGATCCAGCAATCTCACTAATGGGCATATATCTGGAGAAAATCGTAATGCAGAAAAAGATACATACCCTAGGGGTTTCCCTGGTGGTCCAGCGGGTAGAGTCCGCTTTGCAATGCAAGGGGCACCGGTTCAACCCCTGGCCTTGGGAAGATCCCATATGCCATGGAACCGTTGGACCGATGTGTCCAATTACGAGCCGGCGCTCTGGAGCACATGTGCCCAGAGCCGGTGCTCTGCCACAAGAGAGGCCACCGTGATGGAAAGCCCACAAAGGCCAAAGAATTAAGGTGGATGAAAATAAATAAATGAAGGACCAATAAAAGAGGCCAAAATTTTAAAGAAGAAGAAAAAAAAAAAGATACATACCCAATGTTCATTGCAGCACTATTTACAAATAGGTAGGGCATGGAAGCAACATAAATGTCCATTGACAGAGGAATGGATAGAATGTGGTGCATATCTACAATGGAGTTTTACTCAGCCATAAAAAAGAATGAAATAATGCCATTTGCAAAAATATGGCTGGACCTAGCTTGTCATATTGAGTGAAATTGGTCAAACAGAGAAAGACAAATGCCATATGATATCTCTATGTGTGGAATCTAAAAACAGGGATCCAAATACATTTATCTACAAGATAAAAATAGAGTTACAAATATGGAAAACAAATATATGCGTGCCAAAGGGTAAGGGATAACCCAGGAATTTAGGATTGACATATGCACACTTCTATGTATAAAATAGGTAATTATTAAGGACCACTGTGCAGCACAAAGAACTCTATTCAATGCTCTGTAAAGGCCTATATGGGGAAAGAATCTAAAATGAGTGATTATATATACATGCATAACTGATCCACTTTGCTGTGGACCTGAAACTAACACAACATTATAAATCAACTATACTCCAATATTTAAAAAAAAATACTGAAAATGACCTAATTATCCAATTAGAGTTGGTTAAATCAACTACCAAATAGTCACATTCTAGAATCCAATTCATCTTTTTATCCGAAAGACTTGAAGACTGCTTCTTTTTCTTTGTCCATTTAATTAGTTCACTGTTCACAGTTGATGGTTTCAGGTCATTTTTCCCCAGTAGTCTTTCACTCTAACTACATGCAGATTAGGGCTTTCCAGGTGGCTCAATGGTAGAGAGTCTCCTAAGGAGACTCAGGACACATGGGCTCAATCCCTGGGTCAGGAAGATCCCTGAGAAGAAAATGGCAATCCACACCAGTATCTTTGTCTGGGAAATCTCCTGGAGAGAGGAGCCAGTCCATGGGGCTGCAAAGAGTCAGACATGACTGAGCTTGCACAAAGCACATGTGCCCAGAGCCGGTGCTCTACAAGAGAGGCCACCGTGATGGAAAGCCCACAAAGGCCAAAGAATTAAGGTGGATGAAAATAAATAAATGAAGGACCAATAAAAGAGGCCAAAATTTTAAAGAAGAAGAAAAAAAAAAAGATACATACCCAATGTTCATTGCAGCACTATTTACAAATAGGTAGGGCATGGAAGCAACATAAATGTCCATTGACAGAGGAATGGATAGAATGTGGTGCATATCTACAATGGAGTTTTACTCAGCCATAAAAAAGAATGAAATAATGCCATTTGCAAAAATATGGCTGGACCTAGCTTGTCATATTGAGTGAAATTGGTCAAACAGAGAAAGACAAATGCCATATGATATCTCTATGTGTGGAATCTAAAAACAGGGATCCAAATACATTTATCTACAAGATAAAAATAGAGTTACAAATATGGAAAACAAATATATGCGTGCCAAAGGGTAAGGGATAACCCAGGAATTTAGGATTGACATATGCACACTTCTATGTATAAAATAGGTAATTATTAAGGACCACTGTGCAGCACAAAGAACTCTATTCAATGCTCTGTAAAGGCCTATATGGGGAAAGAATCTAAAATGAGTGATTATATATACATGCATAACTGATCCACTTTGCTGTGGACCTGAAACTAACACAACATTATAAATCAACTATACTCCAATATTTAAAAAAAAATACTGAAAATGACCTAATTATCCAATTAGAGTTGGTTAAATCAACTACCAAATAGTCACATTCTAGAATCCAATTCATCTTTTTATCCGAAAGACTTGAAGACTGCTTCTTTTTCTTTGTCCATTTAATTAGTTCACTGTTCACAGTTGATGGTTTCAGGTCATTTTTCCCCAGTAGTCTTTCACTCTAACTACATGCAGATTAGGGCTTTCCAGGTGGCTCAATGGTAGAGAGTCTCCTAAGGAGACTCAGGACACATGGGCTCAATCCCTGGGTCAGGAAGATCCCCTGGAGAAGAAAATGGCAATCCACACCAGTATCTTTGTCTGGGAAATCTCCTGGAGAGAGGAGCCAGTCCATGGGGCTGCAAAGAGTCAGACATGACTGAGCTTGCACAAAGCAGAAAGAAGTAGATTATAGAATTTTTCTGGACTTAGACATTTTAAATTTTACTTCTGGTCCATTGTTTTGATTCTCTTCTTCAGTCATAGGTATGTTGGACCACTTTTGCCAATTGCTTTGCGTTTCTCTCACTCTTCCTTTGACTCTTTTTACTTTGTTCATTTCCTCATTTTAATTTATTTTGATTTTTTTATTATTTATTTTCTTCTCAGTACCATTTATTAAATTTTTCACTCTATTATCCTTTTGGGTGCTATGTAATTTAATCTTCATTACTGTTATAATTATATTTTTTCTCTATTTCTATTCCAGCTCTAAGTAGTATTTGGTGGGAGATATTGGGGAGGGCTAGGAGAGTATATCTGGTCTTAGATTTTATATTTCTGATTTAAGGCATTACTTCGTATTCCTAAATGAATTCACTTTGGTGCATTTTTTTCCAGTTGTTATAGAGTTTTCCTCTACTTCATTGAATTTTCTGGTACAAATTTTCATAAGGAGAAATGCTTTGATTCCTATTTTCAAATGTTTTACAGTAGTTTTATATGGATGTGGTCTGCTCTTCTGTATTCTTATCTCTTTCACAAACAGGGTCCCTCATTTAAGAACTTCTTGGTTCTTCCCTCTTTTGTGCCATTTCTTTTACGAGTAATTCAGGTTATAACGGCATGGAGAAAGAAGGGTCTATTTCTCTCAGAGAGTCTTCAATCTTTCCTACTTATTTCATTCATTTTTTTTTCATCAGTTTGTCTCCAAGGGCTATCACCCCTACTCTATGTATCTGTATCTCCCACAGAAGCAATGCTTCTCAAATTTTGCCTTTTGTATCCTGCACATACTCTAAACCCTTCCCTTATCCAGTGCTGTGAACTTCCAAGTTATAGCCTGTGTCATGTATTTTGATATTTAATGTTGGACCTTCTGGTTCCAGGGGTGTTTTGTTTGTGTTTCATCAAGGTTCTCTGCTCTCCTCCACCCTCCTCTTAAGCCTCCTCATAAACTCTCTGCTGGAATTCATTCTCTCCTCTACTTGCAGGTAAATTAAAAGCCCTGGCATCTCTGTCTCCTAGTAACGCCATGATCCTGCATAGGGTTTTATTTCCTCTCCTGGTTGTTTCTATGTGTTTCTCTTTGGAAAGCCTCCACTGTTCTATAACCCAGCTGACCCCTCTGCGTGGCTTCAGAGACAGTCAACAAAGCCATCAACTCTCCCTAGCTCTAAGCCTTACTCACTGACAGGTTTAGGGTAAGATCTTGTTCCAAAGCTCCAGCTGTCCATTTCTTCTTATTCTTTTCAACTTTTCTACAAAGGCGTGATGTTTTCAATGGTCTTGTCTACCAAGAAAGAAAACCCTGTTGCCTGAGTACTAATTTCCTCATTGATTCACTTATAGACTACAATATCCTATCTGACAACAGTATTAGCAGGTTGATAAAGTAACCAGCAAACAAAGAGGCATTTCACGTAGCCAGAGCTGAACAGTTAATGGCAGAGGTTCAGTAGTCGTTGAAACTGTTTAGCATTGAAAATAACTTGTCATTGCTGTTTAGTTGCTAAGTTGTGTCCGACTCTGAGAGCCCATGAACTGCAGCACGCCAGGTTTCTCTGTCCTCCACTATCTCCCAGAGTTTGCTCAAATGCATTGTCCATTGAGTCGATGATGCCATCCAACCATCTCATCCTCTGTCATCTCCTTCTCCTCTTACCCTCAGTCTTTCTCAGCATCAGGGTCTTTTCCAATGACTCATCTCCTCACATCAGGTGGCCAAAGTATTGGAGCTTCACCTTCAGCATCGGTCCTTCTAATGAATATTCAGGGTTGATTTCCTGATTGATTGATTTGATCTCCTTGCTGTCCAAAGGACTCTCAAGAATCTTCTCCAGCACCACAGTTCAAAGGCATCAATTCTTTGATGCTCAGCCTTCTTTTATGGTCCAACTCACACATCCATCCATGACGACTGGAAAAACCATAGCATTGACTATATGGACTTTTGTTGGCAAAGTGATGTCTCTGCTTTTTACTATGCTATCTAGATTTGTCATAGCTTTCCTTCCAAAGAGCAGGTGTCTTAATTTTGTGGATGCAGTTACCATCCAGAGGAAAGTTTTGCCTTTATTAATGCAGTCCCCAAGTTGGGAGTTACTGCCCTGTCCATTAAATCTCATTTATTCAGCAAAGATTTACAGGCATCTAGGGTTACAGAGAGGAAGAATTCTGCCCCACCCTTGACTAAAGTGTTTCTCTTTGGAAAGCCTCCACTGTTCTATAACCCAGCTGACCCCTCTGCGTGGCTTCAGAGACAGTCAACAAAGCCATCAACTCTCCCTAGCTCTAAGCCTTACTCACTGACAGGTTTAGGGTAAGATCTTGTTCCAAAGCTCCAGCTGTCCATTTCTTCTTATTCTTTTCAACTTTTCTACAAAGGCGTGATGTTTTCAATGGTCTTGTCTACCAAGAAAGAAAACCCTGTTGCCTGAGTACTAATTTCCTCATTGATTCACTTATAGACTACAATATCCTATCTGACAACAGTATTAGCAGGTTGATAAAGTAACCAGCAAACAAAGAGGCATTTCACGTAGCCAGAGCTGAACAGTTAATGGCAGAGGTTCAGTAGTCGTTGAAACTGTTTAGCATTGAAAATAACTTGTCATTGCTGTTTAGTTGCTAAGTTGTGTCCGACTCTGAGAGCCCATGAACTGCAGCACGCCAGGTTTCTCTGTCCTCCACTATCTCCCAGAGTTTGCTCAAATGCATTGTCCATTGAGTCGATGATGCCATCCAACCATCTCATCCTCTGTCATCTCCTTCTCCTCTTACCCTCAGTCTTTCTCAGCATCAGGGTCTTTTCCAATGACTCATCTCCTCACATCAGGTGGCCAAAGTATTGGAGCTTCACCTTCAGCATCGGTCCTTCTAATGAATATTCAGGGTTGATTTCCTGATTGATTGATTTGATCTCCTTGCTGTCCAAAGGACTCTCAAGAATCTTCTCCAGCACCACAGTTCAAAGGCATCAATTCTTTGATGCTCAGCCTTCTTTTATGGTCCAACTCACACATCCATCCATGACGACTGGAAAAACCATAGCATTGACTATATGGACTTTTGTTGGCAAAGTGATGTCTCTGCTTTTTACTATGCTATCTAGATTTGTCATAGCTTTCCTTCCAAAGAGCAGGTGTCTTAATTTTGTGGATGCAGTTACCATCCAGAGGGAAAGTTTTTGCCTTTATTAATGCAGTCCCCAAGTTGGGAGTTACTGCCCTGTCCATTAAATCTCATTTATTCAGCAAAAATTTACAGGCAACTAGGGTTACAGAGAGGAAGAATTCTGCCCCACCCTTGACTAAAGTCTTTATGGATGGAACTGGGATGGGGACAGATAAGTGTAAAATATTATTCAAAGTTATAGTACTTGAATACATGTTTGTTCCTGGTGGAGTAGGATCAGAGGAAAAGAAGGATCAGATCAGTGTGGGTGAATCAGAAAATATTTCATGAAGTATGTCTTAAGAAGATGAGTAAATAAGTTTATAAACTCAGCTTGTTCTAGGAATCAGTGACTCTCAAAACTGCCTTCCAAAAAAAGTGAGAAACACCCTCACGCCTCAAACACATAAATACACACACTTACACGCAAAACTCAAGATAAATTGAATATATTATGTTCCTTTTATTTAAGTGATTGTTTTAACTATGGGAGTATATCATTATCATCTGAGAAACTTCAATCTTCAGAATGCCCAAGCAAGCGGCCTCTCTGCTAGTAACCTTGCACCATCTTCAATGTGAAATAGAGTTGATGCAATTCCTGACGTCAAGGTTTACCAACTTTGCTCTGTAACACCGAGAAAATTAGGCTGAAGAACCTCTGTCCATCTCTCTAGACTTCCTCAACATATGGAAAACTCCTCTCTACAGAGGTAGAATTCTGTCTTTTAGACTATAGAGCTGTGTCAGTCAAAATAGCTTTGAATATTTCTAGGGTAAGACATGGAAGACTTCCATTTTCAAAACATAAGTTCATGAGCTCCATGGCAGTGGGAAGGGCTATTTCTCCATCCCTATGAGAGGAGTCAGGTCAACAGAACCTGAGAAAAAGAGCATGTCACCTTTCTTAATGCTTCTTTCTTCCAGGAAAATATAAACCCTTTGAGTTGGTCATTCATTTCACTTCACTTGATCAAAGGGAACAAGGAATATTCTGAGAAATTTCCAGGTGCGAAGCCCAGCTGAACCCCACCCATTACCCACCCCTGACAGCAGTGACACCTAACTGTATCTGATGAAAAGCTGTGGAGCGTCCTGGGTTAATTCCTTCAGGACAGTCATAATCAGATGATTGGCAACATGTCCCCAAGTTGGGAGTTACTGCCCTGTCCATTAAATCTCATTTATTCAGCAAAAATTTACAGGCAACTAGGGTTACAGAGAGGAAGAATTCTGCCCCACCCTTGACTAAAGTCTTTATGGATGGAACTGGGATGGGGACAGATAAGTGTAAAATATTATTCAAAGTTATAGTACTTGAATACATGTTTGTTCCTGGTGGAGTAGGATCAGAGGAAAAGAAGGATCAGATCAGTGTGGGTGAATCAGAAAATATTTCATGAAGTATGTCTTAAGAAGATGAGTAAATAAGTTTATAAACTCAGCTTGTTCTAGGAATCAGTGACTCTCAAAACTGCCTTCCAAAAAAAGTGAGAAACACCCTCACGCCTCAAACACATAAATACACACACTTACACGCAAAACTCAAGATAAATTGAATATATTATGTTCCTTTTATTTAAGTGATTGTTTTAACTATGGGAGTATATCATTATCATCTGAGAAACTTCAATCTTCAGAATGCCCAAGCAAGCGGCCTCTCTGCTAGTAACCTTGCACCATCTTCAATGTGAAATAGAGTTGATGCAATTCCTGACGTCAAGGTTTACCAACTTTGCTCTGTAACACCGAGAAAATTAGGCTGAAGAACCTCTGTCCATCTCTCTAGACTTCCTCAACATATGGAAAACTCCTCTCTACAGAGGTAGAATTCTGTCTTTTAGACTATAGAGCTGTGTCAGTCAAAATAGCTTTGAATATTTCTAGGGTAAGACATGGAAGACTTCCATTTTCAAAACATAAGTTCATGAGCTCCATGGCAGTGGGAAGGGCTATTTCTCCATCCCTATGAGAGGAGTCAGGTCAACAGAACCTGAGAAAAAGAGCATGTCACCTTTCTTAATGCTTCTTTCTTCCAGGAAAATATAAACCCTTTGAGTTGGTCATTCATTTCACTTCACTTGATCAAAGGGAACAAGGAATATTCTGAGAAATTTCTCGCAGGTGCGAAGCCCAGCTGAACCCCACCCATTACCCACCCCTGACAGCAGTGACACCTAACTGTATCTGATGAAAAGCTGTGGAGCGTCCTGGGTTAATCTTCCACTTTTGCAGGACAGTCATAATCAGATGATTGGCAACATGTGGGCCATATCCCAGGAAGACACTTTAGAATCTAAACTCAGGACCCAGGGCTTCTCTGGTGGTCCAGTGGGTAAGGACACTGCCTTGCAGTGCAAGGGGCGCTGGTTTGATCCCTGGCCTGGGAAGATCCCACATGCCGCGGAGCGGCTGGACCAATGCACCCAATTACTGAGCCGGAGCTCTGGAGCGCATGTGCCCAGAGCCAGTGCTCTGCAACAACAGAGGCCACCGCGATGGGAGGCCCACACGAGCCAAAGAACAAAGACGGATGAAAATAGACAAATGAAAGACCAATAGAAGTGGTCCGCCCACCCCCTCTCTCCCCTACCCGCCCCCCCATAAATAAATAAATAAATGTTTAACAAAAAATAAATAAATAAATAAACTCAGGAGCCTCTTTTTCGGCCTCTCAGGTCCAAGCTGCCTCCCGTCAACGTAATGGGGCTTGGGGATAGGAGGAAGGATCAGAGATGAGTTACGTGTTTGAGAGAGTCTCACTTTTCAAGTCTGGACCTTTGGTCAGGGACTTGCCTGCAGCTGCATTCTTTCTTTCTAAACTCTTAGGATTCTATGAAGAAACATAAGACATTTTGTTCTCTCCTTTTAAATCTCAAATCTGGCAGAGTTACAGACTTCATGGGGGAGAGACAAGAAAAGTTCTGGAGCTGACAGCTAGCTAGTCACTGGGTGCTTACTGTGAACTGGCTATGCTGTGAAATGCTGGGGAAATACATGAGGACAGTCCTTGTCTTCTTTTTCTTAAAATAGATTCATACAACTTTTATATATTGCATCATTGGGCTGCACATGCAGCATGCAGGATCTTTAGTTGCAGTATGCAAACTTTGAATAGTGACATGTTGGATCTAGTTCTTTGACAATAAATCAAACCTGGGGCCCCTGCATGGGGAGCATGAAGTCTTAGCCACCGGACCACCAGAGAAGTCCCAGTAGTCCTTGCCTTCTTAAGTCTCCCGCCCATTACCCACCCCTGACAGCAGTGACACCTAACTGTATCTGATGAAAAGCTGTGGAGCGTCCTGGGTTAATCTTCCACTTTTGCAGGACAGTCATAATCAGATGATTGGCAACATGTGGGCCATATCCCAGGAAGACACTTTAGAATCTAAACTCAGGACCCAGGGCTTCTCTGGTGGTCCAGTGGGTAAGGACACTGCCTTGCAGTGCAAGGGGCGCTGGTTTGATCCCTGGCCTGGGAAGATCCCACATGCCGCGGAGCGGCTGGACCAATGCACCCAATTACTGAGCCGGAGCTCTGGAGCGCATGTGCCCAGAGCCAGTGCTCTGCAACAACAGAGGCCACCGCGATGGGAGGCCCACACGAGCCAAAGAACAAAGACGGATGAAAATAGACAAATGAAAGACCAATAGAAGTGGTCCGCCCACCCCTCTCTCCCCTACCCGCCCCCCCATAAATAAATAAATAAATGTTTAACAAAAAATAAATAAATAAATAAACTCAGGAGCCTCTTTTTCGGCCTCTCAGGTCCAAGCTGCCTCCCGTCAACGTAATGGGGCTTGGGGATAGGAGGAAGGATCAGAGATGAGTTACGTGTTTGAGAGAGTCTCACTTTTCAAGTCTGGACCTTTGGTCAGGGACTTGCCTGCAGCTGCATTCTTTCTTTCTAAACTCTTAGGATTCTATGAAGAAACATAAGACATTTTGTTCTCTCCTTTTAAATCTCAAATCTGGCAGAGTTACAGACTTCATGGGGGAGAGACAAGAAAAGTTCTGGAGCTGACAGCTAGCTAGTCACTGGGTGCTTACTGTGAACTGGCTATGCTGTGAAATGCTGGGGAAATACATGAGGACAGTCCTTGTCTTCTTTTTCTTAAAATAGATTCATACAACTTTTATATATTGCATCATTGGGCTGCACATGCAGCATGCAGGATCTTTAGTTGCAGTATGCAAACTTTGAATAGTGACATGTTGGATCTAGTTCTTTGACAATAAATCAAACCTGGGGCCCCTGCATGGGGAGCATGAAGTCTTAGCCACCGGACCACCAGAGAAGTCCCAGTAGTCCTTGCCTTCTTAAGTCTCCCCGCCTGGGGAGAGAGAGAGATAAGAACACAGCTGGATTATAAAGTGCTCAGAATTCTTCTAGACATCTAGGCAGGAATGGTGCTGCTCCTGGTGCTTTGTGACTTTGGTCATGTCTGACTCTGTGCGACCTCCTGGACTTCAGCCCACCAGGCATTTCTGTCCGTGGAATTGCCCAGGCAAGAATACTGGAGTGGGGTGGAGGGTCTTCCCCAGTGGCCCGGTGGGTAAGGAGTCCACCTTGCAGTGCAAGAGGCGCTGGTTCAATCCCTGGCCAGGGAAGATCCCGCATGCCATGGAGCAGCTGGGCCAGTGTGTCCAATTATGAGCCAGCACTCTGGAGCACATGTGCCCAGAGCCAGTGCTCTGCAATGAGAGAGACCACTGCAATGGGAGGCCCACACAGGCCAAAGAATAAAGATGGATAAAAATAAATAAATAAATAAAACAATAAAGGAGGCAAAAATTTTAAAAAGAGAAAAAAAAAGAATACTGGAGTGGGTTGCCATGCCCTCCTCCAGGGGATCTTCCCAACCCAGGGATCAAACCTGGGACTCCTGCAAGGCAGGCAGATTCTGCACCATCTGATCCACCAGGGAAGCCCCAGGTGCCCCAAATCAAGCAGCCCAGTGGCCTAGGAGCCACCTCGTCTCCCTCCAACCTCACCTCCCACTCTCCCACCTTCCACTCTCGTCACACTTGTTTCTGACTTGGTGCTCCAAATTGCTAAGCTCTTTCCCAGTTCCTGGCTTTACATTTGTTGTGGTCTCTGTGGGAAAATAAATACATTTTCCCAAAATTTTGGAAAGCCTGCCCCATTTTTGTCCTTCACCTTATATTTGTCTCCTCCTCAAGGAGACTTTCTTTGGTCTCCTTAGATTCAGAAATTGTAGACTTTACTTTGGCCATTTGAATTTTCTCTAAAACTTTTAACACCATAAAATAAAAACACTGGTCGCTTAACTGAAATATGATGCTAATTGATTAGTAGACTTTACTTTTTGGCCATTTGGAATTTTTCTCTAAAACTTTTCACAAAAAAAAAACGTCCTTCTGAAGTCTTAGGACCACCAGAGAAGTCCCAGTAGTCCTTGCCTTCTTAAGTCTCCCCGCCTGGGGAGAGAGAGAGATAAGAACACAGCTGGATTATAAAGTGCTCAGAATTCTTCTAGACATCTAGGCAGGAATGGTGCTGCTCCTGGTGCTTTGTGACTTTGGTCATGTCTGACTCTGTGCGACCTCCTGGACTTCAGCCCACCAGGCATTTCTGTCCGTGGAATTGCCCAGGCAAGAATACTGGAGTGGGGTGGAGGGTCTTCCCCAGTGGCCCGGTGGGTAAGGAGTCCACCTTGCAGTGCAAGAGGCGCTGGTTCAATCCCTGGCCAGGGAAGATCCCGCATGCCATGGAGCAGCTGGGCCAGTGTGTCCAATTATGAGCCAGCACTCTGGAGCACATGTGCCCAGAGCCAGTGCTCTGCAATGAGAGAGACCACTGCAATGGGAGGCCCACACAGGCCAAAGAATAAAGATGGATAAAAATAAATAAATAAATAAAACAATAAAGGAGGCAAAAATTAAAAAAAAAAAAAGAATACTGGAGTGGGTTGCCATGCCCTCCTCCAGGGGATCTTCCCAACCCAGGGATCAAACCTGGGACTCCTGCAAGGCAGGCAGATTCTGCACCATCTGATCCACCAGGGAAGCCCCAGGTGCCCCAAATCAAGCAGCCCAGTGGCCTAGGAGCCACCTCGTCTCCCTCCAACCTCACCTCCCACTCTCCCACCTTCCACTCTCGTCACACTTGTTTCTGACTTGGTGCTCCAAATTGCTAAGCTCTTTCCCAGTTCCTGGCTTTACATTTGTTGTGGTCTCTGTGGGAAAATAAATACATTTTCCCAAAATTTTGGAAAGCCTGCCCCATTTTTGTCCTTCACCTTATATTTGTCTCCTCCTCAAGGAGACTTTCTTTTGGGTCTCCTTAGATTCAGAAATTGTAGACTTTACTTTGGCCATTTGAATTTTTCTCTAAAACTTTTAACACCATAAAATAAAAAACACTGGTCGCTTAACTGAAATATGATGCTAATTGATTAGTAGCTCCCTATTTCTCCCTTTCCCCAGTCCTTGGCAATCAACATTCCATTCTTTGATTCTATGAATTTGACTCTTTCAGATACATAACATGAGTGGAGTCATACAGTGTTTGTCTTTCTGTGGCTGGTTTATTGTGTTTGGCATAATGTCCTTGGGGTTCATCTGTCTTGTCACATACTGCAAAACGTCCTTCTTTTTAAGGGCTGAGTGGTATTCCATTGTATGAATAGATCATATCTATTCATCTGCTGATTGACGGTTAACTTTTGTCTCCATCTCAGCTATTATAAACAATGCTTCAGTGAACATGTGCTAAGTCGCTTCAGTTGTGTCTAACTCTGTGACCCCATGGACTGTAGCCTACCAGTGTCCCCTGTTCATGGGATTTTCCAGGCAAGGACACTGGACTGGATTGCCATTTCCCTCTCCAGAAGATCTTCTTAATCCAGGGATAGAATCCACATCTCCTATGTCTGCTGCGTTGGTGGGTGAGCTCTTTACCATTGATGCTACCTAGAAACTCATTGAACATGGGAGTGCTAAAAATAGGGGATGGGGAGGGCTGAACTCTTGTTAAAGACAAGGCGGCTTTGCTCCTATGACTGCAGTAGGGGCGAGAGACTCCAGCACAGACTGAGCTCAGCTGCAACCAAGGCAGAGGTGGCTGAGGAGTTCAAGGGAGACTAGAGAGGGAATTATACAAGAGGGCTACCAGGGAACCTGGGGGCTTCCCCGGTGGCTCAGTGGTAAAGCATCTGCCTTCAGTGCAGGAGACCTGGGTTTGATCCCTGGGTTGGGAAGGTCCCAGGGAGGAGGGCATGGCAGCCCACTCCAGTACTCTTGCCTGAAGAAATCCATGGAGAGAAGAGCCTGGAGGGCTACAGTCAATAGGGTCTCACAGAGCCAGAAAGGACTGAAGCAACTAAACAGCAGCAGCAGCAAGGGAGCATAAAAGAAGAGCAAAAAGAGGCTGGGAAACCACAGAGAAATGGAAAATAGCAGGAGGGGAGTAAGTGGAGAATTACTAAAACTGGTTTGGCCATGTGGTTAGGGGCAATGTTCATTCTGCCCTTTGGCAATGCTGTGTTTTCTTAAGTAAAAATTCAGCCAGAGATCTCCTTTAAGGCCACTGCCTACTGCAGGTACAAAGAAGACGAAAATGCAGTCAAATCTCTTAGCACAGTAAGTTCTTTTTTTTTTTTTTTTTTAAAGATTTATTTATTTATTTATATTTGGGCGGGGGTCGGGTTGGGGAGGGAGGGGAGCAGGCGGGCCACTTCTATTGGTCTTTAGTTTCTCTATTTTCATTCGTCTTCATTCTTTGGCTCCTGTGGGCCTCCTATCGCGGTGGCGTCTGTCGTTGCAGAGCACCGGCTCTGGGTGCATGCGCTCCAGAGCTCTGGCTCGGTAATTGGACACATCAGTCCAGCCGCTCCGCGGCATGTGGGATCTTCCCAGGCCAGGGCTCGAACTGGCGCCCCTTGCACTGCAAGGTGGTGTCTTTACCCACTGGACCACCAGGGGAAGCCCAGTAAGTTCTTTTTGCCATATGGGAGTTCATAGTTTTCATCTATGCTTCATGTGTTGTTGTTGTTTTTGTTGTTGTTTATTCAGAATCTAGAGTTAATTTATGTCTATAGCTTCTTCTCAAAGAGGACAAAGCCTAATGAGATTTTAAATTCCCACATTTCTTTGGTTTTCTTTCAGATACCAAAAAATGAGATTTATTTATCATATAGTTTAATGATCAAAACACTTTTATTCTTTAAAGTATATTTCATTGTTTTTTGTTTTCTCTTTTCTTTTTTTTAGCACCATATCTTATTCTTAGCTTTATTTTGGTTTGTTTCACCAAGTGCAATTTCTAGCAATTGTTTCAGTTAGAATTTAAGGAGGTCTTCCAGGTGTCTCAGTGGTAAAGAATCCACCTGCAATGCAAGAGATGCTTAGGGAACACGAGTTTGATCACTCAGTATGGAAACTCCCCTGGAGAAGAACATGGCAGCCCACTCCAGTGTTCTTGCCTGGAGAACCCCATGGACAGAGGGGCCTGGTGGGCGATGGTCCATGGGGTCACAAAGAGTCAGATGTGACTGAAGCGACTGAACACACAGAGTTAAAGGAAACATCCCAGTCACTAAAATGTGTTTATTTTGTCCTCTCATTTACATTGAACAGTATTGTGACTTGGTATGAAATGATAATGGAACAATTATATTTTCCTCTCCTGTTCAGTGTTATGGATGAGAAAACTTATGATAATATGATTCTTACACTTCTGTAAAGAAGTGAAAGACTTCCTGACTTCCTATTTATTTTTGGTGGTCCATGGTATTGTAAAGAGCTAGACACAATTGAGCATATAATTATTCTACAATATTTTTGGATGTGCATCATTTTATATTCCTTCTGCCCAATACTCAGTAGTCCTTTTTAATTTCATTCATACCTTCCTGAAATTGAATGTGCTTACTTTATTATTTGCTGACTATCTCTATCTATTCTTTGTGTTCTTTTCTTCCAGAACCCCTCATAGAACTTATTTTTTGATTGTTCTTTAATGTGTTCATTTTTCCTATTTAACTTTGCCTTCTGAGAAAAATTTCTCAAAAATTGACCAGCTACAAGTTCTGTTCTCAGTTCTGTACAGTGTGCTGTTTAATAAATCTACTAATTTCTCCTTTTATTTCAACAACTTTCTGTAGCTAAAATTTCTAGTTTAATCTCTTTATTTGAATTCAATGTCCTTTCTCATCTCTATTTGCTACATTAATTTGATTTCCTTAATTCTCTCAGTTTCTGTTGACTGAGATTGCTGACTCCATTGTTAGGTTGACTAAATTTGGCATGAGTACTGGTCTTATGCTCATCTTTCTGTCTTTGATTGATTGCCTGTTTGATAGCTGGGTTATACTACCTATTACCAGTGATGATAAACCAAGTGTAGAGGTACTGATAGCTGGGAAGTCAGTAGCTAGTCTTCTAGTCGTTTTTGTTGCTGTTCAGTCACCATCATGTCCAACTCTCTGTGACCCCAGTGACTGCAGCACCCCAGACTCCTCTGTCTACCGTATCTTCCACAGTTTGCTCAAGTTCATGTCCACTGAGTCAACGATACTATCTAACCATCTCATTCTCTGCTACCTTCTTCTCCTTTTGCCTTCAATCTTTCCCAGCATCAAGATCATTTCCAATGAGTTGGCTGTCATAGAGACTCCTTAGTTCCTTTATTTTTCCTTATTTCCTCATTTTACCAGTCATCCAGGGGCTATTGTGCCTCTCGGGTCCATTGAACAGTATTGTGACTTGGTATGAAATGATAATGGAACAATTATATTTTCCTCTCCTGTTCAGTGTTATGGATGAGAAAACTTATGATAATATGATTCTTACACTTCTGTAAAGAAGTGAAAGACTTCCTGACTTCCTATTTATTTTTGGTGGTCCATGGTATTGTAAAGAGCTAGACACAATTGAGCATATAATTATTCTACAATATTTTTGGATGTGCATCATTTTATATTCCTTCTGCCCAATACTCAGTAGTCCTTTTTAATTTCATTCATACCTTCCTGAAATTGAATGTGCTTACTTTATTATTTGCTGACTATCTCTATCTATTCTTTGTGTTCTTTTCTTCCAGAACCCCTCATAGAACTTATTTTTTGATTGTTCTTTAATGTGTTCATTTTTCCTATTTAACTTTGCCTTCTGAGAAAAATTTCTCAAAAATTGACCAGCTACAAGTTCTGTTCTCAGTTCTGTACAGTGTGCTGTTTAATAAATCTACTAATTTCTCCTTTTATTTCAACAACTTTCTGTAGCTAAAATTTCTAGTTTAATCTCTTTATTTGAATTCAATGTCCTTTCTCATCTCTATTTGCTACATTAATTTGATTTCCTTAATTCTCTCAGTTTCTGTTGACTGAGATTGCTGACTCCATTGTTAGGTTGACTAAATTTGGCATGAGTACTGGTCTTATGCTCATCTTTCTGTCTTTGATTGATTGCCTGTTTGATAGCTGGGTTATACTACCTATTACCAGTGATGATAAACCAAGTGTAGAGGTACTGATAGCTGGGAAGTCAGTAGCTAGTCTTCTAGTCGTTTTTGTTGCTGTTCAGTCACCATCATGTCCAACTCTCTGTGACCCCAGTGACTGCAGCACCCCAGACTCCTCTGTCTACCGTATCTTCCACAGTTTGCTCAAGTTCATGTCCACTGAGTCAACGATACTATCTAACCATCTCATTCTCTGCTACCTTCTTCTCCTTTTGCCTTCAATCTTTCCCAGCATCAAGATCATTTCCAATGAGTTGGCTGTCATAGAGACTCCTTAGTTCCTTTATTTTTCCTTATTTCCCTCATTTTACCAGTCATCCAGGGGCTATTGTGCCTCTCGGGTCCAATGTCTCCACTTATCACTCCCATTTATGGACAGACCCTCCTGCTACTGCCCTCGTGAGTCTGATTTGATGGTAGTAGGGAGGTGAGGGAACAAGTCATCTGAGCCCTCCTACTATGGCATTGTAGAAGCCACTTTGACCACCAAGAGCTCCCTAGAGCTCCCTCCTGCTCCAGTATCCAATCCTCAGCATTTAGACAGAGTATCTGAAACCACTCCCAACTGGGAGCAAGCTCCCCAGGGTAGGGTTAGGACTATAGCTTCATCAATTATTCATACCCCATCTGCCTCCAACCTTTCAGAAATCCGTGTAATTTCTGGTCTAAGGAGAATAATCCCTTTTGTCTTATAGCACTGTTGTAGACAATCTTCTTCTATATATTTAAAGGAGGAAAAGGACATTATAGCATATGCTCAATTTATCTTCTTAATAGCCTCCTCTGTGTTTAATTTGCAAATTTGTTTTTGATTAATAGCTGTACAAGAACTATAAACATAAGGGTATATATCCAATTTGTTTGTACACATTTAAATAATATTGCAATTAAAATAATTGAACAACACAGGGAAATCAGTATACATTAAAATATTCTTGGAAATGATGTCTATATATTATCACTGTTAGAGAAATATTGTCTGGGTTCTTAAGTGAGAACTTACTTCATCTAGAGTTGATTGAAAAATTGCAGAGGGAAACACTAAAAACCGTACTTTCTCTGCCTCAGTCATAAAGCCTTCAGAATAGAAGTAACACAAGTGCTAGTGTCCTTTGCAATGACCTCTACCTTCAGGCTGAAGCAATATATTTTGGTCCTGCCAACCTGCTGGCCAAGCAGGAGAGGTAGAAGGAGGAAGAGAGCTGAGACATAAATTAGAGTGTTTATGCAATATTTTTAGTGTGTAACAATAAAAATTATTGTCCTGCCCCGATGTTTGCTCAAGTTCATGTCCACTGAGTCAACGATACTATCTAACCATCTCATTCTCTGCTACCTTCTTCTCCTTTTGCCTTCAATCTTTCCCAGCATCAAGATCATTTCCAATGAGTTGGCTGTCATAGAGACTCCTTAGTTCCTTTATTTTTCCTTATTTCCCTCATTTTACCAGTCATCCAGGGGCTATTGTGCCTCTCGGGTCCAATGTCTCCACTTATCACTCCCATTTATGGACAGACCCTCCTGCTACTGCCCTCGTGAGTCTGATTTGATGGTAGTAGGGAGGTGAGGGAACAAGTCATCTGAGCCCTCCTACTATGGCATTGTAGAAGCCACTTTGACCACCAAGAGCTCCCTAGAGCTCCCTCCTGCTCCAGTATCCAATCCTCAGCATTTAGACAGAGTATCTGAAACCACTCCCAACTGGGAGCAAGCTCCCCAGGGTAGGGTTAGGACTATAGCTTCATCAATTATTCATACCCCATCTGCCTCCAACCTTTCAGAAATCCGTGTAATTTCTGGTCTAAGGAGAATAATCCCTTTTGTCTTATAGCACTGTTGTAGACAATCTTCTTCTATATATTTAAAGGAGGAAAAGGACATTATAGCATATGCTCAATTTATCTTCTTAATAGCCTCCTCTGTGTTTAATTTGCAAATTTGTTTTTGATTAATAGCTGTACAAGAACTATAAACATAAGGGTATATATCCAATTTGTTTGTACACATTTAAATAATATTGCAATTAAAATAATTGAACAACACAGGGAAATCAGTATACATTAAAATATTCTTGGAAATGATGTCTATATATTATCACTGTTAGAGAAATATTGTCTGGGTTCTTAAGTGAGAACTTACTTCATCTAGAGTTGATTGAAAAATTGCAGAGGGAAACACTAAAAACCGTACTTTCTCTGCCTCAGTCATAAAGCCTTCAGAATAGAAGTAACACAAGTGCTAGTGTCCTTTGCAATGACCTCTACCTTCAGGCTGAAGCAATATATTTTGGTCCTGCCAACCTGCTGGCCAAGCAGGAGAGGTAGAAGGAGGAAAAGAGAGCTGAGACATAAATTAGAGTGTTTATGCAATATTTTTAGTGTGTCAACTAATATTCAAACATATTACCTTGGCATGTCCTGACAATAACCCAGATGTCTTGATGTCAATGGGTTGGGCATTACCTCCACTTTACAAATGGGAAAAACAGGCTCAAATAAGTCAAGTGAACTGCCTGGGTTCCACACCAAGTGAGCCAAAGTCCTTGACAAGTGAGCCAAAGTCCTTGACAAGGTCTATCTGTCAGCATCCCAGCAGAACACAGACAACATGCTGAACACAGGAGAATTTTAGGAGAGTTTAGTAAAGGGATTACTTAAATGGTGTGGTGGAGAATGAAATGGCAACCCTCTCCAGTAGTCTCGATTGGAGAATTCCAAGGACAGAGGTGCCTGGAGGACTACAGTCCATGTAGCTGCAAAGAGTCCGACAGGACTGAGCACACACACATGTGCAAATGGGGTGGCAGGGAGTAGAGAAATGATCTATGCAGAACCTCCAGGCCAGTGAGAGGGAAGTGGTCATCACTACCCGGCTCAATGGTGTAAGGAGGGGAGGTGACTGGCTTGTGGATTCCTAAACTTTTTGGCACTCTGAGAGATCCTGAAGACCACAACTCAAAAATAATGTTTTAAAATTAAATCAATAAAATGCTTAGAATTAATAAAGAAACCAATTCTAATAAAATATAATGAATAAAATATTCAAATAAAATAAGTCTGTGATGTACTAATATAGACCCTTCCTTATTAGCACATCACCTAACACCATCTGGTGGCAGTCTAAGAAAAACTACAATTTCAGAGTAGTGATGAGCATAAGAATATTTGGACATATGTGTACCTTCTGTAAAGTGATAGGAAATATCCCTGAAAGCAGCCACAGGCATTATGATGTGTTACTTAATCAGGGAAAAAAACTAAAACCGTACTTTCTCTGCCTCAGTCATAAAGCCTTCAGAATAGAAGTAACACAAGTGCTAGTGTCCTTTGCAATGACCTCTACCTTCAGGCTGAAGCAATATATTTTGGTCCTGCCAACCTGCTGGCCAAGCAGGAGAGGTAGAAGGAGGAAAAGAGAGCTGAGACATAAATTAGAGTGTTTATGCAATATTTTTAGTGTGTCAACTAATATTCAAACATATTACCTTGGCATGTCCTGACAATAACCCAGATGTCTTGATGTCAATGGGTTGGGCATTACCTCCACTTTACAAATGGGAAAAACAGGCTCAAATAAGTCAAGTGAACTGCCTGGGTTCCACACCAAGTGAGCCAAAGTCCTTGACAAGTGAGCCAAAGTCCTTGACAAGGTCTATCTGTCAGCATCCCAGCAGAACACAGACAACATGCTGAACACAGGAGAATTTTAGGAGAGTTTAGTAAAGGGATTACTTAAATGGTGTGGTGGAGAATGAAATGGCAACCCTCTCCAGTAGTCTCGATTGGAGAATTCCAAGGACAGAGGTGCCTGGAGGACTACAGTCCATGTAGCTGCAAAGAGTCCGACAGGACTGAGCACACACACATGTGCAAATGGGGTGGCAGGGAGTAGAGAAATGATCTATGCAGAACCTCCAGGCCAGTGAGAGGGAAGTGGTCATCACTACCCGGCTCAATGGTGTAAGGAGGGGAGGTGACTGGCTTGTGGATTCCTAAACTTTTTGGCACTCTGAGAGATCCTGAAGACCACAACTCAAAAATAATGTTTTAAAATTAAATCAATAAAATGCTTAGAATTAATAAAGAAACCAATTCTAATAAAATATAATGAATAAAATATTCAAATAAAATAAGTCTGTGATGTACTAATATAGACCCTTCCTTATTAGCACATCACCTAACACCATCTGGTGGCAGTCTAAGAAAAACTACAATTTCAGAGTAGTGATGAGCATAAGAATATTTGGACATATGTGTACCTTCTGTAAAGTGATAGGAAATATCCCTGAAAGCAGCCACAGGCATTATGATGTGTTACTTAATCAGATAATTGAAGAAACAGTAAATTTGGGTCAGAAATTAGTGAATATAAAGATGTATTGAGACTTTCCTGGTGGTCCAGTGGTTAAGAGTTTGTGCTTCCACTGCAGGAGGTGAGGGTTCTTAGTCGGGTAACTAAGACCCTGCATGCTGCCTGGTGTGGCCAAAAAAAAAAAAAAAAAAGTTAAATAGAAAATAAAATTGAAGATGCAGGTGTTCAATCACTCAGTCATGCCCAACCCTTTTGCAACCCTTTGGACTGTAGCCGACCAGGCTTCTCTGTCCATGGAATGTTCCAGGGAAGAACTCTGGAGTGGGTTGCCATTTTTTCCTCCAGTTTTCTTGACCCAGGAATCAAACCCATGTTTCCTGCGTCTCCTGCATTGCAGGTGGATTCTTCACCTGCTGAACCATTCAGAAAGACTTCCCCCCAAAATAAAGACAAGTGCGTGTGTGTCTTCAGTCATGTCTGGTAGCTGTGTTCTTTACCAGTAGCACCACTTAGGAAACCCCCAAATAAAGACATTGTATTAAACTACTTTTTAAATAAATAAAAAAGTTGTGTTTTTATTTTCTCCGTTAAAGTTTACAGACTTTCTGAACTCAAACCACAGACCACAGGCTAGCAACCTCTCGGTTACCGGAACCAGAAGAAGAAAATCACGTAGAGGTCATGCTAAAAAGAACAATGACCTTTGGCAGAGGGATGCACTTCCACAGAGCCAGCCAGGGACAGCCCACCAGGAGGAAACTGAGTAATAAAATATCTCAGTGTCCTTCCCTTCTTCCATCTGATCACACGCAAGTTCTCCTCTTTGGTGTGGTTCATACATGATACCTTTGCAAGGGAGAGAACAGAGTGAAGAAGGCTGCAGAGGCAATCTAGGGGCAAGCCATCAAAATTCTGCAGATGGGCCTCTATCTACACTCCATCTACATGCAACCTACCTCTTTGCTCCAAGTGGTGGCAACTGATGTATCTTAGTCCTAGAAAGCACTCCACTGCTTCCAACTTCAAGAGACACTCCCACTAACTTAGAAAAATTCTGCCTGACAACCATTCATTTCCTATTATGCAGTCTCATTGAATAATTTCACTCCCAGTCAATTAAAATGTCAATAAATACACCACTTACATAAGTATTTGTTTGGTGATTTGTACCAATGGGAATTATACTTAGTGACTCATAACAGAAATCCAAAACCAAAATCAATGGTTCAAACATATATACATTACCAGGTGTAAAAAAGACAGCTAATGGGAAGTGGCTAAATAACATGGGGAGCTCAGCTCAGTGCTCTGTGATGACCTAGAGGGGTGGGACCTGGGGGGTGTGGGAGGAAGGTTCAAGAGGGAAGGAATGTATATATAGGTATAGTTGATTCATGTTGTCGTACAGAAGAAACCAACACAACATTATAAAGTCATTATCTGCCAATTAAAATTGAAAATGAAATAGAAAAACCTATTGAGAGCTTGATTTCTTACTACATAACAAGAAGTCCAAAAGTAGGCAGGATAGAAGTAACCATGTGGTGCCTTGTAATCGTGTTGTACCTTCCTGAACACCGGGGACAGTGTCTGTCAATCTATGGAGATGCCTCGGCTTTGCAAGGCATCAGAGCAGGGATGGTTGTGCTGAGAAGATAAAATGTGGTGTAAGATGAAAGGCAGGGAGGGACGGGGAGCAGGCTGTGAGTGTCTGTTGTGGGCTGGGTCTGCCGCAAAGAGAATGATTCATGTGGGAAACTAGGTCACAGTGGTTTCTGATGAAGGTGAGGATTAGTGACTATCTATGTGTGACTGTTCTTGTAAAAAAAAAAAAAAATTAATAGTATGACTGTCTTCCTTCAGGTCTGATGCATGTTCTCTCACCTAATTACCTGCAGAGGACTCGAGCCCCAACACGACTGCTGCCTCCACCTAGCTTGTGACTCACGATGGGAATTCTGAGTAACAGGTCCTGTCACTCCGAAATCTCACCTAAGATCAGGCTTTGGGAGAGACAGGCTGAAAACAGTCGGTGCCACCATCATCTTTGTGAGCTGTATTTTTTTTTTTGATAACTGATGTATCTTAGTCCTAGAAAGCCCCACTGCTTCCAACTTCAAGAGACACTCCCACTAACTTAGAAAAATTCTGCCTGACAACCATTCATTTCCTATTATGCAGTCTCATTGAATAATTTCACTCCCAGTCAATTAAAATGTCAATAAATACACCACTTACATAAGTATTTGTTTGGTGATTTGTACCAATGGGAATTATACTTAGTGACTCATAACAGAAATCCAAAACCAAAATCAATGGTTCAAACATATATACATTACCAGGTGTAAAAAAGACAGCTAATGGGAAGTGGCTAAATAACATGGGGAGCTCAGCTCAGTGCTCTGTGATGACCTAGAGGGGTGGGACCTGGGGGGTGTGGGAGGAAGGTTCAAGAGGGAAGGAATGTATATATAGGTATAGTTGATTCATGTTGTCGTACAGAAGAAACCAACACAACATTATAAAGTCATTATCTGCCAATTAAAATTGAAAATGAAATAGAAAAACCTATTGAGAGCTTGATTTCTTACTACATAACAAGAAGTCCAAAAGTAGGCAGGATAGAAGTAACCATGTGGTGCCTTGTAATCGTGTTGTACCTTCCTGAACACCGGGGACAGTGTCTGTCAATCTATGGAGATGCCTCGGCTTTGCAAGGCATCAGAGCAGGGATGGTTGTGCTGAGAAGATAAAATGTGGTGTAAGATGAAAGGCAGGGAGGGACGGGGAGCAGGCTGTGAGTGTCTGTTGTGGGCTGGGTCTGCCGCAAAGAGAATGATTCATGTGGGAAACTAGGTCACAGTGGTTTCTGATGAAGGTGAGGATTAGTGACTATCTATGTGTGACTGTTCTTGTAAAAAAAAAAAAAAATTAATAGTATGACTGTCTTCCTTCAGGTCTGATGCATGTTCTCTCACCTAATTACCTGCAGAGGACTCGAGCCCCAACACGACTGCTGCCTCCACCTAGCTTGTGACTCACGATGGGAATTCTGAGTAACAGGTCCTGTCACTCCGAAATCTCACCTAAGATCAGGCTTTGGGAGAGACAGGCTGAAAACAGTCGGTGCCACCATCATCTTTGTGAGCTGTATCTTCTCTATTATGATTATTATTAATTTTATGTATTTATTTATTTTTGGCTCTGCTTGGTTATTATTAGTGCAGCTTCCCTGTAGCTGCACTATCTGAGCTTCTCACCACGGTAGCTGCTCCTGCTATGGTCCCCAGGCTCTAGAGAACAGGCACAACAGTTGCTGCACACTGGCTTAGTCGCTCTGTGGCATCCTCTCAGACCAGGCATCGAACCCGTGTCTCCTGCATGGGCAGGCAGATTCTTTACCACTGAGTCACCAGGGAAGCCCCGCTTCTCTCTGTACTGTCTCATTTTTTCCTCTTTCTTTTTTCCCTATGCTTTATCTTTCTTTCCAAAGCTACTTAGAATCTCCTGAAAATCTCAGTTAGTGACTCTGAAAGGTATGAAGTTTTCCTATTGCTTAGAACAACCTGAGAATCAAACGCAACAAACTTTAAGCACCTCCTGTGCACTAATTTTTACAATTGCTCTGTCATTTCTATTCAGATGGGGAACTGACTTGCAGAAATATGAAGTATTTGCTCTTTTTTTTATGAATGGAGTTCACTTTTATTCAAATTCAGGCTATTTGTGAAAACTATGAAATGAAAAGTATGCCATATGGCAAAGATTTGACCAACTTCGCAGCAGGCAGTCATCCAGCCCAGTAGGAGGATGAGAGAGGAGTAGCCCAGGGTCACCTGCTCCTCTTCCTGGCTAGACGACTTGACCTTTCCCAGCCCACCCACACCCAGATGGGCCTGAAACAGAGCAAGGTGCTCTGGTGCTCCCCCGTGCTCTCGGCCTGCCTTTTGTCTGTGGGAAACTTTATTCAAAGAATACATTTAATCAGAAAAGTAAGAAAACGCAGAAACACAGGAAAACAGGCAAAGGAGAGCATATAGTAATAATGCAGTCATTAAGCATAGTCAAGGACCTTTAGGTCCTTCTCAAGGGCTATAGATAATATCCTGAGCCATCTCCTATAAGCTGTCCTATAGAGACTGAAACTGCCATCAGGTGGAAGAAATTAACTCTAGTCATGGCATAAACTGCCACAGTGCTCAGAACTGCCCTTAAGGAAATGGAACCAAATTGAAACTGAAGATTGCTGTTGCTTAGTCAATAAGTCATGTCCAACTTTTTGTGACCCTGTGGACTGTAGCCTCCTCTCTCCATGGGATTTCCTAGACAAGAATACTAGAGTGAGTTTCCATTCCCTTCTCTGGGGGATCTTCCCAAGTCAGTGATTGAACACAAGTCTCCTGAATTGCAGGCAGATTCTTAACCATCAGAGCCACCAGGGAAGCCCCCAGTAATAAATATATCATCCATGTTTTTTGGATTTCCTTTCCATTTAGGTCACCATTGAGCACTGAGCTGAGTTCCCTGGGCTGTATCTTGGGTTCTCACTAGCTGTCTATTTCATACACAGTACCAATAGTGTGCACATCAATCCAGCCTCCCAGTTCACCCCACTTTTCCCTGCCCACTTGGTGTCCACACTTCGGTTCTCCACATGGGACTCTGTTTCTGCTTTAGGAATAGATTCCCCTGTACCATTTTTCTAGATTTGACATATATGCAATATTGTACAATTTTGAAAATCAGCAGCAGGCTGTGCTCTCAAGTCTGAAGATGGTTGTGGGGCCAGCTTATTAAATTCCCAGGAGCTCAGACCACCACAGAGGGTTTTCATCCCTGAGAGCTGATTAAGGTAGACAGAGAAGAGCAGAGATTGTTGTAGGAGTCAGGGAGGCAGGAAGGAAGACAGAGCCTCCAGTGTCTGTCCAACCAGGCAGGTCCAAGACTCTGAACAAGGTTGAAGCTAAGATGATCTGATGGGCTTCTTGACTCTATTCTATTTAAGCTTTGCTCAGGGAAAGAATGGGCTTTCCTAGTAGCTCAGATGGTAAAGAATCTGCTTGAAATGCAGGAGACCTGGATTTGATCCCTGGATCAGGAAGATCCCCTGGAGAAGAGAATGGCAACTCACTCCAGTGTTCTTGCCTGGAGAATTCCATGGACAGAGGAGCCTAGCGAGCTATAATCCATGGGGTTGCAAAGAGTCAGATATGACCAAGCTAACAGGCCAAGGCCAGGGGAAAAATATCAGCAGCCTTTGTTCTAATAGTATGGATCCATGGAAATAAGATGATTGGCGTTGGATGTCATGGCAGAGAAGGACACACTGAGGATATTTGGCAGGGCACTTAGAAAAAGCTTTGTTCTTAATAGTATGGATGCTCAGAACTGCCCTTAAGGAAATGGAACCAAATTGAAACTGAAGATTGCTGTTGCTTAGTCAATAAGTCATGTCCAACTTTTTGTGACCCTGTGGACTGTAGCCTCCTCTCTCCATGGGATTTCCTAGACAAGAATACTAGAGTGAGTTTCCATTCCCTTCTCTGGGGGATCTTCCCAAGTCAGTGATTGAACACAAGTCTCCTGAATTGCAGGCAGATTCTTAACCATCAGAGCCACCAGGGAAGCCCCCAGTAATAAATATATCATCCATGTTTTTTGGATTTCCTTTCCATTTAGGTCACCATTGAGCACTGAGCTGAGTTCCCTGGGCTGTATCTTGGGTTCTCACTAGCTGTCTATTTCATACACAGTACCAATAGTGTGCACATCAATCCAGCCTCCCAGTTCACCCCACTTTTCCCTGCCCACTTGGTGTCCACACTTCGGTTCTCCACATGGGACTCTGTTTCTGCTTTAGGAATAGATTCCCCTGTACCATTTTTCTAGATTTGACATATATGCAATATTGTACAATTTTGAAAATCAGCAGCAGGCTGTGCTCTCAAGTCTGAAGATGGTTGTGGGGCCAGCTTATTAAATTCCCAGGAGCTCAGACCACCACAGAGGGTTTTCATCCCTGAGAGCTGATTAAGGTAGACAGAGAAGAGCAGAGATTGTTGTAGGAGTCAGGGAGGCAGGAAGGAAGACAGAGCCTCCAGTGTCTGTCCAACCAGGCAGGTCCAAGACTCTGAACAAGGTTGAAGCTAAGATGATCTGATGGGCTTCTTGACTCTATTCTATTTAAGCTTTGCTCAGGGAAAGAATGGGCTTTCCTAGTAGCTCAGATGGTAAAGAATCTGCTTGAAATGCAGGAGACCTGGATTTGATCCCTGGATCAGGAAGATCCCCTGGAGAAGAGAATGGCAACTCACTCCAGTGTTCTTGCCTGGAGAATTCCATGGACAGAGGAGCCTAGCGAGCTATAATCCATGGGGTTGCAAAGAGTCAGATATGACCAAGCTAACAGGCCAAGGCCAGGGGAAAAATATCAGCAGCCTTTGTTCTAATAGTATGGATCCATGGAAATAAGATGATTGGCGTTGGATGTCATGGCAGAGAAGGACACACTGAGGATATAGTGTGTCTTGAAATCAGGTCACTTAGAAAAAAGTCTTGCAAAGGGAGAGCTAAAACGAAGGTGGCAATTTAGGTACTTTTCACAGCTTGACTTACTGCTTATCATTCTACCTGGAGCCTAGGAAAGGCACTTTCTGGGTTCACATCTCTTTAAAGTTTGTTTGAGCATCTCTTATATTATTTTTAAATATAGAGCACACACAGATCTCAGACTTTAAGTGTCCTTTTTATCACCATCTCTAGAAGCAAAAAGCCATCCAGCTGTTCAGGCCATTTGTACCAAATTGGATCTCTTCTGAACACTAAGATTCTCATCCAGTGAAAGTCCTCAGATGGACAGAAGACTCAAGCAAGAAAGAGATAGTGACAATTCTGAATTTTCACTTTATTGCTTTTTTTACAATTAACTAGGTTGGTATCAGATTCATTTGGTTGAGAAAATACTACCCCTTGTCCTCCAAATCATGTTAATTTTCCTGTAGGGATTTCCGTCCAAAAAGTACATTGCTTCATTTGTTTGGTTGTTTAGTTTTTAGTGTAGAGCTGGGCCACATGGCATGTGGGATCTTAGTTCCCCTACCAGAGATCCAACCCATGGCCCCTGCCTCAGAATGACAGAGTCCTAACGACCTGACCACCAGAGAAGTCCCTGACAAGCCCACTACTGGAGGGAAGAGTCACTGACAGGACACCATGTTTTTGTAGAGAAAAGAAGGGAAAAATAATGAACATGTATTTAGCATGTTCTGTCTACAATGCGTTCTTTATTTCTTATTTAATCATCAAGACAACCCAATAGTATAGGAATCCTTTCTCACAGTTTCTACAGAAAAGGAAAGCAAAGTTTAATTAATTTAAGGGATCGATCCAGGATTATCTAGCTGCAAAGGACAAAGACAAAATTGAGTTTGTCCTGGCTTGAGAATTCATGCCATTAAGATGCTATCAGGGCTTCCCAGGTGGCTCAGTGGCAAAGACTCTGCCTGCCAGTGCAAGAGCTGTGGGTTCAGTCCCTGAGTTGGGAAGATCCCCTGGAGAAGGAAATGGAAATTCACTCCAGTTTTCTTGCCATGGACAGAGGAGCCAAGTGGGTTACAGTCCATGGGGTCCCAAAGAGTCCAGCAAGGCTTAGGTGACTAAACACCAAAGTTGCTCTTACCAAACATACAATCCAGTCACAGAGTTTTCAAGAAACAGCCCAAAAAAACAGAACATGCCATGTACACATAAGGGTTAAGTAAGGCCGTGTCAAACTCACCCATAAATATTGAATAAAACTAGCATGAAGTAACACTCAAGTAGGATTATCTTAAGAATGCGTTTAGAGCTTCCCTGGTGGTTGAGTGCGTAAAGAGTCTGCCTTGCAGTGCAAGGGGCATTGGTTTGATCCCTGGCCCAGAAAGATCTCACATGCCAAGGAGTGGCTGGTCCAGTGTCCAATTACAAGCCAGCGCTCTGGGGTGCATGCACCCACAGCCAGTGCTCTGCAACAAGAGAAGCCACTGTGATGGGAGGCACACACATGCCAAAGAATAACGGTGGATGAAAAACAAACAATGACTTAGAGACAAAAAAAAAAGAATCTTAAAAAAAGAGAGAAGAAAAGAATGTGTCTAGGAGGTGGTGAGATCTGAGGAGACCTGAACCTGCTTACTTACTCATACTATTAATTTGTAAGCACCATTATAATAAGAATATTAAAACGTAAAATATTACAGTATTTTGCTATAAAAGCTCTGTCATGCTCTTTGCTTTATTTTTTGTTGAAGTATAGTTGATTCACAGTCTTGTGTTAATTTCTGCTGGACAACAAAGTGATTCAGTTATGCGTGTGTGCTCAGCTGTGTCCGACTCTTTGCAACTTCATGGACTGCAACCTACCAGGCTCCTCTCAAAAATACTGGAGTGGGTTGTCATTTCCTACTCCTACTGCAATGTATATATATATACACAATATATATGTATGTGTGTATGTATGTGTGTATATATATATATATATAACTGAATATATATACATTTTTATATCCTTTCCCATTATAGTTTATTTCAGGATATTTAATATAGTTCCCTGGGCAATGCTGTTTTCGTAGTGAATTTATTTGAAGAATAAATTTAGCGACATTGCCTTTAGGCCACAATAATTATAATTAAATATGATTCTCGACAGATTTATGCACAAAACTGATCCCTCTTGGATTCTCTCATATATGAACTCACCACTTACTGAATACCTCCCAGGTTTTAGGGCCAAGATGCTAAAGCTTCTTTTTCAAGAAAACTACAGTCTCGTAGTCAGAAGAAAAATACAGCATCATAAAATAACATGGCAAGTGTTATGCTAGAGATTCTGTATGAAATACAGGATCGAGACAGGTGGCTCCTATGTCATTAGGGATAGGCCTTATAGAGATAGTGCTGTCAGGAAATCCTCTGGAGGCTTAGCAAGAAATAGCTAGGTGGACAGACTAGGAGGGGTTTACCAGTCAAGAAAAATGTGTGTTCAAATACTCAGAGAAGTGAGAGATTGTGTGAGAGCTGACTAGTTTATTAGAGAATGGCAGATGGTCCAACCGGACAAATAACCTGGAGGTAGACCAGATGGATGAACTCTGAATGCTGTGTGTCAAATAAACATGTTAAAATTGCTTTTCTTCGCCTTACTTTTAGGGAAAGTCATCCATGTGGTTACACAGTTAAGTTCGCGTTTTGCTCTCTCTTTCAAAGTACTTTCTTTCTCCTCTTCTCACCACCATTTGGCTCCTCCTGACGTGCGTCATCACTAGAGACTCACACCTTCCCTTGCTCGATCATCTGCTGGGTGGTTTTGCAAGTGAGGGTGTCTGGTCCCTTTCAGAATAAACATGAGTCTGATAGTTGGCTACACTTCCTTTCTCCTAATCCTTTCATATTAAAGACAGTCCAGGGTTTCCCTGGTGGTCCAGTGGGTAAGGACACCGCCTTGCAGTGCAAGGGGCGCCAGTTCCATCCCTGGCCTGGGAAGATCCCACGTGCCGCGGAGCGGCTGGACCCATGTGTCCAATTACTGAGCTGGAGCTCTGGAGGACATGCGCCCAGAGCCGGTGCTCTGCGACAACAGAGGCCACTGTGATGGGAGGCTCACACAGGTCAAAGAACAAAGATGGATGAAAATAGATAAAAGAAAGACCAATAGAAGTGGCCCACCTGCCCACCTCCCCCCCCAACCCCCCCCCCCACCAAAAAAAAAAAAAAAAAAGACAGTCCATCAAAAGCTAAAGAATGCCAGCATTTACAAAGTACTTTGTGGCTTCTGAGGGATGGGAGATGCCATATATGGGGTAGGGTGGCAGGTGGCTAAGGGGCCTTGAAAACCATCTCCTTCCTGTGACAAATTAGAAGACCAGGTCATTGCCAGCTTCCATGAGTTTGCCAGAGGACAAGAATTAAGGTAGGACATACTGTCAAGGTCATTTCAGATTCTATTATTTCTGCATCTGAAGTGATAATGATAATAAAGATAGCACCTTTTTTCATGAGTTATACAATTTTCAGAGCATATTCACCTATGATCTCCTTTGAACAGCTGATGGAGAAGGTGAGCTGGAAGGACCAAGGATGCTCCCAACCAGGCTGCATGGCTAAATGACTTTTTATGTGGGAGATGTGATACATTGGACAGTTCTTCATCCACCATTCTGACTTTGATATCAAAGGATGGTTCATGGAGAGCAAAGATGTCGTCCATGCTTCTAAACTTGAAATTTAGGTATATTGTAAGAATATCCTATTATTCCTGAATAATCTATTAGTTATATTTGTTTATAAAATATTTAAAGCTTTTTAAACTTTCATCCTTTTTTTTTTTTACCATGGAAAAAACTATTTTAAAACTTGTCAGTAAAATAAATTTTTTTTAAAAAATAAAAAATAAAAAAACTTGTCATTTGCCCCAATATACTATATAAATTTTCTTTTCATTTGTACTAAACTTATCCTTTTATACTTGCAAACAGTAGTCCATAATTAGTAATGATTGCAATTTCATTACTAATAGAATGTGTTTCAAATAAATACTCATTTGAAATAAACATAATAACTACAGCTATAAATGATGCAGGAGTTTTGGGGGAAATTTCCAAAAAATCATGGGTAAGACTAAGAACTAGAAATCATGTAAAGTTTGTAAATTTGGGGGAGAGAGGCAAGAAGGTAGGACTCAGGTAAAGCTATCCTTTCCCCAAGTGTATTCTGTGGAACCCATTCTGCTACAGGTTTCTCAGATAAAATAGAGTTTTTATGGTCAAATAAATTGGATATATAACCTAATATGTATTAACCCAACAAAGGCTCTGAGAAGTCTTGCAGTAGAATACTTTGCAAATTTTATTTAATCCAAAGTTTCTCAAATATTTTAACTATAGAGGCTAACTTCTTCTTTTCAGGTAGTCCTGCACTAGGTTTCCATGAAACACATTTTGAGAAATGTTGCTTTGAAACTAGGGAAAGTTTAAGAGAGCCTGACCTACACTTTGGGGGAAGAAAGTGACCCACCAGCACTCCTACCAAAGACAAAAGCTTACTTTACAACATTTTTCTCAGAAAATTCTTCAAAACACGCATAGTGAAGTGTTTGGGGAAAATAGCTCTGATGTCAACAATTCATCCAAAATAAACTGAATTGATGGATACACAGAGGGATAGACAGGCAGATGGTAAAGCATTACTTATAGAATACAGGTGGTGAATATATTAGTTGTTCACTTTAATTTTAAAGCTTTTCTTGTTTTCATTTTAAATTTAGGTAAAATTTTGGGAAGAAAAAGAATACACACGTGATCAACATTTGTCTGAAACATAGCTTAGAAGAAGGTGGCCAGTTATCCATCACAGCTCCTATCTACTAGCCATGTACCAAGCATTATGCCGAATATCTGACACATACTATCTCATTTAATATTCAACTCAAATGAAAGGGATGTTTGGGGATCCCTGTTTTAAGGATGAGACAAGACTCTGTGAAGCTAAGTGTTGAGACAAAGTTCACTCTTATTAAACCACACTTTCTGTACCGTGTGCAAAAGTCTCCCGGATCATCATTCTCTTTTTCCCATCACGTTCTCCACTTAGAAAAATACAGCACTGCCTGAGGAATTTCCCCCCTCCCTGAAGCCACTTATCTCTCCCTGGTCTTCAGCCCTTCTCTGCAGTTGAGTTATTTTATAGTTTAAACTGTAGGCAGAAGCAGAAGAGTAGAAGTGAATTATCTACTCCAGGAAAAGCAGAGATTTACTCTGCGTGAGAGAGAGAAGGGGGCACAAAGAAAGAGGGAGAAGAAAAAAGGACCACTTAGAGGGCACAGATTGTGCTGGAGGAGATGGAAATGAACTCTCTAGACAGTTTTAGGAACAAGAGGAATGGAAGGAAGTAATTTACAATCCTGTGGTCACGTATAAAGGAGATTTTCTTCAATATTTTTGGGGGGATGTGGTATAGATTGCAGTTAGTTTGATACCTCTGTTTACAGGACTGTATTTCTCAGAATGAGATATTTCTTTGCCTTATCTTTTTGAAAATGTGTGTAGGAAGCAGATTTGTTACTCAGAAGAAGGCATTCAACCGTGGCACCTGATCCTGTGACTTCAGGCTGGATTGGACGCCAGAAGGAATGCCTGTTGGAAAAGAACAGATGGCGATGGGAGACACCAACCTACTGTTTTTCATACAGAGTGGGAGCTTGAGTCGACCAGTGACACCAGCCCTCCCTGCCATTTCACCAGCCAAAATGGTCATAATTGCAGAGAGCTTTGGGTGACTATTCATGGAATCCCTGAAGTCACCATAAATGGCAGCCTACTGAAGTCGTGCCTGACGTATGTCATCAAAATCATTACATCTCGAGAAGACAGGCCTGCCCTTCACCATTCAGCAAGACCAGGCCTGGGCTTGTCTTCTGGCTGCTTCAGTCCTGCAGCCCCAAAGATAACAGTTAGCATTGGGAAAAGAAAATGATCAACATTTGTCTGAAACATAGCTTAGAAGAAGGTGGCCAGTTATCCATCACAGCTCCTATCTACTAGCCATGTACCAAGCATTATGCCGAATATCTGACACATACTATCTCATTTAATATTCAACTCAAATGAAAGGGATGTTTGGGGATCCCTGTTTTAAGGATGAGACAAGACTCTGTGAAGCTAAGTGTTGAGACAAAGTTCACTCTTATTAAACCACACTTTCTGTACCGTGTGCAAAAGTCTCCCGGATCATCATTCTCTTTTTCCCATCACGTTCTCCACTTAGAAAAATACAGCACTGCCTGAGGAATTTCCCCCCTCCCTGAAGCCACTTATCTCTCCCTGGTCTTCAGCCCTTCTCTGCAGTTGAGTTATTTTATAGTTTAAACTGTAGGCAGAAGCAGAAGAGTAGAAGTGAATTATCTACTCCAGGAAAAGCAGAGATTTACTCTGCGTGAGAGAGAGAAGGGGGCACAAAGAAAGAGGGAGAAGAAAAAAGGACCACTTAGAGGGCACAGATTGTGCTGGAGGAGATGGAAATGAACTCTCTAGACAGTTTTAGGAACAAGAGGAATGGAAGGAAGTAATTTACAATCCTGTGGTCACGTATAAAGGAGATTTTCTTCAATATTTTTGGGGGGATGTGGTATAGATTGCAGTTAGTTTGATACCTCTGTTTACAGGACTGTATTTCTCAGAATGAGATATTTCTTTGCCTTATCTTTTTGAAAATGTGTGTAGGAAGCAGATTTGTTACTCAGAAGAAGGCATTCAACCGTGGCACCTGATCCTGTGACTTCAGGCTGGATTGGACGCCAGAAGGAATGCCTGTTGGAAAAGAACAGATGGCGATGGGAGACACCAACCTACTGTTTTTCATACAGAGTGGGAGCTTGAGTCGACCAGTGACACCAGCCCTCCCTGCCATTTCACCAGCCAAAATGGTCATAATTGCAGAGAGCTTTGGGTGACTATTCATGGAATCCCTGAAGTCACCATAAATGGCAGCCTACTGAAGTCGTGCCTGACGTATGTCATCAAAATCATTACATCTCGAGAAGACAGGCCTGCCCTTCACCATTCAGCAAGACCAGGCCTGGGCTTGTCTTCTGGCTGCTTCAGTCCTGCAGCCCCCAAAGATAACAGAGCTTTTAGTCCAGTGATGATCTTAGGTCTTTATGTTGAGCCAGGAAATTAATGTTTCTTGCACATTTAGGCCTATCATGACACTTGTTTCACTCAGAAGATCTGAACTCAGAGGACAACCCAGACTGGGTAGGAGAGACGGGGGAGGAAGGAAAGCTGATGGACCATGTTGCGAAGGCTACCACTGTGGACCACCAGAGGTACAGCCCTGCCTGGAACCTTCTTAGAAACCGAGCAGCTCACCTTGGAATTCTATCACCTGCTTGTTCCCTCCTGGGGGTTACTCGGGTTATTAATCGCTTTTCATGTAATACTTCCAGAAGCCTGCACTGCCTCTCTGGGTGGCCAGACTGGGCCAGAACCCATGCTCTTCATCACTAAGCGATGCCCCTCCAACGTACTACAACCTTTAAAAGCTTGACCTTGAAACCAACATGATATACAAAGGTGACTTTTATTTGGTCACAAATTAGAAACAGTTTGGCAGTAAGCTTTCTTACTGTAGTATCTCATACTGACAAGAGTGGAAAATCTATCCAGCTAGCTGTTCCAACACCAGGACTACTTGCTAGCTGTGTGACTGTGAAGATGACATAACCTCTCTGTGCTTCCACATTTCATAGATCAAAAGCAGACAGTAGTCCAGCTTCTGACTCCAGAGAACCATTCTGGGGGACATGCATGTATTCGCAGGATCTTTGAAAAGTGCAATCCAAAAGGATCATTTGAATAGCAGGGACAGTAGCCAGCTTCAGGCTGGATTGGACGCCAGAAGGAATGCCTGTTGGAAAAGAACAGATGGCGATGGGAGCCCCTATTTTCATGAGTGGGAGCTTGAGTCGACCAGTGACACCAGCCCTCCTGCCATTTCACCAGCCAAAATGGTCATAATTGGAGAGAGCTTTGGGTGACTATTCATGGAATCCCTGAAGTCACCATAAATGGCAGCCTACTGAAGTCGTGCCTGACGTATGTCATCAAAATCATTACATCTCGAGAAGACAGGCCTGCCCTTCACCATTCAGCAAGACCAGGCCTGGGCTTGTCTTCTGGCTGCTTCAGTCCTGCAGCCCCAAAGATAACAGAGCTTTTAGTCCAGTGATGATCTTAGGTCTTTATGTTGAGCCAGGAAATTAATGTTTCTTGCACATTTAGGCCTATCATGACACTTGTTTCACTCAGAAGATCTGAACTCAGAGGACAACCCAGACTGGGTAGGAGAGACGGGGGAGGAAGGAAAGCTGATGGACCATGTTGCGAAGGCTACCACTGTGGACCACCAGAGGTACAGCCCTGCCTGGAACCTTCTTAGAAACCGAGCAGCTCACCTTGGAATTCTATCACCTGCTTGTTCCCCTCCCTGGGGGTTACTCGGGTTATTAATCGCTTTTCATGTAATACTTCCAGAAGCCTGCACTGCCTCTCTGGGTGGCCAGACTGGGCCAGAACCCATGCTCTTCATCACTAAGCGATGCCCCTCCAACGTACTACAACCTTTAAAAGCTTGACCTTGAAACCAACATGATATACAAAGGTGACTTTTATTTGGTCACAAATTAGAAACAGTTTGGCAGTAAGCTTTCTTACTGTAGTATCTCATACTGACAAGAGTGGAAAATCTATCCAGCTAGCTGTTCCAACACCAGGACTACTTGCTAGCTGTGTGACTTTGTGAAGATGACATAACCTCTCTGTGCTTCCACATTTCATAGATCAAAAGCAGACAGTAGTCCAGCTTCTGACTCCAGAGAACCATTCTGGGGGACATGCATGTATTCGCAGGATCTTTGAAAAGTGCAATCCAAAAGGAATGGATCATGCTCCTGGAATAGCCTTGAACTTTCTTCCTATTTCCCTGCTCTGTTTTGTTTCTGAAACAAACTCATACATTGGCTTGTCTGTCCTTCGCCAACACCCACCCCCGTTGTGTTCTAGGCGCTTTTTCTGATTACAAAACTCATTTCACAATCTCACCAGGACAGGGTGTTTCATTCTATTCCAACATAGCTTAGATAACGCAGATCTAAGAATCAGTAATCCATCCTTCATTGATCAATGTTCTTGACTATTGCACGGTTCCCTGAACTTCGTCCCATTCAGTCATAGCACCCAAGGCTTAAGAACAGTGAATGGTTTCGTATCTCTCTCCTGTCAGCTCGGAGGCTTTTTCTTAACCATCTCTTCCTGAAGTGGTCCCTAAATCATATTGGGTTTTTTACCTCTCTGAGACTCTCAGAAGCATCTCTCAGAAAGAAAAAAGAAAAATAAAAGCACACAGGCTCATATATACACACAGAGACAAACAGATGTGTACACATACACAAATCAGGTACAGTTTGGAGGGGAATTCACAGCCCCTCATAAACTCAGGGAGTGTTGGTACAGACCCCACATGATACACTTGATCTTTGATGTCAGCGAGATCAAGCTTTAAATACTGATTGTAAAATATCTTAACAATGATCCTGGCACACAGTAAATACTCAATAAGTAACAGCTGTATCGTAAAGTAACACATCATCTCCAGAAACATTACACAGCCCCAGGAAATGTTCAAGAAAAAGGCTAGCCAGCTTAAAACAGGTTTTGCAGAAGGAAGAGGTTTGCATTCAACCGTGGGAGAGCCTAGTGCTGGTTCTCCCTCTGCTGGCCTCTGGTCAACATGCATCCTTTGTTTGGATTGCACTGGGTGTTGGCGTGGTCCTTGGGAGGGCAATGGGTACAGAGGTGGGAGCTGGGAAGTTAAGGATCTGATGAGTTACCTCCCTAGGAGCCAGGGATCACAATGAAAAAGCTGAAGACAGGGACATGTGTCTCTCACTTTGTTTCTCTCGCTTCTCCTTTTTACAGTCCTAAATCATTGTATTTTCTGAGAAAGTCCTTCCTAGATATCTGCTCCGAGGAGACGACATGATCCCACATGAATATGGTAAAGCCCTGACTACCAATGCTGGGTCTTACCCTCAGGAAGTTTGCATTTCCTTTCTGAGTTGAGTTTTGAGTTTCACTTAAAATCAGAGGGCATAGATCCATGCTGAGTGGAGTAATGATTAAGAGTAGGCGCCGTGAACTCTGGCCCATAGTCCTTCCCTTGCTGGCAAAGTGATGTGTTCACTGGGCCTCTCTGAACCTCCATTTTCTCTTCTATAAAATAGGGCTAATAACAGCCTTCCCCCCTTACAGCGTGGTTAGGCAGATTAAACAGTAAGCTGGGTATGCACTGAAGAATTTAGCAATAAGAAGAACTTAAGTGGTCAGTATTTGGACTTCCTCGGTGACTCAAATGGTGAAGAATCCACCTGCATTGCAGGACACCTGGGTTCGATCCCTGGGTTGGGAAATTATTAGCATTATTTTTATTCTAACATAGAAACCAATAAACAATAAAAGCCTTTTTTTATTTTTAAAATTCCACAATAATACTTGCTTCTTACATAAGGTCAAGCCACTTAAATTGCTAGTATTCAGCCACTATTGACCTACAAAGCTATCACATTTCCTGGTTCAACCTAATGGAAGAATTAGAAAATTTCAGATTGAAAAAATAGAGAGTATCCATAGCAACACCATCCAGAGATGTACACCTGAATAAATCTTTCTGACTTCCTGTATACATGTAAATACATAATGCTGATGGGAAGATAGGAGTGAAATCTTGATCAAACCAGGTTGTTGGGGCTTTTTTAGCTTCATCTGACAGGTAAAGGAGGAGTCGAATTTCCCCAGAGGGAAAACCCTCATGTTTTAGGGTTATCCTGGAGCACATGAACATGGAAATCATCACTAATATCCACTCTGCTTGAGAGTGATGTGCGATTTCTGCAGGGCTCCACCAGCAGCTGGAGCCAGGCTGTCCCTCTCCCGCTTCCCAAGGGCAGAGTGATGACTCAACAGGTAGACTTTGCTTTGGCCACAGAGGGATGTGGCCTTGGCAAGCTGTTTCATCGGCTTCTTAAGATGAGATGAATTGTTGCTTTGAGCGTATCATTTCCCAACTGCTCTGGGTAATCAGGACTTGGGCTAGAGCACAATTACTTACTGGAGTAAACAGGTGGTAGAGTTAAATCCACCAACTCTCTTTATTGTCCCAAGCGTTTTGCCAACATAAATACCTCCTCTCTGTTTTTGAATTGCAAACATAGCTATCAGGGTATGCACAGTCCAGAAGGTCTTAGCCTTGCATATCAAAAGTTTCTTACATGCACAGCAGCTCCTGTTCAAAGATACAGGGGGAGCTGCATCCAGAAGGGTCTCCTTTTCAGTCTTCTGGCCACGAAGTTCTCACCATGTAGACGCAGCTTAACGACTGTGCTGTCGCTTGCTGTAGACACTCATTTTATTCCCACCACTCCACTGAAAGAGCGAATGTGGCCCTGTAAGAACACTGGGTGAGGAGACAAGAGCTCTGGGCCCTAGCTCTGTTAACTGAGTCAATGACTCAGAGCAAATTACTCATCCTCTCTGACCTGTACTTTCCCAAGAGAAAGAGCAATGGATTTGAATCAGGTAATTACAAATTTTCCTTTGGTTATTGTTTTCAAGCTCTCTATACCTAATGGTGGGGGTGCTTCCCAGTAAAGAACCCATCTGCCAGTGCAGGAGACATAAGAGATGTGTTCAATCCCTGGCTTGGCATGATTCCCTGGAGAAGGGTATGGCAGCCCACTCCAGTATTCTTGCCTGGAGAATTCCATGGACATGGGAGCTGGCAGGCTGCAGTCCATGGAGTCACAAAGAGTCAGACATGACTGAGCAATCGAGAACCTACCAGGTCAAAATCCTTTCTCTTCATTCACTACGCCTATGAACTAGAAAGTAGCAAGAATTCAAAGGTCTATGGAGAACTAGAAATTATGGTAGTTTGTTTTCTTCATGAAACACACTATCAAGAGAATAAAGACAGATTATATTCATCTACCAGACAAAGGATGTATGCCCAACATATATAAAGAATTCCAATACATCAAAGTTTAAAAGGGCAGATAATCTACAGCTGAAAAGGGTTAAATATTTTAACCAAAATGGGTACAGAAATAGTCCATAAATCTGTGAAGATTCTCAATTTCCTTAATCATTGAGAAAATCCAAATCAAAACCACAGAGATACCTTGCACACACAAGAATGGCTAGCATTAAAGAGGCTGATGAGGCCAATAATTAACAAAGATGCAACTTGGATTCCATATACTGCAGGTGAGAGTGTAAACTGGCACAGTCATTTTGTAAAATGGCCTGGCATTATCTATGAAAGCTAAAAATGTATATAATTTATGACCCAGTAATTTCATTTTGTGGGCCTCCCTGGTGGCTCAGTCACTAAATAATCTGCCTACAATGCAGGAGACTAGGGTTCAATCACTGGGTTGGGAAGATTCCCTGGAGAAGGAAATGGCAACCCTCTCCACTATTCTTCCCTGGAGAATCTCTGGAACAGAGGAGCCTGGCCGCCTACAGTTCACAGGGTCGCAAGAATCAGCCATGACTTAGAGACTAAACCATGACTGATTTCACTTCTTAGTTATACACTCAACAAAAAGTACGCACCTCTCTCAAAAGACTTATGTGAGAAATCAGCACTATTGTTAAGTAGTAGAAACCTACCACATTTCCATCAATCAAAGAATGAATAGATAAATTTGGTTATGTATGCAGTGGAATCCTAACAGTAATGAGGATAAACAAAATACATCTAAACACAACAACTTGGATGAATTTCAAAATATAAAGAGCAAAAGAGATGCAAAAAGAGTTCATACTGTATTATTTTATGTACATGAAGCTCACTAACAGGCAAACCTAAACTCTGTTGTTGAAAGTCGAGTAGTAGCTTCCCTTGGAAGAAGGTGGTCACTGAAAGCAGACACGAAGGGGCATCTGAGATGTTGGTAATATTCTGTTTCTTAGTCCAGATATTATTAATAATTATAGAAATGCACTCAGCTTGTAAACAAGACAGACTTAGAAATGAAAAGTGTCTCATTGATTCATTAACTACATAGACAAACAGCTCAGGCAGCTCAATATCAAAAACAAACAATCCAGTCAAAAAAAAGGGCAAAAGACCTAAATAGATATCTCTCAAAGAAGACACAGAGATTGGCAACAAACACAGGAAAAGACACTCAACATCACTAATTATCAGAGAAATACAAATCCAAACTACAATGAGGTATCACCTCACCTGATCAAAATGGTCAGCCTCAAAAAATCTACTAACAAAAAATGCTGGAAAGGGTATGGAGAAAATGAAACCCTCATGCTCTGTTGGTGGGAATGTAAGTTGACACAGTCACTATGCAGAACATGATAGAGGTTTTTAACTACACAGAAACAAAAGGAGAGTTACCCAGCTTAGCCATGGTGCAATTTGACCAGGAGAAGAAGGAAGAAAGTCGTTTCAAGCAGAAGAAGTATCCAATGTAAAATAACAGAATCACAAAAGAGCAGAGCATTCCTGTGTATGAGTGTGTGTGTGTGTGTGTATATAGATGTAAGGAGTGGGGAGGCCTAGTTACTAGAACCAGTTGGGTAGCTCTCTGTTTAGTTTTCTGGTGGGCAATTTCTACAAGATTTTAAGCAGAGGGACAGGTAAGGAGAAGAGTGAGCAGTGATAGTATTTGAAGCTAAAGAGGTGAGAAAGGGCTATAGGAGAGGCCCTGAAGGTCAAGCTGAGAAGTTTGACCTTCTCAAACAAGGGCTAGCAAACAACTATAGCTGGGTGGAAAACCTGATCCTCTGCTCGTTTTTTCAATAAAGTTTTATTGGAACATAGCCACAACTACTGATCTATGCATTGTCTATGACAGGTGTTGCATGACCATGGCAGAGTTAAGCCATTGCCATAGAGACCATACACCCCAGGCCTTGACGATCCCCTATGCAGAAGATGATGAGCCATTGGGGAGGTCTAGGAAAGGGGCTTAAATTTTCATCTGGACACAACCTTGGTCCACACTACGAAATGGAGGCAATGTGTTTTGGTTATGTGCGACAGAAGCATCTTTGAGGGCCTTCTCAAGTTAAGTACCATATTTCTGAGCCCAGAACTAGACTGAGTTCATTTTCTCACCTACAGAGATGGACTAATGTAATTGTACATGATCAGGGATGCAGCTGGACACCAGAAGACTGAACATAAATTTGAACTGAGGTTGGAATCCAGCAACCTTGGGCTGAAAGTGAAAGTATAGTTGCTTAGTCATTTCTGATTCTTTGTGACCCATGAATGGGCCGTGGAATTTTCCAGGCAAGAATACTGGAGTGAATAGCCTTTCTCTTCTCCAGGGGATCTTCCCAACCCAGGAATCAAACCGAGGTCTTCCGCATTGCAGGCAGATTCTTTACCAGCTAAGCTACAAGGGAATCTCTAACCTTGGGCTACTGTCCTCCAACATGATGGGTTTGGGTTTAGGGAGTTATATGAAATGCACCCTTTTTCTCTTTTGAGTTTGGAAGCCAATTGTTAGAAAATCCTAGAAAAGAGAAGAAGCGGGTGACAGTGGATGAGATGGTTGGATGGCATCACCAGTGTCAATGGACATGAGATTGAACCAACTCTGGGAAATAGTGAAGGACAGGGAAGCCTGACATGCTGCAGTTCATGGGGTCACAAACAGTTGGACATGACTTAGCGACTGAACAACAAAAGAATAGAAATTTTAAAATATGAGCACTATTGTCTTTACTTCACTCGTCAACTAGACAGACTCAAGAACTGCAGCTGAGCTGACTCTTCTCAGAATTCTCCCTGTGAAGACGAGTTCCTGAATGTTCACTTGTACAGATCAGCAGGAGCAGAGAGAGACAGACTGGATTCTTTCTCCAGGCACATTGGTCAGACAGGCCACAGCTCTGTCCATGGACAAGGCCTGGGGTGAGAGACAGTGGCGCCACCATGATGGAGTTCCTCCCCAGACAAGCATGAAGGCAGAAGATGGCACTGTGCCACCCAGCACTGTTGTCACTTTCCTCTGAAGAACTGTCTTTCAGTGACAATCTCTTGCAGGCCATCAGGCCAGACTCTACATCTACAGAGAATGGTTTCCCTTTCAGAGAACTGAGGTCCTCACTGTCTGTCCTCTGGGAAGACGATGCACCTGAGGAGAGAAGCAAAGTTCAGGCACAAGTGTCAGACTAGTTGACGATGAGTTTGGCAGAGAGCTTGAAGTGAAGAGATGCCTGGAGCATTTATGGTGGTAGGAGGTTCACTGCAGGGAGAGACTTGTGGAGGACAGGCCCCCAGACAGGCAAGGAGGTGATCCGAGAGGAGACCCTAGGATGAGAAAGACGAATTATAAGTTGGGAGGAATTATAAGTTATCATTAGTCTTGCACAGTGCTTCCATTACCTCTGCAATTTAAATCCAATCCTGTGCCACAGCCTGATGCCAGCTGTTTGTGAGGCATCACACGATCCTACCTGTGATACAGAGTTGGGTAACAAAACGAAGAACAATGCCAACCTCCTCTGAGGTCAAAATGGGAAAAGAGTAGTAACTACCAGCAACCCCTTTCCTTAGAAGAGAAACCATCCCACCAGCCACAAGAAGCAAAGAAACCAAGATGGCAGCACCACAGCAAATCTGTGGTGGGAAAAGTAATTCATGTCCCTGAGCACATGTTAAGCCACCTGGACCTCTTGGAAATGGTCAGGGACACTTTGACAAGGGCTACTTCCCATAACTCAAGTGAGGCTCAAGCTGTCATAATTTGAGAATTGAGATAAATGAGGTATTTTGAAATCACAGTCAACATATGTAAAATGCTGAGCCCATTTGCCAGCTCACTGGGGCATCCCAGGTGGTGAGTGGTAACGAATCTGCTTGCCAGTGCAGGAGACACAAGAGACTCAGGTTTGATCTCTGGACCTTTGGGATGATTCTCTGGAGAATGAAATGGCAACTCACACTAATATTCTTGCCTGGGTAATCTCATGAGCAGAGAAGCCTGGTGGGCCACAGTCCATCGGGTCACAAAGAGTCGGACATGACCGAGGGACTAAGCAGTCACATTCGCGCATGCGCGCGCGCACGCGCACATACACACACACACACACACACACACACACACACACACACACATGCACACAAGCAATAGCTACAGGACCTCTTGTCATTTTACTGCTGCATTGTGATGCTCTGTGCATCTCAGATTTCATTGCTCCAGGGTGACTGAAGGATAGGTTGCTGTGACTTCAAAGCTATTTAGGGAGCCCCAAACAGGATCTCAATAAGGATTTGTAGAGAGGGTGGACTTTATGTTGTGCTATCAGAACCAGTAGAGATTTGACTTGTCAGAGAGAAAGGAGCTCTACAAAACATGGATCAAGGCGACTGGAAACTGAGCTGTCTGGGGAGAGACTTGGCCACAGCCATTTGGTGCAAAGACAGGAAGATGCTGGAAGTCAGGAGAGGAGGAAGAGAAGCTGCAGTTTATACAAGGTGATTTTGTAGAAGATCAAACCTGACATATTTTTAGGACCTGTATAATAAATGCAAAACAGCCATCTCGCTTAAGAACCTTCCACAAAATTGCAATAAATTCTCTTTGACAGAAACTCAATCATGTCCAGCATGTAATCTTCCACTGTCAAGAAGAGTAATGCCAAGTGGTATATGTTCTTTTACTATAAAAAAAATAAGAGGTTGCTGGCCTGGGAGGATGGAAATTAATTTACCAAAGCTGCTCCTCAAGGATCTACTTACTCAAATTCGTGGGATTGCCTGTTTAGTTCTCCTGTGAAAAATGAGTACCTTTAGGGTGGCCCTCTTTGGCCAGTTCCTTATAATAATGTATCTTCCTCATGAATTAGGAGTGGAGGATCTGGAATTAGATTAATGGTGATTGGACCCTATTTCTACCAGTTATTGTTAGTGATGTGGTCTAGAGCAGATTGTTTCCCATATCTGAATCTCAGTAAGTTCACCTATAAATGGAAGCCATAGAGGTACCTACCTCATAAGCCTTGTTTTGAGGAAGTTAAATTAGGCAAATTAGGTTCTGACATTATGAGTTGGCGTTCAGTATGTGCTCAGTAAAAACCATGGTATCTAGTCTCATAACTTCATGGAAAATAGATGCAGAAAAAGTGGAAACAGTGACAGATTTTATTCTCTTGGGCTCCAAAATCAGAGTGGATGGTGACTTCAGCCAGGAAAATAAAAGATACTTGCTTCTTGGAAGAAAAGCTATGACTAACCTAGACAGTGTATTAAAATGCAGAGACATCACTTTGCCCACAAAGCTACACATAGTCAAAGCTCTGGTTTGACACATAGTCAAAGCTCTGGTTTTCCCAGTAGTCATGTAAGGATATAAGAGTTGGAGCATAAAGAAGGCTGAGCACCAAAGAATTGATGTTTTTGAACTGTGGTGCTGAAGAAGACTCATTTAATTTTTTAAAATTCCATTTCAGTTCAATAGCTCAACAAGGACCCATGGAGAACTTCTATGGGGCATTCTTGTCTGAACACGGGTCTCCCAAATTGCTAGCAATTTTAAAGATGAAATAATATTTCTGGACTGCATATATTCTTCTAACCACTGCCCATTTATGCACACCTCTTCACACAAAACTCCCCAAAAGAAGTATCTTCAGTTGCTGAACCTTCTTTCCATCACACCTTTTCCATATTCTGATGAGGATTCCTCCTCACCATCACTCAGACTGCCTTTGTCAAGGATAAAGTCAGCAGTGACCTCTATGTTGCTAAGTTCACTGGTCACCTCTCTTTCATTGTGGTATGTGTCCCTGAAGCTGCTCCTCAAGGATCTACTTACTCAAATTCGTGGGATTGCCTGTTTAGTTCTCCTGTGAAAAATGAGTACCTTTAGGGTGGCCCTCTTTGGCCAGTTCCTTATAATAATGTATCTTCCTCATGAATTAGGAGTGGAGGATCTGGAATTAGATTAATGGTGATTGGACCCTATTTCTACCAGTTATTGTTAGTGATGTGGTCTAGAGCAGATTGTTTCCCATATCTGAATCTCAGTAAGTTCACCTATAAATGGAAGCCATAGAGGTACCTACCTCATAAGCCTTGTTTTGAGGAAGTTAAATTAGGCAAATTAGGTTCTGACATTATGAGTTGGCGTTCAGTATGTGCTCAGTAAAAACCATGGTATCTAGTCTCATAACTTCATGGAAAATAGATGCAGAAAAAGTGGAAACAGTGACAGATTTTATTCTCTTGGGCTCCAAAATCAGAGTGGATGGTGACTTCAGCCAGGAAAATAAAAGATACTTGCTTCTTGGAAGAAAAGCTATGACTAACCTAGACAGTGTATTAAAATGCAGAGACATCACTTTGCCCACAAAGCTACACATAGTCAAAGCTCTGGTTTGACACATAGTCAAAGCTCTGGTTTTCCCAGTAGTCATGTAAGGATATAAGAGTTGGAGCATAAAGAAGGCTGAGCACCAAAGAATTGATGTTTTTGAACTGTGGTGCTGAAGAAGACTCATTTAATTTTTTAAAATTCCATTTCAGTTCAATAGCTCAACAAGGACCCATGGAGAACTTCTATGGGGCATTCTTGTCTGAACACGGGTCTCCCAAATTGCTAGCAATTTTAAAGATGAAATAATATTTCTGGACTGCATATATTCTTCTAACCACTGCCCATTTATGCACACCTCTTCACACAAAACTCCCCAAAAGAAGTATCTTCAGTTGCTGAACCTTCTTTCCATCACACCTTTTCCGCATATTCTGATGAGGATTCCCTCCTCACCATCACTCAGACTGCCTTTGTCAAGGATAAAGTCAGCAGTGACCTCTATGTTGCTAAGTTCACTGGTCACCTCTCTTTCATTGTGGTATGTGTCCCTGAAGCAGCATCCAGGAGAGTTGATCCTCCCTTGTCATATAATACTGACTTCTTCTGGGAAAGTGATCTCACTTTCTCCAGGTCTTCCTACCATCTAACGTTTTGCCTTTTCAGATTTCTTTGTTAATTTCTTCCCAATGATTTGAAATGGTCTGGGACATTCCCACAGTCCCTTGCCTTCTCAAACTACACTCTCCTTAATGGCTTTAAATCCAATCTACAAAATTTTGTATATTCATTGCAAAGATTGATGCTGAAACTGAAGCTACAGTACTTTGGCCACCTCATGTGAAGGAACAACTCATAGGAAAAAATCCTGCTGCTGGGAAAAATGAAGGCAGAAGAAGAAGGGGATAACAGAGGATGAGATGGTTGGATGGCATCACTGTGTCAATAGACATGAGTCTGAGCAAGCTCCTGGAGATAGTGAAGGATGGGGAAGCCTGGTGTGCCACAGTCCATGGGGTTGCAAAGAGATGGACTGAGTGATTGAACTGAACTGAACACAACTTTGAATTCCAAATTCTGTCTCAAGATTTAGTTTCTCGTCTTGATAGAACTACAGTAACTCCTATTAAATGCCATCTAAATCTTGGATCTATTTTGTTCTTAGTACGCCAAAGGAGAAATTCAACCATGTCACATCCTTCTCTGAAATATATCAAAAGTCTTCAGGTTCCGGCCCCTGAATTATTCCCCAAGCTTCATATTTCAACATAGTCTGATGTTTTGAACTGTGGTGCTGAAGAAGACTCATTTAATTTTTTAAAATTCCATTTCAGTTCAATAGCTCAACAAGGACCCATGGAGAACTTCTATGGGGCATTCTTGTCTGAACACGGGTCTCCCAAATTGCTAGCAATTTTAAAGATGAAATAATATTTCTGGACTGCATATATTCTTCTAACCACTGCCCATTTATGCACACCTCTTCACACAAAACTCCCCAAAAGAAGTATCTTCAGTTGCTGAACCTTCTTTCCATCACACCTTTTCCGCATATTCTGATGAGGATTCCCTCCTCACCATCACTCAGACTGCCTTTGTCAAGGATAAAGTCAGCAGTGACCTCTATGTTGCTAAGTTCACTGGTCACCTCTCTTTCATTGTGGTATGTGTCCCTGAAGCAGCATCCAGGAGAGTTGATCCTCCCTTGTCATATAATACTGACTTCTTCTGGGAAAGTGATCTCACTTTCTCCAGGTCTTCCTACCATCTAACGTTTTGCCTTTTCAGATTTCTTTGTTAATTTCTTCCCAATGATTTGAAATGGTCTGGGACATTCCCACAGTCCCTTGCCTTCTCAAACTACACTCTCCTTAATGGCTTTAAATCCAATCTACAAAATTTTGTATATTCATTGCAAAGATTGATGCTGAAACTGAAGCTACAGTACTTTGGCCACCTCATGTGAAGGAACAACTCACAGGAAAAATCCTGCTGCTGGGAAAAATGAAGGCAGAAGAAGAAGGGGATAACAGAGGATGAGATGGTTGGATGGCATCACTGTGTCAATAGACATGAGTCTGAGCAAGCTCCTGGAGATAGTGAAGGATGGGGAAGCCTGGTGTGCCACAGTCCATGGGGTTGCAAAGAGATGGACTGAGTGATTGAACTGAACTGAACACAACTTTGAATTCCAAATTCTGTCTCAAGATTTAGTTTCTCGTCTTGATAGAACTACAGTAACTCCTATTAAATGCCATCTAAATCTTGGATCTATTTTGTTCTTAGTACGCCAAAGGAGAAATTCAACCATGTCACATCCTTCTCTGAAATATATCAAAAGTCTTCAGGTTCCGGCCCCTGAATTATTCCCCAAGCTTCATATTTCAACATAGTCTGATGTTTCTAACCCTGATACTCACTTTGTGCCCTGTGACCAATGCAGTTTCTTCATAATTGGAACTATTTTAAAACTCCTGCTGATTTTTCTTGTGTGTTCCCATTTTTTATGAGATTGTTTATTTCTTTGTCAATCTCCTCCTAATTCATAAAGACAACTCAAGCATTAATTTAATCATCTAGTTAGACTCAATGTTACCTCCTTGCTGCTCCTGTGGTACCCAGATCACTTGTCACGTTCTTATTATTTACTTGTACTTTGCTTTCTCTTTAACAGTCTTTGTTCAGGCTGCTATCACAAAATACCACAGACTGGATGGCTTAAATATTTACTTCTCACAGTTCTGACAGCCAGGAAGTCCAAAATCAAGGTGCTTCTATGTCCAGCATCTGGTGAGGACCCTCTTGCTAGTTTGCAATCATGATTTTGCTGTGTCTTTACATGACTGAGAGAGAGAAGAAGGAAGCTCTTTCATCTCTCTTAAGGTCATTAATTCCATCATGAGATCTCCATTCTCACAACTGAATTATATCCTAAAGTTTCTACCTCCAAACACCAGCACTTTGGGAATCAGCTGTCAACATATGAATTTGGGGTGGAAAGTGGGGATAGAAGCCTTCAGTCCATGTCACTATCTTCTTCCCTCTCCAGAATGTGCGTGTCTCACGAGTAGGGTCTGCATCCTTTGGTCACAGAGTCCCAGCACCTGGCATAATGCCTTGCCAAAATCAGCAGCTGGGTCAGCAGCATCTAACATTTACTGGCAGCTTACTCTGTACCAGACGTTGTTGTTCAGAGGAATGCTACTGTTGCGACAGTGTTTCTCCCTCATTCTTTATGCTTCTTTCCGCATGGAGGGAACTGCTAGTATAGCACTTATATCTTTTCCTCTCCAGGAATTCTGTCTCAAGATTTAGTTTCTCGTCTTGATAGAACTACAGTAACTCCTATTAAATGCCATCTAAATCTTGGATCTATTTTGTTCTTAGTACGCCAAAGGAGAAATTCAACCATGTCACATCCTTCTCTGAAATATATCAAAAGTCTTCAGGTTCCGGCCCCTGAATTATTCCCCAAGCTTCATATTTCAACATAGTCTGATGTTTCTAACCCTGATACTCACTTTGTGCCCTGTGACCAATGCAGTTTCTTCATAATTGGAACTATTTTAAAACTCCTGCTGATTTTTCTTGTGTGTTCCCATTTTTTATGAGATTGTTTATTTCTTTGTCAATCTCCTCCTAATTCATAAAGACAACTCAAGCATTAATTTAATCATCTAGTTAGACTCAATGTTACCTCCTTGCTGCTCCTGTGGTACCCAGATCACTTGTCACGTTCTTATTATTTACTTGTACTTTGCTTTCTCTTTAACAGTCTTTGTTCAGGCTGCTATCACAAAATACCACAGACTGGATGGCTTAAATATTTACTTCTCACAGTTCTGACAGCCAGGAAGTCCAAAATCAAGGTGCTTCTATGTCCAGCATCTGGTGAGGACCCTCTTGCTAGTTTGCAATCATGATTTTGCTGTGTCTTTACATGACTGAGAGAGAGAGAAGGAAGCTCTTTCATCTCTCTTAAGGTCATTAATTCCATCATGAGATCTCCATTCTCACAACTGAATTATATCCTAAAGTTTCTACCTCCAAACACCAGCACTTTGGGAATCAGCTGTCAACATATGAATTTGGGGTGGAAAGTGGGGATAGAAGCCTTCAGTCCATGTCACTATCTTCTTCCCTCTCCAGAATGTGCGTGTCTCACGAGTAGGGTCTGCATCCTTTGGTCACAGAGTCCCAGCACCTGGCATAATGCCTTGCCAAAATCAGCAGCTGGGTCAGCAGCATCTAACATTTACTGGCAGCTTACTCTGTACCAGACGTTGTTGTTCAGAGGAATGCTACTGTTGCGACAGTGTTTCTCCCTCATTCTTTATGCTTCTTTCCGCATGGAGGGAACTGCTAGTATAGCACTTATATCTTTTCCTCTCCAGGAAAAGTGAATTGATTTTTCTAATTGGAGAGATTTGAAGGAAAAATTAGCCATATGGAGTTCAGTTCCATCTTCTTTGTTTCCTCATAAGAGACAGCTGCCTGAAATGGGCTTTGTTCCTCTATGCGAAAAAATGCTCCTATGACCAGAGGGATCAGTCTTTCCAATTCTAGGAAATGAATGAGTCCCATTTGCTGATTGTCAATATCAGCTTCGTCAGTTTAGGTTTTTTAAAGTGTTATATCAGCCCCTGTCTAATGATGTTTTTATAACTATTTTTATACTATTCTTTTTAAAAGTTTTTAAAATTTTTAATTGGACAATAATTGCTTTACAATATTGTGTTGGCTTCTGCCACATATCAACATGATATAATTATTTGCAGTCTGGTTGAGAGTTCACTGGGGAACATGGAGATCACTGTGTATTCTGTCAAAGACCACAGCACTTAACAAAGTCTTCAATATTATTAGCCCATGTTGTTGGTTCTCAATAAAAGTTGGATAAACTCAAAGAAGTCTAGTACATGTATAAGTCAAAGTCATGCTTTGATAACAAATTAACAATGAAATTCATGACTTACACACACATACATGTTTATTTCTTGCGTGTCATGTATCCAGTACAGCTTAGTGTGGGACATTCTGTTCCCCAGACACTCTCAAGAGTCTAATCTTATGGAATCACCATTGTGTTATGATTATACTATCTTAGCTGGGTTACTTCAGGGTCCATTCAGCAATAAAGGAGCATTTGGGAGATGATACCATCCTTTCCTGCTTCCGACTGGAAATGACATTTTCATTCACAATGATTTGAACCAAACAAATAATACAGCTCTCTTCTAACTACAAGAAAGGCTGGGAAATGTAACAGAGTACAAGGGCTATTCAGTAGGCTCTACTGTCTATGCTTCAGGGCCCTTAAACATCATAAGAAACAATATTTGGAGACATGGCATTCTTTCTTTCTTTGAGGTGATGGATACATTTATTAGCTTGATTCGTGGGCATCACATATATGTGTGTCAAATCATACCAGTGTACACTTAAAAACTCACATGTACAACTTGTGTGTGTGTGTGTGTGTGTGTGTGCTTGAATGTATACAATTTTTATTTGTTAATCATGTCTCACAGCTAGAATATATAAGATAAAAATTGATAAAAGATAAGATAATCAAGATTAATAACCAAAAAATAAAATGGACAACAGTCAATTAAAAATAATGATGAAGCTAAAAAAGCTCTAGTGCTGGGCTTCCCTGGTGGTCCAGTGGGTAAGGACACCACCTTGCAGTGCAAAGGGCACCTATTCGATCCCTGGCCTGGGAAGATCCCACGTGCCATGGAGCGGCTGGACCGATGTGTCCAATTACCGAGCCAGAGCTCTGGAGCGCATGCACCTAGAGCCAGTGCTCTGTGACACCAGAGGCCACTGCGATGGGAGGCCCACCCGGGCCAAAGAACAAAGATGGATGAAAATAGATAAATGAAAAAAGACCAAGAGAAGTGGCCTCCCTGCCCCCCTCCCTCCCCACCCCCACCCCCCAAAAAGCTCTAGTGTTGGTGTTAGGTGCCGCACTTACCAGTGTGTGTGTGTGTGCATGTGTGTGTGTGTTAGCTTCCCAGTTGTGTCCAACTCTTTGCCACCCCCCAGTGCACTCCTGTTGTCCACCAGGCTCCTCTGTCCATGGGATTTCCCAGGCAAGAATGCTGGAATGAGTAGCAATTTGCTTCTCCAGGGGCTCTTCCCAGGCATCAAGCCCATGTCCCCTGCATTGCTGGCAGATTGCAAGGCAACTCCCCCATTAGAAGAAAAAATTACAGGCCCAGGAGATAGAACATCTTTCATAGTGCCAGTGTAAACCCAGATTCATTACTTGTTCAATGAAGGAGACATGGAACTCTGGATGAAGTGCACATTGCGGGAAGTGAGGCAGACAGGAAGGAGGAGATCAGAGTTAATGTGCAGGAGAAAGGCGAGAAGCTCAGGCACCTCCACCCAGTTCTCAAACTGAACATTTAGTTTACTTATTTATCAGATAAAAAAAGTATTTTCTGCTTCATAGAATGTTGCAAAGACGAAGTTAGATAAAGTGGAGAGAGTGCCCACCATGGTACCTGGCTTTTGTTTAGTGTTCAAGAAATATCACTTTGTGTCACCAAGCCGACTTCAAGATCATACAACTCCTTTTGATATTCACCATATACAACACTAAAGATATGGAGATTTTCCTCAGAACAAAGGAAGCCCTGTTTTGAAGGGCTTACAGGGACTCTCATATTGCAAGAGTTCTTTTTATGACTTTATTTGGAACTAAGCAGAAATATTTGTCAAGATACATTAGCTTGAAATGGATTCAATTAACACTGATTTTTCAAAGTGATGGAGGTCAAATTTCTGAGAGGAGAAAAAAGGAATTTGATACAGATTTAGTCATTATTTCTGGGGAAGGTGTGATTTTCCAGAGTGCAGCGCAGATTATCATTTTAAACAAACTTTTAAATTTTCAAAAAAAGTGATGGAGGATTTGAGAAACACCTAGAGCCAGTGCTCTGTGACACCAGAGGCCACTGCGATGGGAGGCCCACACAGGCCAAAGAACAAAGATGGATGAAAATAGATAAATGAAAAAAGACCAAGAGAAGTGGCCTCCCTGCCCCCCTCCCTCCCCACCCCCACCCCCCAAAAAGCTCTAGTGTTGGTGTTAGGTGCCGCACTTACCAGTGTGTGTGTGTGTGCATGTGTGTGTGTGTTAGCTTCCCAGTTGTGTCCAACTCTTTGCCACCCCCCAGTGCACTCCTGTTGTCCACCAGGCTCCTCTGTCCATGGGATTTCCCAGGCAAGAATGCTGGAATGAGTAGCAATTTGCTTCTCCAGGGGCTCTTCCCAGGCATCAAGCCCATGTCCCCTGCATTGCTGGCAGATTGCAAGGCAACTCTCCCATTAGAAGAAAAAGTTACAGGCCCAGGAGATAGAACATCTTTCATAGTGCCAGTGTAAACCCAGATTCATTACTTGTTCAATGAAGGAGACATGGAACTCTGGATGAAGTGCACATTGCGGGAAGTGAGGCAGACAGGAAGGAGGAGATCAGAGTTAATGTGCAGGAGAAAGGCGAGAAGCTCAGGCACCTCCACCCAGTTCTCAAACTGAACATTTAGTTTACTTATTTATCAGATAAAAAAAGTATTTTCTGCTTCATAGAATGTTGCAAAGACGAAGTTAGATAAAGTGGAGAGTGCCCACCATGGTACCTGGCTTTTGTTTAGTGTTCAAGAAATATCACTTTGTGTCACCAAGCCGACTTCAAGATCATACAACTCCTTTTGATATTCACCATATACAACACTAAAGATATGGAGATTTTCCTCAGAACAAAGGAAGCCCTGTTTTGAAGGGCTTACAGGGACTCTCATATTGCAAGAGTTCTTTTTATGACTTTATTTGGAACTAAGCAGAAATATTTGTCAAGATACATTAGCTTGAAATGGATTCAATTAACACTGATTTTTCAAAGTGATGGAGGTCAAATTTCTGAGAGGAGAAAAAAGGAATTTGATACAGATTTAGTCATTATTTCTGGGGAAGGGTGTGATTTTCCAGAGTGCAGCGCAGATTATCATTTTAAACAAACTATTTGAAGGTGACTTTAAAGACAAACGTAAATGAAAAGAAATGGAATGCTGATGCATGCTTTAACACAGATGAACTTTGAGAACATAATTGAAGTGAAAGAAGCCAGTGACAAAGAAACATATTACATAATTACATTTATATAACATATTCAGAATATAGTCAGTGGAGACAGAAAGTAGATTGGTGCTTGCCTGGGCTGGGGTGGTAAGGTTGGGAAGAACTGTGAAGTGACTGACAATGGGTACAGAGTTCTCTTGTAGGATGAGGAAAGAGAGCTGGGTCATAAAGAAAACTGAGCACTGACGAATTGATACTTTTGAATTGCAGTGCTGGAGAATACTCCTGACAGACCCTTGGATAGCAAGGAGATCAAACCAGTCAATCCGAAAGGAAATCAACCCTAAATATTCACTGAAAGGACTGATGGTAAAGCTGAGGGTCCAGTACTTTGACAGCCTGACAGAAAGAGCCGATCACTGGAAAAGACCCTGATGCTGCAGAAGACTGAAGGCAGGAGGAGAAAGGGTTTGCAAGAGGTCAGATGGTTGGATGGCATCACCGACTCAACGGACATGAGTTTGGCCAGACTCTGGGAAGTAGTGAAGGACAAGGAAGACTGGAATGTGGCAGTCTGTGGGGTCATAAAGAGTCGAATGTGACTTAGCAACCAAACAACAAGGTTTCACAACTCTAATATACTCAGACCATTGAATTGTGCACTTCCAATGGATGAATTACATGGCTTGTGATTTATGTCTCCATTAAGTTGTTATAGAAACAACCTGGTAAGTTGTTACCCTGTAAATACTGCACAGGGAGAATGAGAGAAACCCAGCACAAATGGATATTAATTGTTTGGAATAAAATTTACAGTAGCATGATGGATCCAAAAAGCTTTGAGTTCCAGATAACTCATGTAGGAATGCAGTTGTTCCCTGGAAATCTTTCTTAGAGAACTCACGAAGTAGGTCTAGAGATGACCAAGAAGCTACACCAAAGAGGCATGTGAAGAACTGAACCTGTTTCATGAAAGGTGAGAGGAGAAAAAAAAGTTTAACTAATGTATCATTTTATGTCCCGTTGTTTATATCATGTGATACTCTTTATACATTCATGTGCTTTGTAAATAAGTATATACAGTAACTAAACTAATAATTTATAGTCCATTGAGAGTCCCTTGGACAGCAAGGAGATCAAACCAATCAATCCTAAAGGAAATAAACCCCAAATATTCATTGGAAGGACTGATGCTGAAGCTGCAGTTCCAATATTTTGGCCATCTGATGAGAAGAGCCAACTCATTGTAAAAGACCCTAATGCTGGGAAAGACTGAGGGCAGGAAAAGAAGGGGACAACAGAGAGTGAGATGGTTGGATGGCATCACTGATTCAACGGACAAGAGTCTGAGAAAACTCAGGGAGACAGTGAAGGACAGGGAAGCCAGGAATGTAAGAGTCCACAGTGTCACAAAGAATGAGACACGAGTTAGCAACTGAAAAATAACAAATTGATAATGGTGTAAGTGGGCACTTTACCATGTCATCAACATCCCTAATGTTTAATCAGACTGGGCACATAGTTAGAGGGATCTTTGTATTAGAAAAACAAAGTTTCAACTGAGAGTCGTGACACCTTAGGACCCTGATGTTACATAGAACAAGGAAAAGCACTACTTGTATTCTAGAATCCTTTCAGTCTTATTGGCCACTCGGTTCTCCATGTCATGAGATTTAGGCCATGTCCAAATTTAAATACAATTAGAGGGAACATTGGGCTTCCCAGGTGGCATTAGTGATAAAGAGTCCACCTGTCAATGCACGTGATATAAGAGGCACAGTTTCGACCCATGGGTCAGGAAGATCCCCTCGGAGGAGGACATGGCAATCCACTCCAATATTCATGCCTGGAGAAACCCATGGACAGAGGATCCTGGAAGGCTATGGTCTATAAGATTGCCACGATTCAGACATGAAGCAACTTTAGCATGCACACACACAGAAGAAAGATTTCATGAAAGCATACACAGCCTACACCAGACAGTGGCCAAAGTAGATGCTATTAAAAGACAATTGTTCAATGAATATTATACTTGTGAATTCTGCTCTTAAAGTGGCAAACTGATCATTCTAGAACTGTTCAAATGAAGACAGGATGACCAAACATCTGCCAGTAATTTTGTAATCCTGTTTTTAAACTGCAGCTGCAACACATCAGTGATATATAAAATAGATTCAGTGGGTCCCCAACCAGCATCAAATATATTGTATCTTATCTTATGCATTTTATATCATATATATATATATATATATATATATATATATATATACACTATCAGAATACAATATAACAGATTAGAATAATGTTGAATATACTGGTATATATGGTAAAGGTAAGTATTGTTTTCTGAAAACTTTTTTCAGAAAAGAGTATGTGTGCACGCGTGTATGAACATTCTTGATTGCCATGAAAATTTTATTTCTTATATAATTTGCAGTTTAAGAATCTTTGAAACACAGTGGTAGAAGGAATTACCACAGGAGAGAGGAGCTGAATGAGATCCCCTAAGTTCTTGGCAATGATCTAATTCTTGGATGATAATTCCAGAATTCTCGGTAATGAAGAAGAAAAAACGTGAGGCCCTTCTGAGACCGAGGAGACGGTGTGTCATCCCAGATTGCTCCAACACACATATAAGAAGCAAGCCCCTGACCACAAGTAATTGCAAACACATTGTATGGCCATGCTCATCCAGCAGGAAGTCACAGGAGAAGCAAAACCCAGAAACTGTTCGGTTATTGTTGTAACAGGAAAGTATTTCAGTGGTTTAGTCACAAACCTAATGAACTGGGCCACATTTCTATTGGCCACTCGGTTCTCCATGTCATGAGATTTAGGCCATGTCCAATTTTAAAAAGAGGGAACATTGGGCTTCCCAGGTGGCATTAGTGATAAAGAGTCCACCTGTCAATGCACGTGATATAAGAGGCACAGTTTCGACCCATGGGTCAGGAAGATCCCCTCGGAGGAGGACATGGCAATCCACTCCAATATTCATGCCTGGAGAAACCCATGGACAGAGGATCCTGGAAGGCTATGGTCTATAAGATTGCCACGATTCAGACATGAAGCAACTTTAGCATGCACACACACAGAAGAAAGATTTCATGAAAGCATACACAGCCTACACCAGACAGTGGCCAAAGTAGATGCTATTAAAAGACAATTGTTCAATGAATATTATACTTGTGAATTCTGCTCTTAAAGTGGCAAACTGATCATTCTAGAACTGTTCAAATGAAGACAGGATGACCAAACATCTGCCAGTAATTTTGTAATCCTGTTTTTAAACTGCAGCTGCAACACATCAGTGATATATAAAATAGATTCAGTGGGTCCCCAACCAGCATCAAATATATTGTATCTTATCTTATGCATTTTATATCATATATATATATATATATATATATATATATATATATACACTATCAGAATACAATATAACAGATTAGAATAATGTTGAATATACTGGTATATATGGTAAAGGTAAGTATTGTTTTCTGAAAACTTTTTTCAGAAAAGAGTATGTGTGCACGCGTGTATGAACATTCTTGATTGCCATGAAAATTTTATTTCTTATATAATTTGCAGTTTAAGAATCTTTGAAACACAGTGGTAGAAGGAATTACCACAGGAGAGAGGAGCTGAATGAGATCCCCTAAGTTCTTGGCAATGATCTAATTCTTGGATGATAATTCCAGAATTCTCGGTAATGAAGAAGAAAAAACGTGAGGCCCTTCTGAGACCGAGGAGACGGTGTGTCATCCCAGATTGCTCCAACACACATATAAGAAGCAAGCCCCTGACCACAAGTAATTGCAAACACATTGTATGGCCATGCTCATCCAGCAGGAAGTCACAGGAGAAGCAAAACCCAGAAACTGTTCGGTTATTGTTGTAACAGGAAAGTATTTCAGTGGTTTAGTCACAAACCTAATGAATCTAAATGGCCAGACTCTTTACATTTCTAGACAGAGGAGGCTTATATCAATAAACTTACTCGGAGCTCCTCCTAGGGCTCTCGCTTGTGTTAATAAAGTTCTCAAGAGCAGGTCCCTTACCACTGATTATAGTTTCAACGACGCATCAGCGCCAAGTCTGACTCTAGAGCGCAACGCTGCAGCTGGAGACACGAGTACAATCTCACCACAGAGCCCCGGAGCACCTCTTAAAAAATTTCAAAACAAGGTTTTTTTAAAATGAATTAGAGTATTTCCCTTTTAAAGGATGAAGTGCTGCCACTTGGCAAGAAGCTCTGTGGGCCGTATGTTATTATAAACATATTTAGCGTTTGGAGAGTAAAGAGACTGAAACTAAAACAATCTGGTTAAATCATTACCTCTGCAATGGTGCAGCTCTCAAAAGCAATAGTCTAAATTAATTGAAAATTTTAAAACGGGTTAATATTTATTGAGCACAGTGGGTACCAGGCATCACGGGATGTGCTATGAGTTGGCTAAACAGTCTATCAAACATAAGCTCCAGCAGTGTCTCAAGGATGCGGGATGGAATAGCAGAAGTGGGCGGCACCAAAGTAACCAGAACAGAGGGTGGACAAGGGCAAGGATTCATCTTTTCTGGGTCAAAAACCTTTGGGGGATGTAATGAAAGCCACAGACAGTCTCACCAGGAACATGATCATACACACGCCACTCATTTGTTTGCAATTTAATTCTACATGTGGATTTAGGGTTTCAAATATTTAAGTGAAGTTTGACCAAAATTTTATGAAAGAATGAAAAATAAATTCCCAACCGAAGCTCTCTCATCTAACCTCCTCTTTACCAACTCACTGGCTTACGCATGGCCCCTCATTTTCTTTTAAAAGATCCAGTTGAAGTTGAGGTATGAAGATTGCTCCAATCACACAATCATCAAGAAGCAAGCCCTGACCACAAGTAATTGCAAACACATTGTATGGCCATGCTCATCCAGCAGGAAGTCACAGGAGAAGCAAAACCCAGAAACTGTTCGGTTATTGTTGTAACAGGAAAGTATTTCAGTGGTTTAGTCACAAACCTAATGAATCTAAATGGCCAGACTCTTTACATTTCTAGACAGAGGAGGCTTATATCAATAAACTTACTCGGAGCTCCTCCTAGGGCTCTCGCTTGTGTTAATAAAGTTCTCAAGAGCAGGTCCCTTACCACTGATTATAGTTTCAACGACGCATCAGCGCCAAGTCTGACTCTAGAGCGCAACGCTGCAGCTGGAGACACGAGTACAATCTCACCACAGAGCCCCGGAGCACCTCTTAAAAATTTCAAAACAAGGTTTTTTTTTTAAAATGAATTAGAGTTTTTCCCTTTTAAAGGATGAAGTGCTGCCACTTGGCAAGAAGCTCTGTGGGCCGTATGTTATTATAAACATATTTAGCGTTTGGAGAGTAAAGAGACTGAAACTAAAACAATCTGGTTAAATCATTACCTCTGCAATGGTGCAGCTCTCAAAAGCAATAGTCTAAATTAATTGAAAATTTTAAAACGGGTTAATATTTATTGAGCACAGTGGGTACCAGGCATCACGGGATGTGCTATGAGTTGGCTAAACAGTCTATCAAACATAAGCTCCAGCAGTGTCTCAAGGATGCGGGATGGAATAGCAGAAGTGGGCGGCACCAAAGTAACCAGAACAGAGGGTGGACAAGGGCAAGGATTCATCTTTTCTGGGTCAAAAACCTTTGGGGGATGTAATGAAAGCCACAGACAGTCTCACCAGGAACATGATCATACACACGCCACTCATTTGTTTGCAATTTAATTCTACATGTGGATTTAGGGTTTCAAATATTTAAGTGAAGTTTGACCAAAATTTTATGAAAGAATGAAAAATAAATTCCCAACCGAAGCTCTCTCATCTAACCTCCTCTTTACCAACTCACTGGCTTACGCATGGCCCCTCATTTTCTTTTTAAAAGATCCAGTTGAAGTTGAGGTATGAATGTTCCTTGTCTGTAGATGCATGACTCGCTATATGTATTTCTGTCCTTTTCATTTAGCATCGCACGGACCAAGGATCCATGGTGCCTGCTCCTGACTTAGCTGTGAGTGACGTACAAAATACGATAGATTGAATGACTTAAACAACAGAAATGTTGTTCGCAGTTTCTCACAGTTCTGGAATTTAGAGGTTATAAGATCAAGACAACTCAGTTTCTGACAAGGTCTCCTCTCCTGGTTTCTAGACAGCCTCCATCTTGCTGTGTAGTCACGTGACCTCTTCTTTGTGGACACATGGGGATGGGCGGGCAGGGAGGCATATAGAGCAAGCAGGCACTCAAGCTCTGTGATGTCTCTTCTCTGAAGAGCACGAATACTGTCAGATCAAGACCCTATCCTTATGATCTCGTGAGTGTGTACTAAGTCACTTTAGTCGTGTCTGACTCTGTGCAACCCTATGGGCTCTAGCCTGGCAGGCTCCTCTGTCCATGGGATTCTCCAAACAAGAATACTGGAGAGGGGTGCCATGCCCTCCTCTAGGGGATCTTCCCGACTCAGGGATCTAACCCATGTCTGTGATGTCTACCTATATTGGCTGCTGGGTTTTTACCACTAGCACCACCTGGGAAGCCATTTAACCTTAATTACTTCCTTAAAGGTCCTCTCTGCAAGTAGAGACTCACTGTGATTTTTGTTTGTTTTTTTCATATTGAGCTGCATGAGTTCTTTGTCAGTTGATTCATTTGCCAATATTTTCTCCTATTCTGAGAGTTGTCTTCTCATCTCATTTATGGTTTTCTTTGTTGTGCAAAATATTTTACGCTTAATTAGGTTCCCATTTTATATTTTTGTTTTCATATTAATGCATATATGTGGGATTTTACGCTTGTTTCCAAGGCAGGAAGAGGCGCAGACATAGAAAATGGACAGGTGGAAGCAAGAGGTGGGGCTTGAGATGAATTGGGAGACTGAAACCAAAATTTTATGAAAGAATGAAAAATAAATTCCCAACCGAAGCTCTCTCATCTAACCTCCTCTTTACCAACTCACTGGCTTACGCATGGCCCCTCATTTTCTTTTTAAAAGATCCAGTTGAAGTTGAGGTATGAATGTTCCTTGTCTGTAGATGCATGACTCGCTATATGTATTTCTGTCCTTTTCATTTAGCATCGCACGGACCAAGGATCCATGGTGCCTGCTCCTGACTTAGCTGTGAGTGACGTACAAAATACGATAGATTGAATGACTTAAACAACAGAAATGTTGTTCGCAGTTTCTCACAGTTCTGGAATTTAGAGGTTATAAGATCAAGACAACTCAGTTTCTGACAAGGTCTCCTCTCCTGGTTTCTAGACAGCCTCCATCTTGCTGTGTAGTCACGTGACCTCTTCTTTGTGGACACATGGGGATGGGCGGGCAGGGAGGCATATAGAGCAAGCAGGCACTCAAGCTCTGTGATGTCTCTTCTCTGAAGAGCACGAATACTGTCAGATCAAGACCCTATCCTTATGATCTCGTGAGTGTGTACTAAGTCACTTTAGTCGTGTCTGACTCTGTGCAACCCTATGGGCTCTAGCCTGGCAGGCTCCTCTGTCCATGGGATTCTCCAAACAAGAATACTGGAGAGGGGTGCCATGCCCTCCTCTAGGGGATCTTCCCGACTCAGGGATCTAACCCATGTCTGTGATGTCTACCTATATTGGCTGCTGGGTTTTTACCACTAGCACCACCTGGGAAGCCATTTAACCTTAATTACTTCCTTAAAGGTCCTCTCTGCAAGTAGAGACTCACTGTGATTTTTGTTTGTTTTTTTCATATTGAGCTGCATGAGTTCTTTGTCAGTTGATTCATTTGCCAATATTTTCTCCTATTCTGAGAGTTGTCTTCTCATCTCATTTATGGTTTTCTTTGTTGTGCAAAATATTTTACGCTTAATTAGGTTCCCATTTTATATTTTTGTTTTCATATTAATGCATATATGTGGGATCTAGAAAAATGGTACTGACAAATCTGTTTCCAAGGCAGGAAGAGGCGCAGACATAGAAAATGGACAGGTGGAAGCAAGAGGTGGGGCTTGAGATGAATTGGGAGACTGGAATTGACCTATATACACTAACGTGTAAAATAGACAGCTAGTGAGAACTTGCAGTGGAGCACAGGGAGCTCAGTTTAGCACTCTGTGGTGACCCAGATTGGTGGAAAAGCAGGAAGGGGGAAAGCTCAAGAGAGAAGGGATATTTGAACACATATAACTGATCCACTCTATTGTACAGCAGAAACTAACACAACATTGTAAAGCAAATATATCCAATAAATATTTTTTTTAAAAAAAGACTCACTAAGGGTTATAACTTCAACACATAAACTTGTTGGTTTGGGAAAGGCATAATTTGGACACCAACATTCAGCCATTAACAGCTCCCAAACCTGATTTATGCTGGAAATTATATAATTTGCCTAATAGAATGTGCATCCAGGGAAAACAAGCAGGGGTTCTGTGGATTAGCAGCTCTCCAAAGATGTGCACACCTTGATCCTCACAACCTGTGAAAGTGCTAGATGATAGGGCAAAGGAAAATTAAGCTTGTAAGTTATGATGTAAAGTGCTAATAAAGATGCTAATAAAACAGGGAGACTATCCTGGATTGCCCCGTGGACCCACGGATCCTCCAAAGTGAAGGGGCAAACAGAAAGAAGAGATCCAGAGAGATGGCCACGTGAGAGTATATTTGACTTTTTGTTTGTTTGTTTGTTTACTTTAAAGATGGAGGAGGATCATGAGCCAAGGAAATCAGTCAGTCAGGGAGCACACTCTCCCCTAGGCCTTCCAGAAAGGATCACAGCCCTACTCGATGTTACCCCCGTGAGACACATGTTATCCCAGTGTGTTGGACCTCTAATCAGAATTATGTGCCTTTTCAAGCCACTGATTTTGTTAGAATTTGTTACAGCAACAGTAGAAAACATAGAGAACAAGGAAAACAAGAAGCCTCATCATTTTTTTCCCATAAGAACAGGGATAATTCTTTGAAAAGAACTTGTTAACAAGTTAAGTCAAGGCAAACATTTATGCCATATTAACTGTGGCACAGACCCATTTTAAAACATTGTTGGAAAGAAAAATGGGGCAGAAACTATATTTGAAGACAAATGATAGCTAAGAAATACATTTTAGACTATAGAAAGATGTTCCACCACAGATTTAAAAGACACGATAAATCCCAAACATAATATCATTATAAAATGATTAAAAAGAAAACAAGTAAAAAGAGAAAATATCAACAGAGGGAAGATCTAAAATAAAATTATCTTCAGCTGACTCTCACCAGAAATAATAGGAGCCATTAAAAAATGAAAAACAGCATAATGTCTTCAAAGTGTTAGAGGAAATTACTGCTAACTCGAACTCTTTTACCCACAGAAAAATACCCTTCAAAAGATAAAAAAAATTAAAATGAAGATGCTTTCAGGTGAAAATAGACAGAATTTGTCACCAACAGACTAAAAGAAATGTCAAATAGAAGGAAAATGGTCACAAATAGAAGTTGTGTGAAAAGGCAAGTGCTTAACATGTGTAAATCTAAATGAATAAACAAAAATACAATTTCTTAAAGAGTTTGTTCTATGACAGGTACATCAGGAATAGGTCAGTGTAGTTAAAGAGCTCTATCATCCTTTTATGGACTGGGACATGATAAAGGCAATTATTCATATTGGATGTTATAATTCAAAAAACATCATAAAGCTGAGAATAACCCATAGAAGAAAATGTCACAATTTTATCACTTACTTTAGCAAAGCTCATTAAATGTGTTTTGTATAACAATTATGTATAGAGCAGAAAGGTATAAGACAGTAAGTAAATTTTGTGTGTGTTCAGTTGCTCAGTTGTGTCCAACTATTTGAGACCCATGGATTCAGACTTGTAGCCTGCCAGGATCGTTTGCCCATAGAATTTTCTGGGCAAGAATACTAGAGTGGGTTGCTTCTAGAGGATCTTCCTGATCCAGGGATTGAACCCATGTCTCCTACATCTCCTTGCACTGGCAGGCAAATTCTTTACCACTGAGCCACTTGGGAAGCCCAAGTAAATTATAACAACATGATAATAGAACTTGTTAACAAGTTAAGTCAAGGCAAACATTTATGCCATATTAACTGTGGCACAGACCCATTTTAAAACATTGTTGGAAAGAAAAATGGGGCAGAAACTATATTTGAAGACAAATGATAGCTAAGAAATACATTTTAGACTATAGAAAGATGTTCCACCACAGATTTAAAAGACACGATAAATCCCAAACATAATATCATTATAAAATGATTAAAAAGAAAACAAGTAAAAAGAGAAAATATCAACAGAGGGAAGATCTAAAATAAAATTATCTTCAGCTGACTCTCACCAGAAATAATAGGAGCCATTAAAAAATGAAAAACAGCATAATGTCTTCAAAGTGTTAGAGGAAATTACTGCTAACTCGAACTCTTTTACCCACAGAAAAATACCCTTCAAAAGATAAAAAAAATTAAAATGAAGATGCTTTCAGGTGAAAATAGACAGAATTTGTCACCAACAGACTAAAAGAAATGTCAAATAGAAGGAAAATGGTCACAAATAGAAGTTGTGTGAAAAGGCAAGTGCTTAACATGTGTAAATCTAAATGAATAAACAAAAATACAATTTCTTAAAGAGTTTGTTCTATGACAGGTACATCAGGAATAGGTCAGTGTAGTTAAAGAGCTCTATCATCCTTTTATGGACTGGGACATGATAAAGGCAATTATTCATATTGGATGTTATAATTCAAAAAACATCATAAAGCTGAGAATAACCCATAGAAGAAAATGTCACAATTTTATCACTTACTTTAGCAAAGCTCATTAAATGTGTTTTGTATAACAATTATGTATAGAGCAGAAAGGTATAAGACAGTAAGTAAATTTTGTGTGTGTTCAGTTGCTCAGTTGTGTCCAACTATTTGAGACCCATGGATTCAGACTTGTAGCCTGCCAGGATCGTTTGCCCATAGAATTTTCTGGGCAAGAATACTAGAGTGGGTTGCTTCTAGAGGATCTTCCTGATCCAGGGATTGAACCCATGTCTCCTACATCTCCTTGCACTGGCAGGCAAATTCTTTACCACTGAGCCACTTGGGAAGCCCAAGTAAATTATAACAACATGATAATAGAAGGGGGAGATTAGAACAGTATTTTGAAGAAGGGTAAAGAAGAAGAAAAGGTACGACAGGTATTCAGATGGGATTGACTTCAAGGAGGCAAGAGGGAGCATTTTGGCCTGACGGAATAGTTCTCTGTCTTGATCATAGTAGGGTTTACACAATTGTATACATTTTACAAAATTAAACTGCATACTTACAAAAGGTGAGTTTATTGTATAAAATTATACATCAATAAATTGGAGTTAAAAGGAAAATAACCAGCATGACCCAGTAGACCTTAAAACAAGAAAATTGCTAAGTTGGAAAAAAGACCATTTTATGATATAAAAGTTTTACTTGCCAGGAAGATGTAGCATTTATAAACATGAAATAAATGATCTTAAGGCATCTAAAGCAGTAATAATAAACAAATCTATACAGAAAAATATGCAAATCCACATGAAAATGGTGGATTTTTTTTTTGATGTGGACCATTTTCAAAATCTTCATTGAATTTGTTACAATATTGCTTGTGTATTATGTTTTGATTTTTTGGCCACAAGACGTGGTATCTTAACTCCCTAAATAGGGATCACCCCTGCATCCCACATATTGGAAGGCAAAGTCTTAACAACTGAACCACCAGGAAAGTCCTAGAGTGGTGGATATTAATATAGCTTCCTCAGGAATTGATAGAACACATACATAAAAGTAGTACAAATATAAAAGATTTGACAACATTATAGACACAATCAACCCAATTTACTTACATAGAATGATGGAAACATAACCTCATAACACAAATTTTGTCATTTACATGTGACGTACTTACCAATATTTTTAAATAGAGCAGGTCTAAAAATTTTTCAAAGATTCAAATCAAAACAATAGAGTCTGATTATAATATAGATAAGCTATACATTCATAACAAAAAGATAACTAAAAAAATCTTATATTTGAAAATAAGGAAGTATTTTTTTGAATTAGCTCCAAAGTCATAGAAGAAATCACAATGAATAGTTTTAAATACCTTGACATTAATAATAAGAAAAAATATATCAAAATTTCTAGAATGTAGATAAGTTGTGTTTAGAGGGGATTTATAGTCTATCAGGAAAAAGATAATGAAAAGATAACAAGCTAAAAATCAAAAATGATGATTTAAGCATCAACCTCAAGAAGTTAAAAAAAAAAAAAAGATACAGTAAATTAAATCCTAAGAAGGAAATTACAAAAATCAGAAATCAAGGAAATTGAAAATAAATATACAACAGAGTGAATCAACAGTGTTCAAAATTTGTTATTTGTAAAGACTAATACAACTGATAAGCCCCCAGCAAGAATGATACAACAAAAGAAAGTTAAAAAAACAACATCATAAATGAAAACGATGATAAAAGTGGAAAGTTCTAGAAAAGAACAGTGTAACAGATCAATGGTTTCCTGGGATTAAAGATGTGGGACATCACTGGCCAGCCAATGGAACAGGAAAAGTTCTCTACCTTGTCTGGTGGAATACCCTCCTGGGTGCACACATTTGTCCATGTTCATTGAATTGTACCCTTAAAAGTCATTCATGTTAGTGTCCATGAATTACATCTCAAGAAATTCTGCTTTAAGGGGAAAAAAAAGTAGCAATGATTAGAAAGCAAGGGGAAAACTATCACTATTTAAAGATATGTGAAAAAAATAAAGATATATGAAGAGGCCCAAGGAAATATCCATAAACTGTGGAAATTAATAAGTTAATACAGCAAGGCTGCTGGATAGGTGGTCACTATGACCAAAATCAATTATGATATATCTAATTACCAGAGACAAATAGAAAATGATATCCAAGAAATAATATTATTTATGATAGCTTGATACTATACTTCCTGGCTTAACTGTCAACAGAATTTATGCAGTCATCGTAAAATATCCATAGAACACTGATAGTAGTTTCTAAGCAAATGATGGCAGCATCGCAGTGGTGGGATAGGAGGGATGCAGCAGGGGAGAGCTGGGAAGAGAGCTCAGCACCGAAAACCAGAGACGAGAAGTGAGGGGTAAAGATGAAAACCGATCAACCAGTGGCAATGCAAGCAGTTAATTTAGAGATGTGGAGGTAGGAATATGTGTATTTTTGACAAATATAAAAGGACTTTTAAAAAAGAACATGAACTTTGAAATCAGACAGCCCTGAGTTTGAAATCTGTCTCCTATATTTTAGCTGTTTAACCTTGGTGGAATCCCATAATATTCCCCAGGACTTAGATGCTTCATCTGTTGAATAGGAATAATGGCGCTTATCTCATAGGATTGTCATGGAGACTAAAGTAAGTCAAAATAGGATAACAGGGCAACATAATGCTTAAAAGCCAAAGTGCTTGTAGCCAAAACAAACAAACAAAGAAAATGTAGCCAATTCTTCCTTCTAAGAGGCAGATAGGGAGGCGATGCAGAGGAACCTTTCTTTGTTGTTTTACTTTTAATCTTTCCTATTCTTTAAATTTTAATTTCATTAAAAAATAATGAAAGTAGAGGAGTAGAGGTGACTTACAACGTTGTGTTAACTCAAGGTGTACAGCCGCCAAAGAGGAAAATGATTTATATGTAAATTGTGGTGGGAAAGGTCTCAATCCAAAACACTTCTCTTACAAAGCCTTGGATGGGAGCATAATCTTTCTGGATTATCTCTGTCTCTCATTGTCTTTGAACTATTTTACCACTCAGTAGATTGCAGAAAACTGATAAGAACGCCGATCATTCTTGTCCAGAGAAACCTAAAATGTGTCCAGTGGAGCAGAATTCACTATTGGCCTTCATGTTCTTCATCAGTAAATTTATTTCAGCATTCTTGACTGCCTCATAGTAGATGGTTTAAGATGTTTGTTGACTGAATAAATGACAAGCTTACTGTATAAACCATAAGAACTCACCAACTATAAAGTTCATAATTCTTGGTCATTTACTGGGGGATTGATCAAGATGGTGGAGTAAGAGGACATGGAGCTCACCTCCCCACCACGAACACATAAAAAGTATGTCTGCCTTTGTATGGGTACAAGTAACAAGTCTCACTTGTGAATTAGCTATAGTTAAAGTGAAACATACTCAACTGAGTCCAACTCTTTGGGACTCCGGGGACTGTAGCCTGCCAGACTCCTCCATCCATGGTATTCTCCAGGCAAGAATACTGGAGTGGGGTGCTATTCCCTTCTCCAGGGGATCTTCCCAACCCAGGGATCCATCTCAGGTCTCCCACGTTACAGGTGGATTCTTTACTATCTGAGCCATAAGGGAAACCCAAGAATATTAGAGTGGGTAGCCTATCCCTTCTCCAAAGGATCTTCCCAACCCAGGAGTTGAACCAGGGTCTCCTGCTTTGCAGAGGGATTCTTTATCAGCTTAGCGATCAGGAAAGCCTGAACGTTGTATTGGGGTAATCGACTATACCCCAGTACAAAATGTTTGGGTGTTAAATGATAAATAAATAAAAATAAAAGTAAATCTCCAAAAAAAAAAAAAAAAAACCCAACTGGGAAATGGCATAAAGACTTCTATACAACCAGAGCTATAAGAAAAATCCACAGGCGATTGGTTGGAAGGAAAGAGAAATGATCAGACTGGCATGTGTGACCCTGGGAGGGGTCTTAGAGGGAAAGGGAGAATTCACGGGCAGAGCCCCCGCTGGGGAGGGAGCGGGGAGAGACACAGACGGGGTGCCCCAGTCCTGGTGTCCCATGAGGAGGGCGACAAGTGCCCTTGGGCAGCTGGAGCTCCCCTGGGACGACCTGGAGGGCTATGGGAAGGCTGCACTCTGCTCACGCGGGGCACCTGCACAGACATGCCCTGGGCAGGGCGTTAGACGTCTGCTGAAGGGGTTGCAGGTTTCTGTGACAGCCTCTGTCCTCCCTTCGTCCCCAAATCCCAGAGCCACACCTCATCTGGGGCAGCCACGGCTAGAGAGGAGACTCAGTCGTGGACAGAGAGGTGGGGCAGAGCCTGGGTGGGGATCCTGCGGCCACTGTCAGCACGTACTCAAGAGCCCAGAGCTCGGTCCCGGCAGCTCCACCACCGCTCCCACCTGGGCATCCAGGCCTGCGGTGCGGCTCCGCGCCTGGGCAGGGTGGTGGAGGCTGGGGCAGTGAGCAAGGAGCAAGAGGCCTTCCGCGTGGCGCCATACCCGAGGGGAAGGATGGAACACCCTGCAGACGGCATGCGGAGGACAGCCCGGAACTCTGCCAGCGGCTAGTACTGGGGCAGTTTACAAACGGAGCTAGCATAGACCAACAGAAGATTTAGACAAGAAGCCTTCAAGTCCCTTCTTGTACTCCACCCTTTAAATCCCTTTAGAGACAGGAAAAGATGAAGAACTCTCTGTAGTCAGAATGGGATATAAGTCTTCCTATTTGATTCCCCAGAGACGATGACATTTGGGCTGCTCTAGAAATGGGTCTCCTGCTTTGCAGAGGGATTCTTTATCAGCTTAGCGATCAGGAAAGCCTGAACGTTGTATTGGGGTAATCGACTATACCCCAGTACAAAATGTTTGGGTGTTAAATGATAAATAAATAAAAATAAAGTAAACTCCAAAAAAAATAAAAAAACCCAACTGGGAAATGGCATAAAGACTTCTATACAACCAGAGCTATAAGAAAAATCCACAGGCGATTGGTTGGAAGGAAAGAGAAATGATCAGACTGGCATGTGTGACCCTGGGAGGGGTCTTAGAGGGAAAGGGAGAATTCACGGGCAGAGCCCCCGCTGGGGAGGGAGCGGGGAGAGACACAGACGGGGTGCCCCAGTCCTGGTGTCCCATGAGGAGGGCGACAAGTGCCCTTGGGCAGCTGGAGCTCCCCTGGGACGACCTGGAGGGCTATGGGAAGGCTGCACTCTGCTCACGCGGGGCACCTGCACAGACATGCCCTGGGCAGGGCGTTAGACGTCTGCTGAAGGGGTTGCAGGTTTCTGTGACAGCCTCTGTCCTCCCTTCGTCCCCAAATCCCAGAGCCACACCTCATCTGGGGCAGCCACGGCTAGAGAGGAGACTCAGTCGTGGACAGAGAGGTGGGGCAGAGCCTGGGTGGGGATCCTGCGGCCACTGTCAGCACGTACTCAAGAGCCCAGAGCTCGGTCCCGGCAGCTCCACCACCGCTCCCACCTGGGCATCCAGGCCTGCGGTGCGGCTCCGCGCCTGGGCAGGGTGGTGGAGGCTGGGGCAGTGAGCAAGGAGCAAGAGGCCTTCCGCGTGGCGCCATACCCGAGGGGAAGGATGGAACACCCTGCAGACGGCATGCGGAGGACAGCCCGGAACTCTGCCAGCGGCTAGTACTGGGGCAGTTTACAAACGGAGCTAGCATAGACCAACAGAAGATTTAGACAAGAAGCCTTCAAGTCCCTTCTTGTACTCCACCCTTTAAATCCCTTTAGAGACAGGAAAAGATGAAGAACTCTCTGTAGTCAGAATGGGATATAAGTCTTCCTATTTGATTCCCCAGAGACAGGCTGTCTCCACTGACATTTGGGTTCGAAGTAAGAGCTGGACCACAAAGAAGTAAACGGAACCTTCTTCAGACACGATGCAGCCCCACACGGTCCCTCCAGCCACCACCACCATCAGGAATCAGGGTCCCGATGCTGGGAGAGGGGGAAACACACACACTTCAAGAGAAGAGGTTCAGGGCTTCCGCTCCAGCAACGTGGAACCACACTCCACCCCTACAGAGTGGAGCTGGGAGAGAGCCGAGGGGACGTTTAGCTTCACACCCTGCTCGCTCTCTAGCTCCACCCCTGCCAAGGCGACGGCGGTCAGTACACCCTGAGAAACATGCGTCTGAGCAAACTCGGAGACGGTGAAGGACAGGGGAGCCTGGCATGCTGCAGTGCGTGGGGGTACCACGAGTCAGACGCGACTTAGCGACTGAGCAATGAATGGGGAATCCAAAACAAGTAAAACAAACCGATGCATGTATTGATAGCAAACCAGGAAGGACTCACAGATATAGAGAACAAACTAGAGGCTACCAGTAAGGAAGAGGACTGGGAGGAGGGGCGAGATAGGAATACGGACATAAATTACTATGTGGAAAATAAAGAAGAATGTGCTGTATGCCACAGGAAATCATAGACATTGTTTCGTAATAACTTTTAATGAACTATGACCTATAAAAATCCTGAATCACTATGTTGTGCACCTCAAACTAATGCAATATCATAAATCAACTATATATTAATAAAAGTGTAACTACACTCTTATTTTGTTTAGAATGGTAGGCATGGTTTACATAGGAAGAGAACAAACTGTCAACCACCTTCAAAGTTTACATATTGGGATGGTCAAAATGTTCGTTTGAGTTTTTTACAGCATCTTATGGAAAGCCTTGAATGAACCTTTTGGTCCAAACTAATACCTACATTTCATACTAATAACTGGCTTATATAACTGACCTACCTGCGCTCTACCTCTTCCTTATAAGGAAACTATGTACAAATCAGGAATACCTGATTACTATGTAAATTTTAAAAATAAAGTTCATGATTCGTATGGGCAAAATGAGAATAATGTAGTACCATTTATCTTTCAGCTGCTAAGAAGCACTGGCCTCCGTGCCTCCAGGCCCTCCCTCCTCCACGACTCAGCCACTCGCCACTGCTCTGCCGTCTCAAACAAGGGCACTTACTCACTGTTTCTTTTTCTCTAGGCTTCCAGACATTTGCACGGAGGAGGTCTTTGATATCTGGCGGGTTAAAGGCAGCAGGCAAACTGGAAGGCAAACTGCACTGACAACAGGTACACCTGGCAGAGGAATAGTCAACAGTTCTGCAGAGACCGGAAGACTGAAGAAGCAGACGGATGTAGAACTTACCTCAGGTGTGTAAAGGTTAAAAATCCAGAGCTTCGGGACTTCCCTGGTTGTCCAGTGGAGAAGGAGTCCGCCTTGCAGTGCAGAGAGCATGGGCTCAATCCCTGGCCCGGAAAGATCCAGTATGCCGAGGAACTACTGCGCCGGCGTGTCCAATTGTAAGCCAGCACTCTGAAGCGCATGCGCCCAGAGCTGGTCTTCTGCAGCGAGCGAGGCCACTGCGATGGGAGGCCCACACATGCCAAAGAATGAAGATGGATGAAAAATAAACGATGACTTAGAGGCAAAAAATAAATAAATAAATAACAAAATACAGGACATTATGTGTTTAAAAAAAAAAAAAAAATATATATATATATATATATATATATATATATATATATATATATATATATCCAGAGCTTCCCTGGTGGTTAAGAGTCTGCTTTGCAATGCAGGGTACATGGTTTAGTCTCTGATCCGGGAAAATCCCACACGCCGCAGAGCAACTGAGTCCCTGTGTCGCAACTACTGAAGGCCATGTGCCCTAGAGCCCCTGCTTTGAAATAAGAGAAGCCATTGCAGTGAGAAGCCTGTGCACTGCAGCTAGAGAGCAGCCCGACTCGCCGCAGCTAGAGAAAGCCAGGGAGCAGCGACAAAGACCCAGCACAGCCAAAAGTAAATAACAAAATAAATAAAATTAGAAAAGTATCCCATTGCAGAACAATCTGCTAGTATGATCTTATTTTTGTTAAATCACACGCACACATCAGTTTATTCATTAAATAAAATGAATGGGATAATATGCCAAATCTTTGAGAGAAGTTTGGGATTATGGAAAATGCTTTCCAATTTATAGGCCATGTGTTTCTGTACTGTTTCAGTTTTATTTACAGTAATCACATTTTACTATTGTAGTCGTAAAAATAAGAGCTTAAATGATTTAAAAGAAAAGAAGAAAATCAGTTGATTCTGTAAACAAGAACCCTACGATTCAGGCCCAGGAGAGTTATCACAGGTATACAATACAGAAACACCAGCCTTTAGAGTAGAATATTATTCTTAATTGGAACTACATGTGAATAAAAACAGGTCCAGCAGTATCATCTTCAAACATGAAAAACAGCAGAATTGTCTTCCTCAAGGCTTTTACATTACTCTCTGACAGAAATACACTTGGGGGATGAAAAGAAAAACAAGTGGACAAAGTCCATCAGTAAGAATTTTTCACTATTTGATAGGTTGTTCATAGCTAACTAAGAACCTAACATCAGGAATAATTCGTCAGATAAGACTTCACATCACTTTTGAATCTTGAGTGCTTTCTAAGTTTATATAGATATCATTTTTAACAAGCTTACTTTTAAAAGCATTTGTTAACCTATCACTTGTACTTTATTCTTATTCATGTCTTGATTAACTTATCTAGTAGATTTTCAGGACTTCCCCAGTGGCTCTGCATCAGAGAAACTTCCTGCCAAAGCAGGATGCTCAGGTTTGATCCCTGGGTCTGGAAGATTCCCTAGAGAAGGAAATGGCAACTTACTCCATTGGAAATCCCACGAACAGGAGAGCCTGACAGTCCATGGTGTCACAAAAAAGTCAAACACGACTTAGCAACTAAACAACAAGTAGACTATTCTTTTATTAGATGAGAAAACAGAGGTTCAGAGTGGCTAGAAAACTTATTCCAAGTCCAGTTAGTAGCAGAAGTGACCTGGTTACTGGGTACCTTGATAAAAGGTCAAATGAGGAAAGCATGTGTAAAGGAAATGGAACGTCCCATCTGGAAGACCCACAGTGATAAGGAGACACGACTCTCCTAGCTAATGGAGAACTCTCCTTGGACAACTGGCCTAGAGGTTCCCGACCATTTGGACCTGACACCTCCTTCAATGTCCTGGGAATAGGACTCCCAAAGAAAAGTCCAGAGGGCCCCTGAGGTCTACACCTGGGGTTCCTAGGAAACATTCCTGGAATTGGGGGACTGGAAAATAGGTTCCTAAGAACCCTGATCCACCACCATCCCTCTAAACTCGTGACCGGTGGTATTTGCTTGGACACGATCAGCTACTGGCTTCCCAGGTGGCTCAGCGGGTAAAGCATCTGCCTGCAATGCAGGAGATACAGAGGATGTGGGCTCCATCCGTGGGTCAGAAGGATCCCTGGAGAAGGACATGGCAGCCCACTCCAGTATCCTTGCCCGGGAAGTCCCACAGACAGAGGAGTCGGGTGGGCTCCAGCCCACGGGGTCGCAAAGGCTCAGGCATGACCGAGCAACAGCAGATCTGCTACAACAAAGAAAATTTTTAGAAAAAAGCCTTATCTGCATCAACACTTTTGATAACGAACCTAACATCAGGAATAATTCGTCAGATAAGACTTCACATCACTTTTGAATCTTGAGTGCTTTCTAAGTTTATATAGATATCATTTTTAACAAGCTTACTTTTAAAAGCATTTGTTAACCTATCACTTGTACTTTATTCTTATTCATGTCTTGATTAACTTATCTAGTAGATTTTCAGGACTTCCCCAGTGGCTCTGCATCAGAGAAACTTCCTGCCAAAGCAGGATGCTCAGGTTTGATCCCTGGGTCTGGAAGATTCCCTAGAGAAGGAAATGGCAACTTACTCCATTGGAAATCCCACGAACAGGAGAGCCTGACAGTCCATGGTGTCACAAAAAAGTCAAACACGACTTAGCAACTAAACAACAAGTAGACTATTCTTTTATTAGATGAGAAAACAGAGGTTCAGAGTGGCTAGAAAACTTATTCCAAGTCCAGTTAGTAGCAGAAGTGACCTGGTTACTGGGTACCTTGATAAAAGGTCAAATGAGGAAAGCATGTGTAAAGGAAATGGAACGTCCCATCTGGAAGACCCACAGTGATAAGGAGACACGACTCTCCTAGCTAATGGAGAACTCTCCTTGGACAACTGGCCTAGAGGTTCCCGACCATTTGGACCTGACACCTCCTTCAATGTCCTGGGAATAGGACTCCCAAAGAAAAGTCCAGAGGGCCCCTGAGGTCTACACCTGGGGTTCCTAGGAAACATTCCTGGAATTGGGGGACTGGAAAATAGGTTCCTAAGAACCCTGATCCACCACCATCCCTCTAAACTCGTGACCGGTGGTATTTGCTTGGACACGATCAGCTACTGGCTTCCCAGGTGGCTCAGCGGGTAAAGCATCTGCCTGCAATGCAGGAGATACAGAGGATGTGGGCTCCATCCGTGGGTCAGAAGGATCCCTGGAGAAGGACATGGCAGCCCACTCCAGTATCCTTGCCCGGGAAGTCCCACAGACAGAGGAGTCGGGTGGGCTCCAGCCCACGGGGTCGCAAAGGCTCAGGCATGACCGAGCAACAGCAGATCTGCTACAACAAAGAAAATAAGATGCCTTATCCTTGTCCTGACTTAGCTATTAATAAAAGAGGCCTCGTGTCAAAGAGTCTAGCCATGTGCCCTTTTAGGTCATTCTGCTCAAACCTTTGGATTTGAAAGATATGGTCACCATATGAATAGGGTTTTTATTCATTTAATTTTATGGCTTAGATTGAAAATTACTCCCTGGGACCCTGGTGGTCCAGTGGGTAGGACTCCGTGCTTCCATGGCGAGGGACCCGGTTTCAATCCCTGGTCAGGGAACTAAAATCCGCAAACTGAGTGGCACAGTTGAAAAAAAGGAAAAATAACAATAATGAATCTGTTTCTCTCCTGATGCATAGGAAGAGAAGATTATGAAGTGAAACTTGATTTTCCCATATCTTTATCCATCTATTTTCTTATTACGTTGAAGGCATGTTGAAGGGCTTAGATTTTCAATCCATCTTCATTCCTATTGTTAACTTCCTGGCCAAGCATATGTGTAAAGCACGAGTTTCTTGCTTATTAAGTGCTCATCTCTATACGCTCAGCTACTTGATATGGGTTACGTCTTCCCCTCAGGTACGTACACCCCCGTGATGGTTTCAGCTGTTCCTATCTAAACCTAAGCAGTCATGGCTCACCTGTTAGAACAACTCTGTTAAAATGAACCTACCCAGGCAAAACTCCACATCAACTGGTCTTCTATTCAGAATTCTCTGCTCCAGGGATGGTGGTGCATGCCCAAGGGCATGTCTTACCCTGGAAGTATAGTGTTAGTCACGCAGTAGTGTCTGAGTCTTTGTGACCCTGTGGACTATATGCAGCCCACCAGGCTCTTCTGTTCACGGAACACTCCAGGCAAGAATACTGGAGTGGGTTGTCATGACCTTCTTCAGAGGATCTTCCCAACCCAGGGATGGAACCGGGTCTCCTGCATTGCAGTCAATGTTGTTTTTTTGTTTGTTTTTTTTACCACCTGAGCCACCAGATTTGACCCTGAGACTAATCTAGAGGTGTGGCTATATTTTATATAGCCACCAGGGGGCAGCAATGTGCAAATAACGCCTCTGTTTTGGGTCTCCATCTCTTGGCCTGGTTTGGGAGGAGAATGGGGCTCTCATTCCCCGTGAGCATCTCAGATTTTAAATAATGGTAATGTAACCACTTCAAGTCACGCTCTGGAAACTGTCAGAGCTAATTCCATTTCAGACGAAAATATACTGACGATGCACGTTTGCGTCCAACTCACTGTTTTCAGGGTTCAGGCTCTGCTCATTCAGTTGCGTGTTCCTCTAGCCTGTGGTGGAGCCCACTGCGCGCCAGGCCTTGCTCCTGTGCCCGCACAACCTGCCAGGAGCTTCCTCCAGCCGCCGGGTCTAAAATCACAGCCTTCCTTCTTCTTCAGCTCCTCACGTTCTTATTCTATCTATTTTTGTTTGTCTACCTTGCTCCTTAAAGCTGACATTTTATTACTTCTGTTTATCTGCATTTCCTAGAATGGTACCTGGCACATAATGAGAACTCAAGCCGTCTCTGCGGAGTGAAAAAAATACCAAATCACAGACGCACGCTACCCGGGAGAAGGCCGTGTATATCCTCCTCTGAGCCAGATGCTGCTGCATCATTTCCGGTTTTCATTTCCTGCCAGCTATGAATGAGAGCAGTGCCCAAAGGGACTGTGTTGGATGTGAGCGTTTGAAGGAACTTGGGACATCAGCCTTTGCAGGAGAGAGAAGTGAAGTCCGAGTCGGGGAGAGGCTGGCCCAAGGCTACATCCATGCTGATGGCTGAGTCCTTCCCAAGCCAGGACTCCTGACCTCTGCCTACCTTGCTGCCTACCTGACTTTTTCATTTTTCTTAAAAATCACCTCCTGGAACAGTAAGATGCATTCACTAATCACCAGATGATCTGTATAACATTTATTTGGCAATTGGCTGAGACAAGACTTAGGGGTCTGCTTCCAGACTCTCAGGCTTCCCTGATCACACTCTCTGCCTGGAGTTCAGCACTCACCCCCGGCTCCTGCCTTGTGCCAGGTCCCTCAGAGACACCCAGCCGTGTTTTCCTCCCAGCGACTCTACACATATGCTGCTACGATCCCCGTTGTCCTGGTGAGAAGCCGTGGTAAGGGCGTACATCGTATCCACACGATGCTTAGAGTGGACTTCGAGGTGTCCTAAAGGGCCCATGTTTATAGCTCCTTTAATTCCCTTAAGAATTTCTGAGCTAAGCACAGTTGTTACCTGTATCATAAATGTGGAGACACTGAGGCCAAAGAAAAATAAGAAGCTTGTCCAAGACTGTTCAGCTATAAAGTGGCAAAGCCGTCAAGCGTTTCATTCCCGTGCTCTGCTGCCTGGTGAAAACAGGAGCTGTGAACCCAGGAACACTCTGGCACCCTCTAACCCCACTTTGGGGCATGTATTTTCCATGATATTAGGTCGCAGATTTGGGCCAGAATCATTTCGTTAAAAAGTCACAGGGGGGGCTTCCCTGGTGGCCCAGTGGGTAAGGACACCGCCTTGCAGTGCAAGGGGCACCAGTTCGATCCCTGGTCTGGGAAGATCCCACATGCCGCGGAGCGACTGGACCGATGTGTCCAACTACCAGCCTGCGCCCAGACCCAGTGCTCTGCAGCGAGAGAGGCCACTGCAATGGGGAGGCCCACACAGGCAAAAGAACAAAGATGGATGAAAATAGATAAATGAAAGACTAATAGAGGTGGCCAACAAAAAGAGAAAAAGTCACAGGTCTGAAACTGGGCAGAAAAGGACGATGATAATGCGAAAGTCGCCCAGGCTGAAAACAACATCTTCTAATTTGCTGTCATCTGCCAAGATCGTCCCTGGTGCCCTAGCTCCTCCCAGAGAACTCGTTGAAAGACTGTATTAACTGGACAAGGGATGGGCTGGACTCTCTCTGCCCACCCCTCCATCTGGGCATCCAGATGGTGGCTCTGCTGTGTGTGGGGCGGGGGCTCCCCAGAGCTTGGCTATTCCAAGCTCGAGTGGACAGTGAACTGCAGTTACCTCATAGAGACTTGGAAACAGTGTTTTTGGGAACAAAGCTGGTTCGTTCTGTTACTCTGTCAAATGGAGCTGGGCTTGGAACCCCTTTGCAACTCATCAGGAGAGCATGGGCTAAAAAGACAGACAGGAAGTAGACCTTTAGCTGGCTAGAGGTATCCTTGCTGATTGAACTTTTGCATCTGGTGTGAAATACATAAACAGCAACAAAAAAGACCTGGCTTACTAGTTCTATCCCTGGAAGAGGAAATGGCAATCCACTCCAGTATGCTTGCCTGGAGCGTCCCATGGACAGAGGAGCCTGGCGGGCTACAGTCCACGGGGTCACAAAGGGTCAGACACATACTAGTTCCGTACATTTCTTCATCACTGGATGTCTCGCTGGAGTTCTGACCTCTGGAACTAGAAGGTTCTGGTGAATCACAGGGCCTCTTTCTGGTGGCAGAAAACAACGTGATGAACAAAAACTTCATAATCCAATGGACTGGACTAGTCAATAGCAAGCAGTAGATGAATGAATATGGGCAAGTAACTTTAACTGAGTCTCATGTCCTCACGTATAATATGGGAGTCTTAGTAAAGCCCTTCGGTTGCACTATGAAAATATTTGGCATTTTTGTTGTTTAGTCACTAAGTCACGTCCATCTCATTGCAGCTCCATGGACTGTAGCCCGCCAGGCTCCTCTGTCCATGGGACGCTCCAGGCAAGCATGCTGGAGTGGGTCGCCATTTCCTTCTCCAGAGGAATCTTTTGGACCCAGGGATCAAACTTGTGTCTCTTGCCTTGGCAGGTGGATTCTTTACTGCTGAGCTACCGAGGGAACCTATCCGGCATTCAGTATATGATCAATAAATGGTGCAAAGGCAACAAAGGAGCACACCTGGGTGTCTGTCCCACCGCTCGCTAGGTAGGCGGCGGCACCATGTAACTCCCCTCTTGCAGGCTTGAGTTCCTCTTCCATGAAGGGGTGAGCTTGAAGTATCACCTTCTCCAGGGTCTCTGGCCACTGTACTCCCCTGCCAGATGACCACCCATTACTTGCACACCTACACTGACTTTTCAGGGAGATAACATGGAGATCACTGGGTCTCCATTGCTGATCTAGCCATGTTTCTTGAACATCTGCTACATGCCAGCCATGATACAGACACTATTTCTTTGTTAATCCACTTAAACCTCTCTGTAATCCTTGACAAAGACTTATGACAAACCTAGACAGCGTATTAAAAAGCAGAGACATTACTTTGCTGACGAAGGTCTGTATGGCTAAAACTATGGTTTTTCCAGTAATCATTTGGGGATGTGAGAGTTATACCATAAAGAAGGCTGAGCGCTGAAGAATTGCAGTGCTGGAGAAGACTCTTGAGAGCCCCTTGGATAGCAAGGAGATCAAACCAGTCAATCCTAAAGGAAATCAATTCTGAATATTCACTGGAAGGACTGGTACTGAAGCTGAAGCTCCAATACTTGGACCACCTGTTGTGAGGAGCCAACCTACTGGAAGAAAGCCTGATGCTGGGAAAGACTGAATACAAAAGAAAAGAGGGTAGCAGAAGGTGAGAGGGTTAGGTAGGATCGCTAACTCAATGGATATGAATTCAAACAAAGTCCAGGAGGTAGTGGAGGACAGAGGAACCTGACTGCCTGCACCTCTTGGGGTCACAAAGAGTCAGACACAACTTAGCGACTGAACAACAGCAAAAAGCTCTTTGACATAGGCTCTGCTAGATTATGAGAGAGGAAACAGACTCAGAGTGTTGTCACAAAGTCACATGGGGAATAGCAGAGCCTATTCCTCCACCCATGTCTACCTCTGCTCAACCATCCCTGCTCCCAGACAATCTCAAGACACTGGAGAAATGCAAATTCTCCTTCTATAAAGGTCAAGAGCCTTCGTTCTATGAAGGACTGACATCGGGTACTGCCTCTGGTAATAGTCACTTTTTCAGCTCCATTATGAATGCTCAGATTTTTGATTAATTTAGTCGGCTTGGTCTTACAGAGTAATATGTCATTTAGATTTATGAACAAACTTCTCGGTAAACAACCCTAAGTACCCTCTGGAATTCTCCCCAGATATGAGGGTTTGGTGTCTCCCATATTTGAACTGATCATCTCAGCTGTCTTAACAGTGGCCAACTCATTGTGTATTGCATGTGGCACAAGAAAAGGCAGATATAAATTGGAGCAAAAACACAGAGGACAAAATGAAGTTGTTCTTGCCTTGGTTTTTCCCCTATTAGATTTTTGATGATGTATCTTAAAGAAATGATCAAAACAGCTCAGAAGCCACTTGATGTTTTCTTCATTTTTTGTGCCCTGGGCAGCAGCTGATGGAAAAGCAAAGTGCTGACATGTGCAAGGTTGTTGGTTAATTAGGGGAGCATTTCCTTTCTGAGGCTTTGGACATGATGTAGCTGGCAGGTTCTACAGGGCAGAAATGTATCTGTTCTTTCCTCATTGTTGAATTTCTCTCTTAAAATCCTTTTCCAAGGGAAAGCTTTAATCTATAAAGGTCATAAATTGAAGTTCTTGACAAAAATAGCACAGGCTGGGAAAACAGACACTAATTTTGCCATAGTAATCATTGACCACCAGAGGCGATGGAGATAGCTTCTTTTTTCCCCTTAAGATATTATTTTTGCCTCTGGATTATTTCAGTTGCAACAACATATATGTATGTGTTAGTTGCTAGTCATGTCCCACTCTTTGAAACCTCATGGTCTATAACACTCAAGGCTTCTCTGTCCATGAAATTCTCCAGGCAAAAATAATGCAGTGAGTGGCCATTTCCTTCTCCAAGAGATTTTCCCAAACCAGGGATCAAACCCACATCTCCCACATTGCAGACAGATTCTTTACCATCTGAGCCACCAGAAAAACCTCAATATACCAGATTGTTACACCTCAAAACTGATCTGTTTACTTTACTCAAAGACTCTCAACCTTGATCACACACACATACGCATGACTGGAAAACTATTGAAGAGAAATGTCCTGTCTAAACATGAGTTTCTTGGTAGAATTCTATTTTAGAATTGGTCAAATCTCTCCCGTGAGAAGCACCAGTTTAGATATTCAAGGAGGTTAATCTGGAGCTTCAAAGTTTGGCCAAGTGAATGCATTGCATCATCAGAGAGCAAACACTGTAACAAATAGCCCTACATGCCAGTGGTTTGATATAGTCAAAGCTGTTTCTTGTTAATGTCACATTCCAGTGAGAATTAGTGGGTAGTGGCTCTCTGCTTCATTCAAGGACCCATGCTTTTTTATCCAGTGGTTCTGCTATCATTTCTAGGGACTCAGACATCTTCATTGACTGGTTCCAACATCTCTGAGGGTCTCAGAAGCTGTCAATGGATGCTCTGCATCTAGACAAAAGAGCAGACAAAGGAAAGTGAGCATTGAGGTTACAGTGGGAGATTTTAGGGATCAGGCTAAATCCCTAAATAATATAGTATAATAAATACAATAAGCTATCTAAAATTATCTACAAATAATAACTGCGTGAGAAGAGACAAGTTGTAACAAGGTAAACATACTGGAAAGTGTGCTTGGACATCTCTGGTGCCCACATTCCATTGGCTGGAACTCAGCCTCATGACCCTACCAAACTACAAAAGAGGTTGGGAGTCTAGCTACGTGTCCGAGAGGGAAAAGGAAACAGGACTTGATGAATGCATTGTTGTTGTTGTTTAGTCTCTAAGTCATGTCATGACTCTGTGACCCCATGAATTGTAGCCTGCCAGGCTCCTCTCTCCATGGAATTCCCCAGGCCAGGCTGCTAGAGTGGGTCGCCATTTCCTTCTCCAGAGGATTTTCCTGACCCAGTGATTGAACACATGTCTCCTATATTGGCAGGAAGATTCTTTACAACTGAGCCACCAGAAAAGTCTTGATGAATGCATAGTAGTCTCTTTATTACTAAATGTATTGAGTAGCTACCATGAGGTGTGTGAGTTTCTCAGGACAGGTTAATTATGGCTTTTTTGTTGCTGAAGACATTTAAATGGTCTAAGCACTTTAATTGGGACTTCCTGTGTGGTGTTCATGGTAAAGAACCTGCCTCCCAATGCAAGAGACTAAGAGACAAGGGTTCGATCCCTGGATCAGGAAGATCCCCTGGAATAGGGCATGGCAACCCATTCCAGTATTCTTGCCTGGAGAACCCCATGGACAGAGGAGCCTGGGAGGCTACAGTCTATAGGGCTGTAAAGAGTCAGACACAACTGAACTGACTTAGGATGTACACACCCAAGTGCTTTAATTGATCAGCAAACCATTAACCTCTCCTATAGGAGTGAAGAAAATGTGAGTTAGGGACAAAGCCAGATAAGGCTGAAAGAGGGAGATCCATTTGTCAAATGACTGAGACCTTATGAAGATTTCTTCTTGGGTGGCATCTAAAAAGGGGTGTTTGGGCTGTTAGTTTCCTGTGGCATGTACAGGCAGTGCGTGAAAGCTGATCCCCAGATGGTGATTATCAAGGGCCAGTTCAGAGCAGCCAACACCGTCGCGGGTGCCAAGCAGAAGATATGGAGTTTCCAATGTGGCATGTAAACAGGCAACAGTTCTAAAATTTTTTCAATAAGCTATCTAAAATTATCTACAAATAATAACTGCGTGAGAAGAGACAAGTTGTAACAAGGTAAACATACTGGAAAGTGTGCTTGGACATCTCTGGTGCCCACATTCCATTGGCTGGAACTCAGCCTCATGACCCTACCAAACTACAAAAGAGGTTGGGAGTCTAGCTACGTGTCCGAGAGGGAAAAGGAAACAGGACTTGATGAATGCATTGTTGTTGTTGTTTAGTCTCTAAGTCATGTCATGACTCTGTGACCCCATGAATTGTAGCCTGCCAGGCTCCTCTCCCATGGAATTCCCAGGCCAGGCTGCTAGAGTGGGTCGCCATTTCCTTCTCCAGAGGATTTTCCTGACCCAGTGATTGAACACATGTCTCCTATATTGGCAGGAAGATTCTTTACAACTGAGCCACCAGAAAAGTCTTGATGAATGCATAGTAGTCTCTTTATTACTAAATGTATTGAGTAGCTACCATGAGGTGTGTGAGTTTCTCAGGACAGGTTAATTATGGCTTTTTTGTTGCTGAAGACATTTAAATGGTCTAAGCACTTTAATTGGGACTTCCTGTGTGGTGTTCATGGTAAAGAACCTGCCTCCCAATGCAAGAGACTAAGAGACAAGGGTTCGATCCCTGGATCAGGAAGATCCCCTGGAATAGGGCATGGCAACCCATTCCAGTATTCTTGCCTGGAGAACCCCATGGACAGAGGAGCCTGGGAGGCTACAGTCTATAGGGCTGTAAAGAGTCAGACACAACTGAACTGACTTAGGATGTACACACCCAAGTGCTTTAATTGATCAGCAAACCATTAACCTCTCCTATAGGAGTGAAGAAAATGTGAGTTAGGGACAAAGCCAGATAAGGCTGAAAGAGGGAGATCCATTTGTCAAATGACTGAGACCTTATGAAGATTTCTTCTTGGGTGGCATCTAAAAAGGGGTGTTTGGGCTGTTAGTTTCCTGTGGCATGTACAGGCAGTGCGTGAAAGCTGATCCCCAGATGGTGATTATCAAGGGCCAGTTCAGAGCAGCCAACACCGTCGCTGGTGCCAAGGAGAAGATATGGAGCCAAAAACAGAAAATTTTGTCAAAAGGGGTTAAGAGCCAGGAAAATACAAAATCAAAACAGGATTGAAGTCAGTGTGGCCAAGAGAAGCCAGGAAATTCTGCCACAAACCATTATTTCCTGCAGTCTCTGAATGTTCATGGAGCACATTCCAGGTGCCAATTTCCATGTTGGAGAACTCAGTCTCTGCCTGAAAGAATCCAGCATTCTCTTTGTGTGGACACTGGCCACGTGGTACTTGGGTAAATATGCTTGACCTCAAGTCCAAGGTCAAGGGAACCTCAAGGGGAGAGGCAGAGCCCTTCATGAAGAGATCCAACTGAATGGCAGCTTCAACAGGTGCTAAGACGTCTTCAAACAAAGACCCTTCTTCTGAGGTTGTTTCCGTCCTTCCTATGAGTTCCAAATTATCCCACAGCCAGCCCATATCATGGAAATGCTGAATTCGGACATTTTAGAGTTGAAAGAGCTTCTATAAATCACTTAGCCTGGCCTTTCTGTTTCCATCAGAGGAAAGGAAGTGTGTGAAAAGACAGTTCCCATGGGACTGTGGGTGGACCAGCCCCAAAGACTCACTTTTTTACACCAAGATCTGTGATCAGCCCCGTTGCCTTGATATGTGATATATGTGGCATGGAAATCATTAAAACAATTTCACTTTGCAAGCATCTATTGAATTCCTGCTTTATGAGAACCACTCACTCTCCTTAGTGATCTGCATTCACATCTCTCTCATGTCTTTTTCTTTAAACCTGGTGCTATATTTCACTTACATTTTCCCCCAGTGGTCTTGGGTCTCCTTCCTGGAGCTCTGAAGAATGTATATGATGTTTACTCCACTTTCATAAATGTAATTTTATCAAAAAACTGCTACATCCATGGGAAATCTCAGCATGTCAGAAAGAACATATTCAGATGGAGCCACTGAGAAAAGTTTAATAAAGGTACTTAGTATATATCAAAAGACATGCATGTGTGTGTGTGTGTGTGTGTGTGTGCGTGTGTGTGTGTGTGTGTTAGTCACTCAGTCATGTCTGACTCTTTGTGACCCCACGGACTGCAGCCCGCCAGGCTCCTCTGTCCATGGGATTCTCCAGGCAAGAATACTGTAGTGAGTAGCCATTCTATTCTCCAGGGGATCTTCCCAACCCAGGGATCTAACCCAGGTCTCCCACATTGCAGGCAGATTCTTTACCTTCTGAGCCACCAAGGAAGTTCACCCCAAGAATTGGATAAGATTCAGATGAAACAATGGTGAAATGTGCTAACCAGAGCTGGCCACAGAGGGGAGCCATTACCATAGAAGGGACTGGGATAGGAAGTGGTTAGCTCCAAGAGAGAGCCAAAGACTGAATTTGTGGTTTAGGGTAGAAAGATTCAGTCACCACTGCAGGACCTTTACCTGAGAATGGACAGAGGAAGGCAAACAGACTCTCTCTTCTCCTGCCTCTTCCATTGGCAGAACCTGACTGGAAATCAGAGGTCAAGGTAAAACTATCAGTGCAGGTAATGGGCTTCCCTAGTGGTTCAGTGGTGAAGAATCCACATGCCTATGCAGAAGACACAGGTTCAATCCCTGGGTCAGGAAGATGCCCTGGAGAAGGGAATGGGTATCCACTCCAGTATTCTTGCCTGGAGAATCCCACGGGCAAAGGAGCCTGGCAGTGTATGGTTCATGGGATCACAAAAGAGTCTGACATGACTGAGCGACTAATAACAACACTGAAAGTCAGCATCTCTGCTCCAGAGCAGAATGGAGAAGAGAGGGTGGGTGCAAATGGGCAGATAGAGAATGCCAGGCTCTATCTGTGGATGTGGAGGAGCTAGGGAAACAGTCTTGGTCCATGACTTCACAGGTCAGTGAGGGAAAGAGAAAATGAACAGTGCATGCATGCACCAATAAATTTGGCTAAGTATTGAAGGAAAGAATGGGCACCATTGAAGATAATCATAAGGCCTCAACTTTTTTTTAAGATTTTTTTTGATGTGGACCATTTTTAATATATTTATTAAATTTATAACAATATTGCTCTTGTTTTATATTTTGGGGTTTGGGTCCTGGAGGCATGTGGGATCTTAGCTCCCAGACCAGAGGTCAAACCCCCACCTCCCGCATTCAAAGGTAAAGTCTTAACTGTGGACCACCAGGATGCTCCCAAGGAATCAAGTTTAGATTCGATGTCCGGAGGTCTTTCTGTGGATGTCCCATTTCAGCTCAGCCAGTCAAGTGGAGGATGCAAAAGGAACCCCCCAGATGGAGGCAGAGTGTGGACAAAGGCCTCTGATACTTAAGGCACTTCAGATACTTGATTGCTTGGGAAAAAAAGAAAATGTTAGTTACTCAGTCATGTCTGATTCTTTGTGACCCTATGGACCATAGCCCAACGCCAGGCTCCTCTGCCCATGGGATTCTCCAGGCAAGAATACTGGAGTGGGTTGCTGTGCCCTCCTCCAGGGAATCTTCCCGACCCAGGGATTGAACTGAGGTCTCCTGTGTGGCAGGTGGGCTCTTTACTGTTTAGCCACCAGGGAAGCCCTGATTGCATGAACTTAATGGAATTTTCCATGACATACATAGCTATTGTGTCTTAGGAGTTTCCCCAAGAAATGCTCAGATCAGATAGAAAGACAGAGGCCTGGGAGTCAGACGGCCTGCTCCACCGGCCCTGGGTGTGGCCCTTACTGTCCAGGACACACGGCCGAGGTGACCAGGTCTCTCTCTTTGCCTCCATTTTTTATCTGTAAAGTAAAATGTATGCTTGTTGGTCTGACTCCTTTTCATTTCTAAAACCCAGTGTTGGTCATAGACTTTATTTATCTTTTTAAAGATGCTTTTCAACACTTTTCAAAATTCGGTTTCTGCTAAGTGAATGCCCAAGAGCAAGTTAAATTTTCTTTAGATCTGCAGATGAATGACAGTTGAATGCAGCATCTCTGCTCCAGAGCAGAATGGAGAAGAGAGGGTGGGTGCAAATGGGCAGATAGAGAATGCCAGGCTCTATCTGTGGATGTGGAGGAGCTAGGGAAACAGTCTTGGTCCATGACTTCACAGGTCAGTGAGGGAAAGAGAAAATGAACAGTGCATGCATGCACCAATAAATTTGGCTAAGTATTGAAGGAAAGAATGGGCACCATTGAAGATAATCATAAGGCCTCAACTTTTTTTTAAGATTTTTTTTGATGTGGACCATTTTTAATATATTTATTAAATTTATAACAATATTGCTCTTGTTTTATATTTTGGGGTTTGGGTCCTGGAGGCATGTGGGATCTTAGCTCCCAGACCAGAGGTCAAACCCCCACCTCCCGCATTCAAAGGTAAAGTCTTAACTGTGGACCACCAGGATGCTCCCAAGGAATCAAGTTTAGATTCGATGTCCGGAGGTCTTTCTGTGGATGTCCCATTTCAGCTCAGCCAGTCAAGTGGAGGATGCAAAGGAACCCCCAGATGGAGGCAGAGTGTGGACAAAGGCCTCTGATACTTAAGGCACTTCAGATACTTGATTGTTTGGGGAAAAAAAGAAAATGTTAGTTACTCAGTCATGTCTGATTCTTTGTGACCCTATGGACCATAGCCCAACGCCAGGCTCCTCTGCCCATGGGATTCTCCAGGCAAGAATACTGGAGTGGGTTGCTGTGCCCTCCTCCAGGGAATCTTCCCGACCCAGGGATTGAACTGAGGTCTCCTGTGTGGCAGGTGGGCTCTTTACTGTTTAGCCACCAGGGAAGCCCTGATTGCATGAACTTAATGGAATTTTCCATGACATACATAGCTATTGTGTCTTAGGAGTTTCCCCAAGAAATGCTCAGATCAGATAGAAAGACAGAGGCCTGGGAGTCAGACGGCCTGCTCCACCGGCCCTGGGTGTGGCCCTTACTGTCCAGGACACACGGCCGAGGTGACCAGGTCTCTCTCTTTGCCTCCATTTTTTATCTGTAAAGTAAAATGTATGCTTGTTGGTCTGACTCCTTTTCATTTCTAAAACCCAGTGTTGGTCATAGACTTTATTTATCTTTTTAAAGATGCTTTTCAACACTTTTCAAAATTCGGTTTCTGCTAAGTGAATGCCCAAGAGCAAGTTAAATTTTCTTTAGATCTGCAGATGAATGACAGTTGAATGCGAGTCGTGCTGAGCACAAGCTGAGTTCTGTGCACAGTTCTACAGGGATTAAATAATATGCTTTGGTGTTTGGCCAAAGGAAAAGCACAAAGCCACAAAACTAAGGAAAGAAGTTCTAGTTGTGTCTGTAGTTTTTAGGAAGAGTATGTTTTATGTGATCAGAGAGTATCTGGTCGCCTCTCTGACCTCCTCCCAAAGCCCAATCTGCAGCCCCGGTCAGCGCTACCCTGCCAACACACAACTGGGACAAACCATGAGAAAAGTCAGATGTCCCCAGTCAGTGCTGGCTTCTCTGAATGTCCCCTTGCATCAGCTTGAAATCTGTCTCCAGGATGTCTCCCCATCCTTCTGCTTTGAGTCCTATGGCATTGGATGCCCTTCAGAAACTAATTGACATGTTACTGCTCCCCTCCAGATTCTCAGGTTCTCCATTCCGTCATCCTGGAACACAGCTCTCTTCCTCTCCACAGAGCTCCCAGCTCCTCCCGCCCAGCAGTGTACTTCAGGCCTCAGCTGCAGCGTCTCCTCGGGGCAGCTTTCTGCAGAGCTGAGTCAGATGCCCTCCTGTCATCTGAGCTGAGCAGTGGTCTGCCACTTGCCTTTGCTCCATCATTTGTCTTCCCTCAAGATTCCCCCTAGCCTTACTGCACCTAGAACAGAGGCGTGTGGTGAATCTTCTCTGGCATGAGAGATCTTTAAGAAGACTCTTCCCGACCCAGGGATTGAACTCCTGTGTGGCAGGTGGGCTCTGTGCTGTTTAGCCACCAGGGAAGCCCTGATTGCATGAACTTAATGGAATTTTCCATGACATACATAGCTATTGTGTCTTAGGAGTTTCCCCAAGAAATGCTCAGATCAGATAGAAAGACAGAGGCCTGGGAGTCAGACGGCCTGCTCCACCGGCCCTGGGTGTGGCCCTTACTGTCCAGGACACACGGCCGAGGTGACCAGGTCTCTCTCTTTGCCTCCATTTTTTATCTGTAAAGTAAAATGTATGCTTGTTGGTCTGACTCCTTTTCATTTCTAAAACCCAGTGTTGGTCATAGACTTTATTTATCTTTTTAAAGATGCTTTTCAACACTTTTCAAAATTCGGTTTCTGCTAAGTGAATGCCCAAGAGCAAGTTAAATTTTCTTTAGATCTGCAGATGAATGACAGTTGAATGCGAGTCGTGCTGAGCACAAGCTGAGTTCTGTGCACAGTTCTACAGGGATTAAATAATATGCTTTGGTGTTTGGCCAAAGGAAAAGCACAAAGCCACAAAACTAAGGAAAGAAGTTCTAGTTGTGTCTGTAGTTTTTAGGAAGAGTATGTTTTATGTGATCAGAGAGTATCTGGTCGCCTCTCTGACCTCCTCCCAAAGCCCAATCTGCAGCCCCGGTCAGCGCTACCCTGCCAACACACAACTGGGACAAACCATGAGAAAAGTCAGATGTCCCCAGTCAGTGCTGGCTTCTCTGAATGTCCCCTTGCATCAGCTTGAAATCTGTCTCCAGGATGTCTCCCCATCCTTCTGCTTTGAGTCCTATGGCATTGGATGCCCTTCAGAAACTAATTGACATGTTACTGCTCCCCTCCAGATTCTCAGGTTCTCCATTCCGTCATCCTGGAACACAGCTCTCTTCCTCTCCACAGAGCTCCCAGCTCCTCCCGCCCAGCAGTGTACTTCAGGCCTCAGCTGCAGCGTCTCCTCGGGGGCAGCTTTCTGCAGAGCTGAGTCAGATGCCCTCCTGTCATCTGAGCTGAGCAGTGGTCTGCCACTTGCCTTTGCTCCATCATTTGTCTTCCCTCAAGATTCACACGCAGGGAGAGCCCAGACTATGTTTACTCCTCTAACCTAGCACCTAGAACAGCAGTGAGGGACGTGTGGTGAATCTTCTCTGGCATGAGAGATCTTTAAGAAGACTTGGGTTTTGCTGAGAGTTTTTGGAGTCCACAGACTGGAGTACGTCCTAGCTGTTTTTAAATCAGGTGAGCTCTTTACAAACCTAGCCCTCAAATCAAGTGGGAGTATATGGATTGAAGCTGGGATGAGGACTTCCCTGGTGGCTCAGTGGTAAAGGTTTCGCCTGCCAGTGCGGGAGACACAAGTTCAATCCCTGATCTGGGATGATCCCACATGCTGCGGAGCAACGAAGCCTGTGAGCCACAACTATGAAGCCCATGTGCCCTAGAGCCCAAGTTCTACAAGAGAAGTCACTGTAACAAGAAGTCTGCTCACCTCAACTAGAGAGTAGCCCCCACTCCCTGCAACTAGAGAAGAGCCTGTGGCAGTAGTGAAAACCCAGAATAGCCAAAAGTAAATAAAGAAATAAATAAAAGTTTGTTAAAAAACTCCAGGTATAACATCTTAAAGAAAAAAAGGCGAGATAGCATTCATTAAAATATTAAATGTCGCAGGTTCTCGGGAACAGGATAAAATGAGTCGCTCATGTTTTCTTCTTTATACTTATATTCTTTCTAGTTCTTAAAAGCTAGTACTTATTGACTGTAAATAAATAAATGAAATGTTACATAATCTGCTTTTTTCTTAACCCTTTTTATTTTTTTTTAAATTTTTTTTTTTTTAAGATTTATTTATTTATTTTGGGCGGGGGTCAGGTTGGGGAGGGAGGGGAGCGGGCAGGCCACTTCTATTGGTCTTTCATTTCTCTGTTTTCATCCGTCTTTGTTCTTTGGCTCCTGTGGGCCTCCCATCGCGGTGGCCTCTGTCGTTGCAGAGCACCGGCTCTGGGCGCATGCGCTCCAGAGCTCCGGCTCAGTAATTGGACACATCGGTCCAGCCGCTCCACAGCACGTGGGATCTTCCCAGGCCAGGGATCGAACCGGCGCCGTGGGATCTTCCCAGGCCAGGGATCGAACCGGCGCCCCTTGCACTGCAAGGCGGTGCCCTTACCCACTGGACCACCAGGGGAAGCCCCCATAATCTGCTTTTAAGAAAGAACTAGAGCCAGAGGTAGTAGACAGCTGAAGCCAGCCACGTCTGCACGTCAGAGGCCTTTCCTCATGCCAGTGTGTCACGGTGACTTGACGCAGCACACATGGGCCCTGGAGGCCTCACTGGAGGACCCTCGTCCCCACCAGGAGAAGCTGGCTCCTGAGGGGCCCTGTCCTCACGACACACAGCACTGAACGTGGGCAGGAAAAGGAGAGAGGATGAGAGGTGAAAACGACATAACCACCCCCCAATATCTTTGGATTGTTTCAGAGCCAAAAAGTTAGAAACCATGTGAGCTGTGGCTCAGATGGTAAAGAATCTGACTGCAATGCAGGAGACTTTATTTAAATCCCTGGGTGGGGAAGATCCCCAGGAGAATGAAATGAAAACCCACTCCAGTATTCTTGCCCGGAGAATCCCATGAATAGAGGAGCCTGGAGGGCTAGAGTCCTTGAGGTCAGAAAGAGTTGGACATGACTGAGTGACTAAGATACAACAGCTATTTTATACACTTAAGTCCCAGAATATTTGAGAAGGCACTCTCTATTCATCCAACTGGAAGGGAGAATCTCTTTCAAAGTCCTTGATCTGAAATAATTTACAATTAGAGCTTCCATCCCCATGTCCACCTCTAAGGATGAGACTTTGAATTACTTTTCGGTCTGAATTTCTAAAGGTCTCTCTGGGGTGGCCCTCATTTGTAAGACTGAGTAGAACCAACTGCTAATTGTGAGAATGTCTCTGGTTTTGCAGTAGATGGCCCTCTAGGGAATTTTTGATAGTGAAGAAAAAAAGGGTAGAATATTGAAAAATAAAAATAAAAAGCCCTCTAATGAGCAGATGCGTTGGGCTTGTGATTTTGTCTGTATAACCATTTCTGGAACCCTTCTTCACCCTGCCTCCAGAGATGAGCAGTAGGCCAGGCCTGGACAATCAAAGGTAAGTCCACTTTCTGGCCACAGTGACTGGATTAAGGATGGCCATCTGGACCAGATCAGGCCAAGCAGTTACTCCACAGGTCATTTGCTGAAATTATCTGGTAAACGATGGCACCTTTCCTCTGCGATCATGGTCTCCAGGAAGACACTGCAGTCTTAGAGCAGCCCTGAGCCATCTAAGCCTCCTCCAGAGAGTGAAACAACACCAAGCAAGAGAGAGACAGGTCTCAGAGCACCATTCGAGCCCTTGTCCAGTACCCCAAGGCCAAGTGCACCCTTTGAACTTCCCAGTTCCTCAATCCATACATTTTCTTTTCTATGAAAGTCACTGTAGTAGATTTTGAAAGTTGAAAGGAAAACCTTACAAATGAGAAACTCTTAAGGAATAGACTACATCTTATTCTAGAAGTGAATTCCACTCAAATATAAAGTATAGAAAAACCTGCTCAGGACTCAGAATAACTTATTCATCTAATTACAGATTTTTGGAGCTATTCACTTGCTACCTGGTCTGACATATCGTGACTAATTCAGACCTCCTGGTTTCTGATATTAATAATAAGGACCATGTTTTGAGCACCCATGATGTATCAAATATTGTATAGAAAGAACGTGAAAGTTAGTCACTCAGTCATATCCAGTACTTTGCAATTCCAATGACTATAGCTCTCCAGGCTCTTCTTCCATAGAATTCTCCAGAAAAGAGCACTGGAGTAGATTACCACTCTTTCTCCAGGAGATCTTCCTGATCCAGGCATTGAACCTGGATCTCCATGAGGGAAAATATTATCTTTGAAATTAAAGAGCTTCCATCCCCATGTCCACCTCTAAGGATGAGACTTTGAATTACTTTTCGGTCTGAATTTCTAAAGGTCTCTCTGGGGTGGCCCTCATTTGTAAGACTGAGTAGAACCAACTGCTAATTGTGAGAATGTCTCTGGTTTTGCAGTAGATGGCCCTCTAGGGAATTTTTGATAGTGAAGAAAAAAAGGGTAGAATATTGAAAAATAAAAATAAAAAGCCCTCTAATGAGCAGATGCGTTGGGCTTGTGATTTTGTCTGTATAACCATTTCTGGAACCCTTCTTCACCCTGCCTCCAGAGATGAGCAGTAGGCCAGGCCTGGACAATCAAAGGTAAGTCCACTTTCTGGCCACAGTGACTGGATTAAGGATGGCCATCTGGACCAGATCAGGCCAAGCAGTTACTCCACAGGTCATTTGCTGAAATTATCTGGTAAACGATGGCACCTTTCCTCTGCGATCATGGTCTCCAGGAAGACACTGCAGTCTTAGAGCAGCCCTGAGCCATCTAAGCCTCCTCCAGAGAGTGAAACAACACCAAGCAAGAGAGAGACAGGTCTCAGAGCACCATTCGAGCCCTTGTCCAGTCCCCCAAGGCCAAGTGCACCCTTTGAACTTCCCAGTTCCTCAATCCATACATTTTCTTTTCTATGAAAGTCACTGTAGTAGATTTTGAAAGTTGAAAGGAAAACCTTACAAATGAGAAACTCTTAAGGAATAGACTACATCTTATTCTAGAAGTGAATTCCACTCAAATATAAAGTATAGAAAAACCTGCTCAGGACTCAGAATAACTTATTCATCTAATTACAGATTTTTGGAGCTATTCACTTGCTACCTGGTCTGACATATCGTGACTAATTCAGACCTCCTGGTTTCTGATATTAATAATAAGGACCATGTTTTGAGCACCCATGATGTATCAAATATTGTATAGAAAGAACGTGAAAGTTAGTCACTCAGTCATATCCAGTACTTTGCAATTCCAATGACTATAGCTCTCCAGGCTCTTCTTCCATAGAATTCTCCAGAAAAGAGCACTGGAGTAGATTACCAGCTCTTTCTCCAGGAGATCTTCCTGATCCAGGCATTGAACCTGGATCTCCTGCATTGCAGGGAAAATATTATATTAGGCACTATAGTTACATTATCTCCATTTCTATCATGACCTTCAAAGTTGGTATCATCCTTGTTTTATAAATGGAGTAAATGAAGTGAAATAGGATGAAGAAGCTTTCCTAAAGTCTTTCATCTTACAAGTGGCTATGCTGGCCTGTGGGTGCAGCAGTGTCTGATCCTACTACACACGCTTTTCCATCTTGGCATGTTGCCACTTGTCTTCCAGGATCTCCTGGGTCATCTTCCTCTCCAGAGATCTATGGGACTCTTGTCTCCTTTCAGACAGAGTATCTGGTCAAGGGTTGGTGATGGTCACCACTGCTGACCCCCATCTGGCTCTTGCTCAGAAGCCCCACTGGCTCCTGAGGCTTCCCTGATCTTGACTGCCACCCTGGATCAAAATCTATGTACCAAAGATTTCTTATTAACCCCTGTATCATCCACTTAAGTTTCCAGAATCATCTTGATTATGGGCATCAGGCACCACCTAAAAACTGAGTATCTCTAAGCACTTGATGTTCTTTGTTTTGAGCTGCTCTCCTCGGTCCATTGATTCCTCCTGATTCTGTTTTGCTTCTCTTCTTGCTACTGACTTTATTCAGTCCTTCGCCAGTTCCTGTGCTTCTCTCTCCTTTCAGAGGTGGGCTTGTTCCACTTGCTGTTCTGGGGGAGCCACCCTCCCCCGCTTATGCCGCCCCACAACCCTCGCATTCCAGCCCAGCCTCACTGGTATCCCCTGTCCTGGGCTGTTTCTCATGGGATCCACAGGAAGTAGCCAGATCCTTTCATCTGAATTCCCAAAGGAAAGAAGGACGAGGCATTCGGCAGGTATGTTAAGTCTAGGTTCTTTGAGAAGCTGATGACAAGGTAAGATTAAATGTCCTGGGATTTTATTGGCAAAATGCCAGTAAAACAGAATGAGGAGGAAGCTGGGAGAAACTGGGGGCCAACAGAACATGATGAGAGTCGGATTAAGTGAAGGGGAAAGGAAGATGAGGTTATGGGGAGAGGCGTCATAGATGATCTGCCATCAAGTCAAAAGAGGATTGGCCAAGGCATCAGGGAGTCCATGAGATAAAGCTGTCCATCAGAGAAGTTCCTAGTATCCTTAGCATCTCCAGCATCATGGTCAGTCCTTGGCAGGAGCACCCATGGAGGACACATCCTGGACACAGATACAACAGTGGATTTCAAAGGACCTGTAGGACTCAGCTCTCAGTGGTCCGAGGTCTGAAGCACATTCTCATGTAGGATTTGCTTCTGAGTCTTTAGACTCTGAAGGCCAATCCTGCTTGGTAAACACAGAACATGAGGAATGTCATTGAGAAACACAAGAAGGCAGCTCCAACTGTTGGGAGGTGGGTTTTCAGCTCATTCAGGCTGCTTAGGAGTACCCAGGGAATGGATCCAGCAGCATCTTTGGGAGTCAAGAAGAAATCAATCTGATAGAACTCCAGACCTATCAACAACAATTAAACTGGAACAGCCATCCACTGGAAATCTCAAATGTACCAAAGATTTCTTATTAACCCCTGTATCATCCACTTAAGTTTCCAGAATCATCTTGATTATGGGCATCAGGCACCACCTAAAAACTGAGTATCTCTAAGCACTTGATGTTCTTTGTTTTGAGCTGCTCTCCTCGGTCCATTGATTCCTCCTGATTCTGTTTTGCTTCTCTTCTTGCTACTGACTTTATTCAGTCCTTCGCCAGTTCCTGTGCTTCTCTCTCCTTTCAGAGGTGGGCTTGTTCCACTTGCTGTTCTGGGGGAGCCCCCCTCCCCCGCTTATGCCGCCCCACAACCCTCGCATTCCAGCCCAGCCTCACTGGTATCCCCTGTCCTGGGCTGTTTCTCATGGGATCCACAGGAAGTAGCCAGATCCTTTCATCTGAATTCCCAAAGGAAAGAAGGACGAGGCATTCGGCAGGTATGTTAAGTCTAGGTTCTTTGAGAAGCTGATGACAAGGTAAGATTAAATGTCCTGGGATTTTATTGGCAAAATGCCAGTAAAACAGAATGAGGAGGAAGCTGGGAGAAACTGGGGGCCAACAGAACATGATGAGAGTCGGATTAAGTGAAGGGGAAAGGAAGATGAGGTTATGGGGAGAGGCGTCATAGATGATCTGCCATCAAGTCAAAAGAGGATTGGCCAAGGCATCAGGGAGTCCATGAGATAAAGCTGTCCATCAGAGAAGTTCCTAGTATCCTTAGCATCTCCAGCATCATGGTCAGTCCTTGGCAGGAGCACCCATGGAGGACACATCCTGGACACAGATACAACAGTGGATTTCAAAGGACCTGTAGGACTCAGCTCTCAGTGGTCCGAGGTCTGAAGCACATTCTCATGTAGGATTTGCTTCTGAGTCTTTAGACTCTGAAGGCCAATCCTGCTTGGTAAACACAGAACATGAGGAATGTCATTGAGAAACACAAGAAGGCAGCTCCAACTGTTGGGAGGTGGGTTTTCAGCTCATTCAGGCTGCTTAGGAGTACCCAGGGAATGGATCCAGCAGCATCTTTGGGAGTCAAGAAGAAATCAATCTGATAGAACTCCAGACCTATCAACAACAATTAAACTGGAACAGCCATCCACTGACTATTTCATACTCTGAAATCTCAAGTAACAATGTTTGTTTAAAAGAGTAGAACATTTACAGAATTTGAAAGTCTCATTTGCAAAGGGATCCAGTGGGTTTGATCCTCCTGCACGTCCATTTCCCCTTGTTCTTAACACACAGAACCTCCCTACATGGGCTTCCCTGGTAGTTCAGCTGGTAAAGAACATCAGCCAATGCAGGAGACACAAGAGACTTCGGTTCAATCCTTGGATCTGGAGTAGGAAATGGCAACCCACTCCAGTACTCTTGCCTGAAAAATTCCATGTGTAGAAGGACTTGGTGGGCTACAGTTCATGGGGTTCCAAGAATCAAACACGACTGAGCACACACGAACACACGCAACCTACAGAGACACTGAGCAAAGGTTTCTACTAGAGTCTGAATAAACAGTGAATGAATGGAGTGGGTCCATGGAAATTCACTCTCAGGGTGGTTGTCTTAGGTAATCACTGTCCCCGCTCTACTCTCCACAACTTGGCAGTTGCAGAACCGGCATTAGCTGGTCATGGCCAAGTGACTGTTCAGTAGGAATGCTGAGAGTCAAATCTGAGTCATCTGAGCCTAGACCTGGAGACCCTTGTACTCCAGTCCTCTGCAGGCAGTGTTCTAGGACCTTCTTTAAACCCCCAACTCTGCATCTGCAGTGTCTGACTGCAGGTTTTCACAGTTTTCTCTCTGTGGGCCCTTGGCAACAGCCAACTCTTCATTCCAGGTTGTCAGCAAGCTTAGAAAAGTAGTCTACATGCTGCCTGTGTCTACATTCCTTAGGAAGTTCTCAAATGCTCAGAGGCCGTATCCTTTCATGGTACAGATGGATTGCAGGCCTGAGGCGATAAACCTTGCAGCCTCATTGGTTCTCTTCTCAGGATATTTCCCCTGTACTTCAGAACGTGCTCTGTGCCCCAAAATGTATTATTAAATTGTGTGCTGCTGATGATCATGATGTAAGAGATACTGAATGAACAGGACAGATCTTGGCTTTAGCAGGAAATAAATCTCAGTCCTTGAAAGCTTGGATTGTGTCTCTGATGTGAAATTGACATGAAAGGAAAGCCTTGAATAATTGGGCTGACTTGGAACATTGAAAATAAAAATAATAATAATTACTCTCTCTGGGGACCAGATGTCATACCATCACTCCATGAAACTCATCTCATTTAACCCTCCAGCAACCCTAACAATAGCTGCAAGTAATGTCCTGACTTCATAAATAAGGAAACTGAGTCTCAGAGGATAGCTTGATAAAGAAAATACAGCTGATAAGTAATCAAGCTCACTTTGGTATTCTTGCCTGGAAAACTCCATGGACAGAGAAGCCTGGTGAGCTACAATTCATGGGGTCTCAAGTGTGTACACATGGGGCTTCCCTGATGGCTCAGTGGTGAGGTGCCTGCAATGCAGGACACTTGGTTCCATCCTCGGATTGGGGAGATCCCCCTGAAGGAGGGCAAGGCAACCCACTCCAGTGTTCTTGCCTGGAGAATCTTCATGGACAGAGGAGCCTGGTGGGCTGCAGTCCATGGGGTCGCACAGAGTCGGAAACGACTGGAGTGACTACAAAGCAGCAGCAGCCACAAGTAACCCAGATGACATGGAAATCTTAGCAGAGCACAATTAAGAGCAAATGCAAGTATTAAAGGCAGAATGCTGAATCGATGCTGGCTGTGCTTTGTATGCTATAACAAAGGGAGCAGCAGCCACAAGTAAGACTGTTCTAGGACCTTCTTTAAACCCCAACTCTGCATCTGCAGTGTCTGACTGCAGGTTTTCACAGTTTTCTCTCTGTGGGCCCTTGGCAACAGCCAACTCTTCATTCCAGGTTGTCAGCAAGCTTAGAAAAGTAGTCTACATGCTGCCTGTGTCTACATTCCTTAGGAAGTTCTCAAATGCTCAGAGGCCGTATCCTTTCATGGTACAGATGGATTGCAGGCCTGAGGCGATAAACCTTGCAGCCTCATTGGTTCTCTTCTCAGGATATTTCCCCTGTACTTCAGAACGTGCTCTGTGCCCCAAAATGTATTATTAAATTGTGTGCTGCTGATGATCATGATGTAAGAGATACTGAATGAACAGGACAGATCTTGGCTTTAGCAGGAAATAAATCTCAGTCCTTGAAAGCTTGGATTGTGTCTCTGATGTGAAATTGACATGAAAGGAAAGCCTTGAATAATTGGGCTGACTTGGAACATTGAAAATAAAAATAATAATAATTACTCTCTCTGGGGACCAGATGTCATACCATCACTCCATGAAACTCATCTCATTTAACCCTCCAGCAACCCTAACAATAGCTGCAAGTAATGTCCTGACTTCATAAATAAGGAAACTGAGTCTCAGAGGATAGCTTGATAAAGAAAATACAGCTGATAAGTAATCAAGCTCACTTTGGTATTCTTGCCTGGAAAACTCCATGGACAGAGAAGCCTGGTGAGCTACAATTCATGGGGTCTCAAGTGTGTACACATGGGGCTTCCCTGATGGCTCAGTGGTGAGGTGCCTGCAATGCAGGACACTTGGTTCCATCCTCGGATTGGGGAGATCCCCCTGAAGGAGGGCAAGGCAACCCACTCCAGTGTTCTTGCCTGGAGAATCTTCATGGACAGAGGAGCCTGGTGGGCTGCAGTCCATGGGGTCGCACAGAGTCGGAAACGACTGGAGTGACTACAAAGCAGCAGCAGCCACAAGTAACCCAGATGACATGGAAATCTTAGCAGAGCACAATTAAGAGCAAATGCAAGTATTAAAGGCAGAATGCTGAATCGATGCTGGCTGTGCTTTGTATGCTATAAAGGCAAAGATGCTGCTGCTAGTGTATTTCTAAATTTTTCTTAGGTTAACTGGATTTCAGTTCTTCAAGGCAATAAAGGCATTAGTCGATATGTTATCTTGTTGGATTGCAGGACAAGTTTAAAAAGCTAACCTTGGAAATCTCATTAGAGCCCCTGGCTTCTCAGCTTCTAAAAGCCTTTTCCATATTAAAATATTCGACATGCTGGCATGACAAATGATTACACTTTCATAAGTCTCAATTTCCACATTGGTTTCAGTTCTTCCACTAAATCTACACAGTTCTTTGACATCTTTGCCAATGTTCTTGAAAAGTATCTGTTCATAATAACAAAAGCTTTGCTCCTAAGATACACGGATGGCAGAATATGTCACCTGTGAAATTCAGTTCTTCACTAACTCTCTCTTCCAACACTGGTCCTTACTCCAGCCATTAGTGAGGCCTCTAAGAGCTTCTCTTTAAAAAAGCTCACCATACTATGCCTGATTGTGTATCATACACATATAAAGGTCGTGTGTGTGTGTGTGTGTGTGAAGCAAATAGCATTGTTGAGCACTTAGATAAACAGAAAATAAAGCAACTAACACCTAAAATCTGCTCTCACACCAGACATCATCTCTGTGAGATTCTCTTGGTCTTTTCTTTATGGCTGTCGCCTCATGACAAGATGGTAGCTTCAAGCTTAGACATCAGACCTTCAGTCAAGACAGGAACAAAGAGGAAAAGGTCAGGATAGATTCTGCAAATTGTAACTTATTTATTATTGGCTAGAGTTGAATCAAATTATTATTGACGCTACAACGAAGGTTGGAAAATCAACTACTTCTCATTTATAGCCCCTATAATGGAGGTAAACATGGAATATGGGTTTGACTTTGGGTGTGTCAAATCTGTGTCAGCCACATTTAAAAACAAGGGATTTGAACCCAACAGGAAGGAGAGAAATGTAAGAAAACTTTTTTAAAAATAATAGAAACATACTAATTTAACAAGAAAATACAGCAAGAAATTTATTTTAATATATCTCAAAGGTTACAGGCTAGAGAAAAATATGAGGGGGACTTCCTTGGTAGTCCCATTAAGTCTTTGCCTTCCAATACAGGAGATGCAGGTTCAGGCCCTAGCTAGAGACCTATGATCCCACATACCTTGCTGCCAAAAAAAAAACCCACAAAACAGAAATGATATTCAATAAAGACTTAAAAATGATTCTTATCAAAAAAAATTAGAAAAGAAAAGAAGCTCTGGTGGCCACAAGGAAGAAATAGAGGGGGAACAAGATGGATGAGAGAAATGCCCCCTACAATCCCCTACTCTGCCCCACACAACAGCTGGAAAAGTGCTTTCTGCTCACATCTCTCTCCCCACCAAATCGGAATTCATCCCCAATAGAGCCAGGGCTCTTAATTACTAGTAGACAGAGGAACTCTTCCTCCCGCTTTCAGATAAAGCTATTTCTGTGGCGCCAGCCCCAAAAGTCTTCAGACAGCAAAGTAGGAAGAAACCAGCCACTGGGATGGAAGACAGGGCACCATCTGGTCAGACAGCCAGAGTTTGACACCATTCTTCCCTGCCTTGCTGAGAACCTGCAGAATGTGGTCAGACTTCGTTCTTGAGCCAAGAGACTACAACCAGCAATTGGGTTTTGTTTTTAAGGACTCTTTGGAAATTTGTTGAGAAATATCCACACCTGCACTCAACACCACCAGAGGAGTGGACAAACCACCACCCACCTTCCAGTCCAACCCCTGGACACACCCCTATCTTCTCCCCATATAAGGAACAAGCTCACCGTTCCCCTCAGGGAACAAACAAGCAAGCAAGGGAACCTATTGTTTACTGCAGCAGAGGACTCCATAAAGCCTTGCTGAAAAAAAAGAAAGAAATATTTATTACCCACTGGCCACTGATACACATGGAGACCCAAGGACAGGACCACAATGTCACAATTTATCAGCATGTCATATGCTTCCCTGGTGACTCAGTGGTAAAGAATCTGTCTGCCTATGCAAGAGACGTGGATTTGATCCCTGGGTTGGGGAGATTCCTGGAGAGGAAATGGCAACCCACTCCAGTTTTCTTGCCAGGAAAATCCCATGGACATAGAAGCCTGGCACACTATAGTCCATGGGATAGCAAAAGAGTCAGACACAACTTAGTGAGCAAACAATAACAATACGAATAATCCCAAAAATATGAGGGGGACTTCCTTGGTAGTCCCATTAAGTCTTTGCCTTCCAATACAGGAGATGCAGGTTCAGGCCCTAGCTAGAGACCTATGATCCCACATACCTTGCTGCCAAAAAAAAAACCCACAAAACAGAAATGATATTCAATAAAGACTTAAAAATGATTCTTATCAAAAAAAATTAGAAAAGAAAAGAAGCTCTGGTGGCCACAAGGAAGAAATAGAGGGGGAACAAGATGGATGAGAGAAATGCCCCCTACAATCCCCTACTCTGCCCCACACAACAGCTGGAAAAGTGCTTTCTGCTCACATCTCTCTCCCCACCAAATCGGAATTCATCCCCAATAGAGCCAGGGCTCTTAATTACTAGTAGACAGAGGAACTCTTCCTCCCGCTTTCAGATAAAGCTATTTCTGTGGCGCCAGCCCCAAAAGTCTTCAGACAGCAAAGTAGGAAGAAACCAGCCACTGGGATGGAAGACAGGGCACCATCTGGTCAGACAGCCAGAGTTTGACACCATTCTTCCCTGCCTTGCTGAGAACCTGCAGAATGTGGTCAGACTTCGTTCTTGAGCCAAGAGACTACAACCAGCAATTGGGTTTTGTTTTTAAGGACTCTTTGGAAATTTGTTGAGAAATATCCACACCTGCACTCAACACCACCAGAGGAGTGGACAAACCACCACCCACCTTCCAGTCCAACCCCTGGACACACCCCTATCTTCTCCCCATATAAGGAACAAGCTCACCGTTCCCCTCAGGGAACAAACAAGCAAGCAAGGGAACCTATTGTTTACTGCAGCAGAGGACTCCATAAAGCCTTGCTGAAAAAAAAGAAAGAAATATTTATTACCCACTGGCCACTGATACACATGGAGACCCAAGGACAGGACCACAATGTCACAATTTATCAGCATGTCATATGCTTCCCTGGTGACTCAGTGGTAAAGAATCTGTCTGCCTATGCAAGAGACGTGGATTTGATCCCTGGGTTGGGGAGATTCCCTGGAGAGGAAATGGCAACCCACTCCAGTTTTCTTGCCAGGAAAATCCCATGGACATAGAAGCCTGGCACACTATAGTCCATGGGATAGCAAAAGAGTCAGACACAACTTAGTGAGCAAACAATAACAATACGTAATAATTACCCTTTAACAATACTAAGAGTAGATTTTCTAACCTATGACACAAATGAACCTATCGACAAAACAGAAACAGACTCACAGACAGAGAGGACAGACTGGTGGTGGCCAAGCTGGAGCAGGTGGGGGAGGAGAGGACTTTAAGGTTGGGGTCAGCAGATGTAAACTCCCACATATGGGCTTCCCCAGTGGCTGAGCAGGTAAAGAAAGAATCTGCCTGCAATGCAAAAGACACAGGAGAGTCAGATTCCATCCCTGGGTTGGGAAGTTTCCCTGGAAAAGGAAATGGCAACCCACTCCAGTATTGTTGCCAGGAAAATCCCATGGACAGAGAAGCCTGGTGGGCTAAAGTCCACGGGATTGCAGAGTTGGACAAGACTGAAGCAACTGAACCCAGAAACTAGTATATGTAGAATGGATAAACAACAAGATCCTTCTGTGTAGCACAGGCAACAATATCCAGTATTTTGTAAGAAACCATAGTGGCAATGGATATATGCTTAAAAAAAAGAAGAAGAAGAAAAGAAAAGAATGTCTATGTGTGGGTAACTGAGTCACTTTGCTGTACAGCAGAGATTGACACAGCATTGTAAATCAACTATATTTCAATTTAAAATATTAAAGGCTGATTTTAAAAGAAAAAAGGTTGAAACCTCAGCTGCCAAGAGGAAAAATGTCTGGAGGTCCTTGATTGGGACCAAGCCTGGCTCAAGCCCCTTCTCTATCTCTGTCCCAGGGTTCTCTCTGACAGGTGACTGTGGCCACATCAGAGAAGGACATGTTAAAGGGGGCTTGTGAGGGAGAAAAAGAGGCCTACATCTGACTTAGGCCGAATATATTTGAGGGCAAGTCACATCAAGATGTGGATGAAAATGCACTGATGAGAGAAAGAAACTCACACCCAAGGCAGAGCATGGGAAGGTGGGGGCAAGGACCCACGCAGGGCTATCTGCTAGGTGTCAGCCATTCGTGGCAAACCCCAGCAACCGTGGTTTCTATAGGCATTCCTTTGAAAAAAACTGGGTCTAGGTAATTTCCCAATCAGCCCTGTTTTCCTCACCAAGTCATTAAACAAGGAGACACCTCATGGCCTTGGATGCCAGGCTCGATTTTTCTAAGTGATCCGACTTCCTGCCTTTGCATCCAGAATCCCATCTTCCTTGCAGGTGGCTTTGCATGCAGGGGCTGTGCACTCCGCTGCACTTTCTGTTCAGGTAGAGTGCATTGCTGTTTTCCTATTAAGTCTACAGAACCAACATCCTCTTTCCATGCAGAGTTCCCTCAAAGAAGAGAAGGGATGAGCTGTTACAGCAGAATAGGCAGTGGTGAAAGGGATGAGACTTGGAAACAAGCTGGATCTGATTTGAAAGCCTAATTTCTGAGAGTTTCTTCATTCTCAAGGATAATACCCATCCATCTTGCTGAGTTATTATGAGGTCTATAGATAGCGCATGTAATGTTCTCAGGATGTGCTCAGATGGACCAGGTGCTCAGTAAGCACCTCCTGTGTGTTCTGGTGCATGTCTTACTGGGCTGGACTCTTCCCTGTTATCCCAACAGCTTCACATACACACACACACACACACACACACACACACACCCCTGAATCTCCAGATCTCATAGGGTGGACAAAATAAGGAAACACTCTGTGTGTGTGTGTGTGTGTGTGTGTGTGTGTGTGTGTGTGATGGATTTCTTTCTTTAATACTTATTTATTTGGCTGCCTTGACTCTTTGTTGTAGCACATGGGATCTTCACTGCAGCACGCAGGCTCTCTAGTTGTGGTATGCAGGTGGGCTCAGTCACTGCATTGCATGGCTTTAGTTGCTCTGCAGCATGTGGAATCTTAGCTCCCTGACCAGGTATCAAACCCACATCCCCTGCACTGCAAAGCAGATTCTTAACCACTAACTATCAGGGAAGTCCCACTGTGTGTGGATTCTGTGGATTCTATGATGCCACCAGGTAGTACGCTACAGAAAGTAAAGTATGGTTAGAAACGTAGTTCTAATCCATGTGGAAGGTGGCCCGATCCTGAGTAATACACTCGTGTGTTTAATCATAGAAGAAAGAATAATGGACCGGGAGTCTGGGATTGTGGGCTTGCTTCTGCCTACACCATGTATTATCTTTATATCAAGAAAATACAGTGCAGAGGCCATCAAAGAAGAACTTTACATGTAGCACTTCATTTAAAAGGCCTTAAGGACAATTATCTGAGCACACAGGACTTTCTCCACCGGTGCGGTCCCCTCCTCGAGGGAGAAGAAAGCCATCCCTCATGCGTGCTCCCAAAATAAAGAATCCAGCAGTAACTCCCAACTCCACCCCATCTGTAGACATACATACTCTCTGATCTTGGCTTTGGCAAGCTTCCATGGGACTATTTTGCCCGTCCCTGAGACATTTAAGTGATTCTTGGATTCCACTTGGGACTAGCAAAGGAGATAGAATTCAGTGAGGACATATTAGGGAACCCACATGGGTACAGAGTCACCCCTCATTTCTTCGAGTCAGTCTTGATGCTTATAAAACTGAGGCATTGACCGCCACCTGTGTGCTTCTTGTCACTGTCTCTCAAGGGGCTCCAGACACAGTGGAGGCAATGGCAATGTTATTTAATGGTTCTCATAAGCCCCCCAAACAGGCACTTCCATTTCTATTTGAATATACGAAGAATCTGAAGCTCAGTGAAATTAAGTAATTGACCCAGGGTTGTTGAGGCAACAGGTCCTAAAGATGGAATTGAACCCAGTCCTTCTGGCTTCAGAGCCTATGGCCCATGCTCATACTAAGCTGCCATTCCAAAAGCCAAATGCTCAGCTGGGTTAACTGGAACCAGAAGTCTTCTTTTTATAACACAATCTGGGGAACTAACCTCCCCCTTCTGCTCATAGTTTTCATATCAGCAAAATCAAAAGCTTAGACTAAACACAAAGAAAGTCCCTCCCAGATCAAAGGCTTTCCTTCCATTCACGTCATTCAGTGTATCTTCAGTTTGTGGCTCTACAGATTCTAAATCAGAGGTAATTCAGGTTTCTACCTTTCACTATAATGAAGGGTAGAAACCTAAATTTACAAATTAACATTTTTAGAAATAAAAGTAAAGCTGGCCAGGTTAAAATGTCAACTGGGAAGGTGTAGTCACACACTTCTGGGCATTGCCATCGTCACATGGAGACAGTTCAGTGCAAACCTGGAGCACCTTGAAATTCAACTAGAAATTCACTCAAGTGTCAGGAATAACATGAACTTTGGGATCAGAAGACCTGGGTTTGGGTCTCAACTACTACATTTATGAGCTGTTTGCCCCAAACAAATCAACACCATTTCTAAGTCTTTGATTGTTATCTATAAATTAATATTCTAAAGGGTTTCCCTTGTAGTTCAGCTGGTAGGGCTTCCTTGAAACCGGAGCACGTGCGTTCCCAAGGAGAAGAAAGCCATCCCTCATGCGTGCTCCCAAAATAAAGAATCCAGCAGTAACTCCCAACTCCACCCCATCTGTAGACATACATACTCTCTGATCTTGGCTTTGGCAAGCTTCCATGGGACTATTTTGCCCGTCCCTGAGACATTTAAGTGATTCTTGGATTCCACTTGGGACTAGCAAAGGAGATAGAATTCAGTGAGGACATATTAGGGAACCCACATGGGTACAGAGTCACCCCTCATTTCTTCGAGTCAGTCTTGATGCTTATAAAACTGAGGCATTGACCGCCACCTGTGTGCTTCTTGTCACTGTCTCTCAAGGGGCTCCAGACACAGTGGAGGCAATGGCAATGTTATTTAATGGTTCTCATAAGCCCCCCAAACAGGCACTTCCATTTCTATTTGAATATACGAAGAATCTGAAGCTCAGTGAAATTAAGTAATTGACCCAGGGTTGTTGAGGCAACAGGTCCTAAAGATGGAATTGAACCCAGTCCTTCTGGCTTCAGAGCCTATGGCCCATGCTCATACTAAGCTGCCATTCCAAAAGCCAAATGCTCAGCTGGGTTAACTGGAACCAGAAGTCTTCTTTTTATAACACAATCTGGGGAACTAACCTCCCCCTTCTGCTCATAGTTTTCATATCAGCAAAATCAAAAGCTTAGACTAAACACAAAGAAAGTCCCTCCCAGATCAAAGGCTTTCCTTCCATTCACGTCATTCAGTGTATCTTCAGTTTGTGGCTCTACAGATTCTAAATCAGAGGTAATTCAGGTTTCTACCTTTCACTATAATGAAGGGTAGAAACCTAAATTTAAATTAACATTTTTAGAAATAAAAGTAAAGCTGGCCAGGTTAAAATGTCAACTGGGAAGGTGTAGTCACACACTTCTGGGCATTGCCATCGTCACATGGAGACAGTTCAGTGCAAACCTGGAGCACCTTGAAATTCAACTAGAAATTCACTCAAGTGTCAGGAATAACATGAACTTTGGGATCAGAAGACCTGGGTTTGGGTCTCAACTACTACATTTATGAGCTGTTTGCCCCAAACAAATCAACACCATTTCTAAGTCTTTGATTGTTATCTATAAATTAATATTCTAAAGGGTTTCCCTTGTAGTTCAGCTGGTAGGGCTTCCCTTGAAACCCAGCAATGCAAGACACCCTGGATCAATTCCTGGGTTGGGAAGATTCCCTGGAGAAGGGATAGGCTACTCATTCCAGTATTCTTGGGCTTCCCTGGTGGCTCAGATGGTAAAGAATTTGCCTGCAGTGCAGGAGACCGGGGTTCTATTCCTGGGTTGGGATTATTTCCTGGAGCAGGGAAAGACTACCCACTCTAGTGTTCTTGCCTGGAGAATTGCATGGCTTGTCCACGGGTCGCAAAGAGTCAGACATGACTGAATGACTTCATTTTCAAGAGTCTATCTTGAAGGTCACTAGGATGCAAATTGTTTTGGAAAATGTCAAACTGTACAAATGTGAGCCATTAGTATCAAATGCTCAGTCACTGAGTTACATCCAACTCTTTGCAACCCATGGACTGCAGCATTCCAAGATTCCCTGTGCTTTACCATCTCAGAGTTTGCTCAAACTCGTGATCATTGAGTCAGCAATGCCATCTAATCATCTCATCCTTTGTTGCCCCCTTCTCCTCCTGCCCTCAGTTTTTCCCAGCATCAGGGTTTTTCCATTAAATTTGCTCTTCCCATCAGGTGGCCAAAATACAGGAGCTTCAGCTTCAGCATCAGTTCTTCCAATGAATATTCAGGGTTGACTTCTTTTAGGATTGACTGGTTTGATCTCCAAGGACTCTCTAGAGTCTTCTCCAGGACCACAATTTGAAACCCTCAGTCCTTCAGCTCTCAGCCTTCTTTATGAGCCAACTTTCACATCCATATATGACTACTGGAAAAACCATGTGCTGTGCTGTGCTTAGCTGCTCGGTCGAGTCCAACTCTTTGCAAGCCCATGGACTGTAGCACTCCAGGTCCCTCTGTCTATGGGGGGAAAGCCATAGCTCTGACTATCCAGATCTTTGTTGGCCAAGTGATGTCTCTGTTTTTCTCTAGGTTTGTCATAACTTTAGTATAAATAAGGTAATATTTTTAATCATTAATAAGACCATAGCATCTTACAAAAAAGATCAGGGAATGCCATGTTAGAAATGTTATCTTAGTGACTCAGAGAAGCTTTGCAGAAAATCAGCAACTTGGATCAAACAGGGCTAAAGGCAAGTGGGATTGAAGAGGCCAATTGGAGCAATGCTGTGACAGTCTCTCCCTGGGGTCACGTTGTCAGCAGGGCAGCAGCAGACCTTCCAAGCCAACAAATGCTCAACTCACCCCTAAAATGCTAGTGCTCACCAGACAATAAAGTAACACATGTGTTTTCAATATCATGCAGCTTTGTGCTAGGACTGGAAAATCTAGTGTGTAGCAAAGAGCTCAATTTAAAGATGGAATTTTGGGATATTGGTTTCCTCTCTCCCATCTACTGCCTTGAGAAGATTGGACATCATTTTCTAAATGAACTTCTAGGAACTTTTTAGGAAGTGCACCTCCTTTATGACGTTTAACTTTTGCAAAGAGAATGGATCCATTTTTCCTTCTCTGTTTCTATTGCAACCTGTACTCTTGTGTCATTATTTCCCAAAAATATGAACGTTTGAACTTGTTGCATACAGAGCTTCAAACCACTTTCTTTTGCTCAAACTCGTGATCATTGAGTCAGCAATGCCATCTAATCATCTCATCCTTTGTTGCCCCCTTCTCCTCCTGCCCTCAGTTTTTCCCAGCATCAGGGTTTTTCCATTAAATTTGCTCTTCCCATCAGGTGGCCAAAATACAGGAGCTTCAGCTTCAGCATCAGTTCTTCCAATGAATATTCAGGGTTGACTTCTTTTAGGATTGACTGGTTTGATCTCCAAGGACTCTCTAGAGTCTTCTCCAGGACCACAATTTGAAACCCTCAGTCCTTCAGCTCTCAGCCTTCTTTATGAGCCAACTTTCACATCCATATATGACTACTGGAAAAACCATGTGCTGTGCTGTGCTTAGCTGCTCGGTCGAGTCCAACTCTTTGCAAGCCCATGGACTGTAGCACTCCAGGTCCCTCTGTCTATGGGGGGAAAGCCATAGCTCTGACTATCCAGATCTTTGTTGGCCAAGTGATGTCTCTGTTTTTCTCTAGGTTTGTCATAACTTTAGTATAAATAAGGTAATATTTTTAATCATTAATAAGACCATAGCATCTTACAAAAAAGATCAGGGAATGCCATGTTAGAAATGTTATCTTAGTGACTCAGAGAAGCTTTGCAGAAAATCAGCAACTTGGATCAAACAGGGCTAAAGGCAAGTGGGATTGAAGAGGCCAATTGGAGCAATGCTGTGACAGTCTCTCCCTGGGGTCACGTTGTCAGCAGGGCAGCAGCAGACCTTCCAAGCCAACAAATGCTCAACTCACCCCTAAAATGCTAGTGCTCACCAGACAATAAAGTAACACATGTGTTTTCAATATCATGCAGCTTTGTGCTAGGACTGGAAAATCTAGTGTGTAGCAAAGAGCTCAATTTAAAGATGGAATTTTGGGATATTGGTTTCCTCTCTCCCATCTACTGCCTTGAGAAGATTGGACATCATTTTCTAAATGAACTTCTAGGAACTTTTTAGGAAGTGCACCTCCTTTATGACGTTTAACTTTTGCAAAGAGAATGGATCCATTTTTCCTTCTCTGTTTCTATTGCAACCTGTACTCTTGTGTCATTATTTCCAGGAATTATTTTCTACAAGGTCACCACTAGAACTCATTTGGTAAGCATTGAACAATTGTGCCTAAGGACAATACAGAGCTTACTTCCTCCAAACCTCTGGCCACAACATTCTTGTCAACTGATCTGTACATAACCTTGTTACATGCGTATTTTTATCTAGAATGCCTTATGTAACATATTCTTTGGTTGATTTATTAATATCAAACTCATGACTAACAGCACTGTAACTCATATTTGAACGAAGTTTATCTAACACAGGTATTTTCTCCTAAAGGCACACCACATCCTAAGTGCTGTTGCATGCAGAAACTCTTGACTGCACGTTAGCACTATGCCCAGGGGCCGTTTTGAATAGAAAAATCACCACAAAAGGCACAGAAATGAAAAAAAAATGACACTAAGCAGACCATGGAAAAAACAACGTGTTTACAATAGGAAAGTTAAAAACAAGAAGGCAAAACAACCCTTGATCCAATCTCAGCTTGCAATGTGTGTCAGGAGACTTGAGTTTTTCACTGTTGTGCACATACCTGCAAATAACCTGGAAAATGCCACGTTTGGGGAGTTACAAATACATTTAACAAGAAGTACATTGGTAGTAAATATGCTATGTGTGTTCAGTCCATTTCTTTGCCACTGCATAGACTGTAGCCCGCCAGGTTCCTCCATCCATGGAATTTTCCAGGCAATGATCCTGGAGTGGTTACTTGTTTCCTTCTCCAGGGGGTCTTCCCGATTCAGGGATTGATCCCAGGTCTCCTGAGTCTCCGCATTGTAGGTGGGCTCTTTACTCACTGAGTCAGTCAACCCCTAAAATGCTAGTGCTCACCAGACAATAAAGTAACACATGTGTTTTCAATATCATGCAGCTTTGTGCTAGGACTGGAAAATCTAGTGTGTAGCAAAGAGCTCAATTTAAAGATGGAATTTTGGGATATTGGTTTCCTCTCTCCCATCTACTGCCTTGAGAAGATTGGACATCATTTTCTAAATGAACTTCTAGGAACTTTTTAGGAAGTGCACCTCCTTTATGACGTTTAACTTTTGCAAAGAGAATGGATCCATTTTTCCTTCTCTGTTTCTATTGCAACCTGTACTCTTGTGTCATTATTTCCAGGAATTATTTTCTACAAGGTCACCACTAGAACTCATTTGGTAAGCATTGAACAATTGTGCCTAAGGACAATACAGAGCTTACTTCCTCCAAACCTCTGGCCACAACATTCTTGTCAACTGATCTGTACATAACCTTGTTACATGCGTATTTTTATCTAGAATGCCTTATGTAACATATTCTTTGGTTGATTTATTAATATCAAACTCATGACTAACAGCACTGTAACTCATATTTGAACGAAGTTTATCTAACACAGGTATTTTCTCCTAAAGGCACACCACATCCTAAGTGCTGTTGCATGCAGAAACTCTTGACTGCACGTTAGCACTATGCCCAGGGGCCGTTTTGAATAGAAAAATCACCACAAAAGGCACAGAAATGAAAAAAAAATGACACTAAGCAGACCATGGAAAAAACAACGTGTTTACAATAGGAAAGTTAAAAACAAGAAGGCAAAACAACCCTTGATCCAATCTCAGCTTGCAATGTGTGTCAGGAGACTTGAGTTTTTCACTGTTGTGCACATACCTGCAAATAACCTGGAAAATGCCACGTTTGGGGAGTTACAAATACATTTAACAAGAAGTACATTGGTAGTAAATATGCTATGTGTGTTCAGTCCATTTCTTTGCCACTGCATAGACTGTAGCCCGCCAGGTTCCTCCATCCATGGAATTTTCCAGGCAATGATCCTGGAGTGGTTACTTGTTTCCTTCTCCAGGGGATCTTCCCGATTCAGGGATTGATCCCAGGTCTCCTGAGTCTCCCGCATTGTAGGTGGGCTCTTTACTCACTGAGTCAGTGGGGAAGCCAATGCCAACCTGGGCTCACCTGCAAATATGGGTCCATGACAATGTGGAGAAGAGCTATCTCTGCTATAGAGCTCTTCTAAAGTTAATGGACCAAACTGGGTAAAACGCCAAAAACTTCACATATAATTATTTTGCGCATACTTTCTGCACATCTGTAGCTCTTCCCCCAGACCTGCTCCCAAGGGTTAGAATCATGTTCCCATCTGCTTTTGGCAAAGGGAGCACACGCTCAACAATTCCAAAACTGAAGTCACCCAATTTTCCGTAAAACTTATCTTTTCTTCTTTTATGTTGCAATAAAGGTCGCTTCTTCCCAGAAACTCCAGTGTCCACAATCATAGGTATAGTTCTTGAGCAGTCACCCTTTGGCGCACTTACCTCTAAGCTTTCTTCTGGTCATGAAGAGAACTCTGTGGCACAGGTCCAACAATTAATTACATTTGACAGATAAAATAACTGAGGCTTGGAAGGTGTTAAGTGCATGGCCCAATTCGTCCAGCAGGTCAGCAGCAGAGCTAGCTTTTGGACCTAGGTGATCTGACTACAAAGAATGGGTGCCTTACTCAACCATTTTGACATATTGATGTAATCTTGTTAAATATAAGCCCTTTTGATAGTCATCTGCTTAAAAGTCTCCAATGGCTCTATATGGCCTGTAGAAAATAGATAGATAGGCAGACAGATAGACGAAGGCTCCTGCAGAAAGAAATGCAGAACCCCTCCTGATCTTGTGCTAAATTTCTTTCCTGATTTAGCTTTGTTTATCCCCCTGGTGACTCAGACAATAAGGAATCTGCCTGAAATGCAGGAGACCCAGGTTCAGTCCCTGAGAATGGAAAATCCCCTAGAGAAGGGAATGGCACCCCACTCTGGTATTCTTGCCTGGGGAACCCTGTGGACAGAGGACCCTGACAGGCTACAGTCTGTGGGGTCACAAAGAGCTGGACATGCCTAAAGGACTAACACTTTTTCACTTTCCTCCTCTTCAGGAATGTTGCACTTCTGGTGCCAAAGATGATCATTTTTCATTCAACATGCTTCTACTTGCTGCCTTTGTGGTTTTGTGCCTACATACAGTCCCTTCCGCCTGAAATGGCTGCTCCTGCAAGGCGGAGGCTCTAACCCTGTCCTTCTGTGCAGACAGCTCGTCATAACCTACTCAGCAGAAGAGCCCAAAGCAATAGTCGGAGGTCACCATGTTTGTTCGGTGGCAAAGGACATAGAAAGTTTCTGCATAGAATAAATTTTCAAAGAAGGAGGAATCACAGCATATTACTGGTTGGAGGGACAGCGTCCCACTCCCACACGGGGGTGCTAATACCATACATAATGCAAGGTTCTGCCTTCCTCATTGTGTGCTGGTTGAGGGGCCAGGGTCAATATCTTCCCACCTTTCAATATCCTCCTGGACTGCTGCTGGACTCCAGGAAGTATACCTGGCTGTTAAGAAAGGCAGTAGTGGCCTCCAAGGATCCCTGAGGGTTCTCTGAAAAACTGATTAGTCATGGAAGGAGTCTTGCTTATTCTTAGGTATTTGAATACTAGCAGGACCTGGAATCCCTGAATCCTGCTTCCAGAGCCGCCATCTTCGCTGGCCTTGTGTCTGGGTGGTGCTTGCTCTGAATTTGTTTGGTGTCCAGGATCGTATGGGCTTCCCAGGAGATGCAGTGGTAAAGGATCCACATGCCAAGCAGGGGCGGCAAGAGACATGAATTCAATCCCTGGGTCAGGAAATCCAAGGGTGGAACTCGTGCTAGTGTTCTTGCTAAGACTGAGAAATTGATGGCAAAGATCAAGTCCTAGAAAGAATGCAGAACCCCTCCTGATCTTGTGCTAAATTTCTTTCCTGATTTAGCTTTGTTTATCCCCTGGTGACTCAGACAATAAGGAATCTGCCTGAAATGCAGGAGACCCAGGTTCAGTCCTGAGAATGGAAAATCCCTAGAGAAGGGAATGGCACCCCACTCTGGTATTCTTGCCTGGGAACCCTGTGGACAGAGGACCCTGACAGGCTACAGTCTGTGGGGTCACAAAGAGCTGGACATGCCTAAAGGACTAACACTTTTTCACTTTCCTCCTCTTCAGGAATGTTGCACTTCTGGTGCCAAAGATGATCATTTTTCATTCAACATGCTTCTACTTGCTGCCTTTGTGGTTTTGTGCCTACATACAGTCCCTTCCGCCTGAAATGGCTGCTCCTGCAAGGCGGAGGCTCTAACCCTGTCCTTCTGTGCAGACAGCTCGTCATAACCTACTCAGCAGAAGAGCCCAAAGCAATAGTCGGAGGTCACCATGTTTGTTCGGTGGCAAAGGACATAGAAAGTTTCTGCATAGAATAAATTTTCAAAGCAGGAGGAATCACAGCATATTCCTGGTTGGAGGGACAGCGTCCCACTCCCCCACGGGGGTGCTAATACCATACATAATGCAAGGTTCTGCCTTCCTCATTGTGTGCTGGTTGAGGGGCCAGGGTCAATATCTTCCCACCTTTCAATATCCTCCTGGACTGCTGCTGGACTCCAGGAAGTATACCTGGCTGTTAAGAAAGGCAGTAGTGGCCTCCAAGGATCCCTGAGGGTTCTCTGAAAAACTGATTAGTCATGGAAGGAGTCTTGCTTATTCTTAGGTATTTGAATACTAGCAGGACCTGGAATCCCTGAATCCTGCTTCCAGAGCCGCCATCTTCGCTGGCCTTGTGTCTGGGTGGTGCTTGCTCTGAATTTGTTTGGTGTCCAGGATCGTATGGGCTTCCCAGGAGATGCAGTGGTAAAGGATCCACATGCCAAGCAGGGGCGGCAAGAGACATGAATTCAATCCCTGGGTCAGGAAATCCCTGGGAGGAGGGCATGGCAACTCGTGCTAGTGTTCTTGCCTGGAGAATCCCATGAACAGCCTGGTAGGAGCCTGGCAGGCTACAGTGCATGGCGTCTCAAAGAGATGGACATGACTGAGCAACTGAGAACCATGATCCCCATATCCAGTTTCCCATAATACTTTAAAGACAGTTTTACATATGTTGCAGTGAACAGGAAAAAAGAGGAATGAATTTTCTTCTTTCCCTTTCCTGAAAATAAGGAAGATAAAGAGAACAGGGTGAGCAAGCCGAACATTAGACCTAGGCTTTTTCCTTTGCTCCCAACTCTGTCTGTCTGTAACTACATTTGCTTTTCTGCCCCCGAACTCCGCAGGAGCTACAGTTCACACCTCTCATCTCTTCCCCAGGCAGTTCTTCCTTTTTACATATCAGAAAGAAAGCCACAGAGCCACTGAACTGCCAGACTGAATTCCTGGGTTACTGAAGCCAGCCTATGATTGTTTTTGAAACGATGCAAGAGGAAGAACACAAGATTCTAACCCCTTTGTTCTTTATAACTGACTCCTGACTGTAAGCCCTCATCTTACATAAGCCCATAGCCTCCTTGTGGAGGGAAGGCACAGGTCTTGAGGCATGAGCCGCCTCTATTCCTCTCTCTGCTGGCTGAGAATTAAAGCCACCCTTCTATTTCCTCCAGACTCTGTCTCCACATTTTTTATTCGGCTTCAGTGGGCAGAGAAAGCCATGATTTGGGTCAACAACAAATTTTTTTGGTCTTCCAATGACTCCAAGTCATGGAGTTGTGTGGGGGGAGGGCAGTATTTCCTAAGTGCTTAATTAAGATACTGCACTAAGAAATATTCCAAATATGCCACCTCATGTAAATGTCATGCTAACCCTAAACGAGTAAGAATTACATCTTTCATTTCCAAAGAAGCAGAAGTCTGAAGAAAGCAAAAAGCACACTCAAGTCCACATAGGCAGTAAAGGACATACCAGGAATTTTTTCCCATTTTGAAGTGTTGGTCACTCAATCATGTCTGACTCACTGCAACCCCATGGATGGTAGCCCACCAGGCTTCTCTGTTCATGCAATTCTTCAGACAAAAATACTGGAGTGGGCAGCCATTTCCTTCTCAATGGGATCCTCCAGACCCAGGAAGTGAACCTGAGTCTCCTGAACAGCAGGCAGATTCTTTACCCTCTGAGTCACCAGGTAAGCCCCTCCCCATTATACTAAGCAACAATATTTAAGTGACTGTTAGGTCCCAAGTTCAGTTCTAGAATACAATCAGGCCTTCATATGCACAGGTTTTGCATCTGTGGCTTCAACCAAATGCAGATAGAAAATATATTTTTTTTAATTTCCAGAAAGTTCCAAAAAGCAAAACATGAATTTGCAATATGCTAATAACTATTAATATGCAGAATTTACATTGTATTTACAGTTATGTACTGATGCATAGTATTTACACCGTATTAGCTATTGTAACTAATCTGGAGATGGTTTAATGTGCACAGCAGTTGGGGGGTGTGTCTATAATCTGTGAGCATCTGTGAATATTGGTGTCCTCCTGGGTTCCTGGGACCAGTCTCCAGCAGACACTGAGGAACAATGGTGCTAAGAACACAATGAGAGCACAGTCAGGCGAGCTCTCAGCTATCATGGATGAGAAAAATATTAATCAAATCATCACAAAGCCCAGTATATCTGAACATAATAATTAGAGAGGAGAAGGCAACAGTGTCAGGAGAGGGGCACCATGTGAACCTCTGTGTGACTGAGAAATCAGAAAAGGCTTTCCTCAGGGTGAGTTGCTTCTCAGTTGCAAGCTGAACAATGACTTGGGGCTGAAGTGCACAGTCGTGATAGATATTTAGGAGATAAAATTATAGGACTTCCTGAGTGGATATAGAACTGTCATGGGTGCCCCTAGACTTCTGCCTGAACTGGAAAGATTCTGCAGTCATTTATTGAGAACCAGAGAGCAGGAGGGACTTGACTCAGGAGGCAGATGGGAAATCATGAGCCTGGCTTTGGACCTGGTGAACACAAGATGCTTCTGAACTTCTGCCCACATAGGCTAACATACCAGGAATTTTTCCCATTTTGAAGTGTTGGTCACTCAATCATGTCTGACTCACTGCAACCCCATGGATGGTAGCCCACCAGGCTTCTCTGTTCATGCAATTCTTCAGACAAAAATACTGGAGTGGGCAGCCATTTCCTTCTCAATGGGATCCTCCAGACCCAGGAAGTGAACCTGAGTCTCCTGAACAGCAGGCAGATTCTTTACCCTCTGAGTCACCAGGTAAGCCCCTCCCCATTATACTAAGCAACAATATTTAAGTGACTGTTAGGTCCCAAGTTCAGTTCTAGAATACAATCAGGCCTTCATATGCACAGGTTTTGCATCTGTGGCTTCAACCAAATGCAGATAGAAAATATATTTTTTTTAATTTCCAGAAAGTTCCAAAAAGCAAAACATGAATTTGCAATATGCTAATAACTATTAATATGCAGAATTTACATTGTATTTACAGTTATGTACTGATGCATAGTATTTACACCGTATTAGCTATTGTAACTAATCTGGAGATGGTTTAATGTGCACAGCAGTTGGGGGGTGTGTCTATAATCTGTGAGCATCTGTGAATATTGGTGTCCTCCTGGGTTCCTGGGACCAGTCTCCAGCAGACACTGAGGAACAATGGTGCTAAGAACACAATGAGAGCACAGTCAGGCGAGCTCTCAGCTATCATGGATGAGAAAAATATTAATCAAATCATCACAAAGCCCAGTATATCTGAACATAATAATTAGAGAGGAGAAGGCAACAGTGTCAGGAGAGGGGCACCATGTGAACCTCTGTGTGACTGAGAAATCAGAAAAGGCTTTCCTCAGGGTGAGTTGCTTCTCAGTTGCAAGCTGAACAATGACTTGGGGCTGAAGTGCACAGTCGTGATAGATATTTAGGAGATAAAATTATAGGACTTCCTGAGTGGATATAGAACTGTCATGGGTGCCCCTAGACTTCTGCCTGAACTGGAAAGATTCTGCAGTCATTTATTGAGAACCAGAGAGCAGGAGGGACTTGACTCAGGAGGCAGATGGGAAATCATGAGCCTGGCTTTGGACCTGGTGAACACAAGATGCTTCTGAACTTCTGCCCAGGGCAGAAGTGGAGTGGAGAGATGGAAGGGAGGCCTTGACTGCCATAAAGACAGAAGTCATCAACATACAGATGATGAAACTGAAGCCATGAAGATGAGGAAGTCATTGGAGAAGAGACTAAAGAAATGATCTCAGAAAAATGATCTGTGATGGAGTTTCATGAGCTCCAATTTGTAAGAACAGAAAGAGAAGCCTGCAAAGACTATTAAAACCAAGGAATGTATTGTGTCCCTGAAAAGAAAAGGAAGCACTTGTTGCAAAAAACACCAAATTCTTCTGACATCAAGTGATATTATAGCTGAAAAAGATCATTTGGATTTAGCAGTTTAGAAGCCATTGGTGGCAACTATCAAGAGCCCATCTGGAAATGGTGATCATCCAAGCCAGATTAAAGTGGCCATGGAAATGAAGGTTATAGATGACCAGTCTGAGAAAGACGGATAGCACAAGGGCTGTAGACGGAGGGGGCCGATGACAGTGGCAAGGATCCTTATCACTTCATGATTTCATTTCCCCTTCTTGAGGCAATGAAGGGATTCTAGCTTGTCTTGATAGACTTTTCCTTAGTCAAAATAACATGGGACTCAGTTTACCATGGAGTAGCCAGCAGACAAGATTTTGATTAATTAACCAATTGAGTTGAGAGGGCTTGCCTGGTGACTCAGATGGTAAAGAATCTACCTTCATTGTGGGAGACCTGGGTTTGATCCCTGGGTTGGGAAGATCCCCTGGAGAAGGGCATGGCACCCACTCCAGTATTCTTGCCTGGAGAATTACATGGACAGAAGAGCCTGCTGGGTTACATAGCCCATGGAGTCACAAAGAGGAAGATATGACTGAGTGACTAATACTTAAAACTTAGCTGAGTTCAGACTTGACTCATAGTAGAACCTCAGTTATTATTTATGAAAGGAGAAATATGGAAGGAAGGAAGAAAGGAAGTGAAAGAGAGAGTGAGGGTGGAGGAAAGATTTAAGAGCTATACACATGAACTTCTTTAAACAACAAGGTCCTGCTATGTAGCACAGGGGACCATATTCAATATCCTATGATAAACTGTAATGAAAAGGAATATCTTAAAAATAATATGTGTGTGTGTATGTATGCATGCATGTATAAATGAGTCACTTTGCTGTTGCAGTAGTAATTAAGACAACATTGTAAGTCAATTGCACTTCAACAATAAACAAATAAAAATATCTTTGTTATTATAGAGGGTGAAGAAATGGTCAGACAGTTAACTGTGAAAAAGGAAACATCTAGGCAACTAACGGCATTTACCTCACACTCTCTTTATGATGGTTTCCTCTCCTTAGTGAAGAAAAGTCAAAACCACTCTTTTATGATTAAAAGAAAAGGAAGCACTTGTTGCAAAAAACACCAAATTCTTCTGACATCAAGTGATATTATAGCTGAAAAAGATCATTTGGATTTAGCAGTTTAGAAGCCATTGGTGGCAACTATCAAGAGCCCATCTGGAAATGGTGATCATCCAAGCCAGATTAAAGTGGCCATGGAAATGAAGGTTATAGATGACCAGTCTGAGAAAGACGGATAGCACAAGGGCTGTAGACGGAGGGGGCCGATGACAGTGGCAAGGATCCTTATCACTTCATGATTTCATTTCCCCTTCTTGAGGCAATGAAGGGATTCTAGCTTGTCTTGATAGACTTTTCCTTAGTCAAAATAACATGGGACTCAGTTTACCATGGAGTAGCCAGCAGACAAGATTTTGATTAATTAACCAATTGAGTTGAGAGGGCTTGCCTGGTGACTCAGATGGTAAAGAATCTACCTTCATTGTGGGAGACCTGGGTTTGATCCCTGGGTTGGGAAGATCCCCTGGAGAAGGGCATGGCACCCACTCCAGTATTCTTGCCTGGAGAATTACATGGACAGAAGAGCCTGCTGGGTTACATAGCCCATGGAGTCACAAAGAGGAAGATATGACTGAGTGACTAATACTTAAAACTTAGCTGAGTTCAGACTTGACTCATAGTAGAACCTCAGTTATTATTTATGAAAGGAGAAATATGGAAGGAAGGAAGAAAGGAAGTGAAAGAGAGAGTGAGGGTGGAGGAAAGATTTAAGAGCTATACACATGAACTTCTTTAAACAACAAGGTCCTGCTATGTAGCACAGGGGACCATATTCAATATCCTATGATAAACTGTAATGAAAAGGAATATCTTAAAAATAATATGTGTGTGTGTATGTATGCATGCATGTATAAATGAGTCACTTTGCTGTTGCAGTAGTAATTAAGACAACATTGTAAGTCAATTGCACTTCAACAATAAACAAATAAAAATATCTTTGTTATTATAGAGGGTGAAGAAATGGTCAGACAGTTAACTGTGAAAAAGGAAACATCTAGGCAACTAACGGCATTTACCTCACACTCTCTTTATGATGGTTTCCTCTCCTTAGTGAAGAAAAAAAAGTCCTTTGGGGAAAAAAAAAGCCCAGACCAATGCTTTTATGATTAACTATTTTTATGATCATATCATATACAATAAATCTTGCAAAGCCAATTTGGGTTGGGTCTGCCTTTCAAAAATAACTCCAGGTGCTCAGAAAGCATTTTGTGTAGAAGCCAAGCTCTTGAGGTGGACCAATGCCATAAGGGTCATGGGGCTTTGGTTTCCTCAAGTAATGGCACTCCCCTGCTTCCTCAGGATTTCTCTTGAGCACATGTCCTGATCTCATTAGAGGAACAGATCCTTGTCTATGTATGGGGAGAGCTGACTAATCCTGAAACATTCCATTTGAGAATGCGTGCCCGGATCTGAACATGTGCCCTTTCTTTCATTGTTTCAAGAAATATGAGTCTTTGCACACATACAATAGCCCACCGCATCCAAGTTTCATATTTTTGGCTCTATCACTCTGAGTCTAAACCTCATACCTTTGTTTATACAAGCTCATATAATCTTCTCATGTTACTGTGTTGATTGAGCTGAAAACATAAATTATATACCTTGCATTTCAGCACCTTTCAAATTAAGGAAACATTGTCCAGTAGACAGATCATGTTCACGGGCTGGGTGATTTGGAGCAGATTCAAATCATCTCAGGATGTTTCAGTGTCTAACTTCTGAAGAATGAAAATTAGTCAGACCTAAGGTCCCAGCTGCTTTCTACGAACTGATGGGCTCAGGCCAAATTCCCTTCAGGCAACTGATGTGCTAAGCTGTCAATAGACAGCTGGTCATTTATCAATGGCCTGAGAAAATAGCAGGCAAATTAGTAATTCAGTTCTTCGTGCTTTAAGACAGTCTGGTATGCAGTAAGGAGACAGTCGGGGCTTCCCAGGTGGCTCGGACGGTAAAAAAATCTGCTGCTCTACAGGAGACACCGCTTCCATCCCTGGGTTGCGAAGAATCCCTGGAGGAGAAAATGGCAACCCACTCCAGTATTCTTGCCTGGAGACTCCCAAGGACAGAGGAGCCTGGCGGGCTGCAGTCTGTGGGGTTGCAAAGAACTGGACGTGACTGAGTGTTTTTCTCTTTCTGACTTCATTCTGTATGACAGACTCTAGGTTCATTCACATTAATGCACATATATGGAATCTATTAAAATGGTACTGAGGAATCTATTTGGAGGGCAGAAATAGAAACACAGACATAGAGAATGGACGTGTGGACACAGTGGGGAAAGGAGATGGTGGGATGTATTGGAGATTGAGATTGACATGTATATACACTACCATGTGTCAGTAGCTAGCTAGTGGGAACTCCCTGTACGGCACAGGGAGCTCAGTGCGGTGCTTTGTGATAACCAGAAGGATGGAATGGGGGGCGGGTGGGAGGGAGGGAGGCTCAAGAGAAAGGGGATATATGTATGCATAGAGCTGACTCACTTTGTTGTGAAGAAACTAGCACAACATTGTAAAGCAATTATACTCCAATTGAAAAAGGAAAGAGAGTCTATGAATCAAGCACTGTGCCTATTGACTGCACTCAGCTCCTAAATGGTTGTTGATTTTGGTCCTTCATACCTCCCATCTTCTCAGATGTGACAACAGAAACCTCTTCTTGAGTCTTGACCTTCATTTTTCCTACTAAATCAGCAACTTAGAGTAAATTCTTGGCTCAATCAACTTCTGGCCACTCAGGAAAAGTGCTGGAGCCCCCAGCCCAGCCAAGAAAGGTCCACCTCTCCCTCCACACCTTGGATCCACAGCTGGGCAAACCTAAGTGACCTTCCTACCAGCCTTTCTGAAAACCCTACTAACCCGTCAATTGTGCATTCCTTCCAGAGTGACTGTGGTCAATTAAATGTAGAAGTTCAAGTTAATACTATAAACAATGAGGCCCTTGAATGAGATTTAAAACCCCCAAGTTCCACTAGTTAATAACAACAATAATAATGATGCCCAATATGCTCTGTGTGTTGTGGACACCCTCCAGAAACGAGAGGGCCCCCACTTACCCCAAATCTGGTTCAGATGTCAAGACTGACAATGTGTACAAACCAAGAAAGCATGTAAAGCTTAATTATTTACACAATAAGGTTTTCCAGGGTAAGTGGAGCAAGCCTCTCAGCCTGGCCTGAAACCGGCTTAAAACAGCAAGGCGAAGAGACTTACTTGAGGTTTCCATTGTGGTTAAGGGTGGGCCTGGGTGAGGATTTCAGAGGCTTATGTAGTTTGGATCTCCCATCAGTTCCAAAAGAGGGACCACCCTGACTTTCTAATTAGCTTGCACAAATGTAAAGCAGAAGAGGGAGAAGGGGAGTAGAGCTTAAGGGCTATCAACAGTCAAATAACAAAACTGGGTTCAGACTGTTTATTACCACGGAGGCAGGTCCTGCACTAAGGACTTTATATGTCAACTCACTGAATTCTTTCCTCAGCTCCATGAAGCAGCTAATTAGCCACGTTTCACCGATGAGGAAGTCATTGCCCAGAGAGGGTGAGACACTTCCCAAGGTCAAACAGTTAGTAGACAGTGCACAGCAAGGACTTGGACCAGTTCTAACAAGTGCTTTGACTTTGGCTTTGACCACACAGACAGAGCAACTGATTCCAACCTGACACCTGGCTCCTAAATGGTTGTTGATTTTGGTCCTTCATACCTCCCATCTTCTCAGATGTGACAACAGAAACCTCTTCTTGAGTCTTGACCTTCATTTTTCCTACTAAATCAGCAACTTAGAGTAAATTCTTGGCTCAATCAACTTCTGGCCACTCAGGAAAAGTGCTGGAGCCCCCAGCCCAGCCAAGAAAGGTCCACCTCTCCCTCCACACCTTGGATCCACAGCTGGGCAAACCTAAGTGACCTTCCTACCAGCCTTTCTGAAAACCCTACTAACCCGTCAATTGTGCATTCCTTCCAGAGTGACTGTGGTCAATTAAATGTAGAAGTTCAAGTTAATACTATAAACAATGAGGCCCTTGAATGAGATTTAAAACCCCCAAGTTCCACTAGTTAATAACAACAATAATAATGATGCCCAATATGCTCTGTGTGTTGTGGACACCCTCCAGAAACGAGAGGGCCCCCACTTACCCCAAATCTGGTTCAGATGTCAAGACTGACAATGTGTACAAACCAAGAAAGCATGTAAAGCTTAATTATTTACACAATAAGGTTTTCCAGGGTAAGTGGAGCAAGCCTCTCAGCCTGGCCTGAAACCGGCTTAAAACAGCAAGGCGAAGAGACTTACTTGAGGTTTCCATTGTGGTTAAGGGTGGGCCTGGGTGAGGATTTCAGAGGCTTATGTAGTTTGGATCTCCCATCAGTTCCAAAAGAGGGACCACCCTGACTTTCTAATTAGCTTGCACAAATGTAAAGCAGAAGAGGGAGAAGGGGAGTAGAGCTTAAGGGCTATCAACAGTCAAATAACAAAACTGGGTTCAGACTGTTTATTACCACGGAGGCAGGTCCTGCACTAAGGACTTTATATGTCAACTCACTGAATTCTTTCCTCAGCTCCATGAAGCAGCTAATTAGCCACGTTTCACCGATGAGGAAGTCATTGCCCAGAGAGGGTGAGACACTTCCCAAGGTCAAACAGTTAGTAGACAGTGCACAGCAAGGACTTGGACCAGTTCTAACAAGTGCTTTGACTTTGGCTTTGACCACACAGACAGAGCAACTGATTCCAACCTGACACCTGGCAACCCCATGCCACCAATTTATATCCTTGTTAGTACATATACTGGGGGCTTCCCAGGTGGTGCAGTGGTAAAGAACCTACCTGCTAGTGCAGGAGACACATGAGATGTGGGTTTGATCCTTGGGTTGGGAAGATCCCCAGGAGTAAGAGATGACAACCCACTCTAGCATCCTTGCCTGGAAAGTTCCACAGAGGACCTTGGTGGACTAGAGTCCATGGGGTGGAAAAGACTTGAAAACAACTGAGCACATGCACACACATAGTGCATATATTGGAGGTTGAAATCATATTCTCAGTAATGAACTTGGTGGATCATAGTCCAGAACTCAGACAGAGAGGTCAAGTGACCAAGCAGGAAGAACATAGGCACTGAAATCAGAGAGCTCTTGGATTGAAGCCTGCCTTCCTCATTTGGGGAGTTCAAGTGAGTTCCTTACCTTCTCTGAGCCTTGGTATCCTAATCCATGAAATGAGAATAAGAACCTTTACCTTAAAAAAGTAATTACAACATTTTTAGAAAATGTTAGATATCGAGTACCTAATGCCCAGTAAACTGGCTATGATTGTCTCTATTTCTAGATGCCTAATGTTATTGTCAATGGGCAATCACTAGGTTGTGCATGGCTCTTTGAGTCCCAGTGAACTGCAGTGCCAGGTTCCCTATCCTCCACTATCTCTTGGAGTTTGCTCAAATTCATGTCCATTGAGTTGGTGGTGTTATCTAACAATCTCATCTTCTGCCAGCCTCTTCTCCCCCTGCCCTCCATCTTCCCCAGCATCAGGGTCTTTTCCAAATGAGTCATCTCTTTGCATCAGGTGGCCAGAGTATTGGAGCTTCAGCTTCAGCTTCAGCCCTTCCAGTTTCCTTCCATATTCAGGGTTGATTTCCTTTGGGATTCACTGTTTTGATCTCCTTCCAATCCAAGAGACTCTCAAGAGTCTTCTCCAGCACCACAATTCAAAATCACCAATTCTTCTTTATGGTCCAACTTTCATATTCTTTCATGGACTACTGGAAAACCATAACTTTGACTTTATGGACATTTTCCAGCAAAAGGATGTCTCTGCTTTTTAATATGCTGTCTAGGTGTGTCTAATATAGCCTGCTAATTAACACACTGAGCAATATAAGAAGAATGATAGAAACTTGTGTTACCCTTTTTTCATGAGCTTTATTGAACATGACTTGGGAATAGGCTGACTGCTGTGCATGCCTACCACATCCCTCTTCGCATTTATTTCCAGGGGAATGTTTACGGGCCAAAAGTATAGCATACTTGCCAACAGAGGACCTTGGTGGACTAGAGTCCATGGGGTGGAAAAGACTTGAAAACAACTGAGCACATGCACACACATAGTGCATATATTGGAGGTTGAAATCATATTCTCAGTAATGAACTTGGTGGATCATAGTCCAGAACTCAGACAGAGAGGTCAAGTGACCAAGCAGGAAGAACATAGGCACTGAAATCAGAGAGCTCTTGGATTGAAGCCTGCCTTCCTCATTTGGGGAGTTCAAGTGAGTTCCTTACCTTCTCTGAGCCTTGGTATCCTAATCCATGAAATGAGAATAAGAACCTTTACCTTAAAAAAGTAATTACAACATTTTTAGAAAATGTTAGATATCGAGTACCTAATGCCCAGTAAACTGGCTATGATTGTCTCTATTTCTAGATGCCTAATGTTATTGTCAATGGGCAATCACTAGGTTGTGCATGGCTCTTTGAGTCCCAGTGAACTGCAGTGCCAGGTTCCCTATCCTCCACTATCTCTTGGAGTTTGCTCAAATTCATGTCCATTGAGTTGGTGGTGTTATCTAACAATCTCATCTTCTGCCAGCCTCTTCTCCCCCTGCCCTCCATCTTCCCCAGCATCAGGGTCTTTTCCAAATGAGTCATCTCTTTGCATCAGGTGGCCAGAGTATTGGAGCTTCAGCTTCAGCTTCAGCCCTTCCAGTTTCCTTCCATATTCAGGGTTGATTTCCTTTGGGATTCACTGTTTTGATCTCCTTCCAATCCAAGAGACTCTCAAGAGTCTTCTCCAGCACCACAATTCAAAATCACCAATTCTTCTTTATGGTCCAACTTTCATATTCTTTCATGGACTACTGGAAAACCATAACTTTGACTTTATGGACATTTTCCAGCAAAAGGATGTCTCTGCTTTTTAATATGCTGTCTAGGTGTGTCTAATATAGCCTGCTAATTAACACACTGAGCAATATAAGAAGAATGATAGAAACTTGTGTTACCCTTTTTTCATGAGCTTTATTGAACATGACTTGGGAATAGGCTGACTGCTGTGCATGCCTAGCACATCCATCTTAGCATTTATTTCCAGGGGAATGTTTACGGGCCAGATGCTGGAAAAATGGCATCAGGTAAGAACAAAAGGATACAGACAGGCTCTCCGAGAGCTATCCGTGAGCTGTGATTTATGCTCCAGCCATGAAGACTCTTTCCCAATTTAATTTTACCCTAATCTGTCCTAATCCAGTTACTGACAAAATTCAGGAGTGGCTTTTGTTCCAAATGGTTTCTCCTTCTCATCCGATAATAACTCCATGGGACAGATTTTATGAGGCTGATCCAATCTAATTCAAAAAGAGAATGTTGACTATTTCATTAAGTTCATGTAAATCACAGAAAGAAATTCCAGGAGAAACTTAACATCAGTAACAACCAAAAATAACACTGGTTTCTCCTCAGAGCAGCTCCTATTCTGAGGTGTGCCTCTCCTTTGGCAGCCTGACTCCCATTTCCTCATGGCTTTCCCCTGTTTCCATGGCTCCACTTAGTTAGATTTCCTGAGATGTTGTTGAACATTAGTGAGGACAAATGACTCAGAGAGCCACCCTACAGGGAGGGGAGAGCTTAAAAAGCCTGGGTATGAAAATGAATATACTCTCCTAATCACAAAAACATGGAGAAATTCTCACTCCTCTCTGAGCCACTGTAACATGGGAATAGCAGTCGCTACCTGTGAAAGAGGAATTGTGTTTTCTCATGCCTGTGGATATTGTGAGGATTAAGAGAGATCTAGAGAGAAAGTTGTCTAGTCATTTGCTTAGCACACAAGCAATGTTTTGTGGTGTACCTCTTTTCCTTGCAAGTGACAGAAGTAGAATTTCTACCATGTCAGAAGGTGGACTTAAAGTTGATTCTATGGCTGTCATAACCAACCATCAGTCTAAGAGTGGGTATGCTGGATGACCTAGAGTCTGTCTTGACTGATGAAGTCAGTACTAAAGGGAGATGATTAAGGCTGTGTGTCTTCTCCATCCTTCACCTCTGTCTGCCTCTTCTTGGCTTGATTTCCACACACAGCCACCTCACATGGTTGACAAGATAGCCACATGGAGCCTTGGCCTCACAGCCTCCCAATTTACAATGCTAATGGAAGAAGGACTTCTTTTCCTGAGGCCCACACATAAATCCCGATGAAGACCCTGATTGTCTCTGCTTGGCTTGTGTTTCCATCTTTGAGCTAATCACTGTGGCCAGGGGGAAATGGTGCTCCCACAACCCAGCATGAAACTGATTAGCATCTCTGATTAGAGGGCAAGAGACACAGACCATGGAGTGGGGAAGAGCAATTTCCCAAAGTAAGAGATGAAGATACCTGAGAAGGAGAGTCAGTGCACAGGAGGCAAACACTTAAAACAGAATCCCCTTGCTAAACAGGTGAATGAAACCGCTAATTGAGAATGTTTCCCTCCATACCCGCCTTCTCCCTAGACAGCTCAAACCCCATCTGGCAGAGTGAGCTAAAGCGAGTATTTGGAGCATGAGCCAAAACCCACAGAACAAACATAATACCCAGTACACGATTTCTGGGAGATTATCTTCAATTTTCTAAGCAGCTCAATACAATTTCTTCAGTGAATTGAATAAATAGAAAAGCAGGTTGCATTTAGTCAGATAAATCATAGGGTGGTGATGTTTCACACCCCCCAATATTTGAAAAGTAGTGACACGTAATTGTCTTGGCTCACAATCTCATGGAAATTCACATAGCGGTTCTGTTCCTCTCCTAAGCAATTTCCTTCCTGACAGGCTTAAGTGAATAAGTGATTGCACCCCTGCTGTCTTCTGGAGAATCTGAGTAAAAAGTGTCTTGGAACAAGGACTGCAATATTAGAACACTGTCTGCTCAGACCCACTGTAAAGACTTACATCCATCCAGTCTCTGATACAAGAGGTTTCCCTGGTGGCTCTGACAGTAAAGAATCTGCCTGTAATGCGGGAGACTTGAGTTCGATCCCTGGATTGGGAAGATCCCCTGGGGAAGTAAATGGCAACTCATTCCAGTATTCTTGCCTGGAAAGTCCCATGGACAGAGGAGTCTAGCAGGCTACAGTCCATTGGTTACAAAGAGTCAGACACGACTAAGCAACTACTACATGCAAAATCTAATGCAAATCTTTATCAAAAATTGTAAGGCTCCTGAATACATAATTTAGATCATGGGTAAAAGCATAATTGTAGCTAAGTGGACAAAAGGATTATCTAATTTATTATGACAAACATGACAGCTGAACCATAAAGGAGACTGAGCTGAAGAATTGATGCTTTTGAATTATGGTGCTGGAGAAAACCCTAGAGAGTCCCTTGAACAGCAAGGAAATCAAACAAGTCAATCCTAAAGGAAGTCAACCCTGAATTTTCATTGGAAGGACTGATACTGAAACTGAAGCTCTAATACTTTGACCGCCTGATGCAAATTGTTGATTCACTGGAAAATCTAGGGAGAAAACCCTGAATATGACAGAAAATGTCCCTTGCTAAACAGGTGAATGAAACCGTTTTGGTTTCCTCCATACCCGCCTTCTCCCTAGACAGCCCCAACCCCCTCTGGCGGAGTGAGCTAAAGCGAGTATTTGGAGCATGAGCCAAAACCCACAGAACAAACATAATACCCAGTACACGATTTCTGGGAGATTATCTTCAATTTTCTAAGCAGCTCAATACAATTTCTTCAGTGAATTGAATAAATAGAAAAGCAGGTTGCATTTAGTCAGATAAATCATAGGGTGGTGATGTTTCACACCCCCCAATATTTGAAAAGTAGTGACACGTAATTGTCTTGGCTCACAATCTCATGGAAATTCACATAGCGGTTCTGTTCCTCTCCTAAGCAATTTCCTTCCTGACAGGCTTAAGTGAATAAGTGATTGCACCCCTGCTGTCTTCTGGAGAATCTGAGTAAAAAGTGTCTTGGAACAAGGACTGCAATATTAGAACACTGTCTGCTCAGACCCACTGTAAAGACTTACATCCATCCAGTCTCTGATACAAGAGGTTTCCCTGGTGGCTCTGACAGTAAAGAATCTGCCTGTAATGCGGGAGACTTGAGTTCGATCCCTGGATTGGGAAGATCCCCTGGGGAAGTAAATGGCAACTCATTCCAGTATTCTTGCCTGGAAAGTCCCATGGACAGAGGAGTCTAGCAGGCTACAGTCCATTGGTTACAAAGAGTCAGACACGACTAAGCAACTACTACATGCAAAATCTAATGCAAATCTTTATCAAAAATTGTAAGGCTCCTGAATACATAATTTAGATCATGGGTAAAAGCATAATTGTAGCTAAGTGGACAAAAGGATTATCTAATTTATTATGACAAACATGACAGCTGAACCATAAAGGAGACTGAGCTGAAGAATTGATGCTTTTGAATTATGGTGCTGGAGAAAACCCTAGAGAGTCCCTTGAACAGCAAGGAAATCAAACAAGTCAATCCTAAAGGAAGTCAACCCTGAATTTTCATTGGAAGGACTGATACTGAAACTGAAGCTCTAATACTTTGACCGCCTGATGCAAATTGTTGATTCACTGGAAAATAGCTTGATGCTGGGAAAGATTGAAGGCAGGAGGAGAAAGCGGCAACAGATGATGAGTTGGTTGGATGGCATTACTGACTCAGTGGACATGACTTTGAGCAAATTCTGGGAGATACTGAGGGACAGAGAAGCCTGTTGTACTGTCGTCCATGCAGTCTCAAAGAGTTGGACTCAATTTAGAGACTGAACAACAAACTTTTGAGAAGTTACGCAACCAATTGGAAAACCACTGTGACTCTTGAGCCCCATGACAGGTGGCTGGATCTTCCATGGCAGATAATGGCTGATGACGTTAATGGAAAAAAGCATCTGTGGGAAGGATGACCGTTGTTCCAGAGAACTTGATTAGCATCATCTGTTTACAGCAGGTCTCTGATGAAAAATGAAGATTGAACCACACCCACATTCTGTCCCTGGAGTGCATCACTCAGGAGCATGAACACACACACGGGCAGTGGGGGAGGGGCTTGCTGTGACAATGGGAGGAAGCCCACATCTCAACACCTGGGATGCATGTGAGGATGGAGCCCAGAGACCAAGATGGGACGAGGAGGAGAGCGTGTGTGTCTCATGTTGTTCATAGTTTTGTTATCGATGACGAGTCACAGATTGACTTTCTCATGATGCTTTTGCACGCTGGGAGCATTTTGGTATGAGCCTTACTTCATTGAAATGGAAAAGGGGGCCTCCAGAAATTAGTCCAGGCCGTCAGCTGTGACTGATGGCTTAGCAGGGATTCTGTGTTATCCAGGTTACCACTGTAATTGGATAAAAGCAAGAGGCGGAGATGATGTCATTTGAGGCCCTGAATTCCCTTCAGCAAGTGAGCGCCAGACAACAGCTTCAGCGAGACATGTTTCAAGATCTTAAGATAGCTTAAATATATAAAGTAACATATGAGCAATGATTTGGTGAAAAAGTCCTCTTACCTGGTAGGTAGTTTGTGAGCATATGCATGCCTGCTCAGTCATACCCAACTCTTTGCAACGCCATGGATTGTAGCCCGCCAGACTCCATGGGGTTCTCCAGACAAGAATACTGGAGCAGCTTGCCATTTCCTTCTTTAGTGGATCTTCCCAGACCAGGGATTGAATCCATGTCTCCTGCATTGGCAGGTGGATTCTTTAACACTGAGTCATAAGGAAAGTCCAAATGCAGGGATATCAGTCTCTCTGCTTTTCTATCATACCTTGTCCCAGAATCACAACTATTTTCAAGTTTAAACTAATTGGCCTACGGATTTCTTTCCTCTCGAGAGATGAAGAATCTGAGATAAGATGAAGCTAAGTGATTTGAAGATAACACTCAATAAATACTGTGTGAGGCTGACAGAAAGCGTGTCTCAAGCTTCCTGCTTTCCCTCCAGAGAATACTCCCATTCTTTCACTATTTTCATCAACTTGTTGCTTAAAGACACTCCATGGTACAATAATATGTGTAAGAATCTTGATTTTCATGATCTGACCCAGAGCAATCCTGTCTCTTGGTCCATTTAGGAATGATGCCTAGAGAAAGGTCCTTCCACTTTTTCATGAACTTAAATTGTCCTCTTCTTTGGAGATCATTCACTCCCGATAAAAGTTCACACTAACTTGGCAACTTAGAGTGGATTCCTGCCTCAGCCAACCACTCTGGGAAAATGCCTCAGTCAGCCCAGAAGCATCCACCTCCCCCCACCCCTGGGTCCAGACTTGTCCCACCTGGACAATGGAACCAGAGACAACCCAACAAAAAGCCGGTTGCCCAGAGAAGATGGTGTGACCTCAGTCCACACCTGCCCCCTTCCCCACCTTCTGCAGATCAGCAAAAGGCATATACTGAGTGGAGGAGCCTTGTACCATGGCCAAAACCATGCCCTGAGTGTGCCTGGCTCACTCAGGACCATGGACATCTCCAGGTTCACAGATGGCTCTGCTAGGGAAGCGCAGAACCTGGTTCTGGTTTTCTTGGACTGTGTTCCTTGCAAAGTTAAAAAAGTCACTTTCCCTCATCTTATTTGAGATGCGCTGGACACCCAGATTAAGTGAAGAATTCTAGTCTCTACTAAACCGTCCATGTGTTTAGCTCTTTTTTTTTTTTCTTTTTTTTTTTTTTTCCTGCGGGCCACTTCTATTGGTCTTTCATTTATCCATTTTCATCCATCTTTGTTCTTTGGCTCCTGTGGTCCTCCCATCATGGTGGCCTCTGTTGTCCCAGAGCGCCGGCTCTGGGCACATTGCGCTCCAGAGCTCCGGCTCGGTGATTGGACACATCGGTCCAGCCGCTCCGCGGCATGTGGGATCTTCCCAGCCCAGGGATCGAACCGGCGCCCCTTGCACTGCAAGGTGGTGTCCTTACCCACTGGACCACCAGGGGAAGCCCGCATGTGTTTAGCTCTTAAAAGAAATACTCAGGAGTGAAAAGGAGTCAGAGGTGAGGGAACCTTCTATATCATTATATCAGCACTCCATTAATTGCCTTTTGAGCAATATTCTTTATTATGGCTGGTGCAAATGCTAAGAAGTCGGCCTCAGGCCAAATAACTGTTCCACTTGGAAATTTAAAAACCTCTAGACAAAATAGACATTTCAAAATCCACTGATTTAAATACATACCAAATGCGTGTGCTCAGCCGTGTTAGTCATAGTCCTCTATGTGACTCTATGAGCTGCAGCCCCTCAGGGTCCTCTGTCCATCGGATGATTACTAGAGGGGGTTGCCGTGCCCTCCTCCCAGCTCAGGGATCGAACCCAGGTCTCCTACATCTCCTGCACTGCAGGCAGATTCTTTACTGATGAGCCACTGAGGAAGCCCCATTTAGTGAGCTTTGTTTCACCTTTACTAGGAACCAGGCACTGTTCTAAGAACTGAGGTCACAGCGGTGAAGAAAATGGAGCAGGAGCAAAAGTCTTTACCTTTAGACAGCTGCTTAGTCCTCACAGGGTGCCTCAGTTTCCTCATCGGTGACATAGCAGCAAGGACTGAACTTGCTACTCAGAGTTGTAAAGGAAATCAGTTGTTAAATATGAAACACTTCAAAAAGCATCTGGCACAGAATAGGAACTACATAAGGATTTGCCATCTAAACAATAGCTGTTGGTATTATTGATTACTACCTTTTCTACCTCTGGCATCAGTAACAGAGCTAACTGTGGGAACTGTTATCTTTTACAAAGGGGCTGAGTAATTTCATTAAAATGACACAGTAAAGGCAGAGCTAGAATTTGAGCATAATCTGTCTCCAGAACTGATATATCCAATACTTACCCACTATAAACATCCCTAGCTCCTTCTTCACCTGACCTTGAGAAAAATTTATTTTATATACAATGACTAGTATAAGCAATTAAATCATATAGTTCCTTCTCCACAGTCATTTGAGTTCTTTTCTGTTTGTTTTGTTTGTTTTTTATTCGACTTTTTCTCTTTTTTTTTGTCGATTTTTTTTTAAATTCTTTATTTTAAAGGTTTTACAGAGTTTTGTTGTTCACAGACATGTATATTCCCAGATCAGTCATACGCATATCCCTGGTCCCCACCCCCTGGTTCCTCCCCTCCCACCCCTCCGGACCATTGCCCCATGCCATTGTGAGCACTGCTATTCCTTTAGCACAATGACAATAACTATCTTTTCCACACATGACAGTATAGGTTTCCATGTTACTCCCTCCATGCCTCCCCCTCCCTGTTTCTTCCCCACAATGTCCCTATGTCTATGCTCTGTCTGTTTTTCCATGAGTTCCCTGCATGTGTTATCAAGACCGTTCTACTAGATTCCATATATGTGTGTTAGTATACTGTATTTGTCTTTCTCTTTTTGACTTACTTCACTTTTTATGATAGGTTCTAGAGCCAGCCACTTCATTAGGACTGAGTCTTCTGCATTTCTTTTAACAGCTGAGTAGTATTCCATTGTATATATGTACCAGAGCTTCTGTATCCATTCATTCATCGATGGACATCTAGGTTGCTTCCATGTTCTGGCTATTGTATAGAGAGCTGCAATGAACACTGGGGTACAGGTGCTTCTTTCAGTTTGGATTTCATCAGGATATAGGCCTAATAGTGGAATTGCTGGGTCATAGGGTGCTTCTATTTTTAGTTTTTTTTTTTTTTTAAGATTTATTTATTTATTTGGGGGTGGGGAGGGAGGGGAGCAGGCGGGCTACTTCTATTGGTCTTTAATTTGTCTATTTTCATCCATCTTTGTTCTTTGGCCCCTGTGGGCCTCCCATCATGGTGGCGTCTGTTGTCGCGGAACACCTGCTCTGGGCGCATGCGCTCCAGAGCTCCGGCTCGGTGATTGGACACATGGGTCCAGCCGCTCCACGGCACGTGGGATCTTCCCAGGCCAGGGACCGAACCGGCGCCTCCTGCACTGCAAGGTGTCCTTCCCCACTGGACCACCAGAGAAGCCCTATTTTTAGTTTTGTAAGGAATCTCCATACTGTCTTCCGTAGAGGCTGAATCAATTTACATTCCCACCAGCAATGCAAGAGGGTTCCCTTTTCTCCGCACCCTCTCCAGCATTTATTGTCTGTCGATTTATTGATGATGGCCATTCATTTGAGTTCTTAATAAATGGTTTTTCCTGATTTTTTCACTGATGAATGATAGACTTAGGACTTGCTGTTGCTCAGTTGTGTCCAACTCTTCGCGACCCTATGGACTGCAACACACTAGGGTTCCTTGTCCTTCACCGTCTCCTAGAGTTTGTTCAAACTGTGTCCATTGAGTCAACGATGCTACCTAACCATCTCATCCTCTGCCACCTCCTTCTTCCCCGCCCTCAATCTTTCCCAGGATCAGGGTCTTTCCCAATGGATCGGCTTTTCACGTCAAGTGGCCAAAGTACTGGATCTTCCAATGAACATTCAGGACTGATTTCCTTTAAGATTGACTGGTTTGATCTCTTTGAATTAGCAGAGCCTTTGGAATTTTCACTCCCAGGCTGACCTCATTAGCCCTGTTTATGGACTAAGCAGTATAGACAATGTTATATCTGTAAAACAAGGATAGAAGGTTGTATAGTATGAGGCAGCTTGCTTTGATTACACATTTTGGACCACAGAAGCCTGTACGGTAGCGATTTTATTAAGTGTTTTAATATGAACCAGTGAAACCGTTTTGGAATTCCAAAGTACAGACAGCGATTTTTTTTTTCTTTCTTGAATTGTGACTTTTAGAAGTCTGAAAATCTGTTGTTCTTTCTCTCCGCCAGTAAGAAATGGTATAAACCGTTTGTCTAAAGACAATTTGAAATCCCACCATATTGGAAATTATTCATTCTCTGATAAAAGGGACAAATAAGACAAATGATCAATATATTTTGTGTTCTGCTGTTTCTCAAAGATTGAAGTTCAAAGTTAAAGCAGAAAACTTCAGGGGGAAGAATATGCAAAATATATGAGAGGAAAGTCAAAAGATGAAGAGGGGGGATGGGTTAATAAAATCTATGCCAGGCAGGAAATTAACGTAGACATATTTTATTTAAGTTTTTTGAGTTTCTGTTTGGGTTGAATTCTAACAGCTTTCAACTTTTTCAAAAACATCTAAAGATATTTCTTCCAGAGAGAGATGCTTGGTGTGAACACAGGAATTCAGTGAGATCCATTAATTATTTCAGTTCCTGAAGTCCTTGTTAAAGTGTCAGATTCTTCTGGTAAATGAGACTGTCCTCCTGCTTAGAATGTACTTTATTGTAACTATCCATTCCTTGACCATATCTGAACCAGGCTGAATCAGAAGCCCAGGTGCAGGGGTGGAGGGGGGGGAGGAGCTCTTATTTTCAACAAAATCTCAGATGATGCTGAGGCAGGCAATGGTACTCTATTTCAAGCTTTCTTCACTGGTCTAGTGGCCTATTCTTTGAATGGGAACGCTGAGAACAAGAAAAGGCAAATAACTTCTCCGAAATTTTTATGGTAAAATATACAGAAAATTCACCATTTTCCATGGTAAATTCACCATTTGCCAGAGTGAATTTAGTACATTCGCTCTGATGTCTGACCACTGTGCTGCGTGTGCTAAGTCGCTTCCCCCCGCATCTGACACTTTACAACCCCGTGGACTGTAACCCACCAGGCTTCTCTGTCCATGGGATTCTCCAGGCAAGAATACTTCCTGGATCACCACCCAGGAAGGCCTGCCATCCATCTCCAGAACATTTTCATCGTTTCCAACTGAAGCTCCATAACTACACAACAACTCCCCATTCCTGGGACTCCCCAGGTGGTTCCAGTGGTAAAGAATCCACCTGCCAATGCAGTAGAAGCAAGAGATGCGGGTTCAATCCCCAGGTCAGGAAGACCCCTGGAGAAGGAAATGGCCCCCGTATTCTTGCCTGGAGAATTCCATGGACAGAGGAGGTTCATGGTCAAGAGTGCCAATCCCTCGTTCTTTCTAAAGACAATTTGAAATCCCACCATATTGGAAATTATTCATTCTCTGATAAAAGGGACAAATAAGACAAATGATCAATATATTTTGTGTTCTGCTGTTTCTCAAAGATTGAAGTTCAAAGTTAAAGCAGAAAACTTCAGGGGGAAGAATATGCAAAATATATGAGAGGAAAGTCAAAAGATGAAGAGGGGGGATGGGTTAATAAAATCTATGCCAGGCAGGAAATTAACGTAGACATATTTTATTTAAGTTTTTTGAGTTTCTGTTTGGGTTGAATTCTAACAGCTTTCAACTTTTTCAAAAACATCTAAAGATATTTCTTCCAGAGAGAGATGCTTGGTGTGAACACAGGAATTCAGTGAGATCCATTAATTATTTCAGTTCCTGAAGTCCTTGTTAAAGTGTCAGATTCTTCTGGTAAATGAGACTGTCCTCCTGCTTAGAATGTACTTTATTGTAACTATCCATTCCTTGACCATATCTGAACCAGGCTGAATCAGAAGCCCAGGTGCAGGGGTGGAGGGGGGGGAGGAGCTCTTATTTTCAACAAAATCTCAGATGATGCTGAGGCAGGCAATGGTACTCTATTTCAAGCTTTCTTCACTGGTCTAGTGGCCTATTCTTTGAATGGGAACGCTGAGAACAAGAAAAGGCAAATAACTTCTCCGAAATTTTTATGGTAAAATATACAGAAAATTCACCATTTTCCATGGTAAATTCACCATTTGCCAGAGTGAATTTAGTACATTCGCTCTGATGTCTGACCACTGTGCTGCGTGTGCTAAGTCGCTTCCCCCCGCATCTGACACTTTACAACCCCGTGGACTGTAACCCACCAGGCTTCTCTGTCCATGGGATTCTCCAGGCAAGAATACTTCCTGGATCACCACCCAGGAAGGCCTGCCATCCATCTCCAGAACATTTTCATCGTTTCCAACTGAAGCTCCATAACTACACAACAACTCCCCATTCCTGGGACTCCCCAGGTGGTTCCAGTGGTAAAGAATCCACCTGCCAATGCAGTAGAAGCAAGAGATGCGGGTTCAATCCCCAGGTCAGGAAGACCCCCTGGAGAAGGAAATGGCAATCCACTCCAGTATTCTTGCCTGGAGAATTCCATGGACAGAGGAGTTTGGTGGGCCCCCGTCAGTGGGGTTACAAAGAGTTGAACACAATCCCTCGCTTCCTTGGGCCCTAGTGACTCTCTATTTTCTGTCTCTGTGAATTTAACTATTTCAAGTACCACCTGTGATTGGAATCATAAAATATGTACCCTTTTCTGTATGGCTTCTTTCATTTAGCATAATACCTTCAAGATTCATCCATGTAACAGGTACAAATTTTATTTGTTTTTAAATCTGAATCGTATCTCATTACATAAATATATATATATATATTTATTGCATATATATATATATATATATATATATATATACATATATATATATATCACATTTTGTTTATCCAGGCATCCATCGATGGACATTGACTTGGAATTCTTCAACTTCTTGGACCAAGGGGATGACGTTTCACTTAGATATCTTTATTCTCCCATCCTCTTCATAGGGTTACTAGATTTAACAAATAAAAATGCTTAGCTGAATTTCAGGTGAAAAAACACATGTACATTTTGACCGTAAGTATGCCCTATACACTGTTTGAGACATACTAAAAGTTATTCATCGTTTATCTGAAATTCAAATGTAACCGTGTGTCTTATATTTTATTTGGCAGCCCCCTGGTCTACAATCAATAAAACCATAAGTCAGGGGCTTCCCTGGTTGCTCAATGGTGAAGAGTTCACCTGCCAATGCAGGAGACATGGGTTCAATCCCTGGTCCGGGAGGATTCCGTGTGCTGCAGAGCAACTAAGCCCACTGTGAGCCACAACCACTGAACCTGTGCTCTAGACCCTCGGAACCGCAACTACTGAGCCCATGTTCCACAACTCCTGAAGCCCATGTGCTTTAGAACCCGAGTTCTACAACAAGAGAAGTCACTGCAACAAGAAGCCTGCTCACCTCAACTAGAGAGTGGCCCCTGCTCCCTGCAACTAGAGAAGAGCCTCCCAGGTGGTTCCAGTGGTAAAGAATCCACCTGCCAATGCAGTAGAAGCAAGAGATGCGGGTTCAATCCCCAGGTCAGGAAGACCCCCTGGAGAAGGAAATGGCAATCCACTCCAGTATTCTTGCCTGGAGAATTCCATGGACAGAGGAGTTTGGTGGGCCCCCGTCAGTGGGGTTACAAAGAGTTGAACACAATCCCTCGCTTCCTTGGGCCCTAGTGACTCTCTATTTTCTGTCTCTGTGAATTTAACTATTTCAAGTACCACCTGTGATTGGAATCATAAAATATGTACCCTTTTCTGTATGGCTTCTTTCATTTAGCATAATACCTTCAAGATTCATCCATGTAACAGGTACAAATTTTATTTGTTTTTAAATCTGAATCGTATCTCATTACATAAATATATATATATATATTTATTGCATATATATATATATATATATATATATATATACATATATATATATATCACATTTTGTTTATCCAGGCATCCATCGATGGACATTGACTTGGAATTCTTCAACTTCTTGGACCAAGGGGATGACGTTTCACTTAGATATCTTTATTCTCCCATCCTCTTCATAGGGTTACTAGATTTAACAAATAAAAATGCTTAGCTGAATTTCAGGTGAAAAAACACATGTACATTTTGACCGTAAGTATGCCCTATACACTGTTTGAGACATACTAAAAGTTATTCATCGTTTATCTGAAATTCAAATGTAACCGTGTGTCTTATATTTTATTTGGCAGCCCCCTGGTCTACAATCAATAAAACCATAAGTCAGGGGCTTCCCTGGTTGCTCAATGGTGAAGAGTTCACCTGCCAATGCAGGAGACATGGGTTCAATCCCTGGTCCGGGAGGATTCCGTGTGCTGCAGAGCAACTAAGCCCACTGTGAGCCACAACCACTGAACCTGTGCTCTAGACCCTCGGAACCGCAACTACTGAGCCCATGTTCCACAACTCCTGAAGCCCATGTGCTTTAGAACCCGAGTTCTACAACAAGAGAAGTCACTGCAACAAGAAGCCTGCTCACCTCAACTAGAGAGTGGCCCCTGCTCCCTGCAACTAGAGAAGAGCCTGTGGCAGCAGCGAAAACCCAGAATAAACACAGATTAATTAATTAATTAATTTTAAAAAACATAGGTCAAAATATTCCTATCTACCTGGAACCTTGAGTTGCCAGAATTCTTGTTTCAGAAACTTCTCCTCAGCAAGATTAATGTACAGCACACAAAAGCACAGTATCCATGAGTAATCTTTGCACACATCTTCCCTGGTTCCAAAGGTTTGTTTGGTATGTCACACCATCCCCTCTGCCCTGCAACACCATCTCTGTTTTCTAGATGAGGAAACTGAAACTTGCACCTGGGGAGCTCCTGAACTCAAACAGGTGGTTCAAACCAGAGGCTTGGCTCAAAACCAAGGCTCCCAGACTTAAAAGCCAGTGCATGTTTAATTTTGCTTTTCACTTTAAGTATAGACAGACCTAAATATAGACAGACTTTGGAAGAACAAGTATACTCATTCACTGCTGGAGGAAATACCAAGCGATACAACTCCTAGAGAGAGGAGTCTGGTAATACTTAACAAAACAATCTAAACATAAAGCATGTGTCCATCCACCCAGCCATCCCACATTTAGGAATTTACTCCCAATATACTCTTTCAACAGTATGAAAAAATATATGCATGCAATTTCTTGACCTTATTTAGAATTAAAAATTCTGGACACTACTTAAATATCCAAATATAAGATACTGGTTGAATAAACTGTAAGATACAAATGACTAAAAGTTATTCATCGTTTATCTGAAATTCAAATGTAACCGTGTGTCTTATATTTTATTTGGCAGCCCCCTGGTCTACAATCAATAAAACCATAAGTCAGGGGCTTCCCTGGTTGCTCAATGGTGAAGAGTTCACCTGCCAATGCAGGAGACATGGGTTCAATCCCTGGTCCGGGAGGATTCCGTGTGCTGCAGAGCAACTAAGCCCACTGTGAGCCACAACCACTGAACCTGTGCTCTAGACCCTCGGAACCGCAACTACTGAGCCCATGTTCCACAACTCCTGAAGCCCATGTGCTTTAGAACCCGAGTTCTACAACAAGAGAAGTCACTGCAACAAGAAGCCTGCTCACCTCAACTAGAGAGTGGCCCCTGCTCCCTGCAACTAGAGAAGAGCCTGTGGCAGCAGCGAAAACCCAGAATAAACACAGATTAATTAATTAATTAATTTTAAAAAACATAGGTCAAAATATTCCTATCTACCTGGAACCTTGAGTTGCCAGAATTCTTGTTTCAGAAACTTCTCCTCAGCAAGATTAATGTACAGCACACAAAAGCACAGTATCCATGAGTAATCTTTGCACACATCTTCCCTGGTTCCAAAGGTTTGTTTGGTATGTCACACCATCCCCTCTGCCCTGCAACACCATCTCTGTTTTCTAGATGAGGAAACTGAAACTTGCACCTGGGGAGCTCCTGAACTCAAACAGGTGGTTCAAACCAGAGGCTTGGCTCAAAACCAAGGCTCCCAGACTTAAAAGCCAGTGCATGTTTAATTTTGCTTTTCACTTTAAGTATAGACAGACCTAAATATAGACAGACTTTGGAAGAACAAGTATACTCATTCACTGCTGGAGGAAATACCAAGCGATACAACTCCTAGAGAGAGGAGTCTGGTAATACTTAACAAAACAATCTAAACATAAAGCATGTGTCCATCCACCCAGCCATCCCACATTTAGGAATTTACTCCCAATATACTCTTTCAACAGTATGAAAAAATATATGCATGCAATTTCTTGACCTTATTTAGAATTAAAAATTCTGGACACTACTTAAATATCCAAATATAAGATACTGGTTGAATAAACTGTAAGATACAGATACAGTGGAGTACTATGCTGCTGCAAAAAAGAATGAGGAGGCACTCTAAGAACTGATATGAATGATTTCCAGAAAATAATGTTAAAGGATGAAAGTAACATGCAAAAATTATATTTTGTGCAAAAAAGAAGAGGGATTAAGAAACATATATCTGCTTATCTTTACAAAAAGAAACCCAGGAAGGATAAAGCAGAGAATCCTGATGTGAAGTGTGGGAGAGCAAGGTGGAGGAAATCCAGGAACAAGAGACACTCCTCCGAGTCCACTTTCTACATAGATTTGACTTTCAGAGTTAAGTTCATTTTCTACATATTTTAAAAATAATCTTAAGTCAATGAGGATGGGATGGAGGTAAGAAAACCTAAAACAGAAAACAAAGTAAAATAAATAAAGCTAAACATATTTAACATGAATACCAAAACCCTACTGGTGAGGTAGGGAGGCTGTATAACTAATTTGAGTCACTATGACACAGTTATGTCACGGTCTTGTCCAGACTTGAGGCCTGGGGGAAAACTGAATTCCTCCTCGTAGGTTTGCTTTGCTCAATGGTATGAGTAAATGCATTTTAAAATTACTTTTTAGATGCATAATAGGACTGAGCAAGTGACTAGTGTCATTGAGGCTGTTGGTAGCCAGGGTTCCAAGAAAGAAAGGACATTTAAATATGGAACAGGGATTGGCTGAAGTAGATAGATAGGGTATGTATATAGAAGGGAATATTAATCAGCCATAAAAAAAGAATGAAATCTTGCCACTTACAACAGTATGGACAGATCTAGAGAAGATCGGATAAGTGAAATAAGTCAGACAGAGAAAGATAAACACTATAGAGTATCTCTTGTATATGAAGCCTAAAAAGTAGTAGGAATAAATTTATATACAGAGCAGAAATAGAGTTCACGGACATGAACAACAAATTTATGGTAACCAAAAGGGAGAGGAAGAGGAGAAGGGCAAATTAGGAATATGAAAAAAAAAAATAGACAAGCACCACTTGATACAACAGTAAAAAACATGTGACCTTATTTAGAATTAAAAATTCTGGACACTACTTAAATATCCAAATATAAGATACTGGTTGAATAAACTGTAAGATACAGATACAGTGGAGTACTATGCTGCTGCAAAAAAGAATGAGGAGGCACTCTAAGAACTGATATGAATGATTTCCAGAAAATAATGTTAAAGGATGAAAGTAACATGCAAAAATTATATTTTGTGCAAAAAAGAAGAGGGATTAAGAAACATATATCTGCTTATCTTTACAAAAAGAAACCCAGGAAGGATAAAGCAGAGAATCCTGATGTGAAGTGTGGGAGAGCAAGGTGGAGGAAATCCAGGAACAAGAGACACTCCTCCGAGTCCACTTTCTACATAGATTTGACTTTCAGAGTTAAGTTCATTTTCTACATATTTTAAAAATAATCTTAAGTCAATGAGGATGGGATGGAGGTAAGAAAACCTAAAACAGAAAACAAAGTAAAATAAATAAAGCTAAACATATTTAACATGAATACCAAAACCCTACTGGTGAGGTAGGGAGGCTGTATAACTAATTTGAGTCACTATGACACAGTTATGTCACGGTCTTGTCCAGACTTGAGGCCTGGGGGAAAACTGAATTCCTCCTCGTAGGTTTGCTTTGCTCAATGGTATGAGTAAATGCATTTTAAAATTACTTTTTAGATGCATAATAGGACTGAGCAAGTGACTAGTGTCATTGAGGCTGTTGGTAGCCAGGGTTCCAAGAAAGAAAGGACATTTAAATATGGAACAGGGATTGGCTGAAGTAGATAGATAGGGTATGTATATAGAAGGGAATATTAATCAGCCATAAAAAAAGAATGAAATCTTGCCACTTACAACAGTATGGACAGATCTAGAGAAGATCGGATAAGTGAAATAAGTCAGACAGAGAAAGATAAACACTATAGAGTATCTCTTGTATATGAAGCCTAAAAAGTAGTAGGAATAAATTTATATACAGAGCAGAAATAGAGTTCACGGACATGAACAACAAATTTATGGTAACCAAAAGGGAGAGGAAGAGGAGAAGGGCAAATTAGGAATATGATATTAACAAATATAAACTACCATACATAAGATAGACAAGAAATAAAAATTACTGTATAGCACAGAGAAGGATACTCAATATCCAGTAATAACCTATAAGGGAATATAATCTACAGAAAAATGAATCACTATGCTGCACATCTGAAACTAATACTTACAATCAACCATATTTCCATTTTTAAATTAAATATACATAAATATGGAATGGGCAAAAGCAAAAACCACCACCCAGAGAGAGTCAGCGCTTTCAGTCAGTGCACACTCATGAGTCCCCACAACTGTACGTGTGTGTGTAGGCATGTGACTGCGCACATGTCTGCGTATGTGCTGTATGTCAGGGGTGTGCCAGAGGCAGCTGTGCTGGCTCACGAGACATCATTTTTCAACTTCCAGACACTCTGTGAGCCCACTGCTAATACAGTTATTAAAAACAGATCATATAAACTTAAAACTAAATAAATTACATTAAAAATAAAGGTATGAAATATGGGAAACTCCTAACACCTTCATTATTGTGCTACATTTTACTCTGTGCTCTTGATGTTAGTGACAGCCATTGCTAAACTCTTCCCAACTCCACAGTCAATGATGACATCACACCACTTATCAGTCACTCGGTTGTGTCCAACTCTGCAGCCCCATAGACTGTAGCTCAGCAGGCTCCTCTGTCCATGGGATTCTCCAGGCAAGAATACTGGAGTGGGTAGCCATTTCCTTCTCCAGGGATCTTCCTGATCCAGGGATGGAAACACAATCTTCCACATTGTAAGCAGACTCTTTACCATCTGAGCCACTAGGGAAACAGGGCTGCTTTCAAAGTCCATTCTCAAATGTCTGTGCTCTTAAAGGTGGTTTTGGGGGCCCATCCAGGGACTCACAGTACAGGCTGGAAGAGTTTTCAGTCTCCAGAAGCACCAGGTGAGACCATCAGTGCCTTCCTCTTCCTTTTCCACTCTGAATCTCTCAGCTCCAGCCATTTTACTGCTCTTCAACTTGATTCCCACATTCTACTTTCTTAATTTCCATATTCATCCCATGCATCTGGTCAAGTCGGGAAATCTGATGGGAAAGTAAATAACTTGGCCCTTGGGTCTGATGCACCTTGCATCACATTAGCAACCTGAAACTGCCTGCAGTGGCAGTATTTATGTCACTGAAATCAATAATCACTAAAACGTGAAGTCTTGTTTGTTTGTTTGTTTGTGAATCTGGTTCCTAAATATGTACCAGGACACACTGAATGTGTGTGTATGTAAGTATGCATTCATTTTTTTTCCTGTTCTTATTACTGCAACTTTAAAAATACATATCTAAGAACTGGTGGAATACAGTCTTTGTTCACCTTGCCCTTTATCATGGTTTGCCCTAGTCCTTTGGAACACTCATTCTGGAAAAGCAGATCTTTGCTTATTTGGGGAGTTGCTTTAATTAAAGCCTAGGGCAGAACCTGCAATGAGATGGGTGGTTGATAACCACTTGCCAAATGAGTGAAAAAACGAGTAAGTGACTAATGATTCTCATTTAAAAGTTCAAAGGGATCCCTGATTTGTTACAGTTATATCAAGATAAGCCTACCAAAGAATTCCAAGCTTCTAGCCAAATGTGAGCTTAGCAGACTGCTCTCTCCCACACTCTAAATAGAATGTCATATGAATTTACAGGCTTCCACGCTCAAACTGGTGTCTCCTAACCTCTCTCCACCAATGCTGGAGAGACTAGGTACACGGCCCTGTTGTGACCACTGCCAAATCCCTAGCTCTGTGTTATTAGGCCCTTAATTATGAAAATGGAATTTCTTCCAGAAATTCTTTCAAAGAATGAAATTGAGCCTTTGCCCTTTTGGGATCAGCACCTTATTATTCCTATCAGGACTTACATGCACAGCCGTCATCCCTTACTTAACATCTACGTGACTTCAAGGAAGTCAAGGAAAGTTATTCAAAGAAAACAAAAAGTTGAAAACCCAAGTATTCCAATCGAATCAATAATATTTTTGAAATCAAAGAGATTACTCATTGAAGACCAAAACTGGTCAAAGGACAAGTCAGCTGGCTGGAGAGCTGGCCAGGTCAGGTAACACAGGAGGCCTGCCTTACTGCTCTTCAACTTGATTCCACATTCTACTTTCTTAATTTCCAGATTCATCCCATGCATCTGGTCAAGTCGGGAAATCTGATGGGAAAGTAAATAACTTGGCCCTTGGGTCTGATGCACCTTGCATCACATTAGCAACCTGAAACTGCCTGCAGTGGCAGTATTTATGTCACTGAAATCAATAATCACTAAAACGTGAAGTCTTGTTTGTTTGTTTGTTTGTGAATCTGGTTCCTAAATATGTACCAGGACACACTGAATGTGTGTGTATGTAAGTATGCATTCATTTTTTTTCCTGTTCTTATTACTGCAACTTTAAAAATACATATCTAAGAACTGGTGGAATACAGTCTTTGTTCACCTTGCCCTTTATCATGGTTTGCCCTAGTCCTTTGGAACACTCATTCTGGAAAAGCAGATCTTTGCTTATTTGGGGAGTTGCTTTAATTAAAGCCTAGGGCAGAACCTGCAATGAGATGGGTGGTTGATAACCACTTGCCAAATGAGTGAAAAAACGAGTAAGTGACTAATGATTCTCATTTAAAAGTTCAAAGGGATCCCTGATTTGTTACAGTTATATCAAGATAAGCCTACCAAAGAATTCCAAGCTTCTAGCCAAATGTGAGCTTAGCAGACTGCTCTCTCCCACACTCTAAATAGAATGTCATATGAATTTACAGGCTTCCACGCTCAAACTGGTGTCTCCTAACCTCTCTCCACCAATGCTGGAGAGACTAGGTACACGGCCCTGTTGTGACCACTGCCAAATCCCTAGCTCTGTGTTATTAGGCCCTTAATTATGAAAATGGAATTTCTTCCAGAAATTCTTTCAAAGAATGAAATTGAGCCTTTGCCCTTTTGGGATCAGCACCTTATTATTCCTATCAGGACTTACATGCACAGCCGTCATCCCTTACTTAACATCTACGTGACTTCAAGGAAGTCAAGGAAAGTTATTCAAAGAAAACAAAAAGTTGAAAACCCAAGTATTCCAATCGAATCAATAATATTTTTGAAATCAAAGAGATTACTCATTGAAGACCAAAACTGGTCAAAGGACAAGTCAGCTGGCTGGAGAGCTGGCCAGGTCAGGTAACACAGGAGGCCTGCCTTACGATGCGATGGTCCATGGTCTGCTTAGGAATTTAGCTTTCTCTGGACATGGGCTCCATGGCAAACCTGAACTGTCCATCTCTAGCCATTGTTGTGGGCTCCTTCCCTCTTTGAATATGGCTCTGACCTCTGAATACTTTTTCCTGCAGCTTCCTTTGCAAACTCTTCAAAATCTTATGTCCTCTCCCGTATCCAGGGGCCTTCATCCAGGGCTTATATCCTGAACTTCTCTCCATCTGAGATAGGCCCCAGTCGCCACACTCCACTCCACGTCATAGGTTCCTCTCTCTTTTCCACTTGGGCTCTAGCTGGTGGTTTTCCAGTTTCCCCAGGGAAAGGGACCACGAACTCTTAGAGCCTTATGACCAGGAAGGATGGAACTGTTTTGGCTCTGCAGATGGAGATAGGAACATTGTGTCCTCAAGAACTTGACCTGCAGATGTGCTTGGTTGGGCTCCTCACTTCCATGGAGGAGCCTTGACTCTGCACTCTCCTGTACACAGCCAGCTCAGTCACTTATCTTCTGGCCCCCAAAAGCTAGAGTGTGACCCTGTCTGGGATATGTACAATTAAATGGGCCTCACCACCAGGAGGATTGATTTCTTCTGAAAATTCTTGTCTGGTGTGCATTAAAAATTTATAATCCTGCTCCTTGTGTAACTGACCTCATCTCTTAATAGCCTTAACTATGTTGTGCATTAGTTGGTCCCGATCCTCCTTGCCAACTCGACCCCCTCCTTCCTGCCCTGAGTCACATTGCAGTGGTTCCAGCGCTGAAGGGCTCCGTGCCCCAGGAGCTTCTCTCTGGTCAGTAGGCTTCTCTACCTACCACAGGCGTGAAAATCAAAGAAGAGCTTCTGTGACCTTTTGACACCAGTGATTCTTTGCAACTTGCTGGATGGCACTGATAGGACAGCGAGACGGGTACTGCAGAGATAGAAGGATGATCCTGGGACCAGACAGACCAGGCTCTGCATTTGGCTCCCTGGGAAGATTGGCATAGAGAAGCCTCAAGTTTTAGTGCCTCCACAGTTTCATATCTAAAAATTTATGGTCAAAGGACAAGTCAGCTGGCTGGAGAGCTGGCCAGGTCAGGTAACACAGGAGGCCTGCCTTACGATGCGATGGTCCATGGTCTGCTTAGGAATTTAGCTTTCTCTGGACATGGGCTCCATGGCAAACCTGAACTGTCCATCTCTAGCCATTGTTGTGGGCTCCTTCCCTCTTTGAATATGGCTCTGACCTCTGAATACTTTTTCCTGCAGCTTCCTTTGCAAACTCTTCAAAATCTTATGTCCTCTCCCGTATCCAGGGGCCTTCATCCAGGGCTTATATCCTGAACTTCTCTCCATCTGAGATAGGCCCCAGTCGCCACACTCCACTCCACGTCATAGGTTCCTCTCTCTTTTCCACTTGGGCTCTAGCTGGTGGTTTTCCAGTTTCCCCAGGGAAAGGGACCACGAACTCTTAGAGCCTTATGACCAGGAAGGATGGAACTGTTTTGGCTCTGCAGATGGAGATAGGAACATTGTGTCCTCAAGAACTTGACCTGCAGATGTGCTTGGTTGGGCTCCTCACTTCCATGGAGGAGCCTTGACTCTGCACTCTCCTGTACACAGCCAGCTCAGTCACTTATCTTCTGGCCCCCAAAAGCTAGAGTGTGACCCTGTCTGGGATATGTACAATTAAATGGGCCTCACCACCAGGAGGATTGATTTCTTCTGAAAATTCTTGTCTGGTGTGCATTAAAAATTTATAATCCTGCTCCTTGTGTAACTGACCTCATCTCTTAATAGCCTTAACTATGTTGTGCATTAGTTGGTCCCGATCCTCCTTGCCAACTCGACCCCCTCCTTCCTGCCCTGAGTCACATTGCAGTGGTTCCAGCGCTGAAGGGCTCCGTGCCCCAGGAGCTTCTCTCTGGTCAGTAGGCTTCTCTACCTACCACAGGCGTGAAAATCAAAGAAGAGCTTCTGTGACCTTTTGACACCAGTGATTCTTTGCAACTTGCTGGATGGCACTGATAGGACAGCGAGACGGGTACTGCAGAGATAGAAGGATGATCCTGGGACCAGACAGACCAGGCTCTGCATTTGGCTCCCTGGGAAGATTGGCATAGAGAAGCCTCAAGTTTTAGTGCCTCCACAGTTTCATATCTAAATAAAGGTAGCAACACTCTATTTATAAAAGTTAAATGAGATCATGGAGATGAAATCACTTCTTATGGTGCAACAACTATTTAGATACACACACACACACAGACACACAAGATTGCTGTTATTTTTCAATCTATACACTTCTAATTTCTCCTCCATAACGTGATGCATCTATCCACACCCAGAACCGCCAACAAACCCTTAACGTCTTCAGTCAGTGAAAGCTGCTGACAAGTCCATTAGAAGACAGATGGGGATGATCAGAGACATGACTTCAAAGGGGAAACAACAGCACCGTCATGGTTAGGGTCCTGGTATGACTTCAGGAGAAGGGCTTCCTTCCTGCCCTTTAGCCCCCAGCAATTGCTTTCAGATTCCTTTCACAGAATGATTATCACTTGATCCCCAATTTGGCCGCCAACCATCTCCATGGTCTCTAATATAATGAAACTTGCTGAATCTCCACTACCACCTTCTCCTGAAATAGGAAAAAGAACTAAGCACATTGTCAACACATGTGACCAAATAAGCGGATGAAATATGGAAATCATCAATGAACTCTTCCTCCGTACATTTCTCCACCTACTGTCCTGTGATGTGCAGAGACACAAACTAGAAATAATGGTGAATATGTATTAATACCTCCAACATGACACTATTTTTCTTAACCCCTCTGTTATCAGTCAGGATTCTCTAAGAAACAAAAATCTAAGAGATGATAAATAGATTGATAGATATCTGATAGAGAGGTCCATAGAAGTATATATACATATATATTCTTATATAGTATAATATATGTGTGCCAGTCAGTCATGTCCAACACTCGGTGATCCTATAGACTGTAGCCCGTTGGGTTCCTCTGTCCGTGAACTCTTCAGGCAAGAACACTGGAGTGGGTTTTCATTCCTTTCCACATATGTCCGATATTCTTTCCTGTGTATGAAAGTGAAAGTGTCAGCCACTCAGCCCTGTCTGACTCTTTGCTATCTCATGGACTGCAGCCCACCAGGCATCTCTGTCCATTGAATTCCCCAGGCAAGAATATTAGAGTGGGTAGCCCTTCCTTTTGTCATGGGCTCTTCCCAACCCAGGGGTCTAACCCAGGGCTCCTGCATCACAGGCAGATTCTTTTACCATTGGAGCCAGCAGGGAAGCTCCATATATACGTGTGTTATGTGTATGTATTCCATATATATTGACTCCTGTGATTGGAGGGGGCAAAATCCATAATCTGTAGGGCTACCTAGCAAGCTGGAAATTCCATCAGAATTTCGATGTTACACTCTTGAGGCAGAATTCCTTCTTCTCAAAAACCAGCTTAGTTTTTACTGTCAGGGATTTCTTTGGATGCGATGAGGAGGGCCACCCATATTATTGAGGCCACTCTCCCTTAAGAATCATTTGGGGGCTTCCCTGGTGGTCCAGTGGGTAAGGACACCGCCTTGCAGTGCAAGGGGCGCCGGTTCCATCCCTGGCCTGGGAAGATCCCACGTGCCGCGGGGCGGCTGGACCGATGTGTCCAATTACCGAGCCGGAGCTCTGGAGCGCATGCGCCCGGAGCCAGTGCTCTACGGCAACAGAGGCCACTGTGATGTGAGGCCCACACGGGCCAAAGAACAAAGACGGATGAAAATAGATAAATGAAGAACCAATAGAAGCGGCCCGCCCGCCCCCTCCCTCCCCAACCCTCCCCGCTCCAAATAAATAAATAAATAAGAATCAGTTGATCATAGGTGTCAATCCTATCTACAAAACAACTTTCCAGCAACATCTAGACTGGGTTTGCCCAAACAGTTGGTATCATAGCCAAGTTGAGACAGGACTGAACAGCACTTCTGTAGGAATGGTTGTACCAGACCTATTAGTGTGAGGAAGCAGAAACTCCTGGACATTAGATCATTTGTCCAAGCTCACAGCACTAGTGAAAGGGGGCTATAGAATTTGACCCTCGATGAAGGCCACTCTCTCTACTCCAGCACATTATGATATGGAGACACGAGTGAACTTGTAAAATAAGTGAACTACAAGAATGTTCCTAAGGGAAAAGACTGCCAAGAAAAAAGTGTGGCTAATAAGAACAATTTATTTCCTCAATGGTGTATTCATGGCAAGAAATGTTTGACCAGGGTTACTGGAATGTTGGTATTCTATAGTATCTGGCTACCCAGTTTAATCTCCTGACCAGCAGCATCACTTGGAAGCTCATTAGAAATGGAGAAAACCTCAGGTTCCATGTCAGACCTGCAACTTCAGAAGGATCGTTTTACCAAGAGACTCAGGTGCATTCGTTTTCTATTTCTACATGAAAACAAAAAAACTGCCATAAACTTATTTTTCTTACTTTTTATTTTAGTTGATTTATAATTTGTATTAGTTTCAGGTGCATAGCAAACTGATTTAGTTACACATATGCATATATCTTGGGCTTCCCTGATGGCTCAGATGGTAAAGAATCTGCCTTTGATGCAGAAGACCTGGGTTCAATCCCTGGGTTGGAAAGATCTCCTGGAGAAGGGCATGGCAACCCACTCCAGTATTCTTGCCTGGAGAATCCCCATAACAGAGGAGCCTGGCGGGCTATCATCCATGGGGTTGCAAAAAGTCAGACACGACTGAGAAACTAAGCACATTCATGTGTCCTAGTGAGTGAAAATGAGACCATTTATCAGCTCCCATTTCTGTAGGTCAAAAACTGAGGTGGGATGGGTTTCATACTCAGTCTTCTAAACCCCAAACCAAGGTGTTGGCCCGGCCCCAGCCACTCTCATATGAGTGTCCTAAGGGAAAATCTGCTTCAAGCCCACTCGGATTGTCGGCAGAATTCATTTTCTTGCAATCACACGACTGAGACTTTCTTTTCCATGCTGATTGTAACCTGGGATCCACTCTCCGAATTTGCTCTTCTCCAAAAATGGTCTCTTCCAAATTCAAAGCAGCAACAGCACATCGAATCCTTGTCACCCTTGGAATCTCTCTGATATCCAAAGTAGCCACCAACCAGCCAGAAGAAGTTCTCTGCTTTCAGGGGCTCCGGTGATGAGATAAGGCCTTCCCTACTCCAGCACATTATGATATGGAGACACGAGTGAACTTGTAAAATAAGTGAACTACAAGAATGTTCCTAAGGGAAAAGACTGCCAAGAAAAAAGTGTGGCTAATAAGAACAATTTATTTCCTCAATGGTGTATTCATGGCAAGAAATGTTTGACCAGGGTTACTGGAATGTTGGTATTCTATAGTATCTGGCTACCCAGTTTAATCTCCTGACCAGCAGCATCACTTGGAAGCTCATTAGAAATGGAGAAAACCTCAGGTTCCATGTCAGACCTGCAACTTCAGAAGGATCGTTTTACCAAGAGACTCAGGTGCATTCGTTTTCTATTTCTACATGAAAACAAAAAAACTGCCATAAACTTATTTTTCTTACTTTTTATTTTAGTTGATTTATAATTTGTATTAGTTTCAGGTGCATAGCAAACTGATTTAGTTACACATATGCATATATCTTGGGCTTCCCTGATGGCTCAGATGGTAAAGAATCTGCCTTTGATGCAGAAGACCTGGGTTCAATCCCTGGGTTGGAAAGATCTCCTGGAGAAGGGCATGGCAACCCACTCCAGTATTCTTGCCTGGAGAATCCCCATAACAGAGGAGCCTGGCGGGCTATCATCCATGGGGTTGCAAAAAGTCAGACACGACTGAGAAACTAAGCACATTCATGTGTCCTAGTGAGTGAAAATGAGACCATTTATCAGCTCCCATTTCTGTAGGTCAAAAACTGAGGTGGGATGGGTTTCATACTCAGTCTTCTAAACCCCAAACCAAGGTGTTGGCCCGGCCCCAGCCACTCTCATATGAGTGTCCTAAGGGAAAATCTGCTTCAAGCCCACTCGGATTGTCGGCAGAATTCATTTTCTTGCAATCACACGACTGAGACTTTCTTTTCCATGCTGATTGTAACCTGGGATCCACTCTCCGAATTTGCTCTTCTCCAAAAATGGTCTCTTCCAAATTCAAAGCAGCAACAGCACATCGAATCCTTGTCACCCTTGGAATCTCTCTGATATCCAAAGTAGCCACCAACCAGCCAGAAGAAGTTCTCTGCTTTCAGGGGCTCCGGTGATGAGATAAGGCCTTCCCTGAGGGCTCAGCAGTAAAGAACCCCCTGCAATGCAGGAGACAAGGGTTCAGTCCCTGGGGCGGAAAGATACCCTGAAGGAGGAAGTGGCAACCCACTCCAGCATTCTTGCCTGAAGATTCGCATTGGCAGAGGAGCCTAGTGGACTACAGTCTATGAGATGACAAAGAGTCAGACACGACTAAGCAACCAAGCAACAGCAAAGTGATCAGACAAGTCCCCACCCCCAGAAAATCCCCCTCTCTGCGGGTCAACTGTGCCATGTCATAAAACAATAACCAGAGAACAATTTCCCCACATTCACAGGTTTTGGTATGATGTGTGTTGGGTTTTTTTTTTTTTTTTTTCCAAAAAGAATTTCTCCAGTTCTCAGTCGAAACTGACTAGGCACCCCACAGATTTAACTCATTTCTGATGTTATGTACCTGGAGATGGTATTAAGGGTGTGGCCTCACAAGGGTGCCCCTCCACCCTTCAAACTCGCATCCCAAGTACAGGTTGCGCTTCTGAACAACTGGCTGTGGGTGGGATGTTCTCCCCTGGTTCGCTTTCTAGAGCAGCTCACGGAACTTAGAAACATATTTTACTTACTACATGATCAGTTTATTATGAAAGGGTGTAACTCTGGAACAGCCAGAGAAATGCATAGGGCAAGCTATGAGCAAACACAGGTCATTTAGATTACCTCATTTAATTCCTCAAACAGCTTACATGTGGTCATGGATACATCCTTTCTGAAGGAGAAGAAGCCAAGACTCAGAGTTCCTCACTGTCCTTTCGAACGTTACAGGTCAAATGCACAGAACAGCTGGTATTTGAACCTGAACTCTGCGTTAAAGGCCATGTATACAAATGACACATGTTCATTCCTTTTCGGGGCTGAATAATACTCCATTGTATGTAAGTACCATACCTTCTTTAGCCATTCCTCTGTTGATAGACATTCTGGGTGTTTCCATGTACAGGCTACTGTAAATAGAGTTGAAAACTTATGCTAACGGGCCTCCGAATTTGCTCTTCTCCAAAATGGTCTCTTCCAAATTCAAAGCAGCAACAGCACATCGAATCCTTGTCACCCTTGGAATCTCTCTGATATCCAAAGTAGCCACCAACCAGCCAGAAGAAGTTCTCTGCTTTCGGGGGCTCTGGTGATGAGATAAGGCCTTCCCTGAGGGCTCAGCAGTAAAGAACCCCCTGCAATGCAGGAGACAAGGGTTCAGTCCCTGGGGCGGAAAGATACCCTGAAGGAGGAAGTGGCAACCCACTCCAGCATTCTTGCCTGAAGATTCGCATTGGCAGAGGAGCCTAGTGGACTACAGTCTATGAGATGACAAAGAGTCAGACACGACTAAGCAACCAAGCAACAGCAAAGTGATCAGACAAGTCCCCACCCCCAGAAAATCCCCCTCTCTGCGGGTCAACTGTGCCATGTCATAAAACAATAACCAGAGAACAATTTCCCCACATTCACAGGTTTTGGTATGATGTGTGTTGGGTTTTTTTTTTTTTTTTTTCCAAAAAGAATTTCTCCAGTTCTCAGTCGAAACTGACTAGGCACCCCACAGATTTAACTCATTTCTGATGTTATGTACCTGGAGATGGTATTAAGGGTGTGGCCTCACAAGGGTGCCCCTCCACCCTTCAAACTCGCATCCCAAGTACAGGTTGCGCTTCTGAACAACTGGCTGTGGGTGGGATGTTCTCCCCTGGTTCGCTTTCTAGAGCAGCTCACGGAACTTAGAAACATATTTTACTTACTACATGATCAGTTTATTATGAAAGGGTGTAACTCTGGAACAGCCAGAGAAATGCATAGGGCAAGCTATGAGCAAACACAGGTCATTTAGATTACCTCATTTAATTCCTCAAACAGCTTACATGTGGTCATGGATACATCCTTTCTGAAGGAGAAGAAGCCAAGACTCAGAGTTCCTCACTGTCCTTTCGAACGTTACAGGTCAAATGCACAGAACAGCTGGTATTTGAACCTGAACTCTGCGTTAAAGGCCATGTATACAAATGACACATGTTCATTCCTTTTCGGGGCTGAATAATACTCCATTGTATGTAAGTACCATACCTTCTTTAGCCATTCCTCTGTTGATAGACATTCTGGGTGTTTCCATGTACAGGCTACTGTAAATAGAGTTGAAAAGAACACTGGGGTGCATGTATCTTTTGAAATTATGATCTTCTCAGGGTATATGCCTAGGAGTGGGATTGGTGGAACATATCATAGTTCTATTTTTACTTTTGTAAGGAACCTTCTCACTGTTCTCCAGTGGCCGCACCCATCCACATTCCCACAAACAGTGTAAGACACTTCCCTTTCCTCCACACCCTCTCCAGCATTTATTGTGTGTAGATTTTTGATGATGGCCATTCTGGTTGTTGTGAGGTGATTCCTCAGGGTAGTTTTTATTTTCTTTTCTCTAATACTTAGTGATATTGAGCATCTTTTCACATGCTTCTTGGCCATCTGTACATCTTCTTTGGAGAAATATCTAGGTCTTCTGCCCATTTTTTTATTTTTTCTTAATATTGAGCTGCAAGTGTTGTTTGTATAGACTGTCATACATAATGAAGTAAATCAGAAGGAGAAAAACAAATATTGTATACTAATGTATGTATGAGGTATCTAAAAATGGTACCAATGAATCTATTTGCAAAGCAGAAATAGAGACATAGATGTAGAAAACAAATGTATGGACACTGAGGGTGGGGAAAGGGAAAGGATGAGTTGGGAAATTAAGATTGACATATATACACTGCTGATACTGTGTATAAAATAGATAACTAATGAGAGCCTACTGAGTAGCACAGGGAACTCTACTCAGTGCTCTGTAATGACCTAAATGGGAAGGAAATCCAAATAAGAGGGGATACATGCATATGTATAGCTGGTTCACTTTGCTGTACAACAGAAATCAACACAACATTGTGAAGTAACTATATTTCAATAAAGAAAATTGAGCCAAGGATGCTTCCTTCATCTCTCCTTCCTCCAAATAAAACTCCCATCCACTTAGGTAGGCTAGTTTTCCTACGTTATTAGAGAAGAAACTCTGGTATTAAGTTCAACTTTTTCTGACATGCAAAAGACTAATAGAGTAACTAATTAAATGATTCAGTGTTTGGTGATGACTTGCTCTGGCGAACAAGACTGGCTCTCTGTCCCCATTGGAATGGGTCAATGGACAGGGCACTGCAGGCGCTTTTAAATAAAAAGTTGAAAAGAACACTGGGGTGCATGTATCTTTTGAAATTATGATCTTCTCAGGGTATATGCCTAGGAGTGGGATTGGTGGAACATATCATAGTTCTATTTTTACTTTTGTAAGGAACCTTCTCACTGTTCTCCAGTGGCCGCACCCATCCACATTCCCACAAACAGTGTAAGACACTTCCCTTTCCTCCACACCCTCTCCAGCATTTATTGTGTGTAGATTTTTGATGATGGCCATTCTGGTTGTTGTGAGGTGATTCCTCAGGGTAGTTTTTATTTTCTTTTCTCTAATACTTAGTGATATTGAGCATCTTTTCACATGCTTCTTGGCCATCTGTACATCTTCTTTGGAGAAATATCTAGGTCTTCTGCCCATTTTTTTATTTTTTCTTAATATTGAGCTGCAAGTGTTGTTTGTATAGACTGTCATACATAATGAAGTAAATCAGAAGGAAAAAAACAAATATTGTATACTAATGTATGTATGAGGTATCTAAAAATGGTACCAATGAATCTATTTGCAAAGCAGAAATAGAGACATAGATGTAGAAAACAAATGTATGGACACTGAGGGTGGGGAAAGGGAAAGGATGAGTTGGGAAATTAAGATTGACATATATACACTGCTGATACTGTGTATAAAATAGATAACTAATGAGAGCCTACTGAGTAGCACAGGGAACTCTACTCAGTGCTCTGTAATGACCTAAATGGGAAGGAAATCCAAATAAGAGGGGATACATGCATATGTATAGCTGGTTCACTTTGCTGTACAACAGAAATCAACACAACATTGTGAAGTAACTATATTTCAATAAAGAAAATTGAGCCAAGGATGCTTCCTTCATCTCTCCTTCCTCCAAATAAAACTCCCATCCACTTAGGTAGGCTAGTTTTCCTACGTTATTAGAGAAGAAACTCTGGTATTAAGTTCAACTTTTTCTGACATGCAAAAGACTAATAGAGTAACTAATTAAATGATTCAGTGTTTGGTGATGACTTGCTCTGGCGAACAAGACTGGCTCTCTGTCCCCATTGGAATGGGATGTCAATGGTCAATGGACAGGGCACTGCAGGCGCTAATTGTTGTTTAGTTGTTAAGTTATGTCTGACTCTTCCGTGATCCAAAGGGCTGTTCTAGGGATTTTCCAGGCAAGGAAACTGGAGTATGTTGCCATTTCCTTCTCCAGGGGGTCTTCTTGACCCAGGAATAGAAACTGTGGCTCCTGCCTCATTTCCTGCATTGTAGGTGGGTTCTTTATGGCTCTGGGCAATAGTGAGGGATTCTAACCTGGTCTAGGATGGTAAGAAAATCCTTCCAGAAAGACTTGCAACTCAAAAACAAGGCACCCCAATAGTATTTTTTGAGGAGATATTTTTGGATGAAGGAACTTGCCTCTGAAGTCCTTCACATCATACCCTGGAATTCATGTAGGCATGCCACTGAATCTTTGCATAATGTCAAGAACATTGTCTTGGAGGAAACTCTGGGATCTAAAACTCAGGTTCTCAACTGGGCATCCACAATTGTCATAGGGGATATCATGTGCTACCTCTGAGCCTCATATTTTGAAAACTTTTGTTTGGTAAACTAACTTTATGATCTTTCCGTTCAAGGATGCTCCCCTGGAGACATTTGTAAGGTATAAAGAAATAGCTCATGGAGGGAGGGGACCAAAAGTCTGGAAATCATATCTTAAAAATCATCTCAGCCCTGATGGTCACTGGTTCTGCTCTCAGTCCACCAGGCTAGGTGAAGAGCCGAATCTAAGTAATTGAGCAAAATCCAGGAAAACTGGTAGCATTAGAGTGAGCCAAAATGGTGTGGTCTAGAGGAACTCTGTTGTTAACAGCTTTCTATGTGGTCCTACCTCAGACCTGGAGAGCGACTAGGTTCATTGGTGGTGTGGATCTCTTCTGGCTCTGGGACTCAAGTCCTGCTGAAAACACTGGGCAAGACCCCTCAGTGCCCACTACTGGCCACTTTCTCATTTGACATTTTAACAGCCCAAATGGAAAACTCTTGGGGACCCAGTTATGAAACATGGTGAGTCATGTCATCAAGTTAAGTGATGCCACCTGCATGCTTTGTTTCATCTGGAAGTCTCTTAAAGTCTGCTTTTCTTGAGTAACCCAAACAGCTGGCCACCAGATGCCAGTCGGCAACCCTTGAGTTGTGTTGGCAGCTGACATTTGCGATCATTTAATGACCAACCTGGCTTAAGCTGGTGCATAGTTACTTCCAAACTGGACTTTTATTATCACCTGGCATTTAAATCCAAGACTAGGGAAGGCTTAATGAAAATAAGACAAAAGTGGGTCAGGAAAATAGTCCCAAGGACGGGATGTCTGAAGCCAACGCAAGTTTTTTAAGAAATTTTGTCTTAGGATATTGCACCTTGACAAGTAAATAAATAAGAAAAAATATACAAAACTAAAGTTGGCTTGCAGATAACTATTCAAAACAAGTACCAAGTCACAGTGCTTTCAAGACTGTCTAAAGTTGTCAAGCGTACATCCTAGGTACAATGAACTGAAGACAACATAAGGCATATGTGAATATCAATAAATAGTCATAATTTTGCCTACTACTACTGCAGCATTCAATTTCCTGAAGAGGACACACAAGCTGAAGAGTCATAATGCTCAAAATAATTGCAGATGTTATTTTTAAATCAACTTCATTTAGATGTAATTTATATACAATACATTGCGCCATTTACCTTTAAGGTTTGAGGCATCATGATAATCGTCCGCCATTGCAGTCACCATCATGGTCCATCCACAAAATGTTCCTATTACTCCCAGAATTTCCCAGAAGCCCTTTCTTGGCAAGTGAATTCTTTACCACTGTGTCACCTGAGTTCCACTGTGCCCTGAGTGAGGAAGACTCCTGGAGAAGGAATTGGAAACCCACTCCAGAATTCTCGCCGTACAAGTTCCATGGACAGAGGAAGCTGATGGTTTCCATGAGATCACAAAGGAGCTGGACATGACTCAGCACAAGAGCACACGAGTGCACAAGAGTTCCCATTGCTCCACACACTCTGGCATCCTCCATCTTTGACATGGGAGCCATGATAAAAGCATGTAGTGTTACCTCACTATATGTCTAATTTTCATTTCCCTGGTGACATGAGCTCTTAAGACACTTTTGAAGGTAGGAAGAGGTGTCCTGGATACCTGGCCACTTTCTCATTTAAAACCCCTGGAAAACTCTTGGGGACCCAGTTATGAAACATGGTGCATAATTTAAACCCTTTTTGTTTCATCTGGAAGTCTCTTAAAGTCTGCTTTTCTTGAGTAACCCAAACAGCTGGCCACCAGATGCCAGTCGGCAACCCTTGAGTTGTGTTGGCAGCTGACATTTGCGATCATTTAATGACCAACCTGGCTTAAGCTGGTGCATAGTTACTTCCAAACTGGACTTTTATTATCACCTGGCATTTAAATCCAAGACTAGGGAAGGCTTAATGAAAATAAGACAAAAGTGGGTCAGGAAAATAGTCCCAAGGACGGGATGTCTGAAGCCAACGCAAGTTTTTTAAGAAATTTTGTCTTAGGATATTGCACCTTGACAAGTAAATAAATAAGAAAAAATATACAAAACTAAAGTTGGCTTGCAGATAACTATTCAAAACAAGTACCAAGTCACAGTGCTTTCAAGACTGTCTAAAGTTGTCAAGCGTACATCCTAGGTACAATGAACTGAAGACAACATAAGGCATATGTGAATATCAATAAATAGTCATAATTTTGCCTACTACTACTGCAGCATTCAATTTCCTGAAGAGGACACACAAGCTGAAGAGTCATAATGCTCAAAATAATTGCAGATGTTATTTTTAAATCAACTTCATTTAGATGTAATTTATATACAATACATTGCGGCCATTTACCTTTAAGGTTTGAGGCATCATGATAATCGTCCGCCATTGCAGTCACCATCATGGTCCATCCACAAAATGTTCCTATTACTCCCAGAATTTCCCAGAAGCCCTTTCTTGGCAAGTGAATTCTTTACCACTGTGTCACCTGAGTTCCACTGTGCCCTGAGTGAGGAAGACTCCTGGAGAAGGAATTGGAAACCCACTCCAGAATTCTCGCCGTACAAGTTCCATGGACAGAGGAAGCTGATGGTTTCCATGAGATCACAAAGGAGCTGGACATGACTCAGCACAAGAGCACACGAGTGCACAAGAGTTCCCATTGCTCCACACACTCTGGCATCCTCCATCTTTGACATGGGAGCCATGATAAAAGCATGTAGTGTTACCTCACTATATGTCTAATTTTCATTTCCCTGGTGACATGAGCTCTTAAGACACTTTTGAAGGTAGGAAGAGAGGTGTCCTGGACTCAGGTGTAAAGAAAGAAGCTCAGGGGTAGAGTTACCATATAATACAATGTACCCAGGACAGTCATGGTTTACACTGAGTGTCCTGGTGTAATTACGAACAGCACCCCTGTGTTAGCTCAGGCTGCCAAAATAAAAGGCCATGGACTGGGATGCTTAAGTAACAGGAATTTACTTCTCATAGCTAGAGACAAGAAAACCCAAGATCAACGTGCTGATAAATTTGCTTTCCCAATAAAGTCCCTCTTCCTGGCTGACAGATCACAGCTTTCTCTCTGTTTTTCTGTGATGGAAAGAGGGAGAGGAAGCACAGTTTCTAATTCCGTCATGAGCACTCCACTCTCCGCATCTCAGCTGGACCGAACGACCTTTCACCTCCAAATGCCATCACATTGGAATTTGGGTTTCAGCATAGAAATCTGAGATAGGAGGACCTGCCATAATAGCCCGGTAACTTGGGTTAAATTTTGCTGTTGAATGTGTTATGTAATCTCCTCTTTCTCTTCACAAAAACTTTAGTAAATATACATTTCTCACCCGTACATTTGAGGCTATAGTTGTGCTGGTAAGTCAGGTGCCAAGAGTAGAAACGACCCAGTGAGACCCCATCACATTCATGCCACAATTATTACAAACCTTGATGGCATTAAAAAGTCGTTTCTGTTGTTTAGTCGCTAAGTCATATCTGACTCTTTTGTGGCCCCCATAGACAACAGTGCACCAGGCTCGTCTGTCCATGGGATTTCCCAGGCAAGAGTATAGGAGTGGGTTGCCATTTCCTTCTCCAGGAGATCTTTGCAACCCAGAGATGGTCTCTTCTGCATTGGCAGGCAGGTTCCTTTTTTTTTAAAAGATTTATTTATTTATTTATTTTGGTTGGGGTGGGGTGGGGAGGGAGGGGAGCAGGCGGGCCACTTCTATTGGTCTTTCATTTGTCTATTTTCATCCATCTTTGTTCTTAGGCCTGTGTGGGCCTCCCATCACAGTGGCCTCTGTTGTCGCAGAGCACCAGCTCTGGGCGCATGCGCTCCAGAGCTTCGGCTCAGTAATTGGACACATCAGTCCAGCCGCTCCGTAGCACATGGAATCTTCCCAGGCCAGGGATCAAACCGGCACCCCTTGCACTGCAAGGCAGTGTCCTTACCCACTGGACCACCAGGGAAACCCGGCAGGCAGGTTCTTTACCACTGAGTCACCAGGAAAGCTCTAACATTAAAAGTATATAGCACCATATATGGTTTGTACTTCACTTTATTGCTGAACTCTTACTTTCATTTGAAGAGCAAAGTCTAGTGTTTCATTTGAAGTCTATCTAGTGTTTCATTTGAAGAGCAAAGCCATAAAGCACACAGCAAGTTTAAAGAACCACTATTATCAATGAAAATATATTGTTTCAACTTCTGGCCAACTCTGAAAGAAATCTGAAGATTTATCCTAACATTTTATCTTGACCTTTTGTGAGTCGAAAGAATCACACTTCCACAAATCAGGTACACGTTTATCCATGAAAGCAAAATAAAAGTCGATCCTGGGATTCTGTCCATCTTTTAAACCAAACCCAAGCAAAAATGTTTTCTTGACTCCTTTCCCATTTTCTTCTTTCATCCTGGCAATGAACTACCATCAGAATGTAATGATTTTCATTTCACAGTCTCTCTCCTCCCTCTTAGGGTTCACAATATGATCATGTCCAGTCCCCAGCATGGTATACAGTAGCACTTCATGACTGTTTGAAAATGGATGAAAACATACATGCACACCTCAGGCTTGCTTCATAACTCTGAGCACATTCTCACAAAGTAACCTTCCAAATGGTTTACCCTTATGGTTTCATTTGGCAGGGTTTTTTTAGTATGCACATAAATACAAGATTTTTATGTGAGGCACCATGGGAACCATAGAAAGTTACAATGAGGGCTAAGACATAATCCCAGTCTTCGAGAAACTTATAGTTTAATATGAAAAGCAGGCACTCATATAAAGAAATATGACATGAAGCAGAAAGTGATAAGTACCCTGTGAGTGAGATAAGTGCGTGCAGCTTGAAAGCATTGTGTCCTACAGGCGGGGCTTTGCTGGGACAGGGAAAGCATGCACAGAAGAATGAGTGGCCAAGTAAGGAATAAAGTAATGCCGTTTAATAGTTTTGCAAATGCCCATTCATACCACGCCCTGGCCTAGAAGCACAGTGGATCTTTTCTCATGCGTGGTATTAAAGCACAAGGTTTATCTTCAAATTCCAAATGAGCTCTGCTGCATTCCTCCTTCCACCCCGTCCCCATCCACAAAGCTACGGCCCAAGCCACGTACTTAAGTGTCAGTACAGTCCAAATTCTAACAGAGTGAAGGAATGTTGAACCCATCCCTGGGCAGATGACTTTCTTGTTATTACCTGGAAACAGGAAATTGAAAGCCACACCCTTCACCAGGGACAGAGAAAGTGAAAGGGTAAAAGCAGACAGCAGCTTCTGTCCAGCCCTGAGGACTGGAGTCAGTCTCCGATCTGCCATAGAATCAGAAGAGAGCTCAGTCAGCAAAGCCCCAGGCTGTCAAGGCTGTGTCTCCACCTCCTAGCTAACTCTGGCCAGCGTATTTCAGTCCTGGATCAAGGACTCCATTAGAGCGGCACTAGGCAAGGAGAAGAAGATTATGGAAACAGAAAGCAGTAGCATCATCTCTTTCTCTCCCATGGGCTGAAGATGACATGTGAGCAGAGGGATAGAAATAGTCTTCTTCATTAATCTGAAAAAAAAAGATAGATATAGGTAGACAGACAGATGAACTTCCCTGGTGGCTCAGTGGTAATGAACCCACTTGCCAGTACAGGAAATGTGGGTTCAATCCCCTGGATCGGGAAGATCCCTTGGAGAAGGGCATGGCAACCCACTCCAGTATTGTTGCCTAGGAAATCCCATGGACAGAGGAGCCTGGAAGCCTACAGCCCATGAGGTCACAAAGAGCCAGACACAACTTCACAACTGAATGACAATAACAACAAAACAAGATAGAGATAGATCGGAATTGCTGTGCTGTATATCTGAAACTAACATGGTGTTATAAGGCATGTGTATGTTAATAAAAAAGAAAAATAAATTTTAAGTTAAAAAATAGAGAATAAAAAATAAGCAGGCTTCCCTGGTGGCCCAGTAAGTGAAGGGGTACCAGTTCAATCTCTGGCCGAGGAAGATCCCACGTGCCACAGAGTGGCTGGACCGGTATGTCCCGTTACAAGCCAGCACTCTGGAGTTCATGTGCCCAGAGCCAGTGCTCTGCAGTGGGGGACGCCACTGCAATGGAAGCCCACATAGACTGAATAATAAAGATGGATGAAAAGAAATAAACAACAACAACAAAAAAAATCAGTAAAAGAGGCCAAACTTTTAAAAAAAAATAAAGATAGGAGACCCACAGGCCAAAGAATAAAGATGGATGAAAATAAATAAATTAAAAAAACAATAAAAGAGGCCAAAATTTTAAAAATTTGTAAAATAAGCATTCCCTCTCTCCCTAGGAGTGCATTGCCTTATAATAGCCTTTTCCTAAATCTGCTTTTCACAATATTTGTACCATAATGTGTGCCTTAAATAAGCAATCTTTGAATCAAATATTTCTTTGGAAGAAATGGAATATTTAATCCCTTAGGGAAAGACAGATTTGCACCCATGATACAAACGTCCACGCATTCCTGGATCTGTATCCAAACTGGTAGACTAGAGGCAGCAAAATCCCCCGTCACCCTCCTGAGCCATGGGCATGAGAGTGAGTCGGAAAGGCAGAGCGTTGAGCCAAAGTCTGAGGAGAATTATCCCGAAGTCTCAAATCTAATGCAAACTGACATGCAGTGCTTAGGTCTTGCTCAAGCCAATCACCTCATAGTGCCTTAGTACATGCGAGCCACACACACTGAGGCCAAGGTGGCAAAACAAGACTGCCCCTCACTTTGAAGCACATTTTGAGGCAGATTTGAGACTGTCCGTCCAACCGCTGATTTCTTGGTAATCTGACGGCAGTACTCGTGAGTCATTCAACCATTAATTGGATATTGATTCACAGAAGGGCAACCAACCAACATGGTGATGTAATTGCAATCACATTGCATGAAGACCAGTCAAAAGTGCCAGAATCCTTGAACTTGCAAAAAGGAAGAGGGAGATGTGGGAGAGGGGGAAAGCTACGTGTTGTTTTCAGATCCTGTAAAGGCTTTTATGGGTGGAAAACAGAGCAAGAATAGTCACTGTTCCTCAGGGGATACTTCTATGCCTGCAAAGGCGTGACGCCTTCCCGCGGGAGTCCTCCAGCGGAGTGGGGCGGCCATCTGCCAAGGCTCTGCGAATGGATCATAAATGGTACGAGAGCGAGTTAAAATGCCCTCGGGGCTTATTCCATATCTGAGATCCTGTGTCTATTAATACAAACAAGCTGTCTCCTTTCCTAATTTAGACTATTTTCTCCAGACAGATCTACTACCTTATATTACCAGGAACACAAGAAAAAAGGCCTTCAGATTTGCTCCCCGTGACCGACATCATAAAAGGTGGGCCAGAGACTCAGACTCAAATCTCTTCCGTCCCATCTGTGCCTCCCATACCCAACAGTGATGGGCGGACAGTACACATCTGTTTACCACCTGACAGTTTGAAGAACAATGCCTCCTGTGTCACTGTACCTTGAAGTTAGGACTGAATTACAGTCAGCCCTCCATATCCACACATTTCACATCTGCAGGTTCAATCAACCAACTACAGAAAAAATAATAATAATAATAATTCCAGAAAGTTCCCCAAAACAAAATTTAAATTTGCTGCACACTAGCAAATGTTTTCCTAATATCTGCACTGTATTTACAACTACTTACATAGTAAATAGAGCTTCTCTAGTGGCTCAGATTGTAAAGAATCTGCCTGTGGTTCAGGAGACCCATGTTCAGCCCCTGGGTTGGGAAGATCCCCTGGAGAAGGGAATGACAATCCAGTCCAGTATTTTTGCCTAGAGAATTCTTGCCTGGAGAATTCCATGGACAGAGGAACCTGGCTACAGTCCATGGGGTCACAAAGAGTCCGACACGACTGAGCGACTAACACACACCTAGTGGTTACATTGTATTAGATATTATAAGCATTCTGGAGATGATACAAAGCATACAGGAAAAATGTGGGTAGGTTATATGCAAATATCAAACTATGTCATTTTATGTAAGGGACTCAGGCATCCTCTGACTTTAGTATCTGCCAGCGTTCTGGAGTGAACTTTCCTGGTGGTTCAAAAGGTAAAGAATCCACCTACAATGCAGGAGACCTGGGCTTGACTCCTGGGTTGGGAGGATCCCCTGGAGAAGGGAATGGCAGTCCACTCTAATATTCTTGCCTGAAGAACTCCATGGACAAAGGAGTCTGGCGGGCTACAGTCCATGGGGTGGCAAAGAGTCGGGCACAGTTAAGCGACTAACATACCCCAGTTCTGGAACCAGACCTGTAGGTACTGAGAGATGGCTGTGTGTTCTACCACTCTCAATAAATAACATTTTATTTGTTCTCTAATCTCCAAACTTTAATAACTTCTTCCAAGAGGAAGACAAAGCTTCCCAAGAAGGTTCATTTCTCCTTCAGCCTCTTCCTTGACATCTTCATATGTTTGCTAAAACTCAGCAAAGGCTTGATTATAAAATCCAGATGAAGCCACCTGGGGTTCAGGATATAATTTGCAACTTGGCTGCTTTATGCATCTCAGGGAGAAGAAATAAAGTCAACTATAGGAACACAAAGCTTAATATATTAAAAATGTTCAAGCTTTATAATTACATTCAGATAAGAAAGTGCATGTTTTCCAAGAAAAACAATCTGCTGCCTCGAAGAGATTAGAGTGTCTTTCAGAGCTAATCGGTACTCATCTCCAGTATAATGGATGCTAAGGAAAACACGTGACATATGCATATTCTCTTTATCTGGCATAAAGAATGTGCTTTAACTAGCACTGACAAGTTTAGGTGCTGGAACCAGACAATTTAAGTTCAAATCCAAGTTTTGCTATTTACTGGCTGTGTGACCTGGAATTAGTCACCTAACCTTTCTGAGCTTTAGGTTTCCCCCAGCATAAAATGAAAAATAATGTTAGTATTTACCTTATAGGATTGTTGAAAGGATAGTATGAGTTAACACATTTACAGAGCACATCAAACGATTCTTAGTACAAAGTCAGTGCTCTACAAATGTTTGTAATGGTTATTGTTGGTGCTTTAAAATAATAGCAGAGAAAAAGATCTGACTCTTTTCTGAAAGACTTTGTGGAATGAAGGAAGCCACGTGTCCACTGGGAATTGCTCTAAATACTGAGGTAGAAATAAAATATATCCACTAGGTTCTTCTGTACCTATGTTTTGGAACAATTTAAAGCTGGTATAAACACACACTCACACATACACACATGGTCTGAGTGGAGGCTGATTTTCAGAAAAGTTAGCTCTCAGCTAGTATTAATAAATTATTTATCCCTTTCTACAGAGGAGCAGCCTGGAACCATCAATGTCAGGAAGACGGCCTTGTCCTGTATACATGACAAAACAAATGTTTGAGTAGTGGAGTTCATACTAGCTAGAACCTAAAGAGAGTGCTTAATGTGTGACATGGAATTTATAACTTTCTCTATGCCCTGCTTTGAAGGTTGCTTTTGAACTTTGAAAGGAGAATATTGACAATTTTCATAATAAATGTATATATTTAAAAGACAGGGAATACATTTTATTTTCAGCATCCATTTCTGTCTAATCTTACCGTAGTTTCCAATTTATTTTATCCATCAGCAATAACACAGAAAACCTAAATTTATAGAAGTATAATTGGCGCTTAGCTAGATTCATTTTGCAAGAGCAATAAAGTGGGAAATAATGGTTAATATAAAAATAACTCTCATTTGTTGAGCACTTAATATTATGGCAGGCCCTGTTCTTAACATCTGTTCCCTCAATCAGGCTTCTCAGACTCTTTCAAGATAGCGATGTGTATTAGAGTTAGTGATGCTAGGTAATCCTGACAAATAAACACCCCAAACTCAGAGGGGGAGCTCAGTATGGATTTGCATACTACTAAAGAATGTCTGCTGCAGGTCAGGCAGCTCTCCTGGGTAGCAGTCTTCTGAGGGACACCTTGCCATGTGGGGTTCCTTCTATTGTGGGGTTCCAGCACCTCCTGCCTGCAGGATGGAGGAGGCTGACTGGCTGTGGTCCATGGGGTCACACGGAGTCGAACATGACTGAAATGACCAAGCAGCAGCTGCAGCTGCAGCACCTGAGTCTTTTGCTTCTTGCCCTGCAGACAGGGGAGAGAGGAAGAATGTGGAGTAGGTGCACTAGTTTCTAAATACCGCAGCCCATAATTAATCTACATTACTTCTGCTCCCACCCCACTGGTGAGAAATCAGTCACATGGTCAACTGAACTGCAAGGGAGGTGGGGAAATGGTGAGGAAAATGTAGACCAGTAAATAGTAAAAGTAGCTACCATAGCTTATCCTCTGGCCACCAAATATGCTTCCTTCCCGCTTTTCCAACACACCGCACTTACCTCTCCCCAAACGAACAACCTCAACGTACGTCTGGTCACAGCAACCAACGGAGAAGGTTGAAGTTCTTGTGAAGTTCTTGTGAAGTTCTCTGTGAAGTTCTTGTTGTTAAGTCCAGATGTGGCATCTTTTAAAAATATTTATTTATTTGACTATGCCGGGTCTTAGTTGTGGCAGGCAGGATCTTCAATCTTTGTTGGGGAATGTGGGATTTTCAGTTGTGGCATTGTGATCTAGTTCCCTGACCAGAGATAAAACCCCAGCACCTTGCATTGGGAGCATGGAGTCCTAGCCACTAGCCCACCATTTTATTTTCAGCATCCATTTCTGTCTAATCTTACCGTAGTTTCCAATTTATTTTATCCATCAGCAATAACACAGAAAACCTAAATTTATAGAAGTATAATTGGCGCTTAGCTAGATTCATTTTGCAAGAGCAATAAAGTGGGAAATAATGGTTAATATAAAAATAACTCTCATTTGTTGAGCACTTAATATTATGGCAGGCCCTGTTCTTAACATCTGTTCCCTCAATCAGGCTTCTCAGACTCTTTCAAGATAGCGATGTGTATTAGAGTTAGTGATGCTAGGTAATCCTGACAAATAAACACCCCAAACTCAGAGGGGGAGCTCAGTATGGATTTGCATACTACTAAAGAATGTCTGCTGCAGGTCAGGCAGCTCTCCTGGGTAGCAGTCTTCTGAGGGACACCTTGCCATGTGGGGTTCCTTCTATTGTGGGGTTCCAGCACCTCCTGCCTGCAGGATGGAGGAGGCTGACTGGCTGTGGTCCATGGGGTCACACGGAGTCGAACATGACTGAAATGACCAAGCAGCAGCTGCAGCTGCAGCACCTGAGTCTTTTGCTTCTTGCCCTGCAGACAGGGGAGAGAGGAAGAATGTGGAGTAGGTGCACTAGTTTCTAAATACCGCAGCCCATAATTAATCTACATTACTTCTGCTCCCACCCCACTGGTGAGAAATCAGTCACATGGTCAACTGAACTGCAAGGGAGGTGGGGAAATGGTGAGGAAAATGTAGACCAGTAAATAGTAAAAGTAGCTACCATAGCTTATCCTCTGGCCACCAAATATGTTTCCCTTTCCCCGCTTTTCCAACACACCGCACTTACCTCTCCCCAAACGAACAACCTCAACGTACGTCTGGTCACAGCAACCAACGGAGAAGGTTGAAGTTCTTGTGAAGTTCTTGTGAAGTTCTCTGTGAAGTTCTTGTTGTTAAGTCCAGATGTGGCATCTTTTAAAAATATTTATTTATTTGACTATGCCGGGTCTTAGTTGTGGCAGGCAGGATCTTCAATCTTTGTTGGGGAATGTGGGATTTTCAGTTGTGGCATTGTGATCTAGTTCCCTGACCAGAGATAAAACCCCAGCACCTTGCATTGGGAGCATGGAGTCCTAGCCACTAGCCCACCAGGAACGTCTCATCTCTTGACTCAGTGTCTGATGAACTAAAAGGAAAATGATGGAGACACCAAAAGACCAAGACCTCTCTCTCACACACACACACAGTACAAATGGTATGAACAGCAACAGGGTAACCATAATAAAAATTCCTGTCCACAAAAGGAACAAATGGGAGAAATCACAGCAGTCACTGATGCTACATGTGGCCAGGCTGACTTACACACCCTCCACCTTGTGGGCAGAGGAGGTTCTGGCTACGGCCCTGGATCTGCTCTCTTGGGGAACTCCCTTGTCTGTTTTCTCAAGGGCCAGCAGTTCATCCACCTCTGACGTGTGTGTTTAGGAGTCAGCCCTCCAGATACCCCACCTCGTGCTTGGGCAGGAAGAGGCTTTCACTCTTTCATGACATTTTTTCGTATAGGGTTATTGTTATTTTAGCAATAAAAGTCCCTCAAAAAGTCAGCAGGCTTTTCTAAGCCACCAAATCCATGTCCTGTCACTCCATCCCTTTTTATTTCTCTTTGAAACTTAACTATTTCTTTCCTGGTTTCTTCTCACTCTCAAAACATTTGCCAAATGCGATCAATCATGGCCAACACTAAAGATGTTTCTCCCATTTTCTCCTTCTAGAGCTACAGGGTTACTTGGCACAAATGGCCTTCCAAGTTGTGGCAGGGGTCAATTTCAGCAAATATTGTTGTACCTGAAAGATTTAGCATCTCAGTTTTCCAGCCTTTGGTATCAGTCTCCTTACTATCCACCTCCTGACTACTAAGCCAACGCCACCAAGCTGAAGACTTTGTTAGAGCAGCACCCCGTGACCACTACTGCCTATGGTACTTGTCAGGGGAAATAGCTCTAGATACTGTGGTAAATCACAAGGACTCACAAATTGGTCTTGCTATGTACCTGACACATGTTGTTCAGTCACTAAGTCCTTTCCGACTTTGCAACCCCATGGATTGCAACATACCAGGCTCCTCTGTCCTCCACTATCAACCAGAGTTTGTTCAAACTCATGTCCATTGAGTCAGGGATGCCATCCAACCATCTTATTCCCTGTCACCCACTTCCCACTTGCCCTCAATCTTTCCCATCATCAAGGTCTTTTCCAATGATTTGGCTCTTTGCATCAGGTGGCCAAGTATTGGAACTCTGTCATCAGCATCAGGCCTTCTAATGAACATTCAGGGTTGGCCTCCATTAGGATTGACTGATTTGATCTTCTTGCAATCCAAAGACTCTCAAGAGTTTTCCAGTACAATGTGAAAGCATCAATTCTTTAGCACTCAACCTTCTTGCAGGTGCCTATTAATATTACTGAGAAATCAATATTTAGGTGTATATATGCAAATCAATTGTTTGAACATAGTTTTATTTAATCTTTCATAATTAAAGAAACCAACACTTAAACAAAGTGGCCTTCCCAGGTGGTTCAGCAGTCAAAAATCCATCTGCAATGCAGGAGCTGCAGGAGCCATGAGTTTGATCCCTGGGTTGGGAAAATCCCCTGGGGGAGGGCATGGTAACCCAGTCCAGTATTCTTGCCTCAAGAAGTCCATAGACAGAGGAGCCTGGCACGCTGCAGTCCATAGGATCACAAAGGGTCAGACACGACTGCAAGGGCTGAGCACAGAAAACGTAAGCGACACGTCGGGGTTCACGTATGTGGATAGTGGATCCAGGTCCATGCCACCACCTGCATGTGTCTCTGGATGGCTCCTCCATGCGAGTCGAAACAAAACTATGCTCCAGCGTGTTCTCTGCTTCTAAAGTAAAAGAAATCAGAAACCTGAGTGTGCCCTGGAACTGTAGATCCTTTTCCTCTTTGCACCATTTTGGAGGTATGACCCTCTATCCATAGAATAATTAAAGTTACTTACACTCAAAAACACAGTGGGATAATAATCTGTAGCTTTCGAAGCAATGAATGACGTTTTGGTCTTGAAATTGGTTTGCATAAGTTTGCACTGTGAGCTTGCTTAATAAACCGTGCCTCGGTCACACGTCTATCCTCCACCGAATGGTTCATTTACTTAATAAATATTTTCTGTATTCATTTAGGAAATTTTATTATCTCATAACCATTCCTTAAATATGGCAAATGTATACATTGTCCTATGTTTATTCTCTGTACAAGCTACGGCATATTAACTGTCCCTATGGGAACATATATGCAAACCAAAATTGTCAAAATTGTTGCTTGATCTGAACCTATGCAGTCTTTTATTCATTGGGTAAATATTTATGACGCACTGGCCATATATCAGGTCTAAGCAAGACATGCTTTAAGATAGACTATAAATATTTTTAATTCACCAATTTCAGTTGACCACACTTGAAGCTGGCTGAAGTTTCAACTCACAATTGTGTGTGTGTGTGTCTGTGTGTCTGTGTTCATGGCAATTGGGGAAGGCTGGCTGAAACAGGAAAAAATTGCTAACATCACCTGCAGACTTAATGTCAGAGATTTATTCAGCTACACCGATAGACAGCAAAACGAATTTTTCTGCCCAGAGGGCATCACTTGCTTACAGAATGCAAATAACATTATTTTACATATTCTCCCCTCTTAGTGAAATACAATGTACACTAATTCAAATTTTCAAACAGTTACATTAAAGAGAAAGTGTATGGAAATAATTGTGTCAGTAAAAGTGATGTTTAAACTCAATTTCACGAGCATCACCAATCCATAAACGGGGACCTGAGCTTTCCTGTGCTTTTTGGTTCCAGTGAAGTGATACCAGTTGGTCTTTCGGCATCACTTTAAAAGGCAAAAGGCACTTGAAGGAACATGATGAGAAGAGCAATGGATAAAAGAGAGAACTAGAACTGTTTAGACATCCGAAACCCTTGCTTTTCATTTGCTTCAGCCTGGTGTTTGCAGAAGGACGCCACCCACTCCCACTCATTCCTAACGAGAGTATATATTAAGCTCTTTGAAACGTGAGTATTATGGGAAGGATCACAGTTGCTTTAAATTATAGAAGTTGGCAAGTGCCTGGGAGGAGCGGGAGGTTGTTTAAACTGAGGAAGACAGTTGCAAAAACTTCGTACAACAGCATGAGCTCCAAGCTTCAAAAGTATTCTCACGCGCAGATCAGCACTTTATTTTTCATCAAGTTATTTTTTGTGTTGTTTTGAAGCTGCTTCAAATAATAAACACACTTATTTCTGCTGGAAAATTTTTTTTAATGGTTTCCAAATTCATGGGACAAGCAAAGCAAGAAAGCCTCATGATTTGGTGGAAGATTTGATGTCAGCAATGCCTAGAAAAGGTAAGCTTCTCTTTTCACTGCAGTTTTTCCCTCCTCCCTCTCATTTGACTTTTGTCAACAATATTTACTGAAAGGATTTAAGGCAGCTACTTGTAGAGAAATGGGGAACTCGTAGAAAGTATGTCAACAAATGATAAGTCAGAGGTCGGAAAACCTCAGCTGTAGTGTTTTCTCCTGCTTTCTATTCCGCTTGTCACAGGAATCTCTGTGGACTGTTTTTGAGTATATGAAAAATGCCCTTTCTCTCAGAAATTGTGAGCATGTCTTCAGAATCTCCAATCTGACGTGCCTAGCATTTACCAGGGTGCTGATGGGCTCATTTGCTGCCAAGGTCAGAGCATCTATGTTTTCTTATCACATTATACACAACTTAACTTCTGAAACTGTGATCTTTCTATTCATGCAAAAATCTTTCCCATGGAAGACTGTAACATCGGTCCGGAAATTCTCTGAAGTGTGCTTACTCCGGCTACTTATAAGCTTGTTCTGCAGCCTATGCTTTTTTAAAACTTAAATAAATCGTTTGCCTTCTCCTTTGGAAAGGCACAAGAGGACTGTTAGAGATACCATGTCCTGGGCAGGGAGGAAAAGTTCAACTCAAAATCGGTGAAGCTGCAGTTCACCAGCAGCGCTATCAAGCTGATTACGGTGACTTGTGTCTTCTTAGTTGTGCCTTAGAAACAGGTAGGAGGCAGAGAGGCCACGATCATCCTGTTTTTCTTTGCCAGAATCATAGGAGAAACATCTTGTGGTTTTAGGTGGAGGGACACATAAATCCCTGATATGTGTTCCTGTGTCCTTGAGAAAGTCTCTGATATCAGTGTTGCCATTATTCAAGGCAGATTTCCAGGTGCAAAAACTTCGTACAACAGCATGAGCTCCAAGCTTCAAAAGTATTCTCACGCGCAGATCAGCACTTTATTTTTCATCAAGTTATTTTTTGTGTTGTTTTGAAGCTGCTTCAAATAATAAACACACTTATTTCTGCTGGAAAATTCGTTTTAATGGTTTCCAAATTCATGGGACAAGCAAAGCAAGAAAGCCTCATGATTTGGTGGAAGATTTGATGTCAGCAATGCCTAGAAAAGGTAAGCTTCTCTTTTCACTGCAGTTTTTCCCTCCTCCCTCTCATTTGACTTTTGTCAACAATATTTACTGAAAGGATTTAAGGCAGCTACTTGTAGAGAAATGGGGAACTCGTAGAAAGTATGTCAACAAATGATAAGTCAGAGGTCGGAAAACCTCAGCTGTAGTGTTTTCTCCTGCTTTCTATTCCGCTTGTCACAGGAATCTCTGTGGACTGTTTTTGAGTATATGAAAAATGCCCTTTCTCTCAGAAATTGTGAGCATGTCTTCAGAATCTCCAATCTGACGTGCCTAGCATTTACCAGGGTGCTGATGGGCTCATTTGCTGCCAAGGTCAGAGCATCTATGTTTTCTTATCACATTATACACAACTTAACTTCTGAAACTGTGATCTTTCTATTCATGCAAAAATCTTTCCCATGGAAGACTGTAACATCGGTCCGGAAATTCTCTGAAGTGTGCTTACTCCGGCTACTTATAAGCTTGTTCTGCAGCCTATGCTTTTTTAAAACTTAAATAAATCGTTTGCCTTCTCCTTTGGAAAGGCACAAGAGGACTGTTAGAGATACCATGTCCTGGGCAGGGAGGAAAAGTTCAACTCAAAATCGGTGAAGCTGCAGTTCACCAGCAGCGCTATCAAGCTGATTACGGTGACTTGTGTCTTCTTAGTTGTGCCTTAGAAACAGGTAGGAGGCAGAGAGGCCACGATCATCCTGTTTTTCTTTGCCAGAATCATAGGAGAAACATCTTGTGGTTTTAGGTGGAGGGACACATAAATCCCTGATATGTGTTCCTGTGTCCTTGAGAAAGTCTCTGATATCAGTGTTGCCATTATTCAAGGCAGATTTCCAGGTGCAAAAAACTAGATACAAAAAACAGATCTGCCCATTCTGATAAAATACTGTGATTTTATCAGAGCTCACATTCGTTCCTCATACACACACACAGAGACACGTACTTTTGGGAGGAGGTGAGAAAGCCCTGTGAGTCTGCCAGAGCGTGAGTGGTTTGGAACACCCAGGCGACCTCTGTCTGTGACACCTACCGCGGCAGAAACTCTGGCCGCAAGTGGGTCAGGCCGGCGAGAAAGCCGAGTGCTACCCGGGGGACCTGACTCTTGACCGGCAAAGGGTTCTACCTGCTGTTCCACACCAGAGGTTTGATCCGTGTCTGGAAGACTTTCGCTTCTGTGTCAAATTCTAATGACAGGAAGCGGATTCCAGCGGCTGGCCCTGCCTTTTGAGGTCTTAGGGTCTGGAGAGAGATTAAGATCAGAGAGAAGGAGGTGATTGTAGAAAACGTGAGAAGGCAGCTCCATCAGCTCACAGCAAGGTGGCGGGGAAAGCTTAGTCCCTTGCTCCATCCAGGGTCATGAGTGGAGGAAGAGAGGCCCGCCTGCCGCGGCACGTCCCACTCCTTCCTGGACTTTCTCTGCCTCCCTCGCTCCCTCCTGGGCTGTCCCCGCCTGCCATGCAGCCTCGAGAGCGCGCACAGCGGGTTGGAGAGACACCGTCCCTAGCTTCTCCTCCTTCTAGCCCTCTGGACCATTCCCAGGCCAGTTGGGGAAGCCCCCACCCTATTTGGAGGGGGTCTCCAGGACCTCACCCCATGACCTCATCGCAGGCAGCCGGAGAGCTGGGATGGCCAGGGGTGGCGTGGCGCCTGAGCGCACCCTGGGGATGGGTGCGGCCACGAAACGCGCGGCGTGGCGGGCCGGGACTGCCGGGGATGGAGCGCGCACTCCCGTGGAGGCTGGGGGCATTTCTGGAAGCCAGACCGGCCAGCCCCCGCCTCTGGGCCCGAGGAGGCCCCAAGGAGGACAAAAACAAAAAGGCAATTAGAGTTGCTAATGAAGTCCCACGCCAGATGACTCATGTGGCGTTTCAGCCGCTGGGGGTGGAGAGGGGAGCTTTGTGATGAAACCTGGACAGCACCCTGGAAAGGACGGGTCAGGGTTGTCCCTAAAAGGATGCTGAGGAGAGGCCCAATGTGACCTAATCGTGTCTCCTCACCTCAGAGAGGCTGGGGCAGGGGCAACATCTGTGAGGGCCGAGGGAGGAGGGCCTTAAGCCATGAACTGCTGGAGGGCCGGCGCCACGCTGTCAGAACCTGAAACGCATTCGAACAGATTTAGCCCAGGTTGCCAGCTACAGAGGCAGCCCGAGTCTGTGGATCCCGCCTGGCCTGAGAGGCCCCGGACTCCAGAACCAGCCCCAAGGGCGCCTGGGGAAGAGACACCCTTTCAACTCGATAGACCTTAACTGTGTGTCCACAGAGTGCCAGAAACTTCCTCAGGGCTCTTTGAACTTGGCCCTTGACAGAGACACCAAATGGTAACAGCCTGGAAGGTTTGTGAAGAACTCAAGGGGAGCTTTGCAGATCAGCCTGCTGAAATCAAAGAGAGCTTCTAGGTGCATTTGAGCAAGGCCTCAGAGGAGAAGTAAAAGATCATGGTAGAGACCAGAGGGGCAAGAGCCTCTAGGCGGAAGCCGAGAAGCAAAGAGATTCGAGGTCAGGGCTGCTCCCATAGAGGTGGTGAGACTCTACTTCCCCCAAGTGTGCCTCAGGGAATACTCGTTTCATGGATCATTAATCCAAGGATAACCAAAAGCACTTCTTGGTCAGGCACATTTAGGAGCGTATGAAACTATACACCACAGAGGCCCGGAGCTCAGGCTCTAGGGTCACAAACGTGACTTCCAGTCACAGTTCCACCCCTTAACTGCCTTGTGAACTTGGACCGGGATAGTTCATGTGAGGATCATGGTATGCATTCTTATGGGAGCTTTTGGAGGATGTAATTAGAGAATTAATGAGAAGGGCCTACTCTCAAAGTGTCTGGCGTAAAAGAGCCCATGAATGTTAGTTATTCTTACTACTGGATGCTACTTTTTTTACCACAAGGATTCTCACATGGTTAGCTCCTTAGTTTGTCCCCTCCATGAGTGCGTCATTAGACTCTAACGTTTTCCAGCTCATTAGAGTATGAAACCACTTTTTTCCCCTCAAAGAGTATCACACAAATCATGAAATTTGGAATGCCTGCTGGAATATCCTTGGACTGTCCCAGTGGTTGAGGCTACCATGACCTTTCAGCCCACAAAGTTTCCCAAGATGTAATTGAAATGTATCCATCTCTACCAGCCACTGCACAAATTATCTTTCCTATTTCTATAAAATAGAAGACCCCGAAACTAGGATTCTCCTATCAAAGGAAACTGACTCTTTTCTTAAAACTACTGTCAACTTTTAGAAGAAAAAGTAAAAGCAAAGCAAATTCTTATCCATCCCAACTTTCACACCTGAAAGGCCAGCCTCTGCCTGTGGTTTGAGGGCCTGTATTTAGCAGGCAGACACAAGGGCATAAGTTAGGATGAAACATCACCCCCCTTCATGGAGGCATCAGTCAGGTGGTTGTTGCTCAATTCCACAGTCATGTCCTGTGTCACTCTCTGTGACCCCATGGACTACAGCACTCCAGGCTTCCCTGTCCTTCACCATCTCCTGGAGTTTGCTCAAACTCATGACCACTGAGTTGGTGATGCCATCAATCAGGTAGAGAAAATAAAATGTGTATTCTCATTTCTAAAATGTGAAATTAGGTTTACAAGGAAGAATACAGGAGGAGTTCAAAGTGAATGGGAACTTTGAGAAAAGGAGAACTTAAATCCCTGGAATGATCAGAGCAATAAGTACCTTCCTTTGACATTTACCAAGTGCAATGGACGGTGCCGAGTACTTTACAATATGATAACTCATGTGAACTTTATGAGGCTACAAGGTGGGTGTTGACTTGCCCATTACACAGATGAATAAACTGAGCCCTAGAGAAACGCCGTAACCTGCCTGAAGTCTTCCAGGAAGTAAGGGGCAGGGTATGGTCTCAAACTCCAGTCCATCCGATGTTCTGAATCCTGCACCCAGGAAAGACTCTTAAGAGGAGATAATGTGTCACTTTGCCTTCAAGGATGGATAAAGATGAATGGGAGGGGAATTTCAGGCAATGAGAAGAACATTAACAAAGCCATGAAAGAGACCAGTGTGAAGAGTGTCAGAAAAGGTAGTACAAAGGGCGTGCATAGAAAGAAGAGAGAAATGAGCTCAAAAGACATGGTTTTAAATGTTTTCATTGTGTGTGTGCATACTCGGTGGTCTCAGATTCATGGACTGTAGTCCACAAGATTCCTCTGTCCATGGGATTTTCCAGGCAAGAATACTGGAGTGGGTTGCCATTTCCTATTCTAGGGGATCTTCCTGACCCAGGAATTGAACCCTCATCTCTTGTGTCTCCTTCATTGGTAGGCGGGTTCTTTACCACTGTGCCACCTACAAGAACAAAAATGTATATGTTTGGTGATAGATGTTAAATACACTTATGTGGTGATTATTTCACCATATATTCAAATACTGCGTCATTATGTTGTACACCTGAAGCTAATAGAATGTTCTATGTTGATTCTATTTGAATCAAAAAATAGAAAATAAAGAAAATTCTAAAAAGGGGGGAAAAAAAGAGTAGTCAGCTAGAAAATGTAGGAAAATACATGAGAAACTGTAGGAAAATAATTTATAGAACTGTGTAATTAATGAAAAATTATGTATTTTCTGGAAGGAAAAAAGACTTGATTGGGAAAAAAAAAAAAAAGATGTGGTTGGAATCAGGTCATAAAAAGCCTTGAATGCCAAACCACGAAGTTTGGAGTTCTTTAATAGAGGAATCATTAAAACTTTGTAAACAAGAAAGCAACAGCCTGGCAGTTCTTTAGAGCAGTCATTGAAGATGATTTATCAGTCTGTGCAACAGAGGCAAAGACAAAACCTCCAGCTAGGAAGCCATATTTGTCCAGATGGGTGACAGCAGTCATTGGCTCCGCAGTCCCTAAGGGATGAAGATACTCATCAGACCCAGGCTCCTAAGCCTGCTACCCTACAGCCTTGACCATCAGTGGTCTTTCCTCTTTTTCTTGAGGCCTCACTAAATCCAGATTTAACCCTCAAAATGACAGGGGATCGGAATGGAAGGGCCAAGAGGAACGGTCTGACCTCGAGGGCCTTCTCAGCTTTCAGACTCCACGGAACTAAAACTCTAAGCACTTTTATGGAAATCATTACCCATACAGTTCCCCCTTCGATCACCATTTCCCAGACTTGTTCCTATCAAACAGGCATATTTCCAAAAGGACTTCAGAGTCTACAAAATTTTTATGAGTTTACAGTTATAGCAATTACATATTAGTGATATTAGCGTGCAGGGATTGCAGAAGGGTATATTTTAATATATTCCTTCAGGAGAAATTTTTATCCATTCTCTTGGCTGTCTGCCTTTTGCAAAAATCCAGCTGTCCTCCTCTTGTGTCTCAGATCATTTAACTGCAGTGTGATACCACAACAGGATCTTATGGTGTTTTGGGTTTTTTAAAATAATTTTATTTATTTATTTTTGTCTGTGCTGGATCTTTGTTGCTTTGCAGGCTTTTCTCCAGTTGCAGCAAGCAGGGGCTACTCTCTAGTTGCAGGACACAAGCTTCTCATTGTGGTGGCTACTCTTGTTGAGAAGCACGGTTTTACCCTGCTTAGGCTTTAGTAGCTGTGGCACATAGGCTCAGTAGTTGCAGCTCATTGACCCTAGAGTACAGGCTCAATAGTTGTGGCACACGGGCTTAGGTGCTCCCCAACACATGGGATTTTCCCGGGTCAGGGATCAAAGCCGTGTCTCCTACATTGGTAGGCAGATTCTTTACCCCAAGCCACCAAGGAAGCCTCTTTTGTGGGACTTTGAATGATAATTCTTTGTGCCAGGGTCATATGACTCCCACCAGCTTCCAGAGAGCTTCAGAGAGCAGGAGTGAATAGGAATGAATTCATCTTTAGATTGTCCAGTGCTTTCCAGGTAGCTCTAGTAGGTCTGAATCAATCTACAAACAGAGCTGCAAGAAATCTCAGATTTTTCCATTTGACTTAATACAACTTCAGTCTGATTCCAGGAGTTCATGGCAGCAGGAACTTTAGTTTCTGAAGTGGTCAGGCTCCTACCCCCTACAGCCTTGACCATCAGTGGTCTTTCCTCTTTTTCTTGAGGCCTCACTAAATCCAGATTTAACCCTCAAAATGACAGGGGATCGGAATGGAAGGGCCAAGAGGAACGGTCTGACCTCGAGGGCCTTCTCAGCTTTCAGACTCCACGGAACTAAAACTCTAAGCACTTTTATGGAAATCATTACCCATACAGTTCCCCCTTCGATCACCATTTCCCAGACTTGTTCCTATCAAACAGGCATATTTCCAAAAGGACTTCAGAGTCTACAAAATTTTTATGAGTTTACAGTTATAGCAATTACATATTAGTGATATTAGCGTGCAGGGATTGCAGAAGGGTATATTTTAATATATTCCTTCAGGAGAAATTTTTATCCATTCTCTTGGCTGTCTGCCTTTTGCAAAAATCCAGCTGTCCTCCTCTTGTGTCTCAGATCATTTAACTGCAGTGTGATACCACAACAGGATCTTATGGTGTTTTGGGTTTTTTAAAATAATTTTATTTATTTATTTTTGTCTGTGCTGGATCTTTGTTGCTTTGCAGGCTTTTCTCCAGTTGCAGCAAGCAGGGGCTACTCTCTAGTTGCAGGACACAAGCTTCTCATTGTGGTGGCTACTCTTGTTGAGAAGCACGGTTTTACCCTGCTTAGGCTTTAGTAGCTGTGGCACATAGGCTCAGTAGTTGCAGCTCATTGACCCTAGAGTACAGGCTCAATAGTTGTGGCACACGGGCTTAGGTGCTCCCCAACACATGGGATTTTCCCGGGTCAGGGATCAAAGCCGTGTCTCCTACATTGGTAGGCAGATTCTTTACCCCAAGCCACCAAGGAAGCCTCTTTTGTGGGACTTTGAATGATAATTCTTTGTGCCAGGGTCATATGACTCCCACCAGCTTCCAGAGAGCTTCAGAGAGCAGGAGTGAATAGGAATGAATTCATCTTTAGATTGTCCAGTGCTTTCCAGGTAGCTCTAGTAGGTCTGAATCAATCTACAAACAGAGCTGCAAGAAATCTCAGATTTTTCCATTTGACTTAATACAACTTCAGTCTGATTCCAGGAGTTCATGGCAGCAGGAACTTTAGTTTCTGAAGTGGTCAGGCTCCTACCCCCACTGTCATCAAAACTGGGGAGGTCTTCTTCACATCACTAAGGCTTCTCTTGTAAATCGCCTGTCCCTTTGATGTGCGTGATCTCTGCCTTCCAGCCCTGCTTGGGAAGTTGTGGTCAGTGTCCGGCCAGGAACCTGGGGTCTGAACGGTCTGAGGCAGTCCTCTCCTCTGAGGTCTGACCACCCAGTGTTTCCACTTCTCACAGATGCCCCGATTCTCGGCCCCCTTCCAGGTCTAGGGAAGTCTTCCCTCAGAGGCCCTGCATTCTCCCCTTTCCCAGCCTCTACCCTTTGGCCTGGACTTTCAGAAAAGAAAGAATAAGTATTATTTTCAAGAAACTTCTGCTTCCTTCTCTGCCTGTACAACCTTGAAATAAGGAAGCACAAGGAGCCAGGCAACACCCATGATAAGTTGGGAGTAGAAAACACAAACAAATAAATATTTCCCTAAGTTATTTTGTCACATGCAAAATAGGTATTCAATAATGGTTAATAGAATGCATGCTCTGATAATTGATGGAATGGTTTCTCTGAAGTTACTCAGTTGGCCATCGGAGCTTATCAGGCTTTTCATTAAGAACCTACTCTGTGCCAGTACCTTGCAGGCACATGTCCCTATTTTTCAGATAAGAGCAGTGAATCACTTACTCACATCCTACAAGCCCTAAGGGGTAGCAAAGGGGTTAAAACGCCAATCATGCCCATCTCCAAAACCCACCCCCTTGTCTTGCCACATGGACTCCGGGCAAAGATTCCTCATTCTCTAACCAGCAGTTGAGAACCCTGTTCTTGGCTCACCCTTCACTAGACATTTCCAATTAACATTTTTTTAGTTTATTAAAGTATAGGTGATTTTCAATGTTGTGTTCATTTCTGCTGTATAGCAAAGTGATTCAGTTATACATAACACATACACACACACACACACACATATATATAAACATTTTTTCATATTCTTTTCCATGATGATTTATCACTGGTTATTGACTCTAGTTCCCTGTGTTCTAGAGTAGGATCTTGTTGTTTACCCAGTCTGTGTATACTAGTTTTCATCTGCTAACCTCAAACTCCCAATCCTTTCCTCGCCAACCCTCTTTCCCATGACAACCACAAATCTTTTGTATATAGCATTTGTTTCAAATAGAGACTTTTTCGCCATGAATGTATTCTGACTCTCTTTTGTTTACTGATAATTTCATGGAATGGCTTTTACCCCATCTCATGGATCGTCTGCAAGGTAGCAGACTTACAGGGAGGGAGATTTAGTTCTACTTGAAAGATGAGAACAAAGTGAGGTGACTTGTCCATGGCCACGGGGCTGCAAGGGAGCTCAGAGTCTAACATGCATTTGTCAGTCTGCCTACCAGGCAAGGGGAGGGAGTTAGTCCTAATTAATCAAAAGTTTATTGTAAGACAGTGCTAAATAATTGCCCATTTAGTGTATTCCTGTACTACCAATAATCGAAAACCATAGCTGATATTGTTCCCTTAAAACACATCCTGCCAGATACACACGAATGATATTTGAGAGCTATCATCAAAACAGCTGGTGGCCTTGCTGATTGCTAACATCCTCAAACCAGCTTACTCGCTTAAACTGGTAAGTGATTTTTTTTTTTTCAGTTTCTTTCTTGCACCTTCAATTTTGTTGGAAAAGACTTCTTTGAGTAATTTTGACCTCAGGCACTCTAGCATCTAACTTGACTTCAGTAGAATCTCAGGGCAGGGATTCTTTGACTCACCGACCTCCCGTATCACAGGTGCTCCTATCTGCTCTTCAGTTCACTAACCCCACCTCTTTTCCTTCACAATAAAGACCATCTACCCTGGCATGGTGATAGAGGGGCTTGAAAATCTGTCTCTTGCCCCCCATCCTCTCCTCCTTCACCTCCTACTGCTCACCTCCATATATCCATAGACCACATATACCAAATACCACAGTCTGGGTGTGGGAAGTGAGAACTTCAAGACCAAAGTGCCATTGGTCTGATTCCTTCTAAGCCCTCTCCCCTTGGCTTGCAGATGGCCACCTTCTTGCTCTGGCCTAAGGTGGTCATTTTCCTGTGCAGAGTATCCCTAGTATCCGTGTGGCCAATTTCTTCCTCTTACAAGGACACCAATCATATGGGACTAGGGCCACCCTCAAAGATTCAGTTGAACTTTATCTTAAGGCCTCATCTCCAAGTACAGTCACATGGTGAGGGACTTGCACAAGTGACTTTCAAGGAAGTCCAGTTCAGCCCGGAATACCCCTAAAGCTATGCACAGTGAAGTCATAGCAGTTTCTTAGGTCTCCCATCTCTCCGTGGGACATGGGTCAAAAGAATCAAGTCGATTCACTTTGCATGAATGATGCTGCACCACACACAGCAGCTGACCTTCCACCATTCTCCTGTGTGCATGGCGCGTGCTAAGTAGCTCACTTGTGTCCGACTCTTTGCGGCCGTTTGGACAGTAGCCCACCAGGCTCCTCAGTCCGTGGGATTCTCCAGGTAAGAAAACTGGAGCGGGTTGCCATGCCCTCCTCCAGGGATCTTCCCAACCCAGGGATCGAACCCAGGCCCCTCACATCTCCTGCATTGGCAGAGGGGTTCTTTCCCACTAGTACCCCCTGAAAAACCCCAACCATTCTATTGCCTACACAAAATGGCAATTTTATATAATCCAATAAAATCTAGAGACTTAAAAATTCTCATTTCTTGAAAACTATTTATGTGAGAGATCCTTATAATATTAGAAAAATGGTCATATGGCCATCCTCCAGTTTGTCTTCAAGCCTGAGCTGAAATGGCTCCACACAGACTTTGAGAATTTACCGTCACTACAGACTCTACCTTCAGCTTCATTACCAGCCACAGTAAAAAGTTTATCCTTAATAAGTCAGCCCCTTCCATTAAAATACCACTGGCCAGGGCTTCCTTGATGGTCCAGTGGGTAAAGAATCCATCTTTCCATTCAAGGGGCACCTGGCCTGGGAAGATCCCACATGCCATGGAACGGCTGGACCGGTGTGTCCAATTACGAGCCAGCACTCTGGAGCACATGCACCCAGAGCCAGTGCTCTGCAACGAGAGGCCACTGCAATGGGAGGCCCACACAGGCCAAAGTATTAAGATGGATGAAAATAAATAAATCAATAAACAATACAACAAGCCAAAATTGAAAAAAAAATATACCACTGGCCAGAAAGCTCTTTCTTATGTCAGAATCTAGCCCTTTTGAACGTTTCTCCACTGGACTTTGTTCTGCTTTTGGAAAAGCAAATCTGTTTTCCTCTGGCTTCTAAAATATTTAAAGATCATCGCCACCTGCTTTCCTAACCCTCCCCTCTCTCCCTGGGCTTGCAGGGAGAAATTCCCCCTGACACAATGTGGTTCACCAAAGATACTCACTCCCCTCCTGAAACGACATCCAGACCTGAACACCGGATACCAGATGACTTTCACAGTTAATGCTAGCTCCATATTGATTTCCAGAAGTGTGCATGGCGTGCTAAGTAGCTCACTTGTGTCCGACTCTTTGCGGCCGTTTGGACAGTAGCCCACCAGGCTCCTCAGTCCGTGGGATTCTCCAGGTAAGAAAACTGGAGCGGGTTGCCATGCCCTCCTCCAGGGATCTTCCCAACCCAGGGATCGAACCCAGGCCCCTCACATCTCCTGCATTGGCAGAGGGGTTCTTTCCCACTAGTACCCCCTGAAAAACCCCAACCATTCTATTGCCTACACAAAATGGCAATTTTATATAATCCAATAAAATCTAGAGACTTAAAAATTCTCATTTCTTGAAAACTATTTATGTGAGAGATCCTTATAATATTAGAAAAATGGTCATATGGCCATCCTCCAGTTTGTCTTCAAGCCTGAGCTGAAATGGCTCCACACAGACTTTGAGAATTTACCGTCACTACAGACTCTACCTTCAGCTTCATTACCAGCCACAGTAAAAAGTTTATCCTTAATAAGTCAGCCCCTTCCATTAAAATACCACTGGCCAGGGCTTCCTTGATGGTCCAGTGGGTAAAGAATCCATCTTTCCATTCAAGGGGCACCTGGCCTGGGAAGATCCCACATGCCATGGAACGGCTGGACCGGTGTGTCCAATTACGAGCCAGCACTCTGGAGCACATGCACCCAGAGCCAGTGCTCTGCAACGAGAGGCCACTGCAATGGGAGGCCCACACAGGCCAAAGTATTAAGATGGATGAAAATAAATAAATCAATAAACAATACAACAAGCCAAAATTGAAAAAATATACCACTGGCCAGAAAGCTCTTTCTTATGTCAGAATCTAGCCCTTTTGAACGTTTCTCCACTGGACTTTGTTCTGCTTTTGGAAAAGCAAATCTGTTTTCCTCTGGCTTCTAAAATATTTAAAGATCATCGCCACCTGCTTTCCTAACCCTCCCCTCTCTCCCTGGGCTTGCAGGGAGAAATTCCCCCTGACACAATGTGGTTCACCAAAGATACTCACTCCCCTCCTGAAACGACATCCAGACCTGAACACCGGATACCAGATGACTTTCACAGTTAATGCTAGCTCCATATTGATTTCCAGAAGTGGATAGTAGTTACACAGAGCCCTGCGTGGAGAAACAATCTGAACCTAATCTAGAGCTAACAGGAAAGAACGTAGAATTCAAATTTGTGATACCTTAAGGAGAATCTGATTCTCTCCAGAGCTGCTCTAACTAGAAACACTACGGTGGAGACTGAGAGCCCAGCACACAGGGGAGCTATTACTGTTTGTGATTCAAATACTGTTTTCCTTAATGCTAAATTTGCATCAGCTTTGGTACTCAACCCATCTCCGAAAAAAGACCAAGACACTCAGGCTATCCTTTTTGCATATATATGCACTTTTATTTATTTTTTTTACTTTTGGTTGTCCTGGGTCTTTGTTGCTGCTCAGACTTTTCTCTAGTTGTGGCGAATAGGGGTTACTCTCTAGTTGCGATGTGCAGGCTTCTCATTGCAGTGGCGTCTCTTGCTGCGGAGCACAGGCTCTAGGTACTGGGCTTCATTAGTTGCAGCTCGCAGGCCCTAGAGCACAGCCTCAATCATTGTGGTGCATGGATTTAGCTGGTCTGAGGAATGTGGGATTTTCCTGATCAGGGGTCAAATCTGTGTCTCCTGGCAGTCAGATTCTTCACTATTGAGCCACCAGGGAAGCCCCAGACTATTCTTTAAATTTAGTTATAGCAAAGCCTATTTTCATCCATGCTGATTTCTTTCTCCTTAACTAAAAAAGAATGAGGAATCTCAAATTGTGACCTCCTTGTGTGGCAGCTTCAGTCCTAACCCTTCCTGATGGTGTGATCGTGAGGTTATTTGAACACTCGGAACCTCTGTTCATCACTGAAAATGAGAATAAGTACCTGGGCCCACTGGTATCTTAAACAAAATAGGATTTGAGAAAAGGTTTGAAAGTCAGAAGGTGAAATACAAATACTAGTTAATGTCAGGAGCAGATAGTTTTTGCCAGCCAGCTCATTTCTGACCTCAGTCTCTTTGTTTTAGGGCATTTGTTCTCACTGGACAAACTGACATTTTCATTTGTTGTTGTTCAGTCTCTAAGCCGTGTCTGACTCTTTGGGACCCCCATGGACTGCAGCACGCCAGGCTCCCTTGGCCTCCACTATCTCCCAGAATTTGCTCTATTCATGTGCATCATGTAGGTGATACCATCCAACCATCTCAGCCTCTACTGCCCTCCTTCTCCTGTTGCCTTCAGTCTTTCCCAGCATCAGGGTCTTCTCCGATTTGAAAAAAATTGGTGCTTAGGAATTAAAGAAAAAAACACTACGGTGGAGACTGAGAGCCCAGCACACAGGGGAGCTATTACTGTTTGTGATTCAAATACTGTTTTCCTTAATGCTAAATTTGCATCAGCTTTGGTACTCAACCCATCTCCGAAAAAAGACCAAGACACTCAGGCTATCCTTTTTGCATATATATGCACTTTTATTTATTTTTTTTACTTTTGGTTGTCCTGGGTCTTTGTTGCTGCTCAGACTTTTCTCTAGTTGTGGCGAATAGGGGTTACTCTCTAGTTGCGATGTGCAGGCTTCTCATTGCAGTGGCGTCTCTTGCTGCGGAGCACAGGCTCTAGGTACTGGGCTTCATTAGTTGCAGCTCGCAGGCCCTAGAGCACAGCCTCAATCATTGTGGTGCATGGATTTAGCTGGTCTGAGGAATGTGGGATTTTCCTGATCAGGGGTCAAATCTGTGTCTCCTGGCAGTCAGATTCTTCACTATTGAGCCACCAGGGAAGCCCCAGACTATTCTTTAAATTTAGTTATAGCAAAGCCTATTTTCATCCATGCTGATTTCTTTCTCCTTAACTAAAAAAGAATGAGGAATCTCAAATTGTGACCTCCTTGTGTGGCAGCTTCAGTCCTAACCCTTCCTGATGGTGTGATCGTGAGGTTATTTGAACACTCGGAACCTCTGTTCATCACTGAAAATGAGAATAAGTACCTGGGCCCACTGGTATCTTAAACAAAATAGGATTTGAGAAAAGGTTTGAAAGTCAGAAGGTGAAATACAAATACTAGTTAATGTCAGGAGCAGATAGTTTTTGCCAGCCAGCTCATTTCTGACCTCAGTCTCTTTGTTTTAGGGCATTTGTTCTCACTGGACAAACTGACATTTTCATTTGTTGTTGTTCAGTCTCTAAGCCGTGTCTGACTCTTTGGGACCCCCATGGACTGCAGCACGCCAGGCTCCCTTGGCCTCCACTATCTCCCAGAATTTGCTCTATTCATGTGCATCATGTAGGTGATACCATCCAACCATCTCAGCCTCTACTGCCCTCCTTCTCCTGTTGCCTTCAGTCTTTCCCAGCATCAGGGTCTTCTCCGATGAGTTGGTGCTTAGGAATTAAGAACCAAAATACAAGCAAATGACGTGGACACACACCAGGTACTCAGTGCATGGACTTGCACGAGAATGTGAACTCATCAAGGGAAAGAAGTCCAGCCAAGGCTAAAGTGTTTCCACCAGGCTCTCAAAGAGAAACCCAGAGCGCCTCACCCTGGCTGTTTGGATTATTCAAGGTCAAAGATGTTTGGTTTGGGATGATTTGTTCTTGCCATTTGCTTATACATTGAACTGCTACACTGTTGACCTAGCACTTCTGCCCGAAAAGAAAATATATCCATTTCTTTGGATGTGGTCAGTAACACTTTATCATAGCTCTACACCTGACAGTGCATCAGGAGCTACACCCTAAATCTACAGGACCATGCTACTGTGCATCCGTGAATAAGCACATGGCCGAGAACCAGGGAGACTGAAATCACATGCCCCCACTAACATGGGCAGTCACTCCAGTGGAGTTCTCCAGGCTCTATGGTACCAGATCTTCAGATTTTTTTTTTTTTTCAAGAAAAATCCACATACCGGGGGTTTTCTGTGACACGTTCCTATTTTAAAAGCACTTGCTGTGAACTGTCACATTTAGAATGGATAAACAGCAGGTCCTAATGGATAGGGTGGGGAACTGTCTTCAATACCCTGTCATAAACCATAATGGGAAAGAATATTTTAAAATGAAGTGTATATGTGAAGAAAACACTTGCTAAGTCTTTGACATATAGAAAAGACAATGTCATATTGTTCAGTCTAATACAATCTAGAGACAGAAAGAGAGTTTCCGTTGTCTTCTTATGTGGTAAGTCTTAAGAAAAAAAAAAAACTTGCTAAAAAATCTACTCTAGAAAAGAATGACATTTTCATTTGTTGTTGTTCAGTCTCTAAGCCGTGTCTGACTCTTTGGGACCCCCATGGACTGCAGCACGCCAGGCTCCCTTGGCCTCCACTATCTCCCAGAATTTGCTCTATTCATGTGCATCATGTAGGTGATACCATCCAACCATCTCAGCCTCTACTGCCCTCCTTCTCCTGTTGCCTTCAGTCTTTCCCAGCATCAGGGTCTTCTCCGATGAGTTGGTGCTTAGGAATTAAGAACCAAAATACAAGCAAATGACGTGGACACACACCAGGTACTCAGTGCATGGACTTGCACGAGAATGTGAACTCATCAAGGGAAAGAAGTCCAGCCAAGGCTAAAGTGTTTCCACCAGGCTCTCAAAGAGAAACCCAGAGCGCCTCACCCTGGCTGTTTGGATTATTCAAGGTCAAAGATGTTTGGTTTGGGATGATTTGTTCTTGCCATTTGCTTATACATTGAACTGCTACACTGTTGACCTAGCACTTCTGCCCGAAAAGAAAATATATCCATTTCTTTGGATGTGGTCAGTAACACTTTATCATAGCTCTACACCTGACAGTGCATCAGGAGCTACACCCTAAATCTACAGGACCATGCTACTGTGCATCCGTGAATAAGCACATGGCCGAGAACCAGGGAGACTGAAATCACATGCCCCCACTAACATGGGCAGTCACTCCAGTGGAGTTCTCCAGGCTCTATGGTACCAGATCTTCAGATTTTTTTTTTTTTTCAAGAAAAATCCACATACCGGGGGTTTTCTGTGACACGTTCCTATTTTAAAAGCACTTGCTGTGAACTGTCACATTTAGAATGGATAAACAGCAGGTCCTAATGGATAGGGTGGGGAACTGTCTTCAATACCCTGTCATAAACCATAATGGGAAAGAATATTTTAAAATGAAGTGTATATGTGAAGAAAACACTTGCTAAGTCTTTGACATATAGAAAAGACAATGTCATATTGTTCAGTCTAATACAATCTAGAGACAGAAAGAGAGTTTCCGTTGTCTTCTTATGTGGTAAGTCTTAAGAACCCTCACTTCTCAAAAAAAATTTCTAAATGAACATGCACATATGCTATTAATAACAACAAACAGAGAGCACTTCCTACACAGAGGTATGCTTCTAGGCAAGCCCTCATCCAGTCTTACCAACATATGTAAGGCTGGTGCTATGCTTAGTCCTGTTTTACAAATGAGACCCAAAGCCCCAGCATCAGTTAGCAGTGACACATATATGTATGTGAATACATGAGCCCCTTGCCAGCAGAGCCGGAGTCCTCTTGTCTCTTGAATTTCAGGAAGAAATTCAAACTGTGTGTTACTGCTCACATGCCCAGAGATGGGCATGTTGGGGTGAACAGTGATTCTCCTGGCCTCTTCTGTTGACTTCCAATCTGCTTATGCCTGATGATAGTCTACTCAAGCAGTCATAACAGGGGAATACCAGCGACTGGGTGCTTAAACAACAGAAATGTATTTCCTTGTGGTTCTGGAGGAGGAAGGTCCAAGATTAAGGTGCTGGCAGGGTTGGTGTGCAGTTGAAACTCTCTTTCTGGCTTGCAGGTGATCACCTTCTCGCTGTGTCTTCACCTGGCACAGAGACAGATCTGCTGTGATGTCTTTTCCTCTTCCTATAAGGACACACACTCCATTGGATCAGGGCCCCCACTTCATGGCCTCGTTTAATCTTATGGCCTTCTTAAAGATCCTACCTCCAAATACAGTCACATTGAGGATTTGGAATTTCAACCTATGAATTTGGGAGTGGGGACACAATTAAATCCTTAGAGTCCAACCTTTTTCTATAGGTCATCAGCCTCTCCTGCCTTTTTCTCCTTTCCATCCTCACCCTCAGCCTTTTCCACCCAGTCCACACCATTCAGCCACTTTCCTCTTCCAACCCCATTTTTAGTGTCCCGTGATTCATTATTTTGACACAACCTCTCTTTTCTCACTTTTTGTAACCCCCTCTTCATGAATCTCTTCTTTTTTTGGCTCCATAGCATGTGGGATCTTAGTTCCCTAGCCAGGGATTGAACGCATACCCCCTGCATTGGAAGTGTAAAGTCTTAACCACTGGACCATCAGGGAAGTCCTCATGCATTCTCCTCCTATCTCTCTATTTTCCTTTCTGAGCCTTTCTCTTTCATCCCAAGCACAACTTTCTCCAAAGTCTACTCCACTCTTCATTTTCGTCTTGTTCTCTTCTTTACAACAGCCCCCCAAGTCTAAATTCTTTGTTTTTGTTTGCTTTTACACTTCATAACCTGCAGGCTATACACCCCCAAAACTGGATTGCCCTTGTTACTGAGTTCAAGATCGCTCTGCTCACTGCACAAAAGGCCAATGAATCAGAGACAAGGGGTTGAAGCAAGCATACAACTTTATTCAGAAAGTCAAAAGGCCAAGAGAATGGCAAACATCTCAAGATAACCATCTTACTGGTATCTGGATGCCAGGTTCTCTTATAGGACCAGAGAAAAAAGCAGTGAGGAACTAAAATCAAGAGGCAGAATGAAAGAGAGAGAGATGATAAGGAAGTAAAGTAAATAGTGTCATCAGTCTTATGAAATATCTCTGGGAATGACTAGCATGGGGAAGGAATGTGTTACTCTCTTCTTTCTTGTAGCCATTCACAGGTGGGCGGAGTTAGATTATCTCTCTGTGAGCTGAACAAAAGCACTTTAACAATCAGAGGGGCAGGGTCCTCTGAAGCAGGCCATTATGTATGATTATTATAACAAAAGCAATACAAAGTAATCCAAGAAACAGTTCCAACATGGAGTCAGAATTGGTTCTTCCCTGCAACACTCTAGGCAGTGCCTGGGATGTAGTAGAAACCCTCCACGTGTCAGAATGCCCCTTCTAAACAGGATTTGAGGCAAGTTCAAAGAAACGTGCAAAATGAGGCAGTCTAAGCAGAAACTGAAAAATCAAAGCCATGAGAAGAAAAAGAAACAAACTATGTGAACCATAAGGCCCAATCGGCTTACTGTGATTGAGCATGAAATTTCACTTCCTGGCAGCCAAACCCAGCATCCTTTCAGACTTAAAGTGACCCATGTGTTTTCTGAGGAAAGGAAATGAATTCCATCCCTCCCGCCCTGACCCGGGTCCTGCCCTGGAACAATTGCTTTCTCCATGTCTCAGCTTTCCTTTCAACATTCCATTGATCTCTCACTGGCTATCCAGTGCCAGATGGTGTTAAAAACTCACTTAAATCCTATTTAGGATGCTGTTTTGTATAGTAAAGAAGGCAAATCTTATAACGAAGGCAGTTTGTAGATTAAGTGGCTGCTAGGAGGTTTCTAAAGGAAATCTGCAATGTTAGGTTGACCAGGAAGTTTATAGAATGTGGGTTCAGGCAACAGCTATGTGGTTCATGGGAGAAAAAATCAGATATAGGAAAGAAGGGAGGAAGGGAGAGAGGGAGGAAAGTCCTCTTTGAATCCTTTTTTTCCGCTAAGGTTTATTTATTTATTTTTATTTTTTGGTTGTGCTGGGTCTTTGCTGCTGTGCATGGGCTTTTCCCTTGTTGTGGCGAGTAGGGGCTACTCTCAAGTTGTAATACATGGGCTTCTTATTACAGTGGCTTCTTTTGTTGTGGAGCACAGGCTCTAGGCACTTGGGCTTGAGTAGTTGTAGCACGTGGGCTCCAACGTAGTAGTTGTGGCTCCTGGACTCCAGAGCAGAGGCTCAATAGCGATGATGCTCAGGTTTAGTTGCACCATGGCATGTGGGATCTTCCCAAACCAAGGATCAAACAGGTGTTCCTTGTATTGTAGGGCAGATTCTTAACCACTGGACCACAAGGGAAGCTCCACTCTCTGAATCCTTTTCTACTTTCCTCTAAAGATATGGTGTCCCTATCTTCCCTTACTCTTTGAATTTTATTCTCACTGTTCCTTCCTTCTGGTGCCATGCAGAGAAATCCATATCTCCATCTTGGACTACCCGCCCCCCCACCAGTCCTTTGTTTCCAACACTTTCTTCTGAACATGGAAATGTAGCCAGTATAGATTTTCTGCTTTCTTACTAGTTCAGCCATGACCCCAGGATGCGTGTGATGACTGGTCAGTGTCTAAGATTATCCCTGTTACACTAGACTGTGGGCACTACATGTGGGTAGGGCCATCATCAAGCTGAAGCAGAGATGGGTCAGGTGACCAGAGGATGAGATGTATTAAACCACAGCCCACACTTAGGCTCACCCGGGTCCTGCCCTGGAACAATTGCTTTCTCCATGTCTCAGCTTTCCTTTCAACATTCCATTGATCTCTCACTGGCTATCCAGTGCCAGATGGTGTTAAAAACTCACTTAAATCCTATTTAGGATGCTGTTTTGTATAGTAAAGAAGGCAAATCTTATAACGAAGGCAGTTTGTAGATTAAGTGGCTGCTAGGAGGTTTCTAAAGGAAATCTGCAATGTTAGGTTGACCAGGAAGTTTATAGAATGTGGGTTCAGGCAACAGCTATGTGGTTCATGGGAGAAAAAATCAGATATAGGAAAGAAGGGAGGAAGGGAGAGAGGGAGGAAAGTCCTCTTTGAATCCTTTTTTCCGCTAAGGTTTATTTATTTATTTTTATTTTTTGGTTGTGCTGGGTCTTTGCTGCTGTGCATGGGCTTTTCCCTTGTTGTGGCGAGTAGGGGCTACTCTCAAGTTGTAATACATGGGCTTCTTATTACAGTGGCTTCTTTTGTTGTGGAGCACAGGCTCTAGGCACTTGGGCTTGAGTAGTTGTAGCACGTGGGCTCCAACGTAGTAGTTGTGGCTCCTGGACTCCAGAGCAGAGGCTCAATAGCGATGATGCTCAGGTTTAGTTGCACCATGGCATGTGGGATCTTCCCAAACCAAGGATCAAACAGGTGTTCCTTGTATTGTAGGGCAGATTCTTAACCACTGGACCACAAGGGAAGCTCCACTCTCTGAATCCTTTTCTACTTTCCTCTAAAGATATGGTGTCCCTATCTTCCCTTACTCTTTGAATTTTATTCTCACTGTTCCTTCCTTCTGGTGCCATGCAGAGAAATCCATATCTCCATCTTGGACTACCCGCCCCCCCACCAGTCCTTTGTTTCCAACACTTTCTTCTGAACATGGAAATGTAGCCAGTATAGATTTTCTGCTTTCTTACTAGTTCAGCCATGACCCCAGGATGCGTGTGATGACTGGTCAGTGTCTAAGATTATCCCTGTTACACTAGACTGTGGGCACTACATGTGGGTAGGGCCATCATCAAGCTGAAGCAGAGATGGGTCAGGTGACCAGAGGATGAGATGTATTAAACCACAGCCCACAGGCAAGGCGGAAAGACCCCACCATGGTAGGAGTCAGGAAAGCTGATAGGATACCCAAGAGTGATTTCAGGTATGTGCATGTCTCCCTCGAGGAAGATTCTGGAAGCAGTTCTCTAAGATTTGGCATCAGATCTTTAGGATTCTAATCCAGAGAGGATTTGACCTGAGGTAAAAATCACAGTTCTGTCATTTTGTAGGCTTGTGTCCTTGGGGAGCTAACTCTTTGCATCTCTACTTCTTTGATGTGAGCAATTAGGATAATAGTATGCATCTTGTTGAGGTTGCTGTGACCACATAACATGGTGCTCAGTCATTCATACCTAAGATTAATATTCTTGGTACTTTTGTTGGAAATGCAATAGAAGAGAAAGCATTAGATATACAGGGTTATTGTTTGGATCATAACACATAAGATTTTCTTTCCTACCTTCCCTCATTCTTTCTTCATCATATCTGTATGCAGTCACACCTTGAAATTGCATTCACTAAACTTTCTGATTAACCAGGAGTGGCAGATTGTCTCTAGTGATGCCAAAGCAACATCTCCAGCTATGTGTTCAGTCTCTCTGTCGTGACTGACTCTGTGTGACCCTATGGACTGTAGCCCTCAGTCTCCTTTGTCCATAGGATTCTCCAGGCAAGAATACTGGACAGTGTTGCCCTGTCTTCCTCCAGGGGATCTCCCCAACCTAGGAATCAAACCAGCATCTCCTGCACTGCAGGTGAATTCCTTACCCACTGAGTCAACTGGGAAGTCAAGCTCCAGCTATAAATCACCTTAATTACAGCACTTGCAACCTTTACTGCCTAAAACCACACTCTAAGAACAGTATTTGAGTGAGACCCCCTAAAATATTCGAAAGATATGACACAGAGCTTTTAAAAATTATATAAATAAGAGAGAGAGTCTTAGCTGTGGTTCTCAACTTTCTCTGCACCTTAATCATCAACGAGGGAGCTTTGAAAAACCCCAAAGCCCAAACTGCAGCCCAGACCATTACCTCAGAATCCCTGACATTGGAATCCAGGAGTAAATAATTTTTAAAACCCCTCAGGTGATTCGAATGTGCAGCCAAGGTTAAGAATTGCTGTTTTAGGGCTTCCTTGGGGGTCCAGTGGGTAAGGACACCACCTTGCAGTGCAAGGGGCGCTGGTTCCATCCCTGGCCACAAAGCGACTAGACTGATGTGTCCAATACCGAGCCAGAGCTCTGGAGCTTATGCAGCCAGAGATGGTGCTCTCGACAACAGAGGCCACAGCATGGGAGGCCCACATGGGCCAAAGAACAAAGATGGATGAAAATGGATAAATGAAAGACCAATAGAAGTGGCCTGCCCAAATTAGGATAATAGTATGCATCTTGTTGAGGTTGCTGTGACCACATAACATGGTGCTCAGTCATTCATACCTAAGATTAATATTCTTGGTACTTTTGTTGGAAATGCAATAGAAGAGAAAGCATTAGATATACAGGGTTATTGTTTGGATCATAACACATAAGATTTTCTTTCCTACCTTCCCTCATTCTTTCTTCATCATATCTGTATGCAGTCACACCTTGAAATTGCATTCACTAAACTTTCTGATTAACCAGGAGTGGCAGATTGTCTCTAGTGATGCCAAAGCAACATCTCCAGCTATGTGTTCAGTCTCTCTGTCGTGACTGACTCTGTGTGACCCTATGGACTGTAGCCCTCAGTCTCCTTTGTCCATAGGATTCTCCAGGCAAGAATACTGGACAGTGTTGCCCTGTCTTCCTCCAGGGGATCTCCCCAACCTAGGAATCAAACCAGCATCTCCTGCACTGCAGGTGAATTCCTTACCCACTGAGTCAACTGGGAAGTCAAGCTCCAGCTATAAATCACCTTAATTACAGCACTTGCAACCTTTACTGCCTAAAACCACACTCTAAGAACAGTATTTGAGTGAGACCCCCTAAAATATTCGAAAGATATGACACAGAGCTTTTAAAAATTATATAAATAAGAGAGAGAGTCTTAGCTGTGGTTCTCAACTTTCTCTGCACCTTAATCATCAACGAGGGAGCTTTGAAAAACCCCAAAGCCCAAACTGCAGCCCAGACCATTACCTCAGAATCCCTGACATTGGAATCCAGGAGTAAATAATTTTTAAAACCCCTCAGGTGATTCGAATGTGCAGCCAAGGTTAAGAATTGCTGTTTTAGGGCTTCCTTGGGGGTCCAGTGGGTAAGGACACCACCTTGCAGTGCAAGGGGCGCTGGTTCCATCCCTGGCCACAAAGCGACTAGACTGATGTGTCCAATACCGAGCCAGAGCTCTGGAGCTTATGCAGCCAGAGATGGTGCTCTGCGACAACAGAGGCCACAGCATGGGAGGCCCACATGGGCCAAAGAACAAAGATGGATGAAAATGGATAAATGAAAGACCAATAGAAGTGGCCTGCCCACCATCCTCGCTCCCCAATCTGCCCCCCCAAAAAAGAAAGAATTGCTGTTTTAGAGAGAGTTAGTAGCCTAGCATAAAATTCAGCATTTAAAAAATAAAGATCATGGCATCCAGTCCCATCACTGCATGGCAAATAGATGTGGAAACAATGGCAACAGTGACTTTATTTTCCTGGGCTCCAAAATCACTGCAGATGGTGACTGCAGCCATGATATCAAAGCATGCTTGCTCTTTGGAAGAAAAGCTATGACAAAGTTTAGACCATGCATCAAAAGCAGATATATGAATTTGCAGACAAAGGTTCATACAGTCAATGTTATAGTTTTTCCAGTAGTCATGTATGGATGTGAGAGCTGGACCATAAAGAAGGCTGAACACTGAAAAACTGATGCCTTCAAATTGTGGTGAAAACTCTTGACAGTCCACTGGACTGCAACAAGATCAAACCAGTGAATCCTAAAGGAAATCAACCCTGAATATTCATTGAAAGGACTGATACTGAAGCTGAAGCTATAGTACTTTAGCCACCTGATGCAAAGAGACAACTTGTTGGCAAAGACCCTGATGCTGGGAAAGATTGAAGGCGGGAGGAGAAGGGGATGACAGAGGACAAGATGGTTGGATGGCATCACTGAATGAGTTTGAGCAAGCTCCAGGATATGGTGAAGGAAGGGAAGCCTGACATGCTGCAGTCCATGGGGTTGCAAAGAGTCAGACCCCACTGAATTGAACTGATGACCCAGCAATTCCACTCCTTGGCATATACTCTGCGAAAATCATAATTCAAAAAGACACATGCACCCCAAATGTTCATTGCAACACTGTTTACAGTAAGCTAAATACAGTGAAGGAGAGGGTGGGCTGAATTGGGAGAGGAACATTGACATATATATATTACCATGTGTGAACTGGACAGCTAGTGGGAACCTGCTGTACAACACAGGTGATAATCAGTGCTTTGTGATAACCTAGAGAGGTGGAGTGGGAGGTTCTAGAGGGAAGGGATATATGTATACTTACAGTTGATTCACGTTGTTGTACAGCAAAAACAAACACAACATTGTAAAACACTTCTCCAGTTAAAAAATAAATACATAAATTTTAAAATAAGAAATAGATTTGAGGAAATAGTGAAAAAATGTTTACATTGATCCAGTAGGTTTGATTTTGATGACTTCAGACACATCACAGGCTCTTAACCAAGCACGTCTTCTGCTTTATACCTCACGACCCCATTCACTTCCATTGTCATTTGTTCAACTTTCTGCTGTATGTCAAATATGTCACCTGATGGCCTATCTTAATCTCACAAGGTCATATAAAGCAGCTGCCTCTCACTTTACAGACAAGGAAACTTTTTGTAGATGAGGAAACTTTCCTGACAAGAAAACTCTCTAGAGGAGGAAATGAGATTCAGAGAGGCCCTGCTGTTTGTCCAGAGTCAATAAGGGACAGACTGAGACGCACACCTGAGTCTCAGTGACCCCAAAGCCCAGTCTTTGTACCCTACTCCTATACCTGCAAAGCACAAATTCAAACCTTGGAGAATTTTCTGCTTCTTTCAAAACTTGCACAATGACAAAAGCTATGCCCTGAAAGGTGATGTCCCAGCCCCAGAGCCTCTGGATGAAATGAATGAAAAACTGAAAATGTATCAGGGGCCGCAGTAGCCCTTGAGCAAGGTACACAGCACTTCAGAGAGCAGGGGGCATGACGTGTGCGTCATCAGTGACACAGGTGCCCAGGAAGGTAGCCTAGAGGCAGCCAGAACCAGGTTTGCCCACAACTGACACTGGTCTGAAAACGCTGTGCCCTGAGCCCTGTGTCCAAGTGCAGCAGGGTTGGGCAGAATGGCCACCCTCAGCATCTTTTCTATCTGTCATCTGTCCATGCCTCTCTCCTCCCCTGGACTTGTCACCCTTGCTAACTTCTGCCTGCCAGATCATCCCACTCACACCCTCTCATTTGGCCACCTTCTCCTGCTGTAACTGAATTGCCATATTCCCTGAAAACTGATTAATATGCCTTTGTAAATGATATTTTCCTTCTAGTACATCCAAGGGCTTTCAAGGTGGCATCAGTGGTAAAGAATCCAACTACCAATGCAGGAGACCTGGGTTCCATCCTGGGGTCAGGAAGATCCCATGGAGGAGGAAGTGGCAGCCCACTCCAGTCTTCTTGCCTGGGAAATCCCATGGACAGAGGAGCCTGGCAGGCTACAGTCTATGGGGTCACAAAGAGTCAGACACAACTGAGTGACTGAACACCAACAACAGTACATTGAGTTATGTGGGGTCCAGAGCACTGCTTTGATGTAAGGCATCTTAGCTTAGAGGAGAACAAAACGTAATAAGAAGTATAATATGAGTTCCAAATAGCTTCATCATCTGTGTTAAAGAGCTGCTTTCTGCTTGGGCTTTCATCTGTGGATTGTTTTTTTTAACAGTTTTTCTTTTTAATTTTGGCCTCTTTCATTGACTTTTTGATCCATGTATTTTCATCCACCTTTATTCTTTGGTCTATGTGGACCTCCCATTGCAGTGGCCTCTCTCGTCACAGAGCTCTGGCTCTGGGCACATGTGCTCCAGAGTGCCAGCTCACAATTGGACATACTGGTCCAGCCGCTCCATGGCATATGGGATCTTCCCTGGCCAGGGATTGAACCAATGCCCCTTGTGCTACAAGGCAGACTCTTTACCCACTGGACCACCAGGGAAGCACCATCTGTAGATATTACCAGTTATCCTTATACTCAGATGAGGGAGTGAGCAAAATATTGTTTTTCCTTCCAATCAAAAGGCCCGGAAATTGCTGATGCAATGTCCAGTAGGAAAGAGCCAGCAATATTTTGTGTTGCCTTTTTAAAATATATTTTAATATTGTATTTTAAAAGAAATTGGACAGCAGGGTCATTCCAGGACAAGTTTTAGACTTTTTGAGAATCAAACTGGGTAAGACCGTAACAGACTGTTTAGTTTGGACAGACAAATTGCCAACATTTCCATAAAAGGAAGGATAGGCTGAACATTTTCTTTTGGCTCTTATTTTCATATTTTCTTCAAAAGTTAGTCTGACAAAAATTTAAGAGAAGCCATGCAACACACCCATGAAAACAAACACTTCAAACAGAGCTTTTATCTCAGAACAAATTAACCCAGGCAATTTGTGCTATTTGGGATGAGATTCCTGTCTGTGATGGCCCAGATTGTTTTAAAAATTCACCAAAATAAAAGATGGGGCATTTGCTGGGTGTCTACTATGTGTCTGGCATGTGGCTGACATCCTAAAATGTGCTGGACAGACATTATATCATTCAGTCCTCACAATTACACTTTCAGAATGGTACCAGTCCTATTTGTATGCATACTTGCTCAGTCATTCATTCATGTCCAACTCTTTGCAACCCCATGGACTGTTTAATCTTGGGCTCCTCTATCCACGAGACTCTCCAAGCAAGAATACTGGAGTGGGTTGCCATCTTCTCCTCCAGGTGATCTTCCCACACTGGTGATCGAGCCTAAGTCTCTGTGTCTCCTGCACTGGCAAGTGGACTTTTTACCACCAAACCAACTGGGAAGCCCTGTTAATTCCATTTATCCATAAAGAAAAAGAAATAAAAATAGGGCTAGTGTATGGGCAAGATAGGAGCTAAAGAATGAGATTGAAACTACCATTTATTCAAAATGGATCTGAATTAATGAATGAATAAATCTTAGGACTTAGCCCCCCACCCCAAAGAAGAGAGAAATATGCAATGAGTTCATAAGCTCTGTATCCATTGCAACGCTTGGAGATTAGAAGTCGATGTTTTGTGTGAATCTAAACCTTCAGTTAAGGCACATCCCAATAGTCATGGATATCCATGAAGAAGTGCTGCCATCTTCTCCATTACTGGCACCATCCTTCTAGTTTCCATATATATGTGTTAGTATACAATATTTATCTTTCTCTTTCTAACTTTCTTCACTCTGTATAATGGGTTCTAGGTTCTTTCATCTCATTAGGACTGACTCAAATGCATTTCTTTTTATGGCTGAGTGATAATGCATTGTGTATATGTACCACAGCTTCTTTATCCATTCATCTGTCAATGGACATCTAGGTTGCTTCCATGTTCTAGCTATTGTAAATAGTGCTACAATGAACAATGGGGTACAGATGTCTTTTTCCATTTTGATTTCCTTAGGGTATATGCCTAGTAGTGGGATTGTTCTATTCTTAGGTTTTTAAGGAATCTCCATACTGCCTTCCATAGTGGCTGTATCAATTTACATTTCCACCAACAGTGCAAGAGGGTTCCCTTTTCCCCATACCCTCTCCAGCATTTATTCATTTTTAGCCTTATAGCACTGTACTTGAAAAGTACAGTAGTCCATTTCAGCAGCTGGCATCTAAGGGTGGGCATCGAGTGAACAGGCAAGAAGAGTTACTGACTGGGAGGTGGGAGATGCTAGAGCTGAAGGATCATCAGCAATAGGAGATGTAGGACAAGCTGTAATTTCACTTAACACCTGATGTTGATGGAACCCAAGTTTACATTGTTGAAAGTTCACAACTTGAAGATTTTTATTAGGGGCTTACTGTATAGAAGTGGTAATTTTGACTTTATTTTCAAAGAACTGAGAACCCATCAAAGGCTTCTGAGTGAGGAAGGCATGTGGGGAACAGAGTTTGAGAAGGATTAAGCTGATCATATGGGGCTTCTTTGTTGGCTTGGTGGGTAAAGAATCTGCTTGTGATGCAGGAGACCCAGGTTCTTCCTGATCACTGGATAGAGAAGATCCCCTGGAGGAGGAAATGGCAACCCACTCCAGTATGCTTGCCTGGAAAATCCCATGGACAGAAGGGCCTAGAGGGATACAGTCCCTAGGGTAGCAAAGAGCTGGACATGACTGAGTGACTAACAGTTCAAGCTGACCATGGTTTGGTAGAGGGACTGGAAGTGGGGAGGCCAGCTGGGGACTTTCTTGAGAAGGATTCTGTAGCACTCAAGGCCATGGTCATCAGGAGGTTCTGCGTGCCATGCTGGCCAGGCTGTGCAGTTTGGTCACGGTACACATCTCTAGGCTGTCTGTGCTCTAATGTGCTCCTGTGGAACGATCTAATTACTGAGGCCTTTGATGTGGACTTGTCATCCTGACAGTGAGTGGATTTCAGGATCTCTTCCAGCAGAGAACACCCACTAAAGACATGGTGCTCGAGAAGCAAAGTGCTTGGGGGAACATGTGCTTGCTTCTCTTTTTATTTTTTGTAAAATATTTGTGTGTATGTGTGTTTATTTAGCTGCCCTGGGACTGAGTTGCAGCACATGGGATCTTTTACAGCTGCAGCATGCAAACTCTAAGTTGCTGCATGTGGGGTCGAGTTCCCTGACCAGAGACTGAACCCGGGGCTCCTGTGTTGGGAGCTCATGGTCTTAGCCACAGGACCACCGGGGAAAGAATTCTTCCCAGAGCCCCAGAACACAGATTCAAGTTACGGCCCCAAAGCAGTCACATCAGAACCTGAAGGACTCACGTGAACTTCATCCTTAAAGAATGGTTTTCCATGGAGACATTGCTATTTCATGCTTTCCCTGCACATGTCTGCACCACTGGGCTCTTGCTCTTAGCAGAGCTGCCTCCAGAGACAGTTGCCCTAGGAACATCCTAGCTAGGTCTTGCTTTGGGGGCCTTCGTAGACCTATGAATCTCACAGTTTGAAAAAATTCAAGAAAACAGTGAGGAAGAAAAGATTGGAGAAGACTGCATCTCAGCTCACCCTGATATCTCATTTTGGGCAAGTTCATCTGGCTGCAGGCTAGTCATAAAAGCATGAAGATCAGATGAAATAATAGAGATGAGAGCATTACAAAGTACAGGGTTGACTACAGAGGTCAGCAGGATATGAATGAATACAGCTTCCTGTTCCATACAGAAGGTCCTCATTGTTTATTTTATATATAATAGTGTGTACCTGCTAATCGTAAACTCTTAACTTATCCCTTTCCCCTTCAGTAATCATAAATTTGTTTCCTACCATCAGTGAGTCTATTTCTGTTCTGTAAAGAAGTTCATTTGTTTCATTATTTTTTAGATTTCACATATGCATGTGCTCGCTCCATTTGGAGGGACTGGAAGGAGGCCAGCTGGGGACTTTCTTGAGAAGGATTCTGTAGCACTGGAGGCCGAGTTTGCCATGCTGGCCAGGCTGTGCAGTTTGGTCACGGTACACATCTCTAGGCTGTCTGTGCTCTAATGTGCTCCTGTGGAACGATCTAATTACTGAGGCCTTTGATGTGGACTTGTCATCCTGACAGTGAGTGGATTTCAGGATCTCTTCCAGCAGAGAACACCCACTAAAGACATGGTGCTCGAGAAGCAAAGTGCTTGGGGGAACATGTGCTTGCTTCTCTTTTTATTTTTTGTAAAATATTTGTGTGTATGTGTGTTTATTTAGCTGCCCTGGGACTGAGTTGCAGCACATGGGATCTTTTACAGCTGCAGCATGCAAACTCTAAGTTGCTGCATGTGGGGTCGAGTTCCCTGACCAGAGACTGAACCCGGGGCTCCTGTGTTGGGAGCTCATGGTCTTAGCCACAGGACCACCGGGGAAAGAATTCTTCCCAGAGCCCCAGAACACAGATTCAAGTTACGGCCCCAAAGCAGTCACATCAGAACCTGAAGGACTCACGTGAACTTCATCCTTAAAGAATGGTTTTCCATGGAGACATTGCTATTTCATGCTTTCCCTGCACATGTCTGCACCACTGGGCTCTTGCTCTTAGCAGAGCTGCCTCCAGAGACAGTTGCCCTAGGAACATCCTAGCTAGGTCTTGCTTTGGGGGCCTTCGTAGACCTATGAATCTCACAGTTTGAAAAAATTCAAGAAAACAGTGAGGAAGAAAAGATTGGAGAAGACTGCATCTCAGCTCACCCTGATATCTCATTTTGGGCAAGTTCATCTGGCTGCAGGCTAGTCATAAAAGCATGAAGATCAGATGAAATAATAGAGATGAGAGCATTACAAAGTACAGGGTTGACTACAGAGGTCAGCAGGATATGAATGAATACAGCTTCCTGTTCCATACAGAAGGTCCTCATTGTTTATTTTATATATAATAGTGTGTACCTGCTAATCGTAAACTCTTAACTTATCCCTTTCCCCTTCAGTAATCATAAATTTGTTTCCTACCATCAGTGAGTCTATTTCTGTTCTGTAAAGAAGTTCATTTGTTTCATTATTTTTTAGATTTCACATATACGTGATATCATATGATACTTGTCTTGTTCTGACTTTCACTTAATGTGATAATCCCTACGTCCATATGTATCACACCTTCTTTTTCCACTTATCTGTTGATGGACACTTAGGCTGCTCCATGCCTTAGCTATTGTAAATAATGCTGGTACAAAGACTCCCACGCATGCAGCTTTTCAAATTAGAGCCTTTTCACAACAGTGACTTTTAAGGCTCCATGCATGTTCACTCTGTTCCCCATCCAGAAAGATTTCCATGTCACTCAAAATTGTGCTCTGTGTTAACGGGGGTAAAATATGAGAAAAACACAGACCCTGAGTATCAGAGGACAGACAGTACTTAAACGTATGGCTCTTTGTGACTCCATGGACCATGGCCCACCAGGCTCCTGTCTGCGGAATTCACCAGGCAAGAAGACTAGAGTGGGTTGCCAGTTCCTCTTCCAACGGATCTTCCCAGCCCAGGAATCAAACCTGCACCTCTTGTGTCTCCTGAATTGATGGGTGAATTCTTTACCACTGTGACACCAGGAAAGCCTTCCATCACAGTAAAAAACAATGTCGCTCGACTTGGGCTATCTCTGAGTCCTGACCTGGCTGGGTTTGACCTCCTCCATCAAGGTCTGGAAGATGTAATAGGACGGTGTGAACCCTCTGAACATCCTCAGGGACTCCACTTGGACAGCCCCATCTCCTCCAAATAATCAGGGCTTTGGGATTGAAGTGGGTGCCCAGGCATCTGAGAGCTGGTTTCTATGAACAAAAGGAATCCATCAGTCTTTACAGAGCACAGTATAGTCAATTCTTGCTGTGAGCAGTAGCTATGTTTTATTTAAGGTTATTCCAAAGACTGAATTACCAAGTTCATTGCTCCACTGGGAAATACAGAGTTAGGTTCTCACAAGCCTCTGGTCACAGCCGCTTCAGCAACTGACCTACACATACCCCGGTGTGACATGTGTTTCTGTTTAAAGACACTTTATTTAGTACATATTGTTGATTCATTAGCATTGAATGCCCAGCCACGGAACTGTAGCTCATGCCTGAAAGATGATTACCTAACACACATATTTTCCCCATAAGGCATGTCACAGCCTTCCTGCACTTAGGAACCCAGACCTCACTTCTCTACTTGTGAGCCATTTTAAACAGCAAAATCACCAACAAAAAAACCAAAACATGCGAAACCCATGGCAGCACACAGACTGTGAAATTATATGTGTTTATACTCTGAGAGCTGGTCTCAGCTGGGAACATGCGTGTCAGGTGACTCCGATTGTTTGCAGTTTTGTGCCTGTCCGAAAATGACCAGGAAAGCACACAGAGTATTGATTTGGGGGTTGCAAATAAATTTCAGCAAGCAGACAATCTGCAAACACAGAATTCACAAATAATGAGTATTGACCATATCTAGAAGTTAGTCACACACTTACCATTTGCATTTAAACTCTGCCTGGCAAGATTCTGGTCAATTTCTAACCCCTCAGTTTATTTTTAAGACCTTTAAGTATTAACTAGCCCAGAGGACACCATGGGTGCTGTAAAAGATAAAATGTTGCATTGTAGATTTTTTTTTGCCCTTAAAAGGACACAGACTCCAAAAGGAATTATTCCTGTGATATCTTAACAAGCTGATACATCAGCCACTTGCATATTTTAGGGTGAAATTAATTTTTTAAAGCCTTGTTATTAATTCAGACTCTCTTCCTGGAATTTCTACTAATTGATCTTGGTCTAGTTCTGTCCTTGAGAAGTACACAGGGTGGAGTCCAGGCTCCTTCCTTCCACACAATGGTCTCTCAAACGTCTGAAGACATAGCCGGTTCCCCCTTTCAAGGTGGCAATCCCCTACTCAGCATCCCCATTTCTCTCAGTTACCCCAATTTCACCCTCTTTGCTGTTTACTTGGAACAATGTGCCAAATCTATCAGAATTAACTGCGATGTTCCGCTTAGGCTCTAGAATGAAATGAGCAGCCTTAACGCTCCGGTAAAGTTGTAATTTACACAACTTCACTGAGGAGCACTGTGGCAGTGTATGTGACACTCTTTAAAATAAACCCATCCTTCCATGTCTTGAAATTTATCCTAAGGAAATTATTATGTGTAGGCTCAGTTGCAAAGTCGAGTCTGACTCTTTCGCAGCCTTATGGACTGTAGCCTGCTAGGCTCCTCTGTCCATAGGATTTTCTAGGCAAGAATGCTGGACTGGGTTGCCACTTACTCCACCAGGTGATCTTCCTGACCCAGGCATCCAGCCTGCATCTCCTTTCATCTCCTGCATTGGCAGGTGGATTCTTTACCAGTGAGCTGCCAGGAAGCCACATCAATGCAGCACAGACTGTGAAATTATATGTTTTTACCGATCAGCATGTACTCGATTTTGCAGTTTGGCCTGTGAAAATGACCAGGAAAGCACACAGAGTATTGATTTGGGGGTTGCAAATAAATTTCAGCAAGCAGACAATCTGCAAACACAGAATTCACAAATAATGAGTATTGACCATATCTAGAAGTTAGTCACACACTTACCATTTGCATTTAAACTCTGCCTGGCAAGATTCTGGTCAATTTCTAACCCCTCAGTTTATTTTTAAGACCTTTAAGTATTAACTAGCCCAGAGGACACCATGGGTGCTGTAAAAGATAAAATGTTGCATTGTAGATTTTTTTTTGCCCTTAAAAGGACACAGACTCCAAAAGGAATTATTCCTGTGATATCTTAACAAGCTGATACATCAGCCACTTGCATATTTTAGGGTGAAATTAATTTTTTAAAGCCTTGTTATTAATTCAGACTCTCTTCCTGGAATTTCTACTAATTGATCTTGGTCTAGTTCTGTCCTTGAGAAGTACACAGGGTGGAGTCCAGGCTCCTTCCTTCCACACAATGGTCTCTCAAACGTCTGAAGACATAGCCGGTTCCCCCTTTCAAGGTGGCAATCCCCTACTCAGCATCCCCATTTCTCTCAGTTACCCCAATTTCACCCTCTTTGCTGTTTACTTGGAACAATGTGCCAAATCTATCAGAATTAACTGCGATGTTCCGCTTAGGCTCTAGAATGAAATGAGCAGCCTTAACGCTCCGGTAAAGTTGTAATTTACACAACTTCACTGAGGAGCACTGTGGCAGTGTATGTGACACTCTTTAAAATAAACCCATCCTTCCATGTCTTGAAATTTATCCTAAGGAAATTATTATGTGTAGGCTCAGTTGCAAAGTCGAGTCTGACTCTTTCGCAGCCTTATGGACTGTAGCCTGCTAGGCTCCTCTGTCCATAGGATTTTCTAGGCAAGAATGCTGGACTGGGTTGCCACTTACTCCACCAGGTGATCTTCCTGACCCAGGCATCCAGCCTGCATCTCCTTTCATCTCCTGCATTGGCAGGTGGATTCTTTACCAGTGAGCTGCCAGGGAAGCCTAAGGAAATTTTTATACACATGTGCTGAATTTATAGGGAACTCCCTTGCAGACACACACACACACACACAAATAAAGATAAAATTTAGTTATGAAAAGATGTTCATTACAGGGGTCCTTATTATCCCAACATATGGAAACATCCAAGAATAGAACACCATTAAAGAAATTATGACACATCCATCCAACCATTGAAATGACCATATGAATAAATCTACATTGACTTACATCAGTATTTATATAATTATAATACAAAAGATTGTAAAAGAGTGGGTACAGTCTGATCACATTTTATTAAAACATCCATATATAAGAAAGGAAAATATTCCCAGGAATTTAGTAAAAGCTCTCAAAATTCAGTTTAAAGTGTGTCCCTTCTTCTTTATCTATTTTTTACTACAATATGTTATTCCCCTTCATATTAAGGAAAAACAATTCTGTTCAGTGTTCCCAAGACTGCAATTAAAACAGCCCTTTGGTAGCTCTCTGTTGCTTTCAGAAAAAGGTCCAAACACCTTGACTTGAGATGCAAGACTTCCTAGGATCTTACCTCTCAGCTTCCACCAATGACTTGGCCTTTCAAGGACTGACACTTTCTATTTTGGCCATAATGAACCATTTAAAATAGCCCCAGTTTTTATCCCTGCTTTCCACCGTATACCTTCTGCTTTGAGCTATCCTCTAGGTTTAGAAACCAATTGGGGGTGATGGGGCTTCCCTGGTGGCTCAGATGGTAAAGAATCTCCCTTCAATGTGTGAGACCGTGGGTCAGGAAGATCCCCTGCAGAATGGAAAGGTTATCCACTCCAGCATTCTTGCCTGGAGAATTTCCATGGTCAGAGGAGCCTGGCGGGCTACAGTCCATGGGGTCACAAAGAGTCAGACACGACTGAGCGATAACACTTTCGCTTTCTTTCTTTGGTGATATTACCCCAAAATTACACTGCTTGCAAACCCAGTTCTGGCGGCTTGACTCCGAAAGCCAGGCTGCCTCCCCAGGATCGGAATGAAAACCTGAGACTGTCAATGCAATATTTTTCTCATTATCTCAGTGTCATATTTAATATCAGCATAGATGAGTGAATTATTAATACTTGAACTTTCACAATGTTATCTGGAAGAGAAAGAAAACCCTAAAATACAGCCCATTCCATCGACATGTGTACAGAGAGTCAAAATGATGTTTTAAGTGTGATTGTTTTCTTTTAGAGCTGAATGGTCCTGTGTCTTTGGAGCTGGTTTAGCCAGACATGAAAGCCTAGTTCTCAACTCTGTGGCCGTGTGTGTTAGTTTCGCTAATCTGGTCCACTCCGACTTCTTTCTCTCTTTCATTATAAGTTGATATTGAGTTTCCAAACCCAAATGGCATAAATAAGTTCCAGATGCCTTCTCAAATCCCTAAATCTCCCATTAGAATAAGAAGAAATGGTGCCATATATGAGTAGAGAGCTACATTTTAATTCACTGAAATGTCACAAGAATCTCTGGGCAATTCTTCAGCCTTTATTTCACAAAGAAAGCACATGAACTCTTTGGACTCTCTTAAGGAACAGAGTCCTCAAGATTCACAGCCCAGCTGTCTGACATATGCTCTGCTGTGTATCTCCCCTTAAGAGGTGAAATACTATCATCATGAAAGGCAAAGTCCCCAGAGTCAAGCTGCCTCAAGTCCAATCCAACTGGGTGATTTGGGGTAAGTCACTTAACCTCTCTGTTTTTCAGTTTTCTTCTCTGCAAAATGCATATAATCATTCTACCCACCTCACAGGGTTGTTAGGGAGAACAGTGAGTTAATAATTTAAAGTGTTAAGCATAGTGCCAGCCACACAGCAAAAGCTTGACCTGTTATTACCCAGAGGCGTGAGAGTGGTGAGCTGATGGAGCATGCTCTAAGGGCTAGAATTCTTTCCCCTTCTTTTCCACAAGATGAACAGGGCTCAATGCAGGGTTAAGGAGGCTCTCATCTTTCCATGAGTGACTAACAAGCTACCTTCAGATCCCAGATCTTTCACCTAAGCCTGATCAAGCCCCAGCCTTCCTTTCCCCTGTCAGCCTTCCTGAACCTTGTGTCGTAGTCCAGCTATCCCAGCAACTTTGCATCCAACTCCATTTTCATAAATGTAAATGCTGTGTCCTAATGAGAACCTAGTGTATAGCACAGGGAACGCAACTCAATGCTCTTCAGTGACCTAAATGGGAAGGATATCTAAAGAAGAGCGGGTATATGTATAATTGAGTCACTTTACTGTACAGCAGAAACTCACAGCCATGAAAAGCAACTATATACTGATAAAAATCAATTTTAAAGAAAGCTCTGTCCTCAGAGGACTCATAGATGGAGTTTCATATCTCCAATTCATTAGAGGAGACCATATATGTCCCAAAGTGTCATGTGTGCGTCTGTGTGTGTGTGTGTCTGTGCTCAGTCATTTCAGTCGCGTCCAACTCTCTCTGACCTCATGGACTGTGGCCCACCTGATTCCTCTGTCCTCGTGTTTTCTGGCAAGAATGCTAGAGTGGCTTGCCCTGCCCTCCTGCAGGGGATCTTCCTGACCCAGGGACCAAACCTGCGTCTTCCGTGTCTCCTGCATTGCAGGAGGATTCTTTACCACTTGAGTCGTCAGGGAAGCCTCACCAAAGTGCCACAGTAAGTGTTCAAAAATGATTGTTTTCTTCCTTCCTTTCCCCACCACTGTTAATGATTGATGCCTACATTGGCAAGAAACATTTAAGTATAACCACGCAAGACCTACCTGCACAGATCACATTTAACAGAGAACTTACAGTGTATATATCCTTCAGCATCTCCGTTTCACACCTCCAGACTTTGCATCTGTGCCAAAAGAAAGGAGAAAAACTTGGTGCTATTCTACACTTGATTTATCTTTTTACTTCTCAATCGCAGTGAAAGCTTGCATAACGTTTTAGTACCTGCAGATTCCTTTCACATACCTCATCTTACTTCTATATCTACTCTTTCAGGAGGCATTATTGTTAGTATTGTCATTGCTATCATTGTGGTTTTTGCAATGTGGAAAACTAAAGCTTGAAAAGGCTTGCCCCAAATCATACAGCTGGTAAGTGACTCACTGGGGATTTGAACCTGGATTCTCTGCTCTGAAACACTTTGCTTTTCTTCTATGATATTTCATTGCCAAAGTTATAGGATTAAAGAGAGAAAGCCTTAAAAGAAGTCTCATGAATTCTTTGCTTACATCACTTCCATTGGTTGTCCTTTTTAATTTTAAGCTCTGAATTTTTTTCCGTTTTCTCTGATGTTGCCATAGTTGGCAAAACCAAGCTCAGTACAGTCATTCAGCCAGGTTCCCTGGAGCAGTTTCTGTAGGCTCTTGTGATTGTGTATTGGATGGCTGGTTTTAAAAAGAGAGAGACATGTTTAATTGTTCTTTTCTTTCAAGCTGAATTTTGTTATACGGCAGCCAAATAATGCCTCATCTAGAAAGAAAAATGAACTATTTCAGAAAGTTTGTTCAAAAAGAGGCCACATTTTTTGCGACCATGAGATACAGGACACAAATGTGAAGGTAGTCCATGTTGAGAACAGGACAGGAAGGTGCAGAAGAGCTGTGCCTTGGAGAATGTTTGATTTCACATAGCAGAAATGCAGCTTCAGGGACCTGACTCAATAGTACCTTTTTAAAAAGAAGGGAGTTTGAAGGCATGTATTCAGGGTTGGGTACACTGGCTTCACAAGGCCATCAGAGACCCAGGTTCCTACTGCCTTTCTGTTCTTCCATCTTGGATCTCTTTATCATGATCTTCCATATGGACCTATTTATCAAGATCTTCCATATGGATCTCTTCATCATGATCACAAGATGTCAAGTCTACAGCAATGTCATGACTGCCTTCTGCGTGAAGGCAAAATACAAAGAACAAAAACAGCTGGCACCAGCTGTCCTTTCCCTTTAGAGAGTTTCCTAGCAAATTCTTCCATCTACCTCTGCTTATGCATCATTGTTCCTGCTGGGTGGGTCACATATCCTTCCCTGGTCATGGGGAATCTAAGAAGATGGGTATTACTGGGTGTCGTGGCCTCCCCAAACAGACAAGGCTTCTGTTTCTAAGAAAGAATAGCAAAATCTACACTGGAAATCAATTAACACAGTTTTCCAAGAGGACTACCATTTACAGGGGACCTGCAATGTGTTAGACACAAACTAAGACAATGCTGATGTTAAAGCTCCAACACTCTGGCCACCTGATGTGAAGAGCCAACTCATTGGAAAAGACCCTGATGCTGGAAAACATTGAAAGCAAAAGGAGAAGGGGGCAGCAGAGGATGAAATGGTTGGATAGCCTCATTGACTCAATGGACATGAATTTGAGCAAACTCCAGGAGATGTGGAAGGACAGGAAAGCCTGGTGCTGCAGTCCACGGGGGCACAAAGGGTCGGGCATGACTGAACAACAGGATACCACTAAGAAAGAAAGCACAGTATCCTTTCATTAGATCTAAAGAAAATGGTATCTAGAGAGATGTAAAATGTGAAATGACAAGCATTTATCTCAGATCTCGATGTAAAGTTTTCCCATGTGGCACACCTGGCACAGAATAGACTCTCAAAAATTATTTCAAATGTTTTCCTCCTCTTTGTCCTCTTTCCAAAATGAAATTAGAAATGTAGTACCAGTTTCTCCTTGGAATGCTTTTATTTGTGCATTGTCTAATTATTCCTGTTATGATCTAACTTAGGCTACTGTTCTGGCCAGCATGTCCATATCCCCAAGATCTGACAAACATAGCACTGTTGACGTTATTAGGTCATGTCATATCTTTCCTGTTTGATACATCCTCTTTTTAATGTTCTTTCCAGAGCTGTCATGACACTGTTTGCACTTGTAATTTCATAAGTTAAGACATAAATAGCCTTTGGTTTGGTTTTTAATCAGCATCTTCTTTCAACTGGCACTAAGTAGGAGCTCAATGATATCTGTTGAACAAATGAAGTTCAGATTCATCATTTAGCAGCTGTGCGATCTTGGGAAAGCTTCAAACTTGCCATGATGAGAAAGAAGAAAGGCTTGTTTTGAGGTTGCTTGTCATGCAGCAGCATCACGATGGCAGTCACTGATGACCACAGCCTGCCACCAGGTGGTGGGTGCTCATGCACTTCAGTTGTATCCGACTCGTTCCTCTGTCCATGGAATTTTCCAGGAAAGAATACTGGAGTGAGCTGTCACTCTCTCCTCCAAGGGATCTTCCTGACCCATGAATTGAACCCACATCTCTTGCACTGGCAGGCAAATTCTTCACCACTAATGTCATGTGGAAGCACCAGGTAGTAAGGCAGAGAAGTTCATGCAAAGAGATCAACAGTTCAACAGTTAATGCCCCAATGTCAGTCTAGACAACTCCTATAGAATAGCATCCATGTTCTAATAAGGTTTGCTTTCAGGCATTTGTTAAAATTACCAGACAGTCCTGAATTATAGTGACCTCACATATAATAAATGCTAAAAAGTGACATAGGAAATTCTCCAAATCCTGCACCAAACCTGTAACACTTCTACATAAAGAAATGCAGGAAAGCACAGTAAATCGGGCATGACTGAACAACAGGATACCACTAAGAAAGAAAGCACAGTATCCTTTCATTAGATCTAAAGAAAATGGTATCTAGAGAGATGTAAAATGTGAAATGACAAGCATTTATCTCAGATCTCGATGTAAAGTTTTCCCATGTGGCACACCTGGCACAGAATAGACTCTCAAAAATTATTTCAAATGTTTTCCTCCTCTTTGTCCTCTTTCCAAAATGAAATTAGAAATGTAGTACCAGTTTCTCCTTGGAATGCTTTTATTTGTGCATTGTCTAATTATTCCTGTTATGATCTAACTTAGGCTACTGTTCTGGCCAGCATGTCCATATCCCCAAGATCTGACAAACATAGCACTGTTGACGTTATTAGGTCATGTCATATCTTTCCTGTTTGATACATCCTCTTTTTAATGTTCTTTCCAGAGCTGTCATGACACTGTTTGCACTTGTAATTTCATAAGTTAAGACATAAATAGCCTTTGGTTTGGTTTTTAATCAGCATCTTCTTTCAACTGGCACTAAGTAGGAGCTCAATGATATCTGTTGAACAAATGAAGTTCAGATTCATCATTTAGCAGCTGTGCGATCTTGGGAAAGCTTCAAACTTGCCATGATGAGAAAGAAGAAAGGCTTGTTTTGAGGTTGCTTGTCATGCAGCAGCATCACGATGGCAGTCACTGATGACCACAGCCTGCCACCAGGTGGTGGGTGCTCATGCACTTCAGTTGTATCCGACTCGTTCCTCTGTCCATGGAATTTTCCAGGAAAGAATACTGGAGTGAGCTGTCACTCTCTCCTCCAAGGGATCTTCCTGACCCATGAATTGAACCCACATCTCTTGCACTGGCAGGCAAATTCTTCACCACTAATGTCATGTGGGAAGCACCAGGTAGTAAGGCAGAGAAGTTCATGCAAAGAGATCAACAGTTCAACAGTTAATGCTGAAGACAACTCCTATAGAATAGCATCCATGTTCTAATAAGGTTTGCTTTCAGGCATTTGTTAAAATTACCAGACAGTCCTGAATTATAGTGACCTCACATATAATAAATGCTAAAAAGTGACATAGGAAATTCTCCAAATCCTGCACCAAACCTGTAACACTTCTACATAAAGAAATCCTTTCCAGACAAGCATCCTTCTGGTGCATCAGTGGGCAAGCGCACAGGGTGCCAAATGATAACAGAAAATAACCAGAATGCTTGTCTCGCTGGCATGAGTGCATGATGAATGTGTTAGGTTTGAGTTATAGGAAGCAATTCACCTCTGTAAAATGGGTAAAAAGTCTCTTTTGTCAAAAAAAAAAAATTGTATCTCCTGATTATCAGTGAAAACCAAAGCTGGAATAAATTTGGAGATCTGATGTGCGGTCGCTTGGAGCTTTACCCATACCAGAATGGAAATTCACATCAGTGTAAAATGGTATTTCTATCTTTCTTGATACCCTCAGGTGTCTGACCTCTGCTCACACAACATTCAGTGAAACTGGTATTTTGCAAGCAGCAAGTAGATATTTGGCACCACATACAACTTCATACACCCAGAATATGAGTCACAATCTAGTGTCTTTTCAAGGCAATTGTTAGATTGGACAGGGTAGCTCTCAAGAGAGGCTTTTTTGGTCAGGCAGCATCAACAGCTGGAAATGTATTTGTGTACGTTAGAATCAAACAGACCTGGATTTGATTTGGGATCTACATAACACTTATCATGAGTGCATTTTTTCCTCATCTGTAAAATGGAGATAATCCTTAAGTAGAACCAAGTAAAACTGCCATATTTGAAGTCAAGAGAAGTCAAATACTGGTGATTTAATATGGTTCATCCTATACCTATGTCACAAGACTGAGTCCAGAATGGAAGACTAAGTCCATGTATGTCTATAAATCACAGCTCTATTGTTCTATGCAATAGACACCCAATTCAGACTAGATTTAGAAGAGGGAATAGATATCAAATCACCACAATGTGCACTTTACATGACTTTTTATTTTTTTGGTCAGTTATGCATCAATAATGCTAGAATGTCTTTAAAAGAGGAGAGAGTGCGTGCATTCATATAACTGGGCAATCTAGGAGTGGTGTAAGCTTCAGGCATGCCAAGATCCAGGAACTCACATCATGCTCTGTCCTCATCCTCTCTGTTGCTCCACTTCCTTCTGCGTCTGTTGACTTTGTCCTACATTGCGGGCAGGATGGCCAAAGATAGTTTTCACCAGAAGCAGAAGGGACTTCTGTCTCCCAAAGTCTGTCTTTCTTGTGTTACATGTTCAATCCCCAATTTATCACTACTTCCATTGTGTCCGGTGCCAATCGTTCAGTTCAGCCCGATTGACTTTCTCACTTCCAGAGAGATGACAGGGGCAAAGGGCACTGTACATGAAGATGAAGCCCGATTAGAGCCACAAAAGATAAGGGCACAGTACCCAAACAATACTGGGGTGCCAGGCAAGAAGGGAAAAAAGTCCACTATAGAATGTAAAACACTTAGTACAGACCCTGGCACAGAGAAGGTGCACCAAAATTAACTGAACGGTTTCCTACACTATAGTCAAAGGACATAAGAGATGGTGATCATTTTTTCTCAATTTACCCAGGACTTTCTTGGTGTTATCATGGGAAATCTCACACCCTGGAAAATTCTTCAAGTCCAGGCACACCATCCGGGTTTTAAAACTGAAAATCTCACATCTGGGGAATCTCCACAGGCCCAGGCAAACCAGGAGAGCTGGTCATGCTCCTCAAAGATGGCACTTGTAAAGTGTAAATCCTAGCTGCAGTTGAGGTTTTCTTAGGTCTGTTTATTAGTTGTTGCAGTAATAGAAGAATGATGTACTGTGTGAAGCAATGGAAATGGCGGGTGGATAGTCCCATGGAAAAATGCTCAGGCCATGTCTCTTATTTAAAGTTACAGAATCTGCTCCTTTTCTTTGCCTTCCCTCTCTGCTTTCTTCATCTTCTTTTAGTGAAGAATAGGCTGAGGCTTGTGACCTGAGCTTGAGAGTGAATTCTTTCCAGGGACATTCTGGTTTAACTGTTTACACAGGGGTTGCATCTACCACAAATGGAAATTGCTGAGATTTAGGAACTCTTTCTTCTTTTAAATCAACATTATCATTAATTAAGTAGTATAAACCAGGAAGTCCTTTTTGGTTACAAACTATGCTTTGAAGCCAGATCTGCACTTGAATGTTTTCAATCAAAATCTTAAAATAAGTTTAGAAAGAAAGCAACATCTAATCTTTGAAGGAGAGTTAATGTTGAGGAAAACAGAGCCTTCTGAACTAAACTTTGGCAAGGAAGGAGAGTTTTGTTGTCCTTATTAAAGTGTTGAAGTTCTAAAGAATTAGCTCCACTTTGGAGGCAAATCCAAATGCTTTCTTGTGACAGGGCTTCCCCCAGAGGTCAGGGTCATAGCTTTGGGACTTCCACATTTGGGGTTTCCATATAACCACTTTCACATCACTTTCACAGTTTTTGTCATTATGTAGTACCACTTGTACTATTTATTTATGTAACATTTTCCTACAATATTAATTTTTAAATTAGTTAGTCTAAGATGATGTAGCCAGTGCAGTTCATTAGGGCTCATGCATAGCAGTACCCACATAGGAAGGCTTTCTTCTCTCCTTGCAATTGTTTGGAACTCTGCATTCGCATGGGTGTATCTTTCCTTTTCTCCTTTGCCTTTTGCTTCTCTTCTGTCCTCAACTATTTGACTACCTTAGGCGAAGAGCCAACTCACCAGTAAAAGATCGTGATGCTGGAAAAGATTGCAAGCAGGAGGATAAGGAAGCAGCAGAGGATGAGATGGCTGAATGGCATCACCAACTCAATGTACATGACTTTGAGCAAATTCTGGGAGATGGTGAATGACAGAGAAGCCTGGTGTGCTGAAGTCCATGGGGTTGCAAAGAGTCAGACACAACTGAGTGACTGAACAATAAATATCCAAACAATTTAGTCTGAGTCTCAGACATTAATTGTTTCTTTAAACCTTTTGAGAAGTATTATCACCCATAAAAAAAAAAAATCAGTATACTCTGGTGTCATTGAAAAGACTTGGAGTCTTACCACCTGGTTCTTATCTTGACTCTACTTTTGGGAGCCTAGAGATTTTGGATAAGTGACTTCAGCTTTCTATCCATATGGTTGTTAAGGATTAGTTAAGATGAAGCCTAGAAACAATGAATGAACAAATACTTAACTAATATTAGTCAGGATTTCTTCTTATCCATTAGTAGAAAGAATGAAAGTTGGCATATTAGTGAGGAATGATTCAGTTACAAAATAATCACTCCAAGTAGGGATTTTGGATGAGGAATCCAAGTCTAAAACAATCATTGGGGCTTCCCTGGTGGTCCAGTGGGTAGAGAGTTCACCTTGTGTTGCAAGGAGCACTGGTTTGATCCCTGGCCTGGGAAGAACCCACGTGCCACAGAGTGCCCGTGTGTCCAATTACAAGCCAGTGCTCTGGAGCGCATGTGCCCAGAGCTAGCGCTCTGCAATGAGAGAGGCACTGCAATGGTTGGCCAACACGGGCTAGTGAATAAAGATGGATGAAAATAAATAAATAAAACAATCATTGAAAGAATTGGAGAGAATCTCTGTGTAAGATCCAATTGCATTGAACTATACAACATGCAAATGAATCCATGAAAAAAACTTCTAAAATCTGAATAAGTTCTGTAGCCTAGTTAATGTTATTAAACTGGTGCCATTTTCCATTTGTGAGATCCTATGACAGTGATGTAAGATGTTCCTATTGAGGGAGGCTAGTTTTTGTTTTTTTCATTTTATTATTCAGTTTTTTCCAATTTTGTCTAAAATAAAGTTATAATTGTAAATGAATTGTTTTATATTAGTTTTTATATCATATTGATTATATATTATATCAGCATATTATATACACTAATTGATTTGTATGTAATTATTTTTCAATAAAAAGCTTTCTTGCAAGGGGGTTGTGGAGCCAGCAATTGGAGAAAGAGAATGCTGTATTTCTGGAAATCAGAAGGTCAGGTTTGCTAGGAAGCCTCATTATTGTGTGATTCCAAGATTTCTCCCAGAAGCTCCTGTAAACCTTGCATGAGTTGACTGTCCACACTCCATATGCACCTGCCACTGAAGAATGTCTTCTTAATCCTTTCTCTACCTTTCTCACTCCCGTGACTGCCCTCTTTGACTGACTCTGGTCTAGGACCCTGACTGCAAGCAGTCCTGGAAAATGTCATGCTCTAGGCTCCCACTTCTTGGGCTGTAAGAAACAAGAAAGGTTCAGGAGTAGATGATGCTGAACTGAGAACACTTAGCTCACTCGTATTTATAGCAACAGACACCATAGGTTTATAATCTAGTCTTAGAAAAGGGGATTAGAAGAAGGAAATTAGACAAAATTTTCAGTTTACAAAGAAAAGAAATTCATAAATAATTCAGGTTCCTAGCATAGTTGCATAGTATCTTTTCTAAGCTCTCTTCATCCAAAAGAATTTATAATAAACTGTTTTTCATAGGATTTTTCCAGTTTATACAATTCTACATGAATGCCCCCACTCAGCCACAAAATGATGTTGAAATTGAAATAGATAACAATGAAAACACTGAGTACTTATCCAATTATTTCATTTATATGATCACATTTCTGTGTAACTCATCAGCAAACATGTGCTCCTTATGGTTCCCTGAAGAAAAAAACACTATCTTTTCATGTCTTCATGCATGTGGATTCTTTAGTTGGTGCAAATTTCTCCTGATGGGCCCTAGACGTCTTCATACTCTGTTCCACCAAGGTGTTGCTTCCTCTTTTTCCTGAAAGAGACTGAGTCTGATGAGATATAAACAGGCTTCTCCAGTTGTACTGCCCTTGCAACAGTTCAGAACTGACCAGCTCAACAGCAGGTGGGATGCAAGATCTGTTCCTTAGCACCTCTTCCTACTCTAAGGACTAAATCCTTGATCAGCCAACTCTAGCACCCCATGTAAAATAGCAAGGTGAATTATATATTATATCAGCATATTATATACACTAATTGATTTGTATGTAATTATTTTTCAATAAAAAGCTTTCTTGCAAGGGGGTTGTGGAGCCAGCAATTGGAGAAAGAGAATGCTGTATTTCTGGAAATCAGAAGGTCAGGTTTGCTAGGAAGCCTCATTATTGTGTGATTCCAAGATTTCTCCCAGAAGCTCCTGTAAACCTTGCATGAGTTGACTGTCCACACTCCATATGCACCTGCCACTGAAGAATGTCTTCTTAATCCTTTCTCTACCTTTCTCACTCCCGTGACTGCCCTCTTTGACTGACTCTGGTCTAGGACCCTGACTGCAAGCAGTCCTGGAAAATGTCATGCTCTAGGCTCCCACTTCTTGGGCTGTAAGAAACAAGAAAGGTTCAGGAGTAGATGATGCTGAACTGAGAACACTTAGCTCACTCGTATTTATAGCAACAGACACCATAGGTTTATAATCTAGTCTTAGAAAAGGGGATTAGAAGAAGGAAATTAGACAAAATTTTCAGTTTACAAAGAAAAGAAATTCATAAATAATTCAGGTTCCTAGCATAGTTGCATAGTATCTTTTCTAAGCTCTCTTCATCCAAAAGAATTTATAATAAACTGTTTTTCATAGGATTTTTCCAGTTTATACAATTCTACATGAATGCCCCCACTCAGCCACAAAATGATGTTGAAATTGAAATAGATAACAATGAAAACACTGAGTACTTATCCAATTATTTCATTTATATGATCACATTTCTGTGTAACTCATCAGCAAACATGTGCTCCTTATGGTTCCCTGAAGAAAAAAACACTATCTTTTCATGTCTTCATGCATGTGGATTCTTTAGTTGGTGCAAATTTCTCCTGATGGGCCCTAGACGTCTTCATACTCTGTTCCACCAAGGTGTTGCTTCCTCTTTTTCCTGAAAGAGACTGAGTCTGATGAGATATAAACAGGCTTCTCCAGTTGTACTGCCCTTGCAACAGTTCAGAACTGACCAGCTCAACAGCAGGTGGGATGCAAGATCTGTTCCTTAGCACCTCTTCCTACTCTAAGGACTAAATCCTTGATCAGCCAACTCTAGCACCCCCATGTAAAATAGCAAGGTGAAGGATAAAGCTGGTGATAGGCAGAGGACTTAATAAAGGTTCCAGATAGAAGGAGCTCTCTCTCAGGTATATATGTGCCAATCACATGACTGTAAATGAATCTGGTAGCTTCTTTATACTATTAATTTTCCTTGATTCACTTTTTCCTGCACCTCGCTTCATTCCCTGTGGTTCCTCATGTCAAGGGTCCAATGGTTGCAGATATTTCAGTAGGCAAAACATCCTTGCCCTCAAGGAGTTTACAAACCAGTAGGAAGGCAAACTTTATGCAAATGATCTTAGAACGATTATAACTATTGGAGAAACTACAACACCTATGAAGCAACATTTAAGACATTTTATAAAAGGAAAAAAATGTGAAAAGGCAATGTCGGATAATATATGAGACAGCAAGAAAGAGCTAAGACAGGAGAGGGGCAAGTCAAAGAAAGTTTCTTTGAGGGAGGAACACAAGTTGCTTTTGAAATTATGAGAAGAAAAGGTATCCAGCCAGGGATTCCCTGGTGGGCCAGTGGTTAAGACTCTGCACTCCCAACACAGGGGACCCAGGTTCAAACCATGGTCAAAGAACTAGATCCTGTATGCTGCAGCTAAGACCCAGTGCTGCCAAATTTTTTAACAAGTATCAACATAAAGGAGGTTGAGAAGAAAGCAGAGAGAACCTTCTGGGCAGGCTTTCCATGAATGCTGTCAGACTAAACTCCATGATGACCCCCAAGGGAATCCTCACAACTCCCTCTACACCGTTGTCCATCTCAGAATGCTATGGGTGACAATGTCCTGCCTCCAGGCAACTGAGATAGGAATTAGAAGGAAGGAGAAATAGAGGTTCATGGCTCTGAATCAAGGAGAGAAAAAGAGATGGAAGCAGAACATGGCATGGACAGAGCAAGGTTTTGGTTACCACAGTTTACATTTGGACAGAGCCATTTCACTTTGTGCCCTTGGAAAAGATAGTACTGACCTCTTCACATGTGAGGGGTTATGAGGATTGACAGAGAATTGGAACAAGAGGGACATTGTACCCAGTACTGAAAAATTGCACAACGTGAGAGTTAAGTTTTATTTGAGGCTAAAGGAGGACTGTGGGCTTCCCTGCTGGCTCAGGAGTAAAGAATCCACCTGCCATGCTGGAGACACAGGAGATTCGAATTCTGTCCCTGGGTTGGAAAGATCCCCTGGAGGAGGACATGGCAACCCACTCCAGTATTCTTGTCTGGAGAATCCCATGGACAGAGGTTCCTAGTGGGCTACGGTCCAGGTACGCATGGTAAAGATATGTCTCCACCACCAAACAGGAGACAGAACTCTCGTTTGATCACCAGGAAGTCCTTTATTTCCTGTCCGTCCCCTCACCACCTGTACGGTCCTAGTTTAGGCTTGTCGTTCTGGGCTTGATCTGCTTCTGCAAACCGAAGGAGCTGGGTGGGCTGGTCTCTAATAGATTCATGAGAAAACAATCAGGGTCTGCCCTGAAGACCCATCAAAGGTGCCCCTGCCTTCCCCTAACAAGAAACACGAATGCGGTTCCACTTAAATTTTATATTTTTAGAACAAATATCTTTCAGACTTTCTGTGCTGTTTCTCAGCAACTTATTCTTTGGGGAATAAGCCAACAGAGAGAGAGGAGATATGTTTTTGTTAGTGAAGTTCACAAACCCTTCTTTCAGTTAAGACTCTGCACTCCCAACACAGGGGACCCAGGTTCAAACCATGGTCAAAGAACTAGATCCTGTATGCTGCAGCTAAGACCCAGTGCTGCCAAATTTTTTAACAAGTATCAACATAAAGGAGGTTGAGAAGAAAGCAGAGAGAACCTTCTGGGCAGGCTTTCCATGAATGCTGTCAGACTAAACTCCATGATGACCCCCAAGGGAATCCTCACAACTCCCTCTACACCGTTGTCCATCTCAGAATGCTATGGGTGACAATGTCCTGCCTCCAGGCAACTGAGATAGGAATTAGAAGGAAGGAGAAATAGAGGTTCATGGCTCTGAATCAAGGAGAGAAAAAGAGATGGAAGCAGAACATGGCATGGACAGAGCAAGGTTTTGGTTACCACAGTTTACATTTGGACAGAGCCATTTCACTTTGTGCCCTTGGAAAAGATAGTACTGACCTCTTCACATGTGAGGGGTTATGAGGATTGACAGAGAATTGGAACAAGAGGGACATTGTACCCAGTACTGAAAAATTGCACAACGTGAGAGTTAAGTTTTATTTGAGGCTAAAGGAGGACTGTGGGCTTCCCTGCTGGCTCAGGAGTAAAGAATCCACCTGCCATGCTGGAGACACAGGAGATTCGAATTCTGTCCCTGGGTTGGAAAGATCCCCTGGAGGAGGACATGGCAACCCACTCCAGTATTCTTGTCTGGAGAATCCCATGGACAGAGGTTCCTAGTGGGCTACGGTCCAGGTACGCATGGTAAAGATATGTCTCCACCACCAAACAGGAGACAGAACTCTCGTTTGATCACCAGGAAGTCCTTTATTTCCTGTCCGTCCCCTCACCACCTGTACGGTCCTAGTTTAGGCTTGTCGTTCTGGGCTTGATCTGCTTCTGCAAACCGAAGGAGCTGGGTGGGCTGGTCTCTAATAGATTCATGAGAAAACAATCAGGGTCTGCCCTGAAGACCCATCAAAGGTGCCCCTGCCTTCCCCTAACAAGAAACACGAATGCGGTTCCACTTAAATTTTATATTTTTAGAACAAATATCTTTCAGACTTTCTGTGCTGTTTCTCAGCAACTTATTCTTTGGGGAATAAGCCAACAGAGAGAGGAGGAGATATGTTTTTGTTAGTGAAGTTCACAAACCCTTCTTTCAGGCTTGATCGAACCATTGGGAGATCTGTGTAGGCCACTGCACCTTCGTGCTGCATGGGGCTGGCTGGTCCCTCTCCGCTCTGCCTCTGCTCAGAGCCTGGGAAGATGCTTTTGAAATGAATCAGGAAATTACTTATCAATCTGAAACCCCAAAGAGCCATGCGTCCTCTCACTGCCAATGGGGAAGAGGATTTCAAGGGAAAGCTCTACATCTGTGTGCAGTAGAGTTCAAAGACGCCAGCTGCCGGAAGAGCTTGTGAGAGATGTAAGTACAGTGTCGGCTCTCCCGATTGAAATGAATATCTTCAGGCTTTTTTTCTTCCAGAGATGAGTCTTTTTTGGCTCACTCGGGCGTTCCTCTTTCTCTGTTCTTGTCTGAGGTTGGGGGCAGTTTACTGACCGGACTTACTCAATGACGCATCTCCTCTGGGGGGCAGATCCTCCAGAACAGAAAAGAGAAAGCAAAAGTAAGAATCAGATTTTCTGGGTTTCTTTAGCGAAGAGTCCTTGACTTGGCAGATGCCCTCCATTGTGGTTATAGATCCATAAACAAGCGTAGTGTGAGGCTTATCCGCACACTGTGGAGCAAACAAATGCTCCGTTGCCTCCCCCAAAACACAGAATCGTCATCATGTCTGAGCCTAAATAATTCAAGTGAAGGTGTTCCGTTCATATTGTAGGCTCTGAGTACAGGGGAGAAAAAAACAACATTAGCACTCTTATTGTCCTGTGGAGATTTCCTTTTTGCACTATAAACTGTGTGCTCAATTTATTTTTGGCTAAGGGTGCTGATTTATTTACTGTTTATTTTATTAAATAAACGTAGACCTCCCTGCACACAGCTTCAAGGGAGATAATGCATTCATTCATTGCAATATATGAACATAAATATCTAGACTGTGTTAGCAAAACTATGAGATTGTATGAATAGTAATTGCATGAATGGATTGCATAGTTGCATAAATAACACATGGCTTTAGAGTACTGGAACATTTTAAATCAGACTGTGTTTAATGGGATGTCATTGCTGGACTTTCTGTGTTGTTTCTCAGCAACTTATTCTTTGGGGAATAAGCCAACAGAGAGAGGAGGAGATATGTTTTTGTTAGTGAAGTTCACAAACCCTTCTTTCAGGCTTGATCGAACCATTGGGAGATCTGTGTAGGCCACTGCACCTTCGTGCTGCATGGGGCTGGCTGGTCCCTCTCCGCTCTGCCTCTGCTCAGAGCCTGGGAAGATGCTTTTGAAATGAATCAGGAAATTACTTATCAATCTGAAACCCCAAAGAGCCATGCGTCCTCTCACTGCCAATGGGGAAGAGGATTTCAAGGGAAAGCTCTACATCTGTGTGCAGTAGAGTTCAAAGACGCCAGCTGCCGGAAGAGCTTGTGAGAGATGTAAGTACAGTGTCGGCTCTCCCGATTGAAATGAATATCTTCAGGCTTTTTTTCTTCCAGAGATGAGTCTTTTTTGGCTCACTCGGGCGTTCCTCTTTCTCTGTTCTTGTCTGAGGTTGGGGGCAGTTTACTGACCGGACTTACTCAATGACGCATCTCCTCTGGGGGGCAGATCCTCCAGAACAGAAAAGAGAAAGCAAAAGTAAGAATCAGATTTTCTGGGTTTCTTTAGCGAAGAGTCCTTGACTTGGCAGATGCCCTCCATTGTGGTTATAGATCCATAAACAAGCGTAGTGTGAGGCTTATCCGCACACTGTGGAGCAAACAAATGCTCCGTTGCCTCCCCCAAAACACAGAATCGTCATCATGTCTGAGCCTAAATAATTCAAGTGAAGGTGTTCCGTTCATATTGTAGGCTCTGAGTACAGGGGAGAAAAAAACAACATTAGCACTCTTATTGTCCTGTGGAGATTTCCTTTTTGCACTATAAACTGTGTGCTCAATTTATTTTTGGCTAAGGGTGCTGATTTATTTACTGTTTATTTTATTAAATAAACGTAGACCTCCCTGCACACAGCTTCAAGGGAGATAATGCATTCATTCATTGCAATATATGAACATAAATATCTAGACTGTGTTAGCAAAACTATGAGATTGTATGAATAGTAATTGCATGAATGGATTGCATAGTTGCATAAATAACACATGGCTTTAGAGTACTGGTCTTTTATGAGCATTTTAAATCAGACTGTGTTTAAGGGCTGGGATGTCATTGCTGGAATGTAGCTCATTCAAAGGAATGAGCTGTTTTGAAGGACCTCTGTTCCATGAATCCCATGGCTTCCCCTGGACCCCGTGTTCTTTTCCAAGGTCCCTTGTCACGAACACCATTGCTGCAGGAATGCATGTGGCACAGGGACTCATGAGAGAGAGGGATGCATTCTTGGAATGTGAAAGGAAATTCTTCAAATGTGGGGAACCATGTACTGATCCCTTGTGTTTGGCACTAGGCTTGCTGCATGTCTCATGGTCCTCAGAGCAGGTAGCTCACTGGTAACAAAAAAAAAAAAGCACTGTGTCTAGAGCTAGAGCATTTGGTGACCTGACACCAATTAGCCTCTGTGTGACACAGTTTTGGTTATTTAACTCCTTTGTGCCTCAGTCTCCTTTCCCCAAACCAGAGGTAATGATAGTGGGAGACCTGGGTTCAATCCCTGGGACAGGAAGATCCCCTGGAGGAGGGCATGGTAATCCACTCCAGAATCTTGCCTGGAGAATTCCAGGGACAGAGGAGCCTGGCAGGCTACAGTCCACGGAGTCACAAAAGAGTCAGACCTGACTGAGTAACTAACATTAATAATTCATTAGCAGGGTTCATGTGAAGCTTGAGATTTAAGGTGTTGTTTTCATCTTTCTCATACATAAGCTATGGCTATTGATAACTAAGTGACCTGCCCATGACCATACAGGTGGTGGTTGGCAGGGCTGGATCTGGGAGTAGATGATCCAATTTTATTATAATGGAGGAGGTCCATGTTTCTAACCACAGCATACTTCCATCATGTTGTTGGATTCTTTTACATACATCTTTATTCGTCCCTCACAATGGCTGTCTAGGTCACGCAGTGGACCACCAACTGTGGGGATTTCAAGAAAGGAAACTGAAGCTCAAAGATGAAAGATAATCACACACATAAAAATGTAGACCTCCCTGCACACAGCTTCAAGGGAGATTGCATTTCATTGCAATATATGAACATAAATATCTAGACTGTGTTAGCAAAACTATGAGATTGTATGAATAGTAATTGCATGAATGGATTGCATAGTTGCATAAATAACACATGGCTTTAGAGTACTGGTCTTTTATGAGCATTTTAAATCAGACTGTGTTTAAGGGCTGGGATGTCATTGCTGGAATGTAGCTCATTCAAAGGAATGAGCTGTTTTGAAGGACCTCTGTTCCATGAATCCCATGGCTTCCCCTGGACCCCGTGTTCTTTTCCAAGGTCCCTTGTCACGAACACCATTGCTGCAGGAATGCATGTGGCACAGGGACTCATGAGAGAGAGGGATGCATTCTTGGAATGTGAAAGGAAATTCTTCAAATGTGGGGAACCATGTACTGATCCCTTGTGTTTGGCACTAGGCTTGCTGCATGTCTCATGGTCCTCAGAGCAGGTAGCTCACTGGTAACAAAAAAAAGCACTGTGTCTAGAGCTAGAGCATTTGGTGACCTGACACCAATTAGCCTCTGTGTGACACAGTTTTGGTTATTTAACTCCTTTGTGCCTCAGTCTCCTTTCCCCAAACCAGAGGTAATGATAGTGGGAGACCTGGGTTCAATCCCTGGGACAGGAAGATCCCCTGGAGGAGGGCATGGTAATCCACTCCAGAATCTTGCCTGGAGAATTCCAGGGACAGAGGAGCCTGGCAGGCTACAGTCCACGGAGTCACAAAAGAGTCAGACCTGACTGAGTAACTAACATTAATAATTCATTAGCAGGGTTCATGTGAAGCTTGAGATTTAAGGTGTTGTTTTCATCTTTCTCATACATAAGCTATGGCTATTGATAACTAAGTGACCTGCCCATGACCATACAGGTGGTGGTTGGCAGGGCTGGATCTGGGAGTAGATGATCCAATTTTATTATAATGGAGGAGGTCCATGTTTCTAACCACAGCATACTTCCATCATGTTGTTGGATTCTTTTACATACATCTTTATTCGTCCCTCACAATGGCTGTCTAGGTCACGCAGTGGACCACCAACTGTGGGGATTTCAAGAAAGGAAACTGAAGCTCAAAGATGTGAAGATAATCATACACATAAAAATTAATCAAGCTTGGGGTTAAACATAGATTATTGAAACCTTATGCTCTTTTCATGACCCTATCCTGGGTTGCAAAGATCCCTTGGAGGACATGGCAACTCACTCCAGCATTCTTGCCTGGAGGACCCCATGGACAGAGGAGCCTGGAGGGTTATAGTCTGCAGAGTCAGACACAACTGAAGTGACCTAGCACCCCCTCCTCTGGACCAGGTCAGGCCCATACAGCCCCTGTAGGGAAGAGTAGGCCAGTGAAGGATGGTCACAATTATCCTTCCCTCAGTGCCTCATTAACTGAAGCAGGTCCCTGGGTCCCTGTGTTACTCAGTCTCCTGAGGATCTGGATGTGCGTCCGAGTTGGACAGTCACTCTCCTTAGAATGTTTTGTAATCTGGGTAAAAATGGATCACAGCATTTCCTATGACTTGCACCTAAAGCAGGTGAAAGTTTTATTAAGGACAAGAGATGGAGGACTCTCTTCCATTCGAACTATTGGACTGTCCTTGGTCAGAATCAATGCTATTTCAGAGTTATTTATAGTCTTGTTTCTATCCCAGTGTTTTATTCATCTCTTGGCACACAGCACCTCCTAAGTCGTGACCATCTGAACTTTTTGTCATCAACCCCTCTGATTGCATCAGTCTTCGATGATCAGCAGAAGATCCATTTCTTTCTCTTGAAGACTTTTTATTACAAGTCAGTACAACTCAGGGAGTTCACCACCATACTCAAATAGCATGAGTTGTGTCCATAATAAGAGAAAACTACCTAATGAGCTTTACACAGAAAATCAGCAACACAGAATGTTTACTATGAAGAATAAAATATCATCAGAATTCATTCCTCTGGAGACCAGAGAAACACAGAGAGATACAAGCCAATAAGAGGGGGATGTCAAAACCCCGACTGGGAGCTCCAGATGCCTCAAAAAGAGGTCACAGAGGGTGTGGTAGAATAGGAACTGTTGAACATTAAAAATAATTTCTGGTGATGGCAAACATCAGGGCTTGAAGTGACACATCCCTGGCTTTGAATTCTGGCTTCACCACACTTTCTAACTCCCAGACTCTCTGGTGTATCACTTACCTCTCAAGCATGTGTAACAGACAAAAACAACTCAGCATAGCACCCAGCATAGTAGGTGCCCAACAAACAGTGGTTCCTTTCCTCCCAGCTCTGGTCCATTCAAGCACAAACACTTATTGGGCACCTACTATATGCCGAGCATTATTGTAGGAAGAGCAGTGAACAAGAGCTTAAGTCTCTGCTTTCATGTCTTTAGACGAGGAGACAACAGAATTACAAATCAACGTAATCTGGTAAACTGAACAAGAGCTATGAAGAAAATAAAATCTGATCCTAAGACAGAGCGACTAGCATTGGCAATGAAAGGGCAAAGAAATGGATATTTCTTCAGCAAAGGCAATCAGGGATTGCCTCACTGAGGACATAATAGCCCAGTCTCGAATCATAATGAAACCATCAAAGTCATGGCTAAGCCACTGATTCACCATATGACACTAACAAGTCACTGAAGCTTGGTCTTGGTCAGGTCACTAGATCTTGGTCTCATCACCTACAAACTGCAGATGTGGAGGAGACCTATGGGGCATCTGTTAGTCCTGAAGAAGTGTTTTGTCATTTCCTTTCCCTGTCTTAGTAGGATCCTTTCCCATGAATAATTGTACAAAAAGAAGAAAAAAAAATCCTTGAAACAAACTATACTGCAGCTATTTCATTCTTTCATTCCATCTTCTGGGTTTTTGTTTTTCAAAAAGTTTTTCCTAACATAGATAAATGAGTAGGTCCTCTGTGAATGAAGATTAATTAATGATTCTTTTCATAAAGTTCAAATCATCACAATTCCTAGGGATTAGATTGCTGGAAAAGACGAGAACCACCGTATGGCAGATTTTTAGGGATGAATTATGTAGCTTCCCAATGACTTCATGTGTGGCTTTGAATCTGAAATTTCACATATGTCAGTGGGGCCAAGATGCGAAGCTGCCAGAAGTTGGCTAATCCAACACTCTACTAGCCAAGAGTCATGTGCATGACTTTAAAAAACAATGCCTGGTCTGAAACATTTCCTTTCCTTTCTTAAAATGGTTCAGCAAACCTCAGTGGGGCTGAGACAGCATCCATCCAAACTGAGGGTCACAGTGTAGATAACCTGAACCCAAGGAGGCTTTGTCGCTGAATTTGCCAAATATTTACGGCCAGAGTATTCTTGGCTATAACAATCTGGCTGATTGTTTAATTACTCCATTTTGCCATTAGCACTGTGGTATAAACCCCACCATGGGTCGACAGCATAGAACAAGAATTTTGCATGCATGACAGCCTGAAACGGACAGGTCAATTTTTTGATTCTTGAATGCTGATATTTGGCACTTAGTTTATAAAAATGTGATCTCTACAAATTGCAAACACATTTTAAAAAACTGTTTTGAAAACAAGGCCCAAAGTTTGAAAATGCAATGTTATAATCCAAAGTTTGAAGAGGTAGAGCAAAAAGGATGAGACTGGAACATTGGAATTAATTAACTGGTAGAAGAGAGAGTTGTGGGCAATTCAGTGATGCTCCCCGAAGCTCCAAAGCAATTGTGAGCAGTGACCTGCTGTGCAGGTGGGAGAGCAAAGAAGTAGGATACTACTACTTTGCAGTTACTTTTATTTTTTTTGGCCACTTCTACTGATCTTTCATTTATTTATCTTTGTTCTTTGGCCCGTGTGGGCCTCCCTCGCAGTGGCCTCTGTTGTCTCAGAGCTCCGGCTTGGTAATTGGACACATCAGTCCAGTGGCTCCGTGGCACATGGGATCTTCCCAGGCCAGGGATCGAACCAGCGCCCCTTGCACTGCAAGGCGGTGTCCTTACCCACTGGACCACCAGGGAAGCCCTCACTTAGCTTTTAGATTAATTTTTAATGAAGTATAGCTCTATTACAATGTTGTGTTAATTTCTGCTGTACGGCTAAGTGAATCAGCTGTATGTGTACGTAGGTCCCCCTTTTCTGGATTTCCTTCTCATTTAGGTCACCATAGAATACTGAGTAGAGTTCCTTGAGCTACCAGTAGGTTTTCATTAGTTATCTATTTTATGTTGTTGTTGTGTAGTCATTCAGTCATGTCTGACTCTTTTGTGACGCCCCCGGCCTGTAGCCCACCAGGCTCCTCTACTGGACTGAGTTGTCATTTTCTTCTCTAGAGGTTACTCCTGGCCCAGGGATAGAACTCACATCTCCTGCATTGGCAGGTGATTTCTTTACCACTGAGCCAGCAGGGCAGTTCTATCTATTTTATGCATGTTAATAATATCAGTAGTATATATGGGGTTTCCTAGGGGATGCTAATGGTAAAGAATCCTCCTGCCAGTGCAAGAGATACAAGAGACAACCCCAGGGTGGGGAGGATCCCCTGAAGTAGGAAACAGCAACCCACTCCAGCGTTCTTGCCTGGGAAATTCCATGAACAGACAAGCCTGGTATGCTACAGTCCGTGGGGACACAAAGAGTCAGACACAACTAAGTGACTGAGCACGCACACACACACACATGCACACACACACACAACAGTATAAATATGTCAACCCCAATCTCCCAGCTCATCCCACCCTCCCTTTACTTCCTTGTGTACTTACATTTAACACAAATGATATTTCATCCTTTTACATGCATTAGCTCCTTACCACGATCCTACCGTAGTATGGCTATGTCTCTGCTTGTTTTACAGATGAGAAGCTGAGAGTAGTGAGATTACAGTCAAGCTGGCCAGCTAGGAAATGATAGAATTGCAGCTTGAATTCAGGCCTGCCTCAATCCACAATGAACCAGCCTGCCATTTGACTGCTCTACTACAAAAAGATAAAGGCCTTCTTATTCCCATGCCCAATACACATTCTATTTAAGTTAATTTTTAAAAAAAAAGAATTTACTGCAAGTTTTTAAGTGTTGAAATGGCCTCTTGAGGGAAAAGGCAAAGAATTTGTGGGATCTAGCTCGAACCAGCCCTTGCACTGCAAGGCGGTGTCCTTACCCACTGGACCACCAGGGAAGCCCTCACTTAGCTTTTAGATTAATTTTTAATGAAGTATAGCTCTATTACAATGTTGTGTTAATTTCTGCTGTACGGCTAAGTGAATCAGCTGTATGTGTACGTAGGTCCCCCTTTTCTGGATTTCCTTCTCATTTAGGTCACCATAGAATACTGAGTAGAGTTCCTTGAGCTACCAGTAGGTTTTCATTAGTTATCTATTTTATGTTGTTGTTGTGTAGTCATTCAGTCATGTCTGACTCTTTTGTGACGCCCCCGGCCTGTAGCCCACCAGGCTCCTCTACTGGACTGAGTTGTCATTTTCTTCTCTAGAGGTTACTCCTGGCCCAGGGATAGAACTCACATCTCCTGCATTGGCAGGTGATTTCTTTACCACTGAGCCAGCAGGGCAGTTCTATCTATTTTATGCATGTTAATAATATCAGTAGTATATATGGGGTTTCCTAGGGGATGCTAATGGTAAAGAATCCTCCTGCCAGTGCAAGAGATACAAGAGACAACCCCAGGGTGGGGAGGATCCCCTGAAGTAGGAAACAGCAACCCACTCCAGCGTTCTTGCCTGGGAAATTCCATGAACAGACAAGCCTGGTATGCTACAGTCCGTGGGGACACAAAGAGTCAGACACAACTAAGTGACTGAGCACGCACACACACACACATGCACACACACACACAACAGTATAAATATGTCAACCCCAATCTCCCAGCTCATCCCACCCTCCCTTTACTTCCTTGTGTACTTACATTTAACACAAATGATATTTCATCCTTTTACATGCATTAGCTCCTTACCACGATCCTACCGTAGTATGGCTATGTCTCTGCTTGTTTTACAGATGAGAAGCTGAGAGTAGTGAGATTACAGTCAAGCTGGCCAGCTAGGAAATGATAGAATTGCAGCTTGAATTCAGGCCTGCCTCAATCCACAATGAACCAGCCTGCCATTTGACTGCTCTACTACAAAAAGATAAAGGCCTTCTTATTCCCATGCCCAATACACATTCTATTTAAGTTAATTTTTAAAAAAAAAGAATTTACTGCAAGTTTTTAAGTGTTGAAATGGCCTCTTGAGGGAAAAGGCAAAGAATTTGTCTTCTTTGGAGGTCTATTAAAACCAGATTGGTTATCACCCATGTCCAGTATGACTCCAGCGTGATCCTTCCCCAAGGTGAAAAGATAACAAAATGATTCCCCAAGTTTCCTTCTAGTTTTCCCAACCAAAGTCCAACTCTGCATCGCAACAAGGCACAGTGATGGCGGTGAGTTGTATTCCCTTCCCACTCAGCCTCTCCCACTCCGTGCCGATTACATTGGCTGAAGGGATGTGAAGACTCTTTAGAAGACTCATAGTGCCTCTGATCACAGGCTCTGTTAGTCATTTTCCCACAGTTAGGGACAGGTCTCAACTCTCTCCTACTTTGTGCCCAACTAAATGAGCACCGTTTCAATGAAACTGTTATCTAATTTGAGCCTGTACTTGCAATGCTTTGGAACTATAAATCAAGACCAAAGTCACATAAAGAAAGAAACATTGTTGGAAAACCAGAATGTCTTTTAAAATTCTGGCTATTAGGTGGATCAGTTAGAATTGCATTTGTGTCAGAAAGCCCAGTTCCTTTCACATGAAAGGGGTTTCTTTTCTCACATACGAAGCTGAGAGGTAGAGGATCAAAAGATGATAAAACTGTTCAGTTGTCACAAGAAACCAGGCTCCCTCTATATTCCCATTTCACTAGCATTAGCATGTGGCTTTCAGCCTCCTGATCGCAGGATGGCTGCTGCTTCTCCAGGCGGAGAGCGCATATTCCAGTCAGGAAGGCAAAAACCTTCTTGCCAAACTTCGGCTTTTTATTTGGGAATGAAAACCCTCTTCTGGAACTTTCCACATGATTCATTGGCCAAACTATGTTGAATGGCCATCTCTAGCTGCAAGAAGCTCTGGGAGTTTGTATGGTTTCAAATTTTTCATGTAGAGAAAGGCAAGGGAGAAGTGGATTGGGATGTTTTGTAACATCCAATATTGAGCCAACCTACAATATTTGTCAAAATATGCTATGAATAAATTCATAATTTGATATTTTATCACATAAAAATATTAACTGCATCTATTTTAATACTTAATTGTAAGCATGAAAATAGTTTATGAAAAAAGTGGTAAGAAGTAGGTGGGAACAGCATTCTATCTGAAGTACTGCAGAGTAATGAAAAGAAGTGGGTCCGATGTCAGATCAAAATGTGATTCCCCAAGTTTCCTTCTAGTTTTCCCAACCAAAGTCCAACGCTGCAGCGCAACAAGGCACAGTGATGGCGGTGAGTTGTATTCCTTCCCACTCACCCTTTCCCACTCCGTGCCGATTACATTGGCTGAAGGGATGTGAAGACTCTTTAGAAGACTCATAGTGCCTCTGATCACAGGCTCTGTTAGTCATTTTCCCACAGTTAGGGACAGGTCTCAACTCTCTCCTACTTTGTGCCCAACTAAATGAGCACCGTTTCAATGAAACTGTTATCTAATTTGAGCCTGTACTTGCAATGCTTTGGAACTATAAATCAAGACCAAAGTCACATAAAGAAAGAAACATTGTTGGAAAACCAGAATGTCTTTTAAAATTCTGGCTATTAGGTGGATCAGTTAGAATTGCATTTGTGTCAGAAAGCCCAGTTCCTTTCACATGAAAGGGGTTTCTTTTTCTCACATACGAAGCTGAGAGGTAGAGGATCAAAAGATGATAAAACTGTTCAGTTGTCACAAGAAACCAGGCTCCCTCTATATTCCCATTTCACTAGCATTAGCATGTGGCTTTCAGCCTCCTGATCGCAGGATGGCTGCTGCTTCTCCAGGCGGAGAGCGCATATTCCAGTCAGGAAGGCAAAAACCTTCTTGCCAAACTTCGGCTTTTTATTTGGGAATGAAAACCCTCTTCTGGAACTTTCCACATGATTCATTGGCCAAACTATGTTGAATGGCCATCTCTAGCTGCAAGAAGCTCTGGGAGTTTGTATGGTTTCAAATTTTTCATGTAGAGAAAGGCAAGGGAGAAGTGGATTGGGATGTTTTGTAACATCCAATATTGAGCCAACCTACAATATTTGTCAAAATATGCTATGAATAAATTCATAATTTGATATTTTATCACATAAAAATATTAACTGCATCTATTTTAATACTTAATTGTAAGCATGAAAATAGTTTATGAAAAAAGTGGTAAGAAGTAGGTGGGAACAGCATTCTATCTGAAGTACTGCAGAGTAATGAAAAGAAGTGGGTCCGATGTCAGATCAAAATGTGATTCCCAGGCCAAAAGCTAATTAGGTGTGGAATGTCTCTGGGTCTCAATTTCTTTATATTCAAAATAAGAATAATATATTGGCTACCCTAGGATTGCTTTAGAATTAAATACCATATGAACAGTCTGATGGGTAACAGACATTCAAGAAATAGTCATCCTCTTTTCTTTGACTTTGCACCTTTTATTCTACAAGTGCAAAAACCTTCATGAAACCCAACTCAGCCAAGAGCTGACAGTTGAAGGATCAACCCTTTGATTGCAAGAAATTAGAACAAAGCCGCTGAATGGTGTGTAGGCTCTCTCGATCAGCACACGCCAAGATTCTTTCACTTTGGGCTTCATCACATTATCTTAGCAAACCGGACAAAAATGTCTAAGCAATTTTGTTTTTCAAGCTCCACCATACGCTTCAAAGTGCCATCTGCTTGTGACATGTTACAAAACAGAGTCAATACAGCCATTTGGTGACCTTTGAAAAAGTGACTTCAGTGTTTGTTACCAAGGGATATGGTTCCTAGAATTTGTGCAATTTGTTCTGTGTTGTCGAGCTGTGAACTGAAACCTTCGTGGAGACGTTCAGCTGTTTAAATACATTATCTTCATCTCAACCCAAGAAGCCAGGTTTTAAGTTGACTTTCTTTCCACTTTAATTATCTTGCCATGGCACTCTGACCTTTCCAATTAGAGATAGATGATTGGAACTTATCATCTCATAGTCACCACTGCAAAATTAAAAAGAGGAAACAAAACAAACTGAAGAGTTCACAGGTTTGCAGAGCCACAATCTAGTCATCAGCCAAAATCTCATTTTTGCTCAATGGTAAGGTGGGGGAAATCATAGGATGCAATTCAGAGACTAGGTTCTTGTTTATGCATTCTGTGACCTTCACCAAGCTATTTATATTTATTCACTGGATTCTTAGTTGGAGAAAGGCATGAAGATGCCTGCCCCTCCCATCTTACCTGGTTAATAGGAAAATCATTAAGGTAATATGCTAGTTGCTGTCGTTCTTGTTTAGTCATTCAGCCGTGTCTGACTCTTTGTGACCCCCCGTGGTGACCCCATGGACTGTGGGCTCCTCTGTTCATGGGATTCTCCAGGCAAGAATACTGGAGTGGGTTACCATTCCTTTCTCGAGGGGATCTTCCTGACCCAGAGATGGAACCCAGGTCTCTTGCATTGGCAGCCAGATTCTTTGCCATCTGAGACCTAGAGTCAAAATGATACATGATTGAATCAAGCTTGTTATTTCCATTCTATTCTGGTGTCATTTGTACCACATTGTGGCATGTAATGAACCCCATAATCTTCTCGAACTTCCATCTGAATTCTCATCTTATTTTTACAGCCAAATGGTTTTTTTTCTTTCACTTTTTTTTTTTTTTGCAGGGGAAAGGTCACTTCTATTGATCTTTCATTTATTTATTTCCATCCATCTTTGTTCTTTGGCCTGTGTGGGCCTCCCATTGCAGTGGCCTCTCTCGCTGCAGAGCACCAGCTCTGGGCGCATGCGCTCCAGAGCTCCGGCTCAGTCATTGGACACATAGGTTCAGCCACTCAGCGGCACATGGGATCTTCCCAGGCCAGGGATCGAACTGGCGCCCCTTGCACTTCAAGACAGTGTCCTTACCCACTGGACCACCAGGGAAGCCCAGCCAAATGTTCTTAACAAGTGACGATTGCTTTCTCCACACTCTGGTCCATACCCTTAGTCTGAATACAGCCAGTTCTTCCTGGGGTCTAGTTCTTTGGATGAAATATCCAGCTCTCTGCAGCTGACCTCCTTTTTCTAGCCCCATTGAGCCAAATTCATCTCATGCCCACTGAATATATATTTATCTATGGAGTCAGGAATGATCCAAACAGACAAGAATGCTTGCCCTTTTGGAGATCACGGGTCTGTCCTCTGGCCTTCCAGGCTAGGCAGAGTTATCAGGACACTGATAACAGTAGTAATCTGGAGTCATGCCTTCTCTGCTCATGGAGCGACTGCTCCCAAGCATTTCCTTGCTGGGGACACCTCTGCTCCTGCTTTCCTCTCCAGTAATGTTTCCACAAATCCTGGTCCAAGTCACAGTCCACCATGCAAATCGTGGACCATAAGGATGTCATCTGGAGGAGGGTAACCTTCATATGAAGAATGCTGTCTCCTGTTTTGCCACAAACTGACCCTCTCCACACAGCCAGAGTGTACTCATTCTGGGCAGAAGTGTTAGTCTCTCAGCTGTGTCTGACTCTTTGAGACTCCGTGGACTGTAGCCCACCAAACCCTCTGTCTATGGAATTCTCCAGGCAAGAATCATGGAGAATACTCCATTCTCTTCTCCAGGGGATCTTCCTGACCCAGGGATCAAACACACATCTTCCTGCATTGTAGGCAGATTACCATTTGACGCACCAGAGAGAAAAACATGTCCCTTTGTTGAGTCCCCCGGCCCCAAAGTAGTTGTGCTTGTACTCAAAGACTCAAGTGTTTACTGGAAATGTCTTCCTGAAAAGTTTTCCTGGAAACACTCCTTTCAGTCCCTGACATGAACAACTCTTTCCACAAAGCCTCAAGACCAGAACAGACACAATGGGGACCCTCCACTGCCTTTCTATCTGCATCACCCTATTCAGATATTTGTGCAGACACATCCCCCAAGCCTCTCACTCTTAGTGGTCCGTCTCTAATTTCTAGCTACTCTTGGATAGAACGCCAAGGAAATCAGGGAAATACATCACAAATTTTGAGCCTTTGATTTGGTACAGTTTGGAAATAGTCATTGCCACCTGCTCCCAAGTGCAGAATGGCCAGACATACATAGATGCTCTCAGGGAGCAGCCTCTGAAGAGTTGATTTGCCTTATTCACCCTTTCAGGTGTTGTTTAGTTGCTAAGTCATCTCTTTCTGGGGTCTACAAGGTCTACAAGATGCCATTAACCAACAAGTTTTACTTTTCTTGGAAGAATAAAGAGCCATTGTGGTTAGAGCTGGGTCAAGGGAACCAAGGGGGCTTCCTTGGTAGCTCAACAGGTAAATAATCCACCTGCAATGCAGGAGACCCTGGTTTAATCCCTGGTTCAGAAAGATCTCCTGGAGAAGGGATAGGCTACCCACTCCAGTATTCTTGGGCTTCCCCAATGGCTCAGATGGTAAAGAATCCACCTGCAATTTGGGTTATCTAGGTTCAATCCCTGAGTCGGAAAGATCCCCAGGAGAAAGGAGGAAATACTCCAGTATTCTTTCCTGGAGAATTCCATGGGCAGAGGAGGCTGGCATGCTACAATCCATAGAGTTGCAAAGAGCTGGACATGACTGAGTGATTTTAAAAGGGAGCCAAGTCAAGATTATTTCAAGGACAGAGATTTGCACATTAATACAGGCTGAGAGCAACCAACCAGTGGTGGAGGTTGAAGATATTAGAGAATGAGAGAAGGTCATCCAGACAAGGGAAGAGGTAGATTGAAACAACCACCCTGAAAAGGCTTTGTTGTTGTTGTCATTGCTGTTGTTGTTGTCACTGTTGTTCAGTTGCTAAGCCATGTCTGACTCTTTATGACCCCATGGAATGCAGTATGCCAGGCTTCCCTGCCCTTCACTTCCAGAGTTTGCTCAAACTCATGCCCACTGAGTTGGCAATTATACCTAACCATCTCACCCTCTACTGCTCACTTCTCCTTTTGCCTTCCATGTTTCCCAGCATCGCGGTCTTTTCTAACGAGTCAGTTTTTAGTATCAAGTGGCCAAAATATTGGAACTTCAGCATCAGTCTTTCCAATGAATATTCAGGGCTGATTTCCTTGAGGATTGACTGGAAAAGGCTTGAGCTTGAGCAGCCAAGAGCCCTGGCTCACACCTGTGTCCACTGAGACAGGCAGGAAGCAAAGAAGCTTGAGTGGGAATGTGAGGAAATTAAGGATGGTCTTGCATGTGTGTGTGCTCGGTCACTTCAGTCGTGCCTGACTCTTTGTGACCCTAGGGACTGCAGCTGATCAGGTTTCTCCCTGCATGAGATTCTCCAGGCAAGAACACTGGAGTGGGTTAACCATGCCCTCCTCCAGGGGATATTCCCATCCCAGGGATCGAACCTGGGTGTCCTGCATTGCAGGTGGATTCTCTCCCACTGACCAACTGGTGAAACCCCAAATTAAGGACAGGAGGATAATTGAAGGAGTCGTGATGAAGCTCTTTGTTTTCCTCTAGAAGGTTGGGACTGGGATCATTGCTTAAGATCAGGACAGTGAGCTGGTTAAGAGTGTGCTGCAAGCATCCAGATGAGTTATTGTCTGAGAGGAAGTAAGCACTAGAAAAATTTTATTCCCTCCTTTCCTCTTGACAGATTGAAATTTAGGCTTCAATGGCTCAGATGGTAAAGAATCCACCTGCAATTTGGGTTATCTAGGTTCAATCCCTGAGTCGGAAAGATCCCCAGGAGAAAGGAGGAAATACTCCAGTATTCTTTCCTGGAGAATTCCATGGGCAGAGGAGGCTGGCATGCTACAATCCATAGAGTTGCAAAGAGCTGGACATGACTGAGTGATTTTAAAAGGGAGCCAAGTCAAGATTATTTCAAGGACAGAGATTTGCACATTAATACAGGCTGAGAGCAACCAACCAGTGGTGGAGGTTGAAGATATTAGAGAATGAGAGAAGGTCATCCAGACAAGGGAAGAGGTAGATTGAAACAACCACCCTGAAAAGGCTTTGTTGTTGTTGTCATTGCTGTTGTTGTTGTCACTGTTGTTCAGTTGCTAAGCCATGTCTGACTCTTTATGACCCCATGGAATGCAGTATGCCAGGCTTCCCTGCCCTTCACTTCCAGAGTTTGCTCAAACTCATGCCCACTGAGTTGGCAATTATACCTAACCATCTCACCCTCTACTGCTCACTTCTCCTTTTGCCTTCCATGTTTCCCAGCATCGCGGTCTTTTCTAACGAGTCAGTTTTTAGTATCAAGTGGCCAAAATATTGGAACTTCAGCATCAGTCTTTCCAATGAATATTCAGGGCTGATTTCCTTGAGGATTGACTGGAAAAGGCTTGAGCTTGAGCAGCCAAGAGCCCTGGCTCACACCTGTGTCCACTGAGACAGGCAGGAAGCAAAGAAGCTTGAGTGGGAATGTGAGGAAATTAAGGATGGTCTTGCATGTGTGTGTGCTCGGTCACTTCAGTCGTGCCTGACTCTTTGTGACCCTAGGGACTGCAGCTGATCAGGTTTCTCCCTGCATGAGATTCTCCAGGCAAGAACACTGGAGTGGGTTAACCATGCCCTCCTCCAGGGGATATTCCCATCCCAGGGATCGAACCTGGGTGTCCTGCATTGCAGGTGGATTCTCTCCCACTGACCAACTGGTGAAACCCCAAATTAAGGACAGGAGGATAATTGAAGGAGTCGTGATGAAGCTCTTTGTTTTCCTCTAGAAGGTTGGGACTGGGATCATTGCTTAAGATCAGGACAGTGAGCTGGTTAAGAGTGTGCTGCAAGCATCCAGATGAGTTATTGTCTGAGAGGAAGTAAGCACTAGAAAAATTTTATTCCCTCCTTTCCTCTTGACAGATTGAAATTTATAGCAAATGTTCATCTCCAAAAGGCCTCATATAAAAATAGCCACCACCACACCACTCATATATTTTGCATTTTAAGTGAAACATGTGAGCCTTCCCAAAACTTTTATTTTAAAAAACTTGAATTTTAATGACCTCTTGAAACCTCTAAACTCACCTCAGTTTTGGAAATAACTTGGCCCAAGTGTAACCTGTCAGAGGTCCTCCTCTGTGACCGACAAGTCTGGAGAATGTTCTGGAGCTTCTCCAGCTAAGAGGTGTATGCAGGAGGAAAAGTGCTCTCTTGGAGCTTCGGATTTTAGTGCTGTGAAAACTGTTGCTGACATGACAAACGAGAGGGAGATAATTTAAAACATGGGCTGGGTGCGTGTCTGACCTTTGAAGATTTTAATAAGCATCAGCTTCCCTGAGCCGAATCGGGTTCTTTGCTCCCAAATGTTTCAAATTTAGACTGCCTCCCTTTGATTATTTAGAATCACAAGGGTCTGCTAGGGGAAGTTTTGTGTTCAGACTTGAGGGTCATTGGAGTGGGGAATGGAGCAGGTAGTAGCCTCTGGTGGAAGCTCTGGATTCTCCTTTGCTGGCCTTCCCTCCCCTCTCCACATCATAATGGGAAGAGCACGGACAACAGTGGACCAGGTCTAGATTCAGCCAAGGTTTCAGAAATCTCAAGAGGAGAATTCTCTCATGAGAACAGGGAAGGAGTTTGGGGTTTCCTAAATGCTGATTTTCTAATCTCTCTCTGCCTCTCTCTCTTTGTCTCTCTCTGTCTCTCTGTCCATCCATCTGTGTGTGTGTCTCTCTCTTCCTCCTTCTCTCGTTTTCACTTTCTCTATTTTGCTCTCTTTTATCTCTCTTTTTTTTCTTATTTTGGCCTCTTTTATTGTTTGTTTATTTATTTATTTATTTTCACCCATCTTTATTCTTTGGCTTCTGTGGGTCTCCCATCGCAGTGGTCTCTCTCGTTGCAGAGCACCAGCCCTGGGCACATGAGCTCCAGAGTACTGGCTCATAATTGAACACACTGGTCCAGCTGCTCCATGGCATATGGGTTCTTCCTGGGCCAGGGATCAAACCGGTGCCCTTTGCCCTGCAAGGTGGCCTGTTTGCCCACTGGACCACTGGGGAAACCCCTTTCATCTCTTTTTAAAAGTTATTTATTTATTTTTGGCTGTGCTGGGACTTTGTCGCTATGCGGGCTTGTTTCTCTGGTGTGTGGGGGCTACTCTCGAGTTGCAATGCATAGGCTTCTCATTGTAGTGACTTCTCTTGTCATGGAGCCTGTATCACAGGCTTTAGTGCCCTTGGACTTCAGTAGTTGAGGCTCACAGGCTCAGTGGTTGCAGCTCCCAGGCTGTAGAGCACAGGCTCAGCAGTTGTGGTGCACAGGCTTAGTTGCTCTGTGGCATGTAGAATCTTCCTGAATCAGAAATCAAACCCGTGTGCCCTGTGTTGGCAGGCTGACTCTCCAGTCTTCATCACTGAACCATCAGGGAAGTGCCTCTTTCATCTCTTGTAACTAAGTACTGGTCTCTTTGGCTTGCCTATTAGGACTTTTGATCACTCACAAAACCATTACAGTCCTAGGAAGGCAGGATTAAGAATCCACAAAATGCTGACACTATTCTAGGCACCTGGGACAGAGCTGTGATCAAAACAAACTCCCTTTTGGCAGAATCCAGTTGAGGGATAGGCAGACAAAGAAAGTACAGTTGTGTGTATATGTGTGTTTGTGTGTGTGCACGTTACAAGTGATGAGGACCACGGAGAAGGAAGTGGACCAAAAGAGGTCAGATGTTCTGTTAGGTGGGTCAGAGAAGGCCGGGGCCATGAAAAGTCACTATTTGAGCAAGACTTAAGGCAGAGCCACGCCAGCACCTGGGTTGTGCAGCAAGGAGCAGGAGGGGAGGCAGGACTGATGATGCTTGACTTGTTGCAGGAACAGGAGGATGCCAGGTGACTGGAAAGAGGCACGTGAGATGGACGTGTGAAGTCAGAAGGGAGGGGGTCCAAAGCACCTCAGAGCTATCCAAGGGCTTTGAGCTTCATCCTGTCTGCAAGAAGTTCTTCCTGGGTTGTGAGCAGGAGAGTGATTGACAGATTCGGACTTAAATTCTCCAAGACCGCTCAGACCACTGTTCCCAAAATGCACCGTCAGGTGGCCAGGCTAGATAGATGTAAAAAGGTTGGCATCTTGGCCATACAGATTACATCTTACATAAGCTGCTCTGCCTCAGGACAGACAGATCCCATCATCACCCAATCATAAATTGTAATTAAGTTGACTAAGGACATTCTATTTGTGGCATTTTGTTTCACCAGCCAAAAAGCTTAAATACCAGACTGTTATGTTCAAAACCAGACCTGGAAGCCAAAGGAAAAAGCTGTCTGTTTGTCTTTGTTTTCCCTGGACCTGCCTTTGCTGGCAATGGGAGTGATATCCTCAGAGAGCACGAACCATGCCTGAGTCCCAGCCCAGCCCACCAGGGTTCTGGGGTTCCTTCTCGGGTTTTTGTGACCCAAGCACCAGTGGTAACAAGATGTTCCTTTGCTTGGCCTGTCTTTTGTGCATGACGCTCTTCCAGGGCCTATGTGGAGGGAAGTTGACTACAGAAACTAATTAATTAGAGACTTAGACCTGAGCGTGAGCACTCATGGGTCCCCCCACTAAATTGTATTTATCAACATTGCTAGCTTTTTTAAAATTAATTTTCCTTGGAAGGACTGAAGTTCCTTGGAAGCTAAAGTTTCAGTACTTTGATCACCTGAGTTGAAGAGCTGATTCATTGGAAAAGACCCTGGTGCTGGGAAAGATTGAGGGCAAAAGGAGAAAAGGGTGGTAGAGGATGAAACGGTTAGATAGAATCACCAGCTCAATGGGCACGAATCTGAGCAAACTCTGGAAGACAGTGAAGGACAGGAAAGCCTAGTCTGTTGCGGTCCACGGGTCACAAAGAGTCAGATACAGCTGAATGACTGAATAGCAACAATGATTGCAATGTATAGCTTCTGTTGTACATAGACAGACAGCCCTCCCTTTTGATTCCTTCCCATTTAGGTCTCCACAGAGCACTGAGTGGATTTCCCTGTGCTACACAGTAGGTTCTCATCAATTACCTATTTTACACAAAGTATCAATAGTACTAGCTTTGACTTAGTTATTTCATCAGCCTGTACACATCCCTAAGAAGTTCTTCCTGGGTTGTGAGCAGGAGAGTGATTGACAGATTCGGACTTAAATTCTCCAAGACCGCTCAGACCACTGTTCCCAAAATGCACCGTCAGGTGGCCAGGCTAGATAGATGTAAAAAGGTTGGCATCTTGGCCATACAGATTACATCTTACATAAGCTGCTCTGCCTCAGGACAGACAGATCCCATCATCACCCAATCATAAATTGTAATTAAGTTGACTAAGGACATTCTATTTGTGGCATTTTGTTTCACCAGCCAAAAAGCTTAAATACCAGACTGTTATGTTCAAAACCAGACCTGGAAGCCAAAGGAAAAAGCTGTCTGTTTGTCTTTGTTTTCCCTGGACCTGCCTTTGCTGGCAATGGGAGTGATATCCTCAGAGAGCACGAACCATGCCTGAGTCCCAGCCCAGCCCACCAGGGTTCTGGGGTTCCTTCTCGGGTTTTTGTGACCCAAGCACCAGTGGTAACAAGATGTTCCTTTGCTTGGCCTGTCTTTTGTGCATGACGCTCTTCCAGGGCCTATGTGGAGGGAAGTTGACTACAGAAACTAATTAATTAGAGACTTAGACCTGAGCGTGAGCACTCATGGGTCCCCCCACTAAATTGTATTTATCAACATTGCTAGCTTTTTTAAAATTAATTTTCCTTGGAAGGACTGAAGTTCCTTGGAAGCTAAAGTTTCAGTACTTTGATCACCTGAGTTGAAGAGCTGATTCATTGGAAAAGACCCTGGTGCTGGGAAAGATTGAGGGCAAAAGGAGAAAAGGGTGGTAGAGGATGAAACGGTTAGATAGAATCACCAGCTCAATGGGCACGAATCTGAGCAAACTCTGGAAGACAGTGAAGGACAGGAAAGCCTAGTCTGTTGCGGTCCACGGGTCACAAAGAGTCAGATACAGCTGAATGACTGAATAGCAACAATGATTGCAATGTATAGCTTCTGTTGTACATAGACAGACAGCCCCTCCCTTTTTGATTCCTTCCCATTTAGGTCTCCACAGAGCACTGAGTGGATTTCCCTGTGCTACACAGTAGGTTCTCATCAATTACCTATTTTACACAAAGTATCAATAGTACTAGCTTTGACTTAGTTATTTCATCAGCCTGTACACATCCCTAATACTCACCAGCCCCTGTTCTAGATGCTCTGTACTTGGCAACCAAAAGCACAAATGAAAATACCTACTCCCGTGCATCTTACATCTTATGGAGAGAAAATAAGTAAAGCCCACAGTGTCGAATGAAAAAAAAAGTGCACAACCTAAGAATTGCCAGTTATGTTTTATTTGGAGACCTTGCTAAGGAGCCCAAGAGACAGACTGTCAGATAAGTCTGAGGAACTGGTTCAAAAAGGGAAAGAGGAAGATAGGATATATAGGAGTTTCAGCTGTAAGCCAACATCAAAGATTACTGCTGATCACTAAAAAAAAAAAAAAAAAAAAAACCTCAAGTTAATTGGTTTAGTGTTTTTCTATGTATGGGGAGATACAAGAGTCCAGCTTCACTGAAATCATTTCTGAGATATTCACGCTGACTGTCTAGGGCCGGCGCCTTGTTTTCACCCTGGATCCCCTTAGAATGCACTGTCTCAGGCCATTGCATGATTGAGGGCTTCATGACCGCAACCTCCTTTGTAGGAATGGCAGGCAAACTTCTTTGTTTACTGAAGTGGCAGGCAACTTTTTACTTTTGTCCACAATAGCACGTTAGATGATGATACATGTGATGGAAAAAATCAAAGGTAAGGGGTGTGGAATGGTAGGACTTCAATTTTAAGACGAGTGGTCAGGAGAGACCTCACTGACCGTGTGACACTTGAGAGCAAATCTTTAAAAAGTGATAGAAAATGATGGTACAGTTACAAGCGTAGGTGTCAGTGTAAGTGGTGTGTGTAGATATTGGTGTAGATGTAGGTATAAGTAGGTATAGATGATACAGACAGAGAACGAACAAAAAATTAATCAGTGGAAACCTCAGTTAAATAAAATTGGGAAACCAACTGGGAACTCTCATGCCTTGTGATCAAAGACTCTTCTTCCTTCCTGGCAAGGGCTACCACAAGAGAAACTGAATGACTGAATAGCAACAATGATTGCAATGTATAGCTTCTGTTGTACATAGACAGACAGCCCTCCCTTTTGATTCCTTCCCATTTAGGTCTCCACAGAGCACTGAGTGGATTTCCCTGTGCTACACAGTAGGTTCTCATCAATTACCTATTTTACACAAAGTATCAATAGTACTAGCTTTGACTTAGTTATTTCATCAGCCTGTACACATCCCTAATACTCACCAGCCCCTGTTCTAGATGCTCTGTACTTGGCAACCAAAAGCACAAATGAAAATACCTACTCCCGTGCATCTTACATCTTATGGAGAGAAAATAAGTAAAGCCCACAGTGTCGAATGAAAAAAAAAGTGCACAACCTAAGAATTGCCAGTTATGTTTTATTTGGAGACCTTGCTAAGGAGCCCAAGAGACAGACTGTCAGATAAGTCTGAGGAACTGGTTCAAAAAGGGAAAGAGGAAGATAGGATATATAGGAGTTTCAGCTGTAAGCCAACATCAAAGATTACTGCTGATCACTAAAAAAAAAAAAAAAAAAAAAAAACCTCAAGTTAATTGGTTTAGTGTTTTTCTATGTATGGGGAGATACAAGAGTCCAGCTTCACTGAAATCATTTCTGAGATATTCACGCTGACTGTCTAGGGCCGGCGCCTTGTTTTCACCCTGGATCCCCTTAGAATGCACTGTCTCAGGCCATTGCATGATTGAGGGCTTCATGACCGCAACCTCCTTTGTAGGAATGGCAGGCAAACTTCTTTGTTTACTGAAGTGGCAGGCAACTTTTTACTTTTGTCCACAATAGCACGTTAGATGATGATACATGTGATGGAAAAAATCAAAGGTAAGGGGTGTGGAATGGTAGGACTTCAATTTTAAGACGAGTGGTCAGGAGAGACCTCACTGACCGTGTGACACTTGAGAGCAAATCTTTAAAAAGTGATAGAAAATGATGGTACAGTTACAAGCGTAGGTGTCAGTGTAAGTGGTGTGTGTAGATATTGGTGTAGATGTAGGTATAAGTAGGTATAGATGATACAGACAGAGAACGAACAAAAAATTAATCAGTGGAAACCTCAGTTAAATAAAATTGGGAAACCAACTCGGGGAACTCTCATGCCTTGTGATCAAAGACTCTTCTTCCTTCCTGGCAAGGGCTCGGCCAATGAAAAGCCACAGACTCTTTACCAGAACCTTCCCAACTTCCTCCTCTGCTGACCTACAGACTGTCATACACAGAGAAGTCAGAAAGAGAAAAACAAATATAGCATGTTGACACATATAAGTGGAATCTAGAAAAATGGTACAGACTTGCGCAGACCAGGAATAAAGGCAGCAGACGAGGAGGGCAAACCCACAGACATCAAGAGGGAGAGGGAGGTGGGACGAACTGGGATACTGGGCTGACATAGATACACTGCTATGTAAAGAACAGGTGGCCAATGAGAACCCACTCAGTGCCCGTGCTGGCCTACATGGGAAGGAAATTTTAAAAAAAGAGGGAATATATGTATACATATACCTGACTCATTTTATTGTACAGTAGAAACTAACATAGCATATGTCAACTAAAAAAATACAGTCACAACCTGCAAGTAGAGTTATTTTATTTGGTGGGAATGTTTTGGACTCTGAGCCTGGGAGACAGTGTCTCAGTAGCTCTGAGAAAACTGCTCCAGGGAGGCAGGGGGAGGTCAGACTATATTCAAGTTTGCAACAAAGAGAGCAGGGAGTCTGAACATCAAAGATTAGTTATCAAGTGAAGGCATGTAGCATACTATGCATGGGAAGATGCAAGCCTCGGGGCTCACTGAATTCACTCTTTTCATAGGCACCTCAGCTGTCTGGGGCCAGTCCTGTTTCCTTGTTCACCTTGCTTCCTGCCTTCCTCCAGCAATCACCCTGGTTTGGGGCGGAAGGGAGAGGGGGACTTAGCATTGGATCAAAGTTTTGGGAGCCCTCATTCATAGTTGGAAGCCAGAAATTGCTGATGGCAGTGACAGTTATTTATTAATATGGCAGGAGAAATTTTCATTTTACACATTGTAAAGCAACTACACTCTGATAAAATTTTTAAAAAAGAAGAAAAAAGTTCTTCTCTTGCCATACAGGAACTTCCGACAGTTCGATGTGGGTTTGCACACAATAAATTGCAATTTTCTGCTGATCCAGATTAAACCCCTTACGGGAACCTGTAAAATTGGGAAACCAACTCGGAACTCTCATGCCTTGTGATCAAAGACTCTTCTTCCTTCCTGGCAAGGGCTCGGCCAATGAAAAGCCACAGACTCTTTACCAGAACCTTCCCAACTTCCTCCTCTGCTGACCTACAGACTGTCATACACAGAGAAGTCAGAAAGAGAAAAACAAATATAGCATGTTGACACATATAAGTGGAATCTAGAAAAATGGTACAGACTTCCCAGACCAGGAATAAAGGCAGCAGACGAGGAGGGCAAACCCACAGACATCAAGAGGGAGAGGGAGGTGGGACGAACTGGGATACTGGGCTGACATAGATACACTGCTATGTAAAGAACAGGTGGCCAATGAGAACCCACTCAGTGCCCGTGCTGGCCTACATGGGAAGGAAATTTTAAAAAAAGAGGGAATATATGTATACATATACCTGACTCATTTTATTGTACAGTAGAAACTAACATAGCATATGTCAACTAAAAAAATACAGTCACAACCTGCAAGTAGAGTTATTTTATTTGGTGGGAATGTTTTGGACTCTGAGCCTGGGAGACAGTGTCTCAGTAGCTCTGAGAAAACTGCTCCAGGGAGGCAGGGGGAGGTCAGACTATATTCAAGTTTGCAACAAAGAGAGCAGGGAGTCTGAACATCAAAGATTAGTTATCAAGTGAAGGCATGTAGCATACTATGCATGGGAAGATGCAAGCCTCGGGGCTCACTGAATTCACTCTTTTCATAGGCACCTCAGCTGTCTGGGGCCAGTCCTGTTTCCTTGTTCACCTTGCTTCCTGCCTTCCTCCAGCAATCACCCTGGTTTGGGGCGGAAGGGAGAGGGGGACTTAGCATTGGATCAAAGTTTTGGGAGCCCTCATTCATAGTTGGAAGCCAGAAATTGCTGATGGCAGTGACAGTTATTTATTAATATGGCAGGAGAAATTTTCATTTTACACATTGTAAAGCAACTACACTCTGATAAAATTTTTAAAAAAGAAGAAAAAAGTTCTTCTCTTGCCATACAGGAACTTCCGCACAGTTCGATGTGGGTTTGCACACAATAAATTGCAATTTTCTGCTGATCCTGAATAAACCTGTTTTTTTTTTTTTTTTCTTTTTGCTGGAGAAATAACTTGTTAATTATCTGTTTTAAGTCGACAGGAGACAAAAGAAATAGAAATAAGTAGAAACAGAAACAAGATGTAGATGTAGGTGTAGATATAGGGAGGTCATATAGATATGAATATAGATGATTATGGGCTTCCCAGGTGGCGCTAGAGGTAAAGAATCTGCCTGCCAATGCAGGAGACGTGAGATGTGGGTTGGATCTTTGGCTTGGGAATCAGTGATTTATTTATGCTCCGGAGGATAGCATGGCAGCTCACTCCAGGACTCTTGCCTGGAGAGTCCCTGGGACAGAGGAGCCTGGTGGGTGTCAACTAAATAAGATGGACAACTTGAGAGTTGTGGATTAAGTTTTATTTGAGGTATAATTAGGACTGCAGCCTGGGAGACAGCACGCCAGATAGCTCTGAGAGACTGCTCCAAAGAGGCAGGGGAGAGAGTCAATATAAGGATTTTGGTGTGGGGTAGTTCAAATGCTATTAAACAAAGGGGTTTTTTTAAGACTTTTGTTTTACAAATGGCTTGTTTCTGTCATGAGAATGTGATACCTTCATGAAGGATTTTAGTGCTTTTCTAGTTGTGAGGAGATGCTAGGATTGAGATGATAAAGGCTGTTCCTAAAAGTCATTTGCCTATCTAAAGACCTGCCCCACCAGATTCCCCAGAGCACAGAGTGCCTTGCCCCACCCTGATTTCCTTCAGGGGGTGTTGAAAAGTCAGCAGCTCCTAAGGCACAGTATTCGATCTCGGCAGAGGCAGATGGCTGGCAAATGCCCTTGTTGTCCATTCATTGTAATTGACATGGGCTACAGTCCATTGGGCCACAAAGACTCAGACATGACTGAAGAGATTTAGCACAAAAACATAGATGATTATGATTCAGACTCCAATTACAATGTGTGGAAATTTCTCCTCACAAGAAATTCTCTGTGATGATACCAACTACGACTCTACTCCTACGCCAGCTGGGAATCCTACAATTCAGCTCACCTCTAACACTCTCCATTCAGATGTAACATCAGCACCCATAAGATAATGTAAGCCTGCTCACATTAGGTGCCAATCAAAAGTCCACCTGGTACATATGCTCCTCACAGACCAGTTACAGAGTGGAGGTTCCAATGGCCACCTCCTTGGGTTCAATCAGTTTGCTGGAGAGGCTTCTGGAACTCAGAAAAACAGTTTAGTCACCAGATCACGGTTTACTACAAAAAGATATAACTCAGGAAGAGCCAGATGGAAGATCTGCACAGGGCTAGACACATGGGAGGACACAAAGCTTCCACACTCTCCCCAACCTGAAAGCTCTTCAAAACCCTGTCCGTTTAGGTTTCATGGAGGCTTCATCATATCAGTATGACTGAGTAAATTAGCCATTGGATTGAACTCAATCTCTAGCCCCTCTCCCCTTCTCTGAGGTGAAGGTGAGGCTTGGGGGCAGAGGAAGGAATGTGGAACTGGAAGTTCCAGCTCTTCAATCCAAGTGGTTGGCTCCTCTGGCAACCAACTCCAGTTCTGAGGAATTTTCCAAAGTATCACCTCCATAGTATAACAAAGGGCTTTCCTAGTGGCTCACTGGTTTGAAAAATAAATCTTCCTCCCAGTGCAGGAGACTTGGATTGCAGAATTGATCTTTGTGTCAGGAAGATCCCCTGGAGAAGGAAATGGCAAACCACTCCAGTATTCTTGTCTGGGAAATCCCAAGGACAGAGCAGCCTGACAGGCTAGAGTCTATGGGGTCACGAAGAATAGGGCACGACTAAGCTATAAACAGCAACAACATAACAGAAGATATCTTTATGAGTCTCATCACTTAGGAAATGTCTGTTTCTGACTCAGAGCTCCCTCCTGACCTCTGGACTCACATCAAACAGCCACGAGACATCGCCACATGCGGGTCTCATAGACACCATGACCCTAACATGTTCAACAAGGATCTCCTGACGTCTCCCTCCCCAGTTGCTGCTGCCTCTTCAGATCACCAGTCAGTAACAAACGCAGATGCTCAGGACAAATAACTTGCAGACCCCCTGGTGCTCTTCTTTTCCCTGAATCCTTCTGACTCTCCTTAAATGTTACCTCAAGCGTCTTAGACACTATCTCAAGAATCTCACCGTTGCTCAGCATCTCTACCACTGCCACCTTTGCCCCTATCTCTTGAGTTCCAAGAGACACAAAGGAAACAAGGGAAAGTCTACTCCTGGGAGGGATGGAACTGGACTTGGAAGGGGCCATTGGAATGAGAGTCCACAGAATGAGGGATGGCCTGGGAGCCTGAAGGACAGGAACTGGTAAAAAGAGTATGACGAGACTTCCCTGAGGGTCTCAAGGCAGAGTGGTCACAAGTGAGGCTCTAAGAGGGAGGGAGAAGCAAGAACCTTGACAGGTCCTCAGAGGCTTGGAGCTGGAAGAGTGAGAAGCCTTATTTGGAACATCCAGAAAGCTCTGAGATGCCTTCCTTGCTCCCAACACAGATTTTCATGAATTTTTCTAGAGAGACCCAGGTGTGTTTGGCATCCTGGATGAGATGTGAGGAGGTTGGGGAGGAAGGAGATGGGCTGGTAGGATCGGCAGGGGCAGGTTATGGAGAACTGCATTGTGCTGAAAACTCCAGCCATTGTCCCACAGACTTGGTCTTGTGATGTAACAGGGGCCCTGATGAAGACGATGGTCTTACTTCCACGCCCACCTAACCCTTTGCGTTCATTCTACCTACAACTTCAGGGAGTGAGGGATTTACCAGTTGTATATGTCAGTGTTCAACCAGAGAAACAGAACCAGACAGAGATAATATATATTAAGAGATGTATTGTGGAGGGCAAAAATGGGTTTATGGGGGGCTATGATCAAGCTATAAACAGCAACAACATAACAGAAGATATCTTTATGAGTCTCATCACTTAGGAAATGTCTGTTTCTGACTCAGAGCTCCCTCCTGACCTCTGGACTCACATCAAACAGCCACGAGACATCGCCACATGCGGGTCTCATAGACACCATGACCCTAACATGTTCAACAAGGATCTCCTGACGTCTCCCTCCCCAGTTGCTGCTGCCTCTTCAGATCACCAGTCAGTAACAAACGCAGATGCTCAGGACAAATAACTTGCAGACCCCCTGGTGCTCTTCTTTTCCCTGAATCCTTCTGACTCTCCTTAAATGTTACCTCAAGCGTCTTAGACACTATCTCAAGAATCTCACCGTTGCTCAGCATCTCTACCACTGCCACCTTTGCCCCTATCTCTTGAGTTCCAAGAGACACAAAGGAAACAAGGGAAAGTCTACTCCTGGGAGGGATGGAACTGGACTTGGAAGGGGCCATTGGAATGAGAGTCCACAGAATGAGGGATGGCCTGGGAGCCTGAAGGACAGGAACTGGTAAAAAGAGTATGACGAGACTTCCCTGAGGGTCTCAAGGCAGAGTGGTCACAAGTGAGGCTCTAAGAGGGAGGGAGAAGCAAGAACCTTGACAGGTCCTCAGAGGCTTGGAGCTGGAAGAGTGAGAAGCCTTATTTGGAACATCCAGAAAGCTCTGAGATGCCTTCCTTGCTCCCAACACAGATTTTCATGAATTTTTCTAGAGAGACCCAGGTGTGTTTGGCATCCTGGATGAGATGTGAGGAGGTTGGGGAGGAAGGAGATGGGCTGGTAGGATCGGCAGGGGCAGGTTATGGAGAACTGCATTGTGCTGAAAACTCCAGCCATTGTCCCACAGACTTGGTCTTGTGATGTAACAGGGGCCCTGATGAAGACGATGGTCTTACTTCCACGCCCACCTAACCCTTTGCGTTCATTCTACCTACAACTTCAGGGAGTGAGGGATTTACCAGTTGTATATGTCAGTGTTCAACCAGAGAAACAGAACCAGACAGAGATAATATATATTAAGAGATGTATTGTGAGGCACTGGGTTATGCAATTGTGAAGATAGTCTAGAGAGTCTAAAATCTGTCCGGGAGATTGCCAGGAAGGGCAGACTAGAATTGTCAGGGATAAGCTGATGCTGAGGTCCGTAAATGGAATTTCTTTTTCATCAGGGAAGTCCCAGCTGTGTGCTTAAGACCTTTTAGCTGATTGAATCATGCCCACACAGATTATCTAGGAAGCCCTCCCTTGCTTAAAGTCAACCAGTTACACATTCTAATCATGTCTACAGAACCCGTTCTCTGCAAAAGCTAGATAGACGTTTGGTGAAAAACTGGGAACTGAAGTCTAACCAACTTGATACATCAAACTGAGCATGACATCAGTGTATTCTCTAAAATCTATAGATCCATTTGGGGAGTTCCTTCTGTAAACAAGAGGCATTATAGGAAGGGGAGCAAGACGGTCCACCTCATACTTCAGAAAAATCAGATCTTTGGGCCTAAGTGGTAAAAAGTCTTAGGAAGGAATTTGAGCACACAGTACTAAAAATAAAATATGACTTTCTTCAGTGTAAATCCATGTGAATTACAGTTGATCTCAGTGGGAAATAAAGCAAGTTGGAAAGAACCCCAAAGAAAAGTTATTCCAAATTTCCCTAGATATTTCAAAAAAGGAAGTATTTGTCCAGTGTGCAAATATTTTTAAGCAATAGTTCAAAATTCTCATCTTCTACTAAATGTATGATTAGTGAATTGACAAATATTTATGGGCACCTAGTCAGTATGAAGCATGCTAACGAAAACAAGGGAACGATAATTAAATCATTAAATTAAATAATGCCCCCAAGAAGCAGTTTCTCTGGGAAGGCTATTAGCTACCATTCTCTCAAATTAAAGTGAGAGAACATCTAGTTCAAATGCTTCAAAGCGTAAAGAGAGGGAAGAGGAATTCATTAATGCATACACTTGGGGTAAATCTCCAGGTTCAGATTCAGCTGGATCCGAGTACTCTAAGCACATAGTCTGAATGCCTGTCCTTTCTTCCTCACTTGACTCTGCTTTTCTCTGAGATGGTTTTGCAGTTGATCAGGTCTCTCCTGCAAATGGCAGAAAGGGTCACCAGCAGACATCTCAGAGTCGTCATCTCAGCACAGAGCTTCCCTGGACTCCTGTAAATCACGAGCCCCTCCTCCCTCAGCCTCCAAGAGGGAATCCCTGTGACCAGAGCAGTGTAACGATTGGAAAGGCTGGAACATGGGTGGAGATAGAAAAAGGTCTCCAATGGAAAATCAAGAGGCTGTTCCAGAAGCAGGAACAGATAGTAGACAGTAAAGGGCATGGCCCTACGTAGGAACATGACAACTCACAGTCAACTCACAGAAACCAGTGCCAGTCAGAAGAGAGCTGAGAATCCCACTGGGCCTCCTGCCCCAACTTTGAGACTCCATTTCCTCAACTCCAAATGGGGGCTTATCTCATGACCAAAAGTGTTATTAAAAGTCAAGTACCATATGCAGATAGGATACGGTGAGTGCCATATCCATCTGGTAGGGATTGAGTTTGTGTTGCAAAGGGGAAGAAGGAAGAGAAAGAGTAGCAGGAAAAAGTATCATCTGGGTAAAATTACCCAGAGACATATTCTGTTCTACTAACATGGTCAAGACAGATAATTCTTTGTATTGAGAGCTTTCATCTGAGAGAATGAATTGAAATAATAATAGTGAGAATTGGGCTTCCCAGGTGGTTCGGTGGTAAAGACTTCTACCTGCTGATGCAGGCAACATGGGTTCGATCCCTGGGTCGGGAATATCCTCTGAAGAAAGAAATGGCAACTCGCTCCAGTATTCTCTCCTAGAATATTCTATAGACAAAGAAGAAAGGCTACAGTCTATGAGCTCCCAAAAAGTCACAACTGAACACTCACACTGGTGAGAATTGAAGATTTGTTCCTTACTAGTTATGTGCCTTTGGGCAAGTTTTTTAGCCTCTCACTCTCTTAGTTTCCTCATCGGCAAAATGGGATCATTTCATAGCAGTACCCGCCTCATAAGATAACTGTAAGGATAACTAAAGCACTGGGCATACACTACATGCTCTATAAATATTAACAGGTGTTTCTGGCCCTCAAAATCATCTGGATGAGTAAGTATTCTTATTCATTTTTTCCGGATTAAAAAACTGGTGCATAAAGAAATCAAGTAGATAAAGTAAGATTTGAACTCCATTCTTACAGGTTTCAATTTTCACCTCCACCAAGGCCTCACAAACACAGGCAGGGAGGAAGGGAGGCAAAAGGCCAGGGAGGAAGGAGGGAGGGGAAAAAGCATTCATGAGGTCTAGGCCATTGCCTGGGCTTACTTTAAGTAAATACTCCTGCTACTTACTACTCCTGCTACTTACTCTCCATAAATAACAGGAGTAGAATCTTCCTTTTGTTTTGGATTGAATGATGGTACTTGAATGATTTTTCACAGAAACCAGTGCCAGTCAGAAGAGAGCTGAGAATCCCACTGGGCCTCCTGCCCCAACTTTGAGACTCCATTTCCTCAACTCCAAATGGGGGCTTATCTCATGACCAAAAGTGTTATTAAAAGTCAAGTACCATATGCAGATAGGATACGGTGAGTGCCATATCCATCTGGTAGGGATTGAGTTTGTGTTGCAAAGGGGAAGAAGGAAGAGAAAGAGTAGCAGGAAAAAGTATCATCTGGGTAAAATTACCCAGAGACATATTCTGTTCTACTAACATGGTCAAGACAGATAATTCTTTGTATTGAGAGCTTTCATCTGAGAGAATGAATTGAAATAATAATAGTGAGAATTGGGCTTCCCAGGTGGTTCGGTGGTAAAGACTTCTACCTGCTGATGCAGGCAACATGGGTTCGATCCCTGGGTCGGGAATATCCTCTGAAGAAAGAAATGGCAACTCGCTCCAGTATTCTCTCCTAGAATATTCTATAGACAAAGAAGAAAGGCTACAGTCTATGAGCTCCCAAAAAGTCACAACTGAACACTCACACTGGTGAGAATTGAAGATTTGTTCCTTACTAGTTATGTGCCTTTGGGCAAGTTTTTTAGCCTCTCACTCTCTTAGTTTCCTCATCGGCAAAATGGGATCATTTCATAGCAGTACCCGCCTCATAAGATAACTGTAAGGATAACTAAAGCACTGGGCATACACTACATGCTCTATAAATATTAACAGGTGTTTCTGGCCCTCAAAATCATCTGGATGAGTAAGTATTCTTATTCATTTTTTCCGGATTAAAAAACTGGTGCATAAAGAAATCAAGTAGATAAAGTAAGATTTGAACTCCATTCTTACAGGTTTCAATTTTCACCTCCACCAAGGCCTCACAAACACAGGCAGGGAGGAAGGAGGCAAAAGGCCAGGGAGGAAGGAGGGAGGGGAAAAAGCATTCATGAGGTCTAGGCCATTGCCTGGGCTTACTTTAAGTAAATACTCCTGCTACTTACTACTCCTGCTACTTACTCTCCATAAATAACAGGAGTAGAATCTTCCTTTTGTTTTGGATTGAATGATGGTACTTGAATGATTTTTTAAGAGAAAGCTTTAGCCAACACCAAAAATGAAAACTGAAAACTTGGGAAATGTGCCATAGACCCCATGGGGCATGTAAGTGTTTATAAAATCCCTAAACTCTCCACTCTAGAAGTGGGGAATCCTGGCTCCATTTTCCATCAGGAGACGAACATCCACACTCATCCCATGGTGGTCCACACCATGTGTATCTGACGGCACTTACCTTGCCTCATCCACTCCTCGCCACAGTGGCCCCAGCGTGGATACAGCCTTCCTGTCAGCCGCACAGTGCAGGGCAGGCTGGAGAGCCAGAGCACGTCTGTGAACGAAGCCTTCTCTCCCAAGCCCAGGGCTCTTTCAGCTCCATCACAGGCACCTGACCTGGAGAGCAGCCCAGCCCAGGGGTGCGAACCTGCCTTCCACACTCCGCACGCCCTGAGGGACATCCCTGTGTACCTGACCCCTGCTCAGCCTCTCCACAGTCACTTAGAGACATGTGCCTTCCCATAGCGTGGACGGAGGTCATGAGGCTCCCAGAGAGAGGAGAAAATGATTAGAGGGTCCAATGGGAGAGATGTCTGGGCCAGGAGCTCCTTATGAGGTTGCTCTGTCTCCTTACCAAGCTAGGTTGGTCCTCTATTTCCTAGCAAGAAACTGCAGTAATTCTCATTTAAAAATAAAAAAGGCATCAAGGGCATTTTCAAGAGGGATTTCAGTTTAAGAGTGTGGGTGAGAGAAACCAGGAAAACAAGTGAATGGAAACGCTTGGCAGGCTCAAAATTCATTTCTGGATTGAGTAAGTATTCTTATTCATTTTTTCCGGATTAAAAAACTGGTGCATAAAGAAATCAAGTAGATAAAGTAAGATTTGAACTCCATTCTTACAGGTTTCAATTTTCACCTCCACCAAGGCCTCACAAACACAGGCAGGGAGGAAGGGAGGCAAAAGGCCAGGGAGGAAGGAGGGAGGGGAAAAAGCATTCATGAGGTCTAGGCCATTGCCTGGGCTTACTTTAAGTAAATACTCCTGCTACTTACTACTCCTGCTACTTACTCTCCATAAATAACAGGAGTAGAATCTTCCTTTTGTTTTGGATTGAATGATGGTACTTGAATGATTTTTTAAGAGAAAGCTTTAGCCAACACCAAAAATGAAAACTGAAAACTTGGGAAATGTGCCATAGACCCCATGGGGCATGTAAGTGTTTATAAAATCCCTAAACTCTCCACTCTAGAAGTGGGGAATCCTGGCTCCATTTTCCATCAGGAGACGAACATCCACACTCATCCCATGGTGGTCCACACCATGTGTATCTGACGGCACTTACCTTGCCTCATCCACTCCTCGCCACAGTGGCCCCAGCGTGGATACAGCCTTCCTGTCAGCCGCACAGTGCAGGGCAGGCTGGAGAGCCAGAGCACGTCTGTGAACGAAGCCTTCTCTCCCAAGCCCAGGGCTCTTTCAGCTCCATCACAGGCACCTGACCTGGAGAGCAGCCCAGCCCAGGGGTGCGAACCTGCCTTCCACACTCCGCACGCCCTGAGGGACATCCCTGTGTACCTGACCCCTGCTCAGCCTCTCCACAGTCACTTAGAGACATGTGCCTTCCCATAGCGTGGACGGAGGTCATGAGGCTCCCAGAGAGAGGAGAAAATGATTAGAGGGTCCAATGGGAGAGATGTCTGGGCCAGGAGCTCCTTATGAGGTTGCTCTGTCTCCTTACCAAGCTAGGTTGGTCCTCTATTTCCTAGCAAGAAACTGCAGTAATTCTCATTTAAAAATAAAAAAGGCATCAAGGGCATTTTCAAGAGGGATTTCAGTTTAAGAGTGTGGGTGAGAGAAACCAGGAAAACAAGTGAATGGAAACGCTTGGCAGGCTCCTAATCTCCAGCAAGGAAGTATCATAGCAATGACAATAAATGTCCAGAAATAGGCCACGAGTTTGCCTGGGGATAGTCTCCCTGACTGGACACTCAGCCCTGGGCCCACTCTGCAGGACTCTCCCACAAAGCCTGCGAGACAGTGAGAGAGAGCAGCCATCTGAAAAGCTAGCATAAGTTCTAGACCAGTGGGTACCCAAGCAGACCTTTGCCAGAGTCACCTGGGAGCTTGTTGACATGCAGGCTCCCGGGCTGTACCCCTGAAGGTCCTGCTTCTGAACAGGTGGGCTGGAGTCTGGGCATCTGCAGTTTTACGATGGTTCCCTGGAAATTCTGAAGACGAGATGGGTGAGAGAACCATTACTCCAGTTAACTCCCTTGCTGTGTGACCTGCAACAGTGGAGCTCACTTCTCTGAGCTTGAAAGCATAGAGAGGGCTCATAAGAAACTGCTGAATTCCATAAAAAGGATGAATTTGAGTTAGTTCTAGGTTGATGGATGAACCTAAAGCCTGTTACACTGAGTGGAGTAAGTCAGAAAGAGAAAAACTAATACTGTATATTAATGCATTTATATGAGGTTTTGGAGAAAAGAAAAGTCCTGATGAACTTATTTGCAGAGCAGGAATGGAGGCACAGACATAGAGAGTAGACTCGTGGACACAGCAGGGGAAGAGAAGGTGAGACGAATTTAGAGAGTAGCCTTGAAACATGTATATCACCATATGTAGAACAGAGCGCCAGCGGCTGCGTAGCTCAGGAGCTCAAGCTGGCGCTCTGCGATGACCTAGATGGGTGGGACTGGGAGTGAGCTGGGAGAGAGGTTCAAGAAAGGAGGGAACATATGTATACCTCTGGCTGATTCACACTGATATATGACAGAAACCAAAGCAACATTGGAAAGCAACTATCCTCCAATTAAAAAAAAAGAAAGAAAGAAATTGCTGAATTGACAAACCCCAGCAGTCTGATGCACATCAGTGGGGGAATGCCAAATGACTCAGAGTCCCCTCAGACCTCAGAAGCTCAGGCCCAAGGTCAGAGACAGACACTCGCTGAGCACCATGGAGTGAGGCAGCATGGTGGAGAAAACAATCATCCTTCTTCTTAAAAAAAAATTATTGCAGTGTATGCACGTGTTTGTGCAGACTTTAAAAAATGAAGTGTTCTGGAAGGGCATGCATATCTGGGCCCACTCTGCAGGACTCTCCCACAAAGCCTGCGAGACAGTGAGAGAGAGCAGCCATCTGAAAAGCTAGCATAAGTTCTAGACCAGTGGGTACCCAAGCAGACCTTTGCCAGAGTCACCTGGGAGCTTGTTGACATGCAGGCTCCCGGGCTGTACCCCTGAAGGTCCTGCTTCTGAACAGGTGGGCTGGAGTCTGGGCATCTGCAGTTTTACGATGGTTCCCTGGAAATTCTGAAGACGAGATGGGTGAGAGAACCATTACTCCAGTTAACTCCCTTGCTGTGTGACCTGCAACAGTGGAGCTCACTTCTCTGAGCTTGAAAGCATAGAGAGGGCTCATAAGAAACTGCTGAATTCCATAAAAAGGATGAATTTGAGTTAGTTCTAGGTTGATGGATGAACCTAAAGCCTGTTACACTGAGTGGAGTAAGTCAGAAAGAGAAAAACTAATACTGTATATTAATGCATTTATATGAGGTTTTGGAGAAAAGAAAAGTCCTGATGAACTTATTTGCAGAGCAGGAATGGAGGCACAGACATAGAGAGTAGACTCGTGGACACAGCAGGGGAAGAGAAGGTGAGACGAATTTAGAGAGTAGCCTTGAAACATGTATATCACCATATGTAGAACAGAGCGCCAGCGGCTGCGTAGCTCAGGAGCTCAAGCTGGCGCTCTGCGATGACCTAGATGGGTGGGACTGGGAGTGAGCTGGGAGAGAGGTTCAAGAAAGGAGGGAACATATGTATACCTCTGGCTGATTCACACTGATATATGACAGAAACCAAAGCAACATTGGAAAGCAACTATCCTCCAATTAAAAAAAAAGAAAGAAAGAAATTGCTGAATTGACAAACCCCAGCAGTCTGATGCACATCAGTGGGGGAATGCCAAATGACTCAGAGTCCCCTCAGACCTCAGAAGCTCAGGCCCAAGGTCAGAGACAGACACTCGCTGAGCACCATGGAGTGAGGCAGCATGGTGGAGAAAACAATCATCCTTCTTCTTAAAAAAAAATTATTGCAGTGTATGCACGTGTTTGTGCAGACTTTAAAAAATGAAGTGTTCTGGAAGGGCATGCATATAGGTTTGTCCATGGGAATCCTAATAAATGGGAATTTTCACACCCAGCTAGAGGAAGAATTCTAATGAATTCCCACGAAAAGTCCTTGGAGGCACAGGGAGATAGAGAAAACTCTAGACTGGGACCTTTATTGCATTTTTCACAGGAAAGGCAATGTAGGACAGGGTAAAGAAGATTATCTGGTTTCTAAACTTCCTTCCAACTTTGGGGGGTTATAGGGACTGCCCCCCAGCTGCCTGGCACCTGGCCTGGAGTGATTTGGTATGTGAGCTGGATAATGGAACTGTGTGGGGTTCTGGGCTCTGCATCGGACTTAGCATAGGAGAGACACCTTCCCAGGTGAGCCCTTTCCTGTCTCCACAAACTAGAAAGTCCTGGGATGGGCTGTCTCTCCCAGGGCTATGTGGCCATAAATAGCAGAACATCAAGAATGCAATAAATAAGACACCATGGTGAACAGAGTTGGCTCTTTAGTGAATGAGTATCAGAGAGAAAGTGTCAGAATTGAGGAAAACAACAATGACCCAAATAAGAAGCCAGGGCCCTAGGTCCTAACTGAGACTTTCTCTGCAGGAGCGTGATAGACTGGGAATTGAGATGGAGAAAGAAGAAGGAGGGAAGGCCAAGGCCAAGGGACCATGGGCAGGGCCAAGTACCCAAATGCCATTGAAGAGACAGCAGAAAACTGTTGGTCCTACTCGGTCTGGGCAAATACAGAGCACCCTGAATATAGGATCTCTAACCCATGGAGAAAGGATAGGCTACTTGCTCCAGTATTCTTGGGCTTCTCTGATAGCTCAGATGGTAAAGAATCTGCCTGCAATGTGGCAGACACGGGTTTGATCCCTGGGTTGGGAAGATCCCATGGAGGGCATAGCAACCCACTCCAGTATTCTTGCCTGGAGAATCCCATGGACAGAGGAGTCTGGAGGGCTACAGTCCATGGGCTACAAAGAATCAGACATAACTGAGCTACTAAGCACAGCATAATCCCTTGAAACAGGCATTACTATTACCATTTTATAGATGAGAAGACCAAGGTTCAAGAAGGATAAATATCTTACCCAAATTCATGTAGCCAGTAAGCAGTGGAAGTAGAACTTAAGCCTCGGTCAGCACAGCTGTAAGTTTAAAACCTGATTCCTTATAAATCTGTCTTGAACCTGGGCAGATGCTGCTCTGGGGAGAGTGATGCTGGTGAGTTAGGGAAAGGATGAGGACTTTCATGGTGGTGGCTTCTGATCAGGGAGCAGCCACATGACAGTTAGAAACAGAGCTGCCAAGCCAGAAATTCAGTGCAGCTCAGACCTTCATGAGGATCTCAGGGCAGATGTCACTTTAGTCTTCAGCTTCAGCTGTGAGATATGAGTACAAAGACACTTTTGAACTGTGGTGCTGGAGAACACTGTTGGGTGTCCCTTGGACTACAAGGAGATAAAACCAGTCAATCCTAAAGGAAATCAACCCTGAATATCCACGAGAAAGACTGATACTGAAGCTGAGGCTCTAATATTTGGGCCGCCTGATCAGGAGAGCCAGCTCACTGGAAAAGACCCTGGTGCTGGGAAAGACTGAAGGCGAAAAGAAAAGAGGTCAGCAGAGGATGAGGTTAGATAGCATCACCAGCTCAGTGGACATGAGTTTGAGCAAGCTCCAGGAGACAGTAAAAGACAAGGAAGCCTGGCTTGCTGCAGTCTGTGGGAGACAGAGTCAGACACAACTTAGCCGCCAAACAACAGCAAAAGAAAGGGGCCGATAGACCATAGGAACAATAGCCACTTTATTCTTCCACACCCAGCGGGGAATCTTCGAACACTGTGGTTACCAAGAGTTCTAATGAACACTAACTAGAATCTATTTACCAAGCACCAAGGGCAAGCCAATTATATTAGACCCATGTTCTATCATTGATCTCATAAGTGTCCAAACTCCTTGATTTGAGGTCTTGATCAGATTCCTGCCTACTATTCAAGCCTTCTTCTCCCAAGCTGGCCTTGAAAACCTCTGTGCTGTTAGCATTTCTGTTCCGTGATCATCTTTGACCATGCTCAGGTCTCCTCTGAGTAGTGACCTTCTACTAAGCACAGCATAATCCCTTGAAACAGGCATTACTATTACCATTTTATAGATGAGAAGACCAAGGTTCAAGAAGGATAAATATCTTACCCAAATTCATGTAGCCAGTAAGCAGTGGAAGTAGAACTTAAGCCTCGGTCAGCACAGCTGTAAGTTTAAAACCTGATTCCTTATAAATCTGTCTTGAACCTGGGCAGATGCTGCTCTGGGGAGAGTGATGCTGGTGAGTTAGGGAAAGGATGAGGACTTTCATGGTGGTGGCTTCTGATCAGGGAGCAGCCACATGACAGTTAGAAACAGAGCTGCCAAGCCAGAAATTCAGTGCAGCTCAGACCTTCATGAGGATCTCAGGGCAGATGTCACTTTAGTCTTCAGCTTCAGCTGTGAGATATGAGTACAAAGACACTTTTGAACTGTGGTGCTGGAGAACACTGTTGGGTGTCCCTTGGACTACAAGGAGATAAAACCAGTCAATCCTAAAGGAAATCAACCCTGAATATCCACGAGAAAGACTGATACTGAAGCTGAGGCTCTAATATTTGGGCCGCCTGATCAGGAGAGCCAGCTCACTGGAAAAGACCCTGGTGCTGGGAAAGACTGAAGGCGAAAAGAAAAGAGGTCAGCAGAGGATGAGGTTAGATAGCATCACCAGCTCAGTGGACATGAGTTTGAGCAAGCTCCAGGAGACAGTAAAAGACAAGGAAGCCTGGCTTGCTGCAGTCTGTGGGAGACAGAGTCAGACACAACTTAGCCGCCAAACAACAGCAAAAGAAAGGGGCCGATAGACCATAGGAACAATAGCCACTTTATTCTTCCACACCCAGCGGGGAATCTTCGAACACTGTGGTTACCAAGAGTTCTAATGAACACTAACTAGAATCTATTTACCAAGCACCAAGGGCAAGCCAATTATATTAGACCCATGTTCTATCATTGATCTCATAAGTGTCCAAACTCCTTGATTTGAGGTCTTGATCAGATTCCTGCCTACTATTCAAGCCTTCTTCTCCCAAGCTGGCCTTGAAAACCTCTGTGCTGTTAGCATTTCTGTTCCGTGATCATCTTTGACCATGCTCAGGTCTCCTCTGAGTAGTGACCTTCTACCAGAACTTCAGGGCTGAGTCACTTCTCCAGGAGACCTCTGGTGACCACCCGTCCACTCTGAGGCAGTGCTCAGCTTCCGGTATCTGCGATACCTCTGTACGTGCTCTAGATAAGTCACGCTGCCTGCACTGCCCATCCCAACTCTGCTGCTCCTTCAACTGCACCTGTTCCTTCATATTCATAAGGCTTAGTTCCTTCTTCTAGAATGAAGTCCTACATGGAGAGTTGTCATATGGATTGAATGAAGTGGTCTACATAAGGATTTCACCTGGAACTTGAGCACAGAGTAATCACTCAAATGTTAGCTGCTGGAATCTCAGATTATGTACACTTGACTTGGTACCTTAATTTGACTACGACCTCCTTGGATGCATATGTGCTCAGTTGCCCAGTCATGTCTGACTCTTTGGACTCATGGACTGTAGCCCACCAGGTTCTTCTGTCCATAGGATATTCCAGGCAAGAATACTAGAGTGGGTTGCTGTTGTCTACCCCAGGAGATCTTCCCAACCCAGGGATCGAACCCATGTCTCCTGGGACTCCCACCCTGGCAGGCAGATTCTTTACCACTGAGCCACCTGGAAAACCCCACCACCTCCTTATGTTACTATCAATAACTATATGCATTGAGTACATAAATGAATGAACTGACAAGTCATTTGCAAGCTTTGAAAGGCACATTCAAGCAATCTGTCTTGAGTGCCCATGTGGGACCAGGCACCACTCCAGGGGTTTTCCCAGATATCAGCTCATCTGTTCTTCTCAGTATTCCTAAGGAATGAAAAAGTCCAGAGCTATGATCACACCATTATAGATAAAAAAAAATAAACCCAGAAAATTTATTCCAGGGCTGTGCCATTAAAGAAGGCAAGACAAGGACTTGAGCCCAGATTGCCTGGCTCCCTGGAAGAGATACGACTGTGGTCTAACAAGCAGACTGGATTTTAGGGAAATGCGACTGGTGCTAAGATCACTGTCTCCAGGCACAATAGTAAATCAAAGGTGTAAGGCTCTCTTCTTAGAGAATGTCTAGGATTGTGCACTCATTTTTCAATTGCGGAGAGGAGAAATATCCTATTTAAAAAAAAAAAAAAGAAGAAGAAGAGGAAAGTATTTCCAGACTATAAATGACAGGAAGACCTGAAGACAGCTGTTCCCATGACTCTCACAGAGCTAGATGATCAGCGGAGCCTATCAGAAATCAGCTGAGTTTGGCCAGAGATAGTAAATATTGCTGTCAACGGCACTACATTCTATGTGCAAGAAAATATGTGAAAGGAAGCAGAGAGAAACAGAAAAGGGTTAGGTTCTATTGTTTCATCTCCTGGCAAACACAGGAAATCTGAAACCCTCTGCAACAAGACATGTTCATCTGGAGACTCTACAAAATTTCCCCTCCGACACTCAGGGAAACCATTAAGCCAGTCGGAGTCCAGGACGAGTGATGAATGGTTTGCTGTGAGGCACACCTTCCAACCCATCCTTCCAATCTCTTTACTGTCAGCACTTCGTAACATTCAATACAGGAACTGCCGGCTTTTCTCTATAGTCAAAGAGGCTAGGCTATGCAGGAGTGACAAACAAATCCCAAATGTCAGTGGCATACGACAGCAAAGGCCGGACGCTGTTTACTGCTGTTATTGTTATTGCTACATTTTGCTGTCGCTACAATCGCATTACAGCTACAGGCTCCCTGAGGGTGACAGAGGAGGTACTTGGGGACCGGGCCATCTCCACCTCCTCATGCACCACCATCACATCATGAGTCTTCTCAGCTCACTGCAGAAAGGGAGGAGAGCATGGAAGTGATTCATGTCACTTCCACTCACAGTGTGCTGGCCAAACCTTCCATCTGGCCATGCCTGCTTTGAATATGGAGGAAGAGAGCTTCTCAGAAGAGGATAGAAATGGAGATACTGGTGAGCACCAGTGCTGTGCACCTCGCAGGTGAAAAGTCAAAACATCGTGTAAATAAATATTATGAAACCACATTGGAGCTAGCTGGAGGGAGAGGGAATGGCAAATAAATGGAAATTAGGAGAAGTCTCTCATTAGGAAATCCTGAAAATGGGTAAGTAGGACAGCGGAGAAAGGACCCTGGAGTCATAGCTGTAAGTGTCTCATTATGAGCTACACTGACCTGGAGACCAATGCCTGAGGAAGACAATTCACCAGGGCCTGTTGTGTAGGAAAGAAGAGACCAGAACCAAATCTTGAGCTCAGTGAACCATGCTTCCTGTTCTCCCTCCACACCATTGTTGATCAAACGGCTGGGGGCACCTATTCCTATCTGAGTAATACCGAGAAATAAACTAAATGATGAGGACTTCAGCATGGGTATTGCAAGAGGAAGGGGGGAAAAAAACATATACAGAAGGCAGATTACAAATAAATACGACATGAGTGATCTGTTCCATGGAACAAAGAGTTTAGTTCTCTTCAGTCTTAAAGGAACTGACAGCATGTATTTTTCAGAAAAGAAAGTTCAAAGAAGCAGTAGAATTGATCAAATGAGAAATAAGAAGAAAACCAGTTGAAAAGTGAACTGGTAGAGCTCATGAAATAAATGGAAGATAAGAAAATAAAGCAATTAGAGAGATGAAAGTCAACTTAGAAGTGACAGAAAATAGATAAATACAGTTGAAAGCACAGGCCAAGTATAAGAAATCACACAAAATGAAATAGAAAGGAACAATGAGATAAAAATGAAGACAGACGAGACAATACAAACTGAGGGACACAAATTGGTATTCTGAACCAAAAAAAAAAAAAAGGAGCAGAGGAAAACTTAAAAGACTCTTGGACTCTTGAAGCGAGAAAAAAAAATTAAACTAGGTCTCTAGATTTAAAGCTCACACTGTATGTTAGGGGGAAAAGCAGAACTGTCAAGCCAGGGATATGCACTGTGGAGATGCTGACGTTCCAGGGGAAATGCTCCATCTGCATGGTGCAAAGAACAGAGATGAGACAGTTTTTCTCGGCCCTGTACAACACTCAACCCAAGGAAGCAGGACAGCACCTATCCCAGTCCAAGGGGACAGGGGGCGGGGGCGGACCCACGAGTTTTGTGCTCAGCCAAATTCTGCCGTGAGTAGAAAACAAACAGGCAAATGTTCTTAAAAATGCAGGAATTCAAGGACTATGGTAACAAAGTGCTTCTTGAGAAATAACTGATGATGAAATCCAGAGTACAAGGCATGATTCAAAATTAAATACCCAGCCATGGAGAAAAGGACAACCGTAAGTCCTGGATTCATTTAATCACAGAACTGAGGCTAAGGAACAGTGAGGATGAGTTGGCAGAACAGAATATAAGCACGATAACTCCAGGCAATCCAAAAATAATAATGAAACTAATCAAAAATCAGGAGGCAGAAGGGAGCAGGGAGTGTATAAATCCTCTCCCCTTCACTGGAGAAAGTACTTATTGTATTAAGTGGAAACACGCAGATTTTTTAAAAGCAAAATAATGTCAGGCTCTTTATATTTTCTCAAAATTGTCTTCAAACCTTAGAAACATCTTTTAGGAATTAATATCAGTTGTTATGAACACATGTTTATCCGAAGTTCGACATTCCTTCGGTTTGATCCTCGTTTGTTTTTCTTTGGGCCATTTCAAGTAGATGTAAACTTAGCATGGAGATCACAGACTCCAATCCACAACACTCAGGCTTCCCAAGATGGATTTGGTAACCATCTCAATTTAATACGCATCAAGCTATTCAGAATTTTAATGATTTGCATATTATTCTGGGGAGTTACTAATGGAATCAGCGCCCACTTTTCCTCAGTGATAAATGCATTAGTTAGGAATGCTTTGGCCACAATCAACAAAATATCCAAGGAACAGCAGCTTAAACTAATAATTTCTTCACAAAGCAAAAAGTTGGGGGTTGCTGACGAGGGTTCAGCTGCTCATTAAAGTCACTGAGATCCAGGCTGCTCCTCTTTCCCACCACTGTGCCCTTAACATGCTATCTTTCAACCCCAAACTTGTCATCAAAATAACTCTGCACTTGAGACATTACCTCTGGGCTCCACACAGGACAGGCCGAGGAGAAAGTGGGAAGGAATCAATTGCATCTGAAGCTTTCATCAGGAAAGAAAACATTTCCAGAATTCTCCATTCAATATTTATATATATATATACCTGATTGGACATGCGTCCTAAGACCAGCTGCAAATGAGGCTATGTAATGAGCTTATGTTGCCATCTGACAAAACTGGAATTCTGGCAGCCAAAATAGATGGGGGACAAATATTGATTTAATAATAGCATCTGCCACAAAAAAAGAAACCTGGCATACTCAGGAAACTGAACATTCAGAAAACTCTGTTTCTTCCTCCTGGTTACCATTCTCCCTGCCGAGTGTTTTGTCATCTGGATAGTTTTGGTTTAGGATACATTTTTGGCAGAGCGATCACTTGAAAATGAAAACCAGATCGTGTTCCTCTCGTGTTTCCTTAAAGATCTTTCCACTGAACCTCAGATACAGTTTAAACTCCTCCCCATGACCTCCTAGATCCCGCATGATGTAGTCCTGCAAAATCAAGCCCATTTTCACCACCCTTCTCCTTGCTCTCTTCCAGTCATCTTGTGTCCCTCTGGCCACAGTGTCCTCACAGTGGCTTCTCTTCACAGGAACTGCTCATCCACCTGGACTCATCAGTCACATCTTTGCCTCATTCAGCCTCCTCAGGGCAACCTGCTCCACTCTTCTTCCCAAAACTCGCCATCCTCCTGGAGGGTTTCGAGTCTTCCCAGCACTCCAGCTATTTGGGGTCAGCACTGCCTTTGTGCCTCCAGCTGATGTCTGCCTACCGCTCTACAGCACCCTCCCCGAGAGCCGGAGCATGTTCTGTCTTATGTGTCCTGTTTCCCCAGTGTCTGGATTCCTCCTTTGCACATCGTAGGTTCTCAGTGGATTCCTATTGAATGAGTTAGAGAAAAAGATGGACCACAGTTAAGAATCCAGACATCATCATTGCTGACTTAAAAAAGATTCAGTGTCAGAGTTGCAAGCTGAGTTCTTTTTCCAAGCTTTAAACTTTTTATTTCATATTGGAGTGTAGCCAGTTAACAACGTTGTGGTAGCTTCCGGTGGTCAGTGAAGAGACTCAGCCCTGTGTATACATGTGTCCATTCTCCCGCAGGGCTCCCTCCCAGCCAGATGCACACATAACACAGAGCCGAGGTCCATGTACTATACAGTCGGTCCTTGTTGGTTATCCATTTTGTGAGTTAAGTTTTATTGAGGGAAATGAGGACTATAGCCTGGGAGACAGCCTCTCAAATAGCTGTGAGACACTGCTCCAGAGAGGCAGAAGGGAAGGTCAGTATACACATGATTTGGGTGATGGGGGAATGCATACAATCAAGTACAGATTTTTCCAGAAAGTTTCTACTAGTCTCATGAAGCTTTGCTAGTCATGAAAGCAGTGGTCACCAAGAAGGATTTGGGTGCTTTTCTAAATATGAAGAGATGAAAAATTGGGTGTATAAAATCTGCTCCTGAAAATATCCATCTGCAGATCTCTTCTGCAAGTTTTTCCCAGAGCACAAAATGCCTCATTTCTGCTTCTCCATCCTGAACTTCTTTCAGGGGCTGCTGAAAACCAGCAGCTGCAGTGACACAGGATTCAATCCTTGTAGAGGTAGATGGCAAGCACCCACAGCCAGTGCCAATTTGTGGTTGACACTATCTAGGCAGAACCATCAACAGGGACACAAGTTCATGGCAGAGGACAAGGTAGGAATATGTGAAAAGCCCATAATGGTGCCATGAAGAAGAGAAGGAGAAGATAAATAACATGCTCACTTCCCTCACAGGAGCATATGCTCCACTGCACTCATTGCCACCCAGGGGACTCTGTGGAGGGAAGCAAGAAAGGAGGGTGTGGGCCAAATTTCCAGATTCTTGCCAGAGGGATGTATAAAAGATCTCACCCAGAGGGATGTGTATTTCAATATTATTGGCAAAAGCAAATGTTAAAAGCAACCAAATCATCTAACAAGAGGGAGTGAGTTAAGATAATTCCCATACATACATATAATTTTAAATTACATTGCAGAATTATAACTTATTATATGCAAACATGAGTAAATATAGAATAAGTGACACAAATTCACCCCCCAAATAATGCATAGGATAATGGTAATGTAAAAGAGAGAAAGAACATGTATCTTTCCAGATGTAGATGCCAACATGATGACAGGATTATTTCTGGGTGATCTGATTAACAGCTGATTTCTATTTTCATTTTTGTTATTGTTTATTTGCATAGTCTAATTCTCCCATGATTAATAGGTGTTAATTAGGTAATTTTTTTCCCTTTAAAATGACCAAATCAGATGCATGCTCTAAATCCTCTCTGAATACTAGGTATCAGAGGACCTTTCCTTGAAGCAGGAGAGCAGCCCGCTGTTAGGTAGTCTTCCAGGCACATGCACACATTTAAAAGCCTCAGGAGACATGGGGACAGGAGTGTCAGGGGGCAGCCCCAATGGTATGGCCAGTAGGTGGCCTTGCACCTCTAAAAGTTGAGGGATGGTAGCACCGTATATAGCAAATAGCCCCCAGAGCCAAAATGTCACTTAGAGTTGCGTCTTGTGCCAGACTCATTGTATCTGCAGAATGTTCAAATTAGGTATTACCCAGCTTACAGATGAGGACCCTGGAGTTCATGCAGGCTCAGTGAGTTGTTCAATGTCCTCCAAGAGTAAAAGCGAGACTGACTCCAAAGACCTGGTTGGCTCCTGCACATAAATTAATCTTCATACATGTCGACCTCGAGCCCAAACAAGTGGAAGACACCTAGTGAGCAGTTAATCCAGTAAAGATCAAATATTTTGTGTTGTTCTTCTGGAACTACTACTTTGAATAAAGACTAATCAGAGGCAAAATCAAATAAAACACTAATTGCAATGTGGTATCTTGGGTTGAGTCCCAGAAAAGACAAAGAGCATTAGTGATAAAATCTGAACAATCTGGAGTTTAGCTTATACTGAAAAGATGATAGATAGATATTTAGGTAGAAAAGAGATAAATGGGTAGATTATTAGCTAGATAGATAGATGGGCGATAAATATTAGATAGATATTTAGATAGATGGATAATAGATCCATAGATAGATGAGTAAGTGGATAGGTAGACAGACAAAAAGGGCTCTTGTGGAATGATGAGGACGAGGAGGGGGCTAATCTGTTAAGATGGAACTCTTCCTAGTCAGTTACCAGCACTTCCCTCCATCTCAGTCTCAAAGAGAGGTCTAGATTCCCCTCCAGACCACTCTGGAAACCTTGAACTGGTCCAGTCAGCTCACCCTATAAATGAGGAAATGCCTAAAGCAAACTTCCCTTTTACCGATTTTCATTTTTGTTATTGTTTATTTGCATAGTCTAATTCTCCCATGATTAATAGGTGTTAATTAGGTAATTTTTTTCCCTTTAAAATGACCAAATCAGATGCATGCTCTAAATCCTCTCTGAATACTAGGTATCAGAGGACCTTTCCTTGAAGCAGGAGAGCAGCCCGCTGTTAGGTAGTCTTCCAGGCACATGCACACATTTAAAAGCCTCAGGAGACATGGGGACAGGAGTGTCAGGGGGCAGCCCCAATGGTATGGCCAGTAGGTGGCCTTGCACCTCTAAAAGTTGAGGGATGGTAGCACCGTATATAGCAAATAGCCCCCAGAGCCAAAATGTCACTTAGAGTTGCGTCTTGTGCCAGACTCATTGTATCTGCAGAATGTTCAAATTAGGTATTACCCAGCTTACAGATGAGGACCCTGGAGTTCATGCAGGCTCAGTGAGTTGTTCAATGTCCTCCAAGAGTAAAAGCGAGACTGACTCCAAAGACCTGGTTGGCTCCTGCACATAAATTAATCTTCATACATGTCGACCTCGAGCCCAAACAAGTGGAAGACACCTAGTGAGCAGTTAATCCAGTAAAGATCAAATATTTTGTGTTGTTCTTCTGGAACTACTACTTTGAATAAAGACTAATCAGAGGCAAAATCAAATAAAACACTAATTGCAATGTGGTATCTTGGGTTGAGTCCCAGAAAAGACAAAGAGCATTAGTGATAAAATCTGAACAATCTGGAGTTTAGCTTATACTGAAAAGATGATAGATAGATATTTAGGTAGAAAAGAGATAAATGGGTAGATTATTAGCTAGATAGATAGATGGGCGATAAATATTAGATAGATATTTAGATAGATGGATAATAGATCCATAGATAGATGAGTAAGTGGATAGGTAGACAGACAAAAAGGGCTCTTGTGGAATGATGAGGACGAGGAGGGGGCTAATCTGTTAAGATGGAACTCTTCCTAGTCAGTTACCAGCACTTCCCTCCATCTCAGTCTCAAAGAGAGGTCTAGATTCCCCTCCAGACCACTCTGGAAACCTTGAACTGGTCCAGTCAGCTCACCCTATAAATGAGGAAATGAAAGCCCAACAATCAAAGTAAGTCACTTAAAAGCCTTTGACTGGCCATTGGTGGAGTAGACAGGAAGCCTGATAATCTGGACTGAATGTTTATGTTCCTTCAGAATCATACGTTGAAGCCCCAACTCTCAGTGTGATGGCATTTGGAGGTGGGCATCTAGGAAGTAATTAGGTTTAGATGAATCTGTGTGAGTGGGACTCCTTTGGTGGGATTAGTGTCTCTATAAGAAAAGGACGAGAGATCAGAACTCGCTCTCTCTCTCTCTCTCTCTCTCTCTCTCCATCATGAGGACACAACAGGAAGGTGGCATCTGTAAGTCAGGGAAACACTCTTACCAGGAACAAACTGTCTGAGATCTTGATCAGAGGCTTCCCAGTCTTAAGAACTGTCACAGATAAATGTCTACCATTTAAGCCACCCAGTATGTGGGCATTTTGTTACACAGTAGCTTGAGATGACTGAGACACCCAGTCACCCCCAGGCAAGCGCACCTTTCAGGATACCAGCTTGGGTCTGAGGACACATGGAACCCTGAAATTGTTTTCAATTCCACTTCTTCTCAGAAACATTTCTTTGGTTTTTTTTAAAGATTTATTTATTTATTTATTTATTTGGTGTGTGGGGAGGGAGGGGAGCAGGTGGGCCACTTCTATTGGTCTTTCATTTGTCCATTTTCATCCATCTTTGTTCTTTGGTCCATGTGGGCCTCCCATCACGGTGGCCTCTGTTGTCGCAGAGCACTGACTCTGAGCGCATGTGCTCCAGAGCTCCGGCTCGGTAACTGGACACATGGGTCCAGCCACTCCGCGGCACGTGGGATCTTCCCAGGCCAGGGATCGAACCAGTGCCCCTTGCACTGCAAGGCGGTGTCCTTACCCACTGGACCACCGGGGAAGCCCCACTCAGAAACATTTCTAAGTAAAATGTACCGCTCTCTAAAATTGCTGGATTGCACAAATCCAAGAAAAGTTGAACTTGTTTTATCAAACATCTATATTCCCAAAAGGCTATATGCAAGTGAAATATTATTGACATAAAACAATGTGAATTTTTTTTATTTGATCAGGTGTCACTGTATTAATGGAACAATGATTCTTGGTCCCAGCCCCTGCATCCTGATTATCTGGGAAGCTTGTTAAAAGTACGGGTTCCTGGAAAAACCTACATTTTACATCATTAAAACTTGAAAATTGGTCCCTGCTACCTGTATGTATTTAGTACTCCCCATTTGCAATTGTTTCCTCAGAAAAGACAAGCTGGAGAATGAGGGATGAATGTGGGAAGGAGACTTATCGTTGCATATGCTTTTATTGCTTGAATATTTTAAAACACCATGGTCTGTTTCCTGTGTGAGGCTAAACTTAAAAATTCCTTTTGCACAGCTACGGTGGGGAATCACAGATCTAGTGAGACACGAGTACATCTTCTAAAAACAGAGCAGACATAGAGAATGGACTTGTAGTCACAGTGGGGAACGAGGAGGATGGGACGAACTGAGAGAGCAGCATTGACCAACGTACACGACCACGTGTGAAACGGAGAGCTGGTGGCGCGGCCGCAGAGCTCAGAGAGCTCAGCTGGGCACTCTGTGATGACTGAGAGGCGTGGGATGGCGGGAGGCTCAGGAGGGAGAAAATGTATACATACACAGAGCTTATGTACTTCACTGTACACCAGAAACTAACACAACATGGTAAAGCAATCATACTCCAATTTTCTTTAACTTAAAAAGTAAAGCATTACACAGAATCAAGGGTCTCGGGCAGCCTAGTTCGGTCAAGTTCTTGAGCTAATGAGCTTCAGAGTCCAACACCCGAGGTCTGAACCTGCCTCTGAATGCCAACAGGCATTCACTCTTGTGAGCATGTTGTCTGCAAAATCCATATAAGGGTACCCACCTAAGAGACCTGCGTGGATGAGTAAAGGCAGCAAATGTAGTAAAGAGCTCAGCACAGACGCTGGCACATAGCCAGCTCTCGGTAAATAAAACCTGTTCTCTTTCTTCTTTTTCTCTGTATCCCCTGTGCTGGAATGGGGATTATTGATATGATCAGAACTGAATTAATTTGGGAAGAGAAACACTTCTTTGTTTCATGAAACCAAATCAGTTGACTTGAAGCTAGAAATGTAATGTATGTGCCAAAAAGGTCTCCAACCTGCCGTGCTAAGTGCTAATGGCCAAGATTTCTCACCCCAGATTCCTTGTCATGAGTACTGATCTAAGAAATCAGAGCTCTTCAGGCGTTTTTGTTTAGATGAACATGAGTATTCATAATTTTCTTGGACATCCTCCATACTGTTTTGAAGCTTTGGTTTAGTATTGCTTTAACTAACTTTCTCCCTTAGATATGTAAATAACTATATTATTAGATATTTGGAAAATAAAAAGAAGAGGGGGAAAATGGCAATTCAAGATTTCACCAGAGTAACACAGTGGATGGCCATAGTTTGGTATATTTCCTGCTGGGCTGCTAATGTGTGAGTTATGACCATAAAAAGTGCTACATTCACACTGAATAAACCTCACTTTCTGAGGTTTACTTTCACTTTCTTTTTTTAACAGTGTATTGCAAATATTTTCCTTATTGTAATCATACTTTCAGCTAGCTGTCTAATATTGTAACGAGTGACTATCCCATAATATATTTAATAGTTCTCCTATTGTGTTCCATTATAGTCTATTCTGATTTTTTAATGTTTTTCGTGCTACAACAAACATCTTTATATATAGATCTTTTTTATTGAATCAGAACTATTTCCTTAGGCTAAGTGCACACAAATGGTTCCTTCTCTTTTTCAAAAATAAAACTACATAAGAGAACAGTATGACTTTAACTCGATAAACTTAGTAAATCACAGCCATTTCATGTGAACGTGCTTTCTCCCTGGTTTTCAGAATCATCAGGGGAATACGATTTTGCAGAGCAGAAACGAGGCAGCCTGTGATCTCCCGGAGACACACAGAGCTGCATACAGTTCAAAGGGCAACATTTTATTGGGCTGTCATAGCTTCAACGTCAATTGTGTGTTTAAGCAAGAGACAAAACAGAGCTTTGAGAAGCATCAGCCCCTGCCATCCAACGCGCAGCCCTTTCCATAGGAAGCACACTGCGGCTGGGCCATGCGGAAAGAGACTCTCTAAGGAAATGAACCCACGTGAGCCTGCTCCGTCGCTAATTCATATCCAACTCTTTGTGGCCCCATGGACTGCAGCCCACCAGGCTCCTCTGTCCATGAAAGTTTCCAGGCAAGAATCCTGGAGTACACTGCCATTTTCTCCTCCAGGAAATCTTCCCGACCCTGAGACTGAATTCATGTCTCCTGTGGCTCCTGCATTGGCCCATGGATTCTTTACCCATGAGTCACGGGGGAAGCCCAGTGAACATATATACCAACTAAAATCATTTTTCATACCATTACACACAGCTGGTGTGCTTCAACCAGCGCCTTTACAGCCGCAGTTCACTCATCCTCCACTCTTCCAGAGAATCCGCCTCTCATTTCGGAAAGAACTCATTTATACTGTCTTTGTGGATCGAGCACACACCACGTACAAATGTGCTAGTATCTTTTCTAAACATATGCTAGCTTTCATCCCATTTTATAGAAGGCACACTGAGGCACCGAGACTGTCACATTCTCAAGATCACACAGTTAATGGGTGATTGAGTTGGACTTGAATCCGTACGTTCTAGCTTCAGAGACCACGTCCAGAAGCCCCACCCTAGACACGCCAGCTCTCACTGCTGCCTGAGGCTCTTTCCTGTCGCTGCTGTGACAAGTTATCGCAAACTCAGAGGCTTGAAACAACCGGCTGCCATCCTACAGCCTGGAGGCTGAAAGTCTGAAACAACTCTAGAGGAGAAGCTGTTCCCTTGCCTTTTCTGCCTCCTCGAGGTCGCGTCTTCTCCCTCCCGTTCGGCTTCCCTCTGCCCCCCTCCTCACATATTCTTCTCTCAACACCTCTGACCCTCCTGCCTCCTTTTTCTAAAGACCCTTGTAGGGACTCAATGGCCAAAAGGATCAATCCAGGGTATTCTTCTCTCGCTCAAGACCCTGAACTTAGTCACCTCTGCCAAGTCCCTTCTCTGTATTCACAGGTGCAGGAGGTGTAGATATGAACATTCTTGGGGACCATTATTCAATGTACAACCCATAAGGAAAGCTAAAGGACAGCTGGGAAAGTCACAAGGGTTCCTGTAGGGTTACTTTTCAGGAGATGATACAATAAGGGAAAGCTATCCGATTTAGGACTCCACCAGTCCCAACAGAACCAATGACCGGAGACAGCAATAGTGTGAAAACAGCAAGTATCCCATTACTGTATGTAAACAGTAGGTGATCAGCAAGGACTGACTGTACACCACAGGGGACTCTACTTCATACCCTCTAATGACCTATATGGGAACAGAAGCTAAAAAAGAGGATTATATGTATAACTATCCACTTTGCTGTACAGCAGAAACTAGCACAATATTGTAAATCAGTGATACCCCAATAAAAATTAATCTTAAAAACTTTAAATAAAAAAGATCAAGTATCTCAGTGTTGAGCAACCAATATGATCCATGTGCTTTACTTATCTTAACACATCTCATCACCACAACAACCCTGACAGGAGTAGCCTTGTCCCCAGAATAGAGGTGAGAAAAACTGAGGCTCAGAGTGGTAAGGTAACTCTCCTGAGGTCACACAGTTGATGCCAAAACTGATCAAGATGAACATCGCCAGCCATGAGGATTGACCCAAGCCAGCCCTCTGCACACAGACCCTCCGTCCCCCTCACCCTTATTTGTTCATTTGTCTATGTCTTTATTGTCTATCGCTCAACCAGGTAAGGGTCTTGTCTATTTCTGGTTGCTGTTCCCTCAACTGTGTGACAGGCCAGGAACAGAGCAGACAGTAAAGAAATATTTCTGTAATAAATTAATAACAGTCCTTTGACTCAGAGATAATCAGTGTGAGCAAACTCAACCACTTATCACATGGATGGGATGCTAAAAATTAACCAGCACCCCCAAAAAGACTTCTCAGCAGCCAAACTAAACAACTTTCAATCCAAGTTAATGCTTTATCTCTTTAGAAAATCCCTGGAGATCTAATGCAGAGCCTGTGTTCTCTTTCTGAAAAGTTATTTCTAACCAATTTGTTGAACTTTTTATCACTCTACTTCCTGCTAAAAAGGATCTGTTTCAGTTATAGTTAAAATATTAAAGGAAGGTTACCCACCTGAAGCCCAGGAGCCAAAGGAGCAAGGTAAATGTACCTCGATGTGATAATGTCCAAGAGACACATCATTAAAGTTACAGCCTCTGTAGGTGGAGACACGGATTCCAAGAGACTAGTTCATGACATTTTCCCCAAACTGACAAGTTGCCAAGCCTCCACTCAGACATTTGTGTGCCTCAGTCAGCCCCCTGCAAAATGGACCACCTCAGTCATTAGGTTCCATGCTCTCACATACACACAACTAGAAAGACATGATGTTCTTTCATACATAGAAAAGTATGTCTTATGGTTAAATCAAGTGCATTTATTTATTTTAAAATTTCATTTCTGCACATAGGTATTATGGCCCCTGCTTTTATGATTCACACCTTGACTTCAAATATACATCCTTCCTTCTTCAAATACACTGTTCATTTATTTTCTATTTGTCTCTTTCCCCTAGGGTGCTACAAACTTCTTCATGGAAACTACATGGCTTAGTTATCGTTGAATCTTTAATCTCAGTGATTGGCACCTGTCTGCTGACTAAATGAATGAGTCTCTTATTATTAAAAAAAAAAAAAAAGCTTGATCATTAAGAATGTCAGAAAATAGACAAAGGTAGAGAGCAACAGTTTCAGATTATAAAAAAAACTTTACATATTTCTCTCAATCATCTTTTTTTTAATATTGAATGTGTTTTTCTTTCCTTTTATTTTCTTCTTTCAAAATGCTATGCATGCATTGCTGTGTTGGACCTTGTTATAGACACTATACCGTAAGCATTGCTGCATGTGGTCTCATTCTGCTGAAAGCCTGATGAAGAATGTTCTAACATGATCCTTGTGAGCAAACTCAACCACTTATCACATGGATGGGATGCTAAAAATTAACCAGCACCCCCAAAAAGACTTCTCAGCAGCCAAACTAAACAACTTTCAATCCAAGTTAATGCTTTATCTCTTTAGAAAATCCCTGGAGATCTAATGCAGAGCCTGTGTTCTCTTTCTGAAAAGTTATTTCTAACCAATTTGTTGAACTTTTTATCACTCTACTTCCTGCTAAAAAGGATCTGTTTCAGTTATAGTTAAAATATTAAAGGAAGGTTACCCACCTGAAGCCCAGGAGCCAAAGGAGCAAGGTAAATGTACCTCGATGTGATAATGTCCAAGAGACACATCATTAAAGTTACAGCCTCTGTAGGTGGAGACACGGATTCCAAGAGACTAGTTCATGACATTTTCCCCAAACTGACAAGTTGCCAAGCCTCCACTCAGACATTTGTGTGCCTCAGTCAGCCCCCTGCAAAATGGACCACCTCAGTCATTAGGTTCCATGCTCTCACATACACACAACTAGAAAGACATGATGTTCTTTCATACATAGAAAAGTATGTCTTATGGTTAAATCAAGTGCATTTATTTATTTTAAAATTTCATTTCTGCACATAGGTATTATGGCCCCTGCTTTTATGATTCACACCTTGACTTCAAATATACATCCTTCCTTCTTCAAATACACTGTTCATTTATTTTCTATTTGTCTCTTTCCCCTAGGGTGCTACAAACTTCTTCATGGAAACTACATGGCTTAGTTATCGTTGAATCTTTAATCTCAGTGATTGGCACCTGTCTGCTGACTAAATGAATGAGTCTCTTATTATTAAAAAAAAAAAAAAAGCTTGATCATTAAGAATGTCAGAAAATAGACAAAGGTAGAGAGCAACAGTTTCAGATTATAAAAAAAACTTTACATATTTCTCTCAATCATCTTTTTTTTAATATTGAATGTGTTTTTCTTTCCTTTTATTTTCTTCTTTCAAAATGCTATGCATGCATTGCTGTGTTGGACCTTGTTATAGACACTATACCGTAAGCATTGCTGCATGTGGTCTCATTCTGCTGAAAGCCTGATGAAGAATGTTCTAACATGATCCTTGAGGCACAAAATAATTTAATGCCATTGAGCACATTATTAAGTCCAATTCTGATGTGATCCAAAGAGAATTTCACCTGCATTCCCACTATTAAAAAGCAAGCATCTATGTTTAGCTCTCCTGGAAAATCCCTTTGTTTCTCCTCCTCTACCTTTCAAAACCTTGTCTATTTCTGATTGCTGTCCCCTCAGGTCTGTGACAGGCCAGCCATGACCTAAATGAAGACACCACCGTGTTTTCTGGGTATGTGAGCAGATATAGCCATTCAAAGCTATCCCAAAAGCCCTCCAGCAGGAGTTTTTTGGTGAAACATGATGTTGGGCATTTCTGGTTCTAGTGCTATTCTGTTGGGGGTTTTCCTATAAAAATAAATGTTTTCATGAACTCACAAAATGTGTTAGTCATAACCATCACAAAGTTCCAGTCGATGATTAAAAAACAAACTAGGTTTGGGAAAAAATTCAAGATGCCTTCCATACTCCAAACTTGTTCCTAGTAAACAGAGAACAGGGCCAATGCCTTGAAACCAAACATATTTTTATGAAACCAAACACCATAAAACATGCGTGAACGTACCCTTACATCACTCAATCAGGCCCCTAAGATTAATAGACATGTTGAAAGCATTTGCTTCACACTTGCTCAACTGAACAGATACATCTTTTCACAAAACAAATCCAAAATTGTGGCCATTCCCAGACACCTAAAATTCAAGACTCTTTGCTGTCAAATTTGTCAATGAAAAAGTCTAGAAGAAGAGAATTTGGGACTTTAATCAAATGTTTAAATCTGATACCAGGAAGAGAAAGGCTTAAAATTATACATTTAGGAGCCATAACGAAAGGAGGAGGAAGAGAAAATTCACTGAGATAAATATCCACAAACAATCTTTTATATTATCAATGTTCTATTTCTTTGAGGAAAAGGACATTCTCTTTGAACATACAGGAGACTGTCCATTCTGTGGGTAGAGTGAGCTTCCTTTTTATGTAATGTTTATTGACTTTTTAGAAACTAAAAGGAACATGCTTATTGTCCCTCACTGAAAGCTTGGAAAACACACTAAAAATAAAAGTAGAAAAAGCAAATCATCTCTAGCCCCTCCACAAGGTACATTAATATTTCATAATTGAGGCATCTCCATTTTTGATACATATATTAATTTGTAAATCAAAATAAATGTTCTGACACTAGAGACAGTATTCAGTAGCCTCCCCTTTTTTTCTTTAAAATAATGTGCTGCGAACGTTTGCCTTTGTCATTAAATGTTCTTACAGAACATAGATTTTAATGGCTGCAAAGTGGTCCTTTTGTTGATGTACCATTGACTTAACCGATCTATAACCATAAAACAAGAACTTATAATGACCAAAAAGAAAAGTATGCCATGCTATGATCATCATTATATGTATAGCTTTGTCTAATTTTTTTTATTTTTGTCAAATTAAGTCCTAGAAGTGAAAATGATAAGACAAATGTGAAATTTCAGACTATTTGTATAATTTGTCAATATAAGTATAGTACCACTAAGTGTATCACTTAATATTTGCACAAACAACCTATGAGCACACCTGCTTCTTCCTGGTAGGTTTGAATTCTTTGTATCTTTACCAAGCTATTGATATATATATATATCTATATCTTGTTATATATATATATATATATATATATCTTGTTTTGCTACCATTCATTTATTCATTGAACAAATGCTGACCCAGCACCTTCTATGTGCCAGGATCTGTTCTCAGGCTGGCAGTACTGCAGCAAACACAGGCTCTCGCACCAGGTAGACGAGGCTGGAATTCCATCTCTGTCTTGTTCCACTATGACTTTGAGCATGTTCCTCACCTGAGCTCCATCTTTTCAGCTACATAATGGAGGCAAATGCAACCCACCCTTGAAGAGGCTCAGAAAGCTAGCCATGCTGGCATGTGCTCAGCGGTGGGGTCCTGCGGCCCCTCTGAAAGTGTTGGTGCCCGAGCCCTGCTCCCATGCAAGCTGGATTCACACCAGCTGTACAGCATTGGATTTGGCTTCAACTGGACACACTCACTCTTCCACTCGGATGTGCCTGGGTGCCCTTTTTATGTAAATTGACAAAACTAAAAGGAACATGCTTATTGTCCCTCACTGAAAGCTTGGAAAACACACTAAAATAAAAGTAGAAAAAGCAAATCATCTCTAGCCCCTCCACAAGGTACATTAATATTTCATAATTGAGGCATCTCCATTTTTGATACATATATTAATTTGTAAATCAAAATAAATGTTCTGACACTAGAGACAGTATTCAGTAGCCTCCCCTTTTTTTCTTTAAAATAATGTGCTGCGAACGTTTGCCTTTGTCATTAAATGTTCTTACAGAACATAGATTTTAATGGCTGCAAAGTGGTCCTTTTGTTGATGTACCATTGACTTAACCGATCTATAACCATAAAACAAGAACTTATAATGACCAAAAAGAAAAGTATGCCATGCTATGATCATCATTATATGTATAGCTTTGTCTAATTTTTTTTATTTTTGTCAAATTAAGTCCTAGAAGTGAAAATGATAAGACAAATGTGAAATTTCAGACTATTTGTATAATTTGTCAATATAAGTATAGTACCACTAAGTGTATCACTTAATATTTGCACAAACAACCTATGAGCACACCTGCTTCTTCCTGGTAGGTTTGAATTCTTTGTATCTTTACCAAGCTATTGATATATATATATATCTATATCTTGTTATATATATATATATATATATATATATCTTGTTTTGCTACCATTCATTTATTCATTGAACAAATGCTGACCCAGCACCTTCTATGTGCCAGGATCTGTTCTCAGGCTGGCAGTACTGCAGCAAACACAGGCTCTCGCACCAGGTAGACGAGGCTGGAATTCCATCTCTGTCTTGTTCCACTATGACTTTGAGCATGTTCCTCACCTGAGCTCCATCTTTTCAGCTACATAATGGAGGCAAATGCAACCCACCCTTGAAGAGGCTCAGAAAGCTAGCCATGCTGGCATGTGCTCAGCGGTGGGGTCCTGCGGCCTCTCTGAAAGTGTTGGTGCCCGAGCCCTGCTCCCATGCAAGCTGGATTCACACCAGCTGTACAGCATTGGATTTGGCTTCAACTGGACACACTCACTCTTCCACTCGGATGTGCCTGGGTGCCCCAGACAACTCCTCTCCCATCAGAGGGAAGACAGACTGACGATGGGAAGCTGATCTCTGTCGTTGGTTAGGTCTCACCTTGACCCTGCATTCATTCATCCTGTGACAAAAATTGTGGCCACAACACATTGCGTTAAATCCCTCCTTTTGCTGGAGTCAGAGGCTTTGGTGGAAAGACAATTGGGCTGGCCAGCTCTGCTTCTTGCTCAACCGCTGTGTTCTGTATTGTCTTAGCTCCATTTCTCTTTATGAATTTCCAGCAATCACTCAAGAAACGGCAGATTTTTTGGGGGGGGGTTCAGATCTTTTATAAAGAAAATTTAAAATTATTTATAAAGAAATTTTAAAAAGAAAGGTTTAGCTAAAACCCCATTTTTGATCCTTTTCTTGCTCCTCAGTTAACTACTAGCTGGAAGCTAGGACATTTCACTCCTGTGCATTATTTTGTATGGAGGTGAAACTTCCATAATGTAAAATTCACCAGCTTAAACAAGTCAGTGACATCTACTGTATAAACAATGTTTATAGCCACCAAATTCTGAAATATTTTCATCATCCACAGAGAAATCTCCAAACCCGTTAAGTAGTCACCCCCCATTCCTCACTCCCAGCTTCAACCCTTGGCAATTCCCAATCTGCGTTCTGTCTTTCTGTGTTTATCTGTTCTGGATATTTCACATAAATGAACTCATACACTATGTGGCCTTCTGCATCTAGCTTCACTCAATCAGAATAATGTTTTCAAGGTTCATCCATGTTGTAACAAGTGTCAGTACTCTATCCCTTTTAATGGCTGAACAATATTCCATTAATTCTTGACACTAATTGGCACTGGTTGAGTTCCATGCTTCCCAAATGACCCAGCAGGTAAAGAATCCATCTACAAAGCAGAAGACACAGGAGGCATGAGTTCCATCCCCAAGTCTGAAAAGATCTCCTGAGGAAGAAATGGCAACAGACTCCAGTATTCTAGCATGGAAAATACCATGGACAGAGGAGCCTGATGGGCTACAGTCCATGGGGTCACAATGAGTCAGAAAGGACTGAGCACGTGGCACATGTATTGAGTTCCATGCACTCTACCTGCTGCCTCCTGCCCTGGGCCAGGATGTCTGGCTCTATGAGGATCCCAGCAAAGACCCTGCTCCCCTGATGGGCACACCTGGTGGGAGGTCCAGGCAGGAAGCATAACTGGGACCCTGCTTCATTATCCTGTGACAAAATTGTGGCCACAACACATTGCGTTAAATCCTCCTTTTGCTGGAGTCAGAGGCTTTGGTGGAAAGACAATTGGGCTGGCCAGCTCTGCTTCTTGCTCAACCGCTGTGTTCTGTATTGTCTTAGCTCCATTTCTCTTTATGAATTTCCAGCAATCACTCAAGAAACGGCAGATTTTTTGGGGGGGGGTTCAGATCTTTTATAAAGAAAATTTAAAATTATTTATAAAGAAATTTTAAAAAGAAAGGTTTAGCTAAAACCCCATTTTTGATCCTTTTCTTGCTCCTCAGTTAACTACTAGCTGGAAGCTAGGACATTTCACTCCTGTGCATTATTTTGTATGGAGGTGAAACTTCCATAATGTAAAATTCACCAGCTTAAACAAGTCAGTGACATCTACTGTATAAACAATGTTTATAGCCACCAAATTCTGAAATATTTTCATCATCCACAGAGAAATCTCCAAACCCGTTAAGTAGTCACCCCCCATTCCTCACTCCCAGCTTCAACCCTTGGCAATTCCCAATCTGCGTTCTGTCTTTCTGTGTTTATCTGTTCTGGATATTTCACATAAATGAACTCATACACTATGTGGCCTTCTGCATCTAGCTTCACTCAATCAGAATAATGTTTTCAAGGTTCATCCATGTTGTAACAAGTGTCAGTACTCTATCCCTTTTAATGGCTGAACAATATTCCATTAATTCTTGACACTAATTGGCACTGGTTGAGTTCCATGCTTCCCAAATGACCCAGCAGGTAAAGAATCCATCTACAAAGCAGAAGACACAGGAGGCATGAGTTCCATCCCCAAGTCTGAAAAGATCTCCTGAGGAAGAAATGGCAACAGACTCCAGTATTCTAGCATGGAAAATACCATGGACAGAGGAGCCTGATGGGCTACAGTCCATGGGGTCACAATGAGTCAGAAAGGACTGAGCACGTGGCACATGTATTGAGTTCCATGCACTCTACCTGCTGCCTCCTGCCCTGGGCCAGGATGTCTGGCTCTATGAGGATCCCAGCAAAGACCCTGCTCCCCTGATGGGCACACCTGGTGGGAGGTCCAGGCAGGAAGCATAACTGGGTGACTCACACAGGGTCTTCATCACCAGCAGACCTGGATTCCAGCTTCAGGTCTACACTTCACAGTTACATGAGTGTGGAAAAGACAACTGACCTTTTTTGTTTCTGTTTCTTTGTCTGTAAAACGGGGATGAAATAGGAACCACCTCACATGGGCTTGCTGAGCACAGGACACAAGGTGATGGATATTTCACATAAAACCTTGCTCAGAGATGATGCACAGCAAATGACCCCTTAAACACATTTTAAAAACATTCATCAAACACCTACCACATGGCAGGGTTTGCTGTAGAGGTAGAGGTACAGCAGCGAGCAAAACACCAGAGAGGGCACAGGGGAGATAAGATGGAGGTCTTTACCTCTGTAACAAGATGCTGATTAGGGAGTGAGGTCCCGTGGGAGCAGAGGGAAGGTGCTGGAGCCACTTGGTGTTGAGGAATGTGAGTCTTCCCATGAAGCCTTTCTATGTTTGATCCTTCAGGACCTAAAAATACATTCAAAAATCTCCCCATTACTCCAGCTCCTATCACCATGGTGACCAACCAACTCTTACCTGTTTGGCTGCATCGGCCTCCCAATTGCTCAGGAATCTCCCATGCCCAGCCCTCCCTAACCATTCCCAGCACAGCAGTCAGAGCATCATCTTCAGCGTGCTAGAGATTATGGTTTCCCCAGCTGATGGTTCCCACTGCTGTTATGAGAAAAGTCAAGCTTTTCAAGCTCTGAAATGACATCACCTTGCCTATTTTTCTGACCTCCTCTCTTATAGGCCATCTTGCCCTATCAACTCCAATCCTCTGTCCTTTCATTTCTTAGAGTTCCTAAAGCCCTCTCTGGCCACAGGACCTTTACACCTTCCTGGACAGCTCTCCTCCTGTCTTTACTTAGAGTTCCCTTAAGTCCCCAAATGAGTCAGAAAGGACTGAGCACGTGGCACATGTATTGAGTTCCATGCACTCTACCTGCTGCCTCCTGCCCTGGGCCAGGATGTCTGGCTCTATGAGGATCCCAGCAAAGACCCTGCTCCCCTGATGGGCACACCTGGTGGGAGGTCCAGGCAGGAAGCATAACTGGGTGACTCACACAGGGTCTTCATCACCAGCAGACCTGGATTCCAGCTTCAGGTCTACACTTCACAGTTACATGAGTGTGGAAAAGACAACTGACCTTTTTTGTTTCTGTTTCTTTGTCTGTAAAACGGGGATGAAATAGGAACCACCTCACATGGGCTTGCTGAGCACAGGACACAAGGTGATGGATATTTCACATAAAACCTTGCTCAGAGATGATGCACAGCAAATGACCCCTTAAACACATTTTAAAAACATTCATCAAACACCTACCACATGGCAGGGTTTGCTGTAGAGGTAGAGGTACAGCAGCGAGCAAAACACCAGAGAGGGCACAGGGGAGATAAGATGGAGGTCTTTACCTCTGTAACAAGATGCTGATTAGGGAGTGAGGTCCCGTGGGAGCAGAGGGAAGGTGCTGGAGCCACTTGGTGTTGAGGAATGTGAGTCTTCCCATGAAGCCTTTCTATGTTTGATCCTTCAGGACCTAAAAATACATTCAAAAATCTCCCCATTACTCCAGCTCCTATCACCATGGTGACCAACCAACTCTTACCTGTTTGGCTGCATCGGCCTCCCAATTGCTCAGGAATCTCCCATGCCCAGCCCTCCCTAACCATTCCCAGCACAGCAGTCAGAGCATCATCTTCAGCGTGCTAGAGATTATGGTTTCCCCAGCTGATGGTTCCCACTGCTGTTATGAGAAAAGTCAAGCTTTTCAAGCTCTGAAATGACATCACCTTGCCTATTTTTCTGACCTCCTCTCTTATAGGCCATCTTGCCCTATCAACTCCAATCCTCTGTCCTTTCATTTCTTAGAGTTCCTAAAGCCCTCTCTGGCCACAGGACCTTTACACCTTCCTGGACAGCTCTCCTCCTGTCTTTACTTAGTTAAGTCACCCCCAGGAATCCCCTTAAGTTAGAGTCATCTTTCTCAATCCCTCAAACTAAAGTAGGTGCCCCCTTTTTCATCTCTATCACCAGCCTCTCCTCTTTTGCTTTGTAGCCCTTGCTGTCTTCAGTGTATGTGGTTACTAAAAGAGGCAGCAAAATGTAATGGTCAAAGTCTAAGACTGCAGCCTCAGACAAGAGACTAGACTTCTCTGTAACTTTTCCTCGTATAAAATGAAAATAATAGTAACAGTAACTACCTTCCAAGGTTGTAAGAAGAGGAAGAGACTGAGTGTCCGCTGATGCCTGGGCACAGAGGTGAATAGTCATGAAGATGTTTTGAATGGTGTGGGGGTGAATCAGATAAGAAAATAGAAAGATCTCACAGTTTGAAAGAGAGGAGCCACATACAAAGTAATAGAGCTCTAAGAGAATCAAGCGTGTGCAAGGACTAGAGTGGACTTTAAGGGACGTCCAGGGAGGCCTGATACCTGAGTACAGAAGGGATAGAAATGGAGTCTACGTCACTGTTCATATGATTCTTCCCTGATCAGGTGACTCTTTGAGCAAGGATGTCTAGAGATTAAGTGCCCCCCACTTCGAAGGCCTCTCAGGAGAGGAGTCTTGGGGACTGAGCATTTCTGGTGTGCTGGAGCTCTGGCCACGCCACGGGCAACTGTTCTATCCCAACACAAAGCTGCCCCTGTGGGGCTTTCCCAGGCTATCGACCCAGGGGACAATGAGAGGGTTATCCTCTTTCCCCCCTTTGTGACCAACCAACTCTTACCTGTTTGGCTGCATCGGCCTCCCAATTGCTCAGGAATCTCCCATGCCCAGCCCTCCCTAACCATTCCCAGCACAGCAGTCAGAGCATCATCTTCAGCGTGCTAGAGATTATGGTTTCCCCAGCTGATGGTTCCCACTGCTGTTATGAGAAAAGTCAAGCTTTTCAAGCTCTGAAATGACATCACCTTGCCTATTTTTCTGACCTCCTCTCTTATAGGCCATCTTGCCCTATCAACTCCAATCCTCTGTCCTTTCATTTCTTAGAGTTCCTAAAGCCCTCTCTGGCCACAGGACCTTTACACCTTCCTGGACAGCTCTCCTCCTGTCTTTACTTAGTTAAGTCACCCCCAGGAATCCCCTTAAGTTAGAGTCATCTTTCTCAATCCCTCAAACTAAAGTAGGTGCCCCCTTTTTCATCTCTATCACCAGCCTCTCCTCTTTTGCTTTGTAGCCCTTGCTGTCTTCAGTGTATGTGGTTACTAAAAGAGGCAGCAAAATGTAATGGTCAAAGTCTAAGACTGCAGCCTCAGACAAGAGACTAGACTTCTCTGTAACTTTTCCTCGTATAAAATGAAAATAATAGTAACAGTAACTACCTTCCAAGGTTGTAAGAAGAGGAAGAGACTGAGTGTCCGCTGATGCCTGGGCACAGAGGTGAATAGTCATGAAGATGTTTTGAATGGTGTGGGGGTGAATCAGATAAGAAAATAGAAAGATCTCACAGTTTGAAAGAGAGGAGCCACATACAAAGTAATAGAGCTCTAAGAGAATCAAGCGTGTGCAAGGACTAGAGTGGACTTTAAGGGACGTCCAGGGAGGCCTGATACCTGAGTACAGAAGGGATAGAAATGGAGTCTACGTCACTGTTCATATGATTCTTCCCTGATCAGGTGACTCTTTGAGCAAGGATGTCTAGAGATTAAGTGCCCCCCACTTCGAAGGCCTCTCAGGAGAGGAGTCTTGGGGACTGAGCATTTCTGGTGTGCTGGAGCTCTGGCCACGCCACGGGCAACTGTTCTATCCCAACACAAAGCTGCCCCTGTGACTTTCCCAGGCTATCGACCCAGGGGGACAATGAGAGGGCCTCAGTCAGCCAGCGCATCTCCCCACCCATGTCTAGTCCACCCAGGTGGATGGCGTGCCTACTACGTGCCCAGGAGGGGACTAGTCCTGTGAAATTACAAGGACCAGGGCTTATCCCCTGGCTGAGGTTGTGTAAAGAATCTGGGAACACCAGCCCAGAGAGGGTACAATGCTCAGCAATGCTGTGCAACAAGCTCTGACGTTCTCTCCACAAACCACACCTTTGGTCAAGCATCAGCAGAGGTCCGCTTTGCTGACCTTTAAGGTTACTTTCAAATGGGACATGCCTGGCTCTGCCTGTGTTTCAGGGACTAGCTGTGCCTGACTGTTGAGGGGCTTATATTCCTGGCATCTGTTTGCATAAAGGGATGGGGCAGTATAAATTCATGCAATCTCTTGGAAGGCAGTTTGGCAGCATGTACCAAGAGAGCCATAAAACATCCAAATCTTTTGACCCAGTAATTCCATTTCTGGGAATCTATCCTAAGGAAATAATCTGAAATAGGGATGAAGAGTTATGCAGAAAAATTTTCAACATTATCTCATTTACAATAGTGAAAAAATAGAAACAGCTTAATTGTCCAATAAAAGGGGGCAGAGATTAAATGAAGCCACAATTTATTGATGGATATTGTTTGGCTGTTAATGATTTCAAGGACTAACAGAAGAGATATGCTTACAATATAATATTAGGTTAAAGAAAAAATAAGCGGAGGACTCAGCAATTCCACTTCTGGGTATTTGCCCAAAAGAAAGGAAATAGGCTCTCCAAGAGAGATCTGCCTTCCCGCGATAATTGCTGCATTATTCACAACAGCCAAAATATGCAAACAGCCCAAATGCCCACCAAAGGTTGAATGGATAGGGAAGAAATGGAGTCTACGTCACTGCAATGATTCTTCCCTGATCAGGTGACTCTTTGAGCAAGGATGTCTAGAGATTAAGTGCCCCCACTAAGGCCTCTCAGGAGAGGAGTCTTGGGGACTGAGCATTTCTGGTGTGCTGGAGCTCTGGCCACGCCACGGGCAACTGTTCTATCCCAACACAAAGCTGCCCCTGTGACTTTCCCAGGCTATCGACCCAGGGGGACAATGAGAGGGCCTCAGTCAGCCAGCGCATCTCCCCACCCATGTCTAGTCCACCCAGGTGGATGGCGTGCCTACTACGTGCCCAGGAGGGGACTAGTCCTGTGAAATTACAAGGACCAGGGCTTATCCCCTGGCTGAGGTTGTGTAAAGAATCTGGGAACACCAGCCCAGAGAGGGTACAATGCTCAGCAATGCTGTGCAACAAGCTCTGACGTTCTCTCCACAAACCACACCTTTGGTCAAGCATCAGCAGAGGTCCGCTTTGCTGACCTTTAAGGTTACTTTCAAATGGGACATGCCTGGCTCTGCCTGTGTTTCAGGGACTAGCTGTGCCTGACTGTTGAGGGGCTTATATTCCTGGCATCTGTTTGCATAAAGGGATGGGGCAGTATAAATTCATGCAATCTCTTGGAAGGCAGTTTGGCAGCATGTACCAAGAGAGCCATAAAACATCCAAATCTTTTGACCCAGTAATTCCATTTCTGGGAATCTATCCTAAGGAAATAATCTGAAATAGGGATGAAGAGTTATGCAGAAAAATTTTCAACATTATCTCATTTACAATAGTGAAAAATAGAAACAGCTTAATTGTCCAATAAAAGGGGGCAGAGATTAAATGAAGCCACAATTTATTGATGGATATTGTTTGGCTGTTAATGATTTCAAGGACTAACAGAAGAGATATGCTTACAATATAATATTAGGTTAAAGAAAAAATAAGCGGAGGACTCAGCAATTCCACTTCTGGGTATTTGCCCAAAAGAAAGGAAATAGGCTCTCCAAGAGAGATCTGCCTTCCCGCGATAATTGCTGCATTATTCACAACAGCCAAAATATGCAAACAGCCCAAATGCCCACCAAAGGTTGAATGGATAGGGAAGAAATGGTATCCCTAATGAAATATCACTCAGCCATTAAAAAGAAGATCCTGCCATTTGAGACAGTATGGATGGAACTTGAGCACATTGTGTTGTTGTTGTGTCTCTTAAATCGTGTCTGACTCTTTGTCACTCCATGGACTGCAGCACACCAGGCTTCCTTGTCCTTCACTATCTCCCAGAGTTGAGGTTGATTTCCTTTAGGATTGACTGGTTTGATCTCCTTGCAGTACCAAGAACCTTGAGAGTTCTTTCTTTCTTCTCCAGCACCACAGTTCAAAAGCTCTATGGTAAATACATTCTTTTACAATTCAGTTCAAGATTCAGACATTCAAATTGCTTTGCAACCAGGCATCAAGCTTACCAATGAATGAGGTCTGAGTCCAATTAATATTTATTTGTTTGTTTATCCATCCTAGAAAATAGTAAATATCCAGCATATGTTTGTTCACTATATATTTCCTGCCATTGTAGACTTATCTTTTTTTCCTTCAGGTCATAAACTCACAGAGTGGATTGAATTATTGGAATGGTTTTCAATAGGAGAGGGATATTCTTCATTCATTTATCAAAGTCATTTATCAAATACTTATTATTTGGGTTCTTTAGCTGTGAACTAGAGGTTGAACTTTCTGAAGACAAAAAACTGCAAGCGCAGAGAGAGAAGTTTAGAAGCTGTTGCAAGATGTCAGGTGAGAGACGTCCAAGCCTAAACTCAGGAAAGTAAGAAAGTAGGAGAGCTCTTTACTTGGCTCTTGATACAGACCCACCCTGATTGCCTCCAGAATCCAATCTGCATTGAAGACTACTGCTCCTGATCTTATTTTGATGTCTATTTAAAATCAGTCATTGTATCAACCAGGATTTATTGTGCATTTCTAGAGTTTTAGGCCTTGGCTCTTTGTGGGTGGCATGGGAATGAATAAAGCAAGATTCTTGCCCCAAAGGAGCACACTGTAAGTGCACAGTCTTATCCCTGAGTTTATACCAATGGTAACTCAGGCATAGACGCCTGGCTTCCCCTCACAGGCTACAAACCCCTTAAAACAGGAGTTGACTTCCCCAGATTTATTCACTTCAGTTCAGTTCAGTCTCTCGGCCATGTCCAATCCTCTGTGATGCCATGGACTGCAGCGTGGGGTTCCCAGTAAACCGTACCCCTGCTTGAAACCCCATGGAGTGTAGCATTTATTGGGGACCCTGATAAACAGTGTCCCTGTTCCCTGCTGGAGTTTTATGGAAATTGAGAAATAAAACAAAGCATTGCTGGCATCCATATTGAGAAAATAAATGAAAACCAACTAGATAAGAACAAGTCTATTTATTCTGAATTTTGCTCTAGCAAGGGAGTCAGCCACCAACCTTTGCATTTTGGTAGAGATTCAAAAGTAGGCAGAGGAGCAGGGAAGTTTATGGTGGAAGACAGAGGGGCTTCAGGTGTGCCTGATTGGGAGAACTGTCTTAGGAGACCTGTAGACGGGGTAAGCAGAAGTGGAGCATCCTGTGTGATTGGTTGGGGCATATATTTGACTTTCTCTGGTTGGACTTAAGTTGGAAGTAGAGACAAAAACTAGGGAGGCTCTTGGTTGTTAAGCAAATTCTGGACACTTGAGGCTGATTGTTGCAGGGGTTATTGTTTGGTTTCTTGGATTGGTACTGGAAATAGCAGTCTGACTTTCTGCACATGTAACTTATGACAGGCTGGCTTCCTTGGTCATCATGGTAGGTGAGAGAGTTGGTTTCCTGTGGAGGTCACTTCAGGCTGTGGGTGAGAGTCCATTGTAAATATGGTCTGGTCATTGTCTGTGTATTCAATCTCTCCATATAAAGAAAAAAAAAAAAAAAACTTGACCCTTACCTCACCCTATATAAAAAAATAAAAGGATTGTAAACCTAAATGTAAAAGCTAAAACACTAAAGTTTCTAGGAAGAAATATTTGTGACCTTGATTTGGGCAGAGATTTCTTAAATAGGATATAAAAACACTAACTATAAAAGAAAGAAGTTAATAAACTCTACATGAATAAAATACTTCTCTTCAAAAGACATAGCTAATAAAAGCAAATTACGAACTGGGAAAACTATTTGTAAAACATACTTCTGATATATAACAATATGTATAAAATTTTACCACCAGTGATAAACAGATAACCTAAAATGAACAAAATATTTGAAAAGACTCTTCAACAGGGGAGATACACAGATGGCAAACAAGTCCATAAACAGAGGCTCAACAGCATTAGGAAAATGCTAACTACAACCACAACATAGTCTTCCATGGTGGCTCAGTGATAAAAAAAAAAAAAAAAACCCATCTGCCAATTCAGGAGACAGAAGTTCGATCCCTGATCCAGGAAGATCTCACATGCCACATATCAACTAAGCCCATGTTCCACAATTATTGAACCTATGCTCTAGAGACTGGGAGCCCAATTACTGAACACATGCTTCGGTATTACAATAATGCACAATTACTGAACAATTACATCAGCCACATGCCACAGCTTCTGAAGTTCACCTAGAGCCTATGCTCCACAACGAGAGAAGCCACGGCAATGAGAAACCCACATACCACAACTAGAAAGTAGGCCCCACTTGCCACAACTAGAGAAAATACCCTGCAGCAAAAAAAAAAATAGATAAATAAGTACAACCAAAACTACATAAATACATGAAATTATATTAACAAAAAAAAGTACAATGCAATGCCCCTGCATACCAATTAGAATGGCTAAAATTTGAAAGCAAAATAAGTAATACCAACTGCTAGCAAGGATGTGGAGATCAAAGCTCATTCATTGCTGCTGAAAGCACAAAATAGCATAAACTCTGGAAAACAGCGTGGCAGTTTCCTCTGAAAGTGTACACTTAAAGTATTCACCAGAAATCTCCAGTAATTAAACCGAGAGAAATAGAAATATGTGTCCACACAAAGACCAGTGAAAGAGAAATGGAAAGCCCATACAAAGACCTGTTCTTGAATGTTTACTGCAGCTTTTAACTCACAGGAGCCAAACACTGGAAAGAAGGCTCACCCTACTCAGCTGGTACAAACCCATCGTGGTGCACCCACGCAGGGGACTAGTGCTCTGCAGGGAAACAGCATGAATGACTCTCAAAAGCTTGTGTGCCTAGTCACTCAGCCATATCCACCTCTTTTCAATCTTTTTTTTTTTTTTTAAAGATTTATTTATTTCTTTATTTGGGGCGGGGGTCGGGTTGGGGAGGGAGGGGAGCAGGCGGGCCACTTCTATCGGTCTTTCATTTCTCTGTTTTCATCCGTCTTTATTCTTTGGCTCCTGTGGGCCTCCCATCATGGTGGCATCTGTTGCAGAGCGCCGGCTCTGGGTGCAGGCGCTCCAGAGCTCTGGCTCGGTGATTGGTCACATCGGTCCAGCCGCTCCGGGGCACATGGGATCTTCCCAGGCCAGGGATCGAACCAGCGCCCCTTGCACTGCAAGGTGGTGTCCTTACCCACTGGACCACCAGGGGAAGCCCAACCTCTTTTCAATCTTATGAACTGTGGTCTGCCAATGTAGTATGTTGTTCTTGGCAACTATGATTAATAATACTGTATTGTATATTTGAATGTTTCTAAGAGAGTAAATCTTAAAAGCTCTCATCACAAGAAAAAATCATTGGTAACTTCATGTAGTGCTAGATGTCAACTAGACTTACTGTGATGATCATTTCGCAACATACGCATATGTAAAACTACAATTTGGTACATCTGGAGCTAATAAAATGTATATGTCAACTGCATGCCAATTTTAAAAAGAACACACACACACACACACATACCAGAAAATAAAAATGTTAAAAAATCCAGAATCTCTCATAAGCCAAATGTTTCTCAGGGACACGTGCAAATTGAAGTCAATGCTATAGAAAGCAGAAGAGTTATACAAACACACAGTTTGGGTTCCTGTGGTCTGCCTTCCAGGCTAGCCTTCCCCTGGCCTCTCTTTTCCTCCTGCACCACACTGAGGATGGAGGAGGCCTGTCCGGCCCCGCCGAGCTCCTTCCCCAGGACTGACAGGCTCCATTCTCTGCCTGCCAACTCTTATTAAATCTCCAAATCACTCCGTTGGCCTTCACATTCCAAGATTCCAGGACTCCTTAACATTTTAAACACAACACTCGTTCATTCATGTTTCCTAAACAATCTTAGGACGATCTGACAGGTTATATTAGCAAAAGCCAAGACTCCGAGCACGTGGCGGCAGCATCACCTCCTGCACGTGGGGCAGGACCGCAGGCCAACCCTGCCCCGTGTTCTTCCCCAGAGCCCATGGGACCACAGACAGGCCTTTAATGAGCTCGAACCTTCTTGGAATTTCTGTAACAAGCCATCAGAGAGCTCCCTGTGAAGTCTGACAGCCTTACTGAGAAAGCTTGACAGCTGCATAAAACTACCTTTCAGAATTTTCACTGCACGATTGAACAGTCTACGCATAACGTGCCTTTAAGATAGTTTTGACTTGTCTAAAGAATGCCCATTATTTTGGTTGAAAGGTCTCCAGGGCCAACGTAGCTGCATGGTGTCCTTCCTCTGTTATTATCCAAGGTGATAAAAATTCCTAGGTTTTCCCGAAATAGTTATGAACTATATGATATGATATGTGGCCATTGCTTCCAAACATACCAAATACAGGGCTGGGGACCAGTGTGTAGGGGCACTGATGGAATAGTACACCCCACCCAGTAACTGTTGAGCCGAGCAGTGCGTACGCAGCAAGTCATCTTCCATTCGATCTCTACTTTTGCATATGATCACAATTTGCTGTAATTTTTAAGAATTTGCTTATGACTTAAAATATAAGTGGCATTTTGCACAGGAAGGTAAAAATTGAGTATTATGATCTGGAATGATTCCATTAGGTTAATTCTCAGTTATCCACAATAATAGGCATTTATATGTATGAAAAACACTGCCATGTTTCCACATGAACGCAGGAATCGGGTCCTGGTGACTGGTTATGCTGTCTAGGCAAACGAGTTGTTGTTCAGTCATTAAATCAAGTCTGACTCTTTGCGACCCCATGGACTGCAGCACACCAGGCTTCCCTGTCCTTCACCATCTTCCAGTTTCCTCAAACTCATGTCCACCAAGTTGGTGATGTCATCCAACCATCTCATCCTCTGTCACCCACTTCTCCTGCCTTCAATCTTTCCCAGCATCAGAGTCTTTCCCAAGGAGTCGGCTCTTCATGTCAGGTGGCCAAAGTATCAGAGGTTCAGCTGCCGCATTAGTCTTTCCAACGAACATTCAGGGCTGATTTCCTTCAGGATTGGCTGGTTTGATTTCCTTGCTGCCATGATCTTAGTTTTTTTAATGTTGAGTGTCAAGCCAGCTTGCAGAGGAGAGGGTCTTGGAAATGATCTACAGGGAACCTGAGCTCTAATTCTGGTCTTATGTATAAATGTAACCTTTGGAAGTGTACTTTTCACTGAAGCTATTTTCTCATCTATAAAATGGGAAAATTAGGCAAATGCCCTTTGGGGCACCTTTCTTTTAATGAAAATGCAGCCTTACTGAGAAAGCTTGACAGCTGCATAAAACTACCTTTCAGATTTTAGCACGATTGAACAGTCTACGATAACGTGCCTTTAAGATAGTTTTGACTTGTCTAAAGAATGCCCATTATTTTGGTTGAAAGGTCTCCAGGGCCAACGTAGCTGCATGGTGTCCTTCCTCTGTTATTATCCAAGGTGATAAAAATTCCTAGGTTTTCCCGAAATAGTTATGAACTATATGATATGATATGTGGCCATTGCTTCCAAACATACCAAATACAGGGCTGGGGACCAGTGTGTAGGGGCACTGATGGAATAGTACACCCCACCCAGTAACTGTTGAGCCGAGCAGTGCGTACGCAGCAAGTCATCTTCCATTCGATCTCTACTTTTGCATATGATCACAATTTGCTGTAATTTTTAAGAATTTGCTTATGACTTAAAATATAAGTGGCATTTTGCACAGGAAGGTAAAAATTGAGTATTATGATCTGGAATGATTCCATTAGGTTAATTCTCAGTTATCCACAATAATAGGCATTTATATGTATGAAAAACACTGCCATGTTTCCACATGAACGCAGGAATCGGGTCCTGGTGACTGGTTATGCTGTCTAGGCAAACGAGTTGTTGTTCAGTCATTAAATCAAGTCTGACTCTTTGCGACCCCATGGACTGCAGCACACCAGGCTTCCCTGTCCTTCACCATCTTCCAGTTTCCTCAAACTCATGTCCACCAAGTTGGTGATGTCATCCAACCATCTCATCCTCTGTCACCCACTTCTCCTGCCTTCAATCTTTCCCAGCATCAGAGTCTTTCCCAAGGAGTCGGCTCTTCATGTCAGGTGGCCAAAGTATCAGAGGTTCAGCTGCCGCATTAGTCTTTCCAACGAACATTCAGGGCTGATTTCCTTCAGGATTGGCTGGTTTGATTTCCTTGCTGCCATGATCTTAGTTTTTTTAATGTTGAGTGTCAAGCCAGCTTGCAGAGGAGAGGGTCTTGGAAATGATCTACAGGGAACCTGAGCTCTAATTCTGGTCTTATGTATAAATGTAACCTTTGGAAGTGTACTTTTCACTGAAGCTATTTTCTCATCTATAAAATGGGAAAATTAGGCAAATGCCCTTTGGGGCACCTTTCTTTCCTCATGATGTGAAATTCCCACTAGAGTGAGCTTGGCAGCGTTAGAATCCTGTCTTCCTCTTGCAGCTCCTCATCTCCTGAAACAACCCCTGGCACGCTGGCAGAGGTCCATGTCATTTGTTCATTCGGTATGTGCATTAATTGCCTTTTTTAAAATACACAAACCACTTTTCTCACAAGAGTTTATGCCTTTGGGGGACTTTCCTGGTGGTACCGTGGCTAGGATTCTGCACTTTCAGTGCAAGGGGCTCAGGTTCCACTCCTGGTCAGGAAACTAGATCCTGCCTGCCACAACTAAAAACTGGTATGGCCAAATAAATAAGGAAATATATTTTTAAAAATTACATCTTTCTCAATAATGACAGCAGATCAGTTCAGACACCAAATGAAGTCTCTTTAGCTTATTGAAGTCGCCTTAAAAAGCTGGGAAAGTGACAGTCAGCATCACCTCATTTGTGACAATTGTATATTATAATGGGTGTTGACAAAGAGTTGACAGCCTGACCCATAAAGCCCTGCTCACAGTCTTTCAGGAGGAACTTAAAGACCAGGCGCTTCCAAGCCGAGCAGACCCTACCTGTTCCAGGCACACTTCCCTATAGGCACATGCTCTCCTTTCAATGACCTTCTTTCAAAACCACCTTCTTCAATCCCTGGTCCTTTGCGCATGGCATTTTCCTGGACTGAAAGTGTTTTCCCACTAGTCTTCCTGGTTAATGACTATTTCCCTTATCTATTTCAAAACCAAAACCGTTCGTTCATATCCTGGTCAGCATCAGAGTCTTTCCCAAGGAGTGGCTTTCATGTAGGTGGCCAAAGTATCAGAGGTTCAGCTGCCGCATTAGTCTTTCCAACGAACATTCAGGGCTGATTTCCTTCAGGATTGGCTGGTTTGATTTCCTTGCTGCCATGATCTTAGTTTTTTTAATGTTGAGTGTCAAGCCAGCTTGCAGAGGAGAGGGTCTTGGAAATGATCTACAGGGAACCTGAGCTCTAATTCTGGTCTTATGTATAAATGTAACCTTTGGAAGTGTACTTTTCACTGAAGCTATTTTCTCATCTATAAAATGGGAAAATTAGGCAAATGCCCTTTGGGGCACCTTTCTTTCCTCATGATGTGAAATTCCCACTAGAGTGAGCTTGGCAGCGTTAGAATCCTGTCTTCCTCTTGCAGCTCCTCATCTCCTGAAACAACCCCTGGCACGCTGGCAGAGGTCCATGTCATTTGTTCATTCGGTATGTGCATTAATTGCCTTTTTTAAAATACACAAACCACTTTTCTCACAAGAGTTTATGCCTTTGGGGGACTTTCCTGGTGGTACCGTGGCTAGGATTCTGCACTTTCAGTGCAAGGGGCTCAGGTTCCACTCCTGGTCAGGAAACTAGATCCTGCCTGCCACAACTAAAAACTGGTATGGCCAAATAAATAAGGAAATATATTTTTAAAAATTACATCTTTCTCAATAATGACAGCAGATCAGTTCAGACACCAAATGAAGTCTCTTTAGCTTATTGAAGTCGCCTTAAAAAGCTGGGAAAGTGACAGTCAGCATCACCTCATTTGTGACAATTGTATATTATAATGGGTGTTGACAAAGAGTTGACAGCCTGACCCATAAAGCCCTGCTCACAGTCTTTCAGGAGGAACTTAAAGACCAGGCGCTTCCAAGCCGAGCAGACCCTACCTGTTCCAGGCACACTTCCCTATAGGCACATGCTCTCCTTTCAATGACCTTCTTTCAAAACCACCTTCTTCAATCCCTGGTCCTTTGCGCATGGCATTTTCCTGGACTGAAAGTGTTTTCCCACTAGTCTTCCTGGTTAATGACTATTTCCCTTATCTATTTCAGATGGCACATCCTTTCTTTAGATGAACCTTAGGTCTTATGGAGATTACTTTGTTAAATGTTCCCATACTCTTTAGTTTCCCTTCAGAACACTCTCCAGAGTTTCTTGAATTTATCAAATGATTGTCTATGTCCGATATATGAGATACATAAGAAATAACTTCATTTTTCTCCCAACACTTCTTCCAGTCAAATCCTGCTGGATCTTTGCACCGCCCCCTCCCCACTCCCCTTTCATGACAATTCAAGCAAATTCCTTAGCTTTCTGGTTACTTTGAATGCCATGAACCATCTCATTAGTCTATTAAGACTCATTTTCAGACATTAAGACAAATCTAAATCAACACCTCAGTATCACATCAGTATAAAGCTTGTCTCTTCCAAGGTATCAGCTGATCATATGTTATACTATTCACTCTTCCCCCATCTCCCACCTCTCCCTCCACTTGGGCCATGCCTGGACTCAGAGCAGAGAGGAGGGGATTAGAAACGTGATGCCAAAATACTTTTACTTAGTAGATGCTACTTTTATGGTTCTTTCCTGGCTGCCTATACCTGCTCGGGGCCCCAGATATTCAAATGCTGGCTTTCTCTGATTGAAGATTTTGCAGAGCCATTAGAAGCTTTCTAAGCCACCTCCATGCCACACAGGTTTCTTTTCTTTTTTTTTAATTAAGTTTTTTGGAGTATAGTTGCTTTACAGTGTTGTGCTAGTTTCTACTGTATAGCAAAAAGAATCAGCCGTACATATACACATACTCCCTGTTTTGGGGTTTCCCTCCTATTCAGGTCACCACAAAGCACTGAAGTAAAGTTCCCTGTGCTATACAGCAGGTTCTCACTCATTTCCTATTTTATATATAGTATCAATTGTGTAGAGGCTTATAATATGGGTGAAAGCATCACCAACTCAATGGACATGAATTTGAGCAAAGTCCCAGAGACACTGGAGAATAGAGGAGCCTGGCGCGCTGCAATATATGGGCCACAAAGAGTCAGACATGGCTTAGTGACTGAACGACAACAACAACGTGTGATACACTCCTGGGATGAGGGCCTGTCCCCACACCAGGCTCAGCTTCTGCATTCAGTGATCCACTATATGGCTTCTTCCTGGTTTCTTTATCCCAGGAAGATACCCTCCTGGTTCAAGAGGTCCAGGCCCAGCTGCCAGCCTCAGTACCATTTGCCTCTTAGGAAATGCATGCATCCTTGCCTCTCCAATGGCCACTTCTACACCATGCTCTCTTGTCCTAAGAGTCTTCTGCCTTCAAAATCTAAGACATCACACACTGGGGGTGGGTCAAGCTCATTCACATTCCTCTGACCTCATGAGAGCTGAGCACTTTTCAGGTTCACAGCTCAGTTAACATCCACCTGGAGAACAAGATGGTGCCTTTCTTGCAGACGCCTCTGACTCTGTGATTGCTTGGGATCCTTGTCACTAGGTTGGGAGCTGGAGGGTGTTATTCCTCTCTCTCCTCCCACATAGAAAAGGAAGGGAGAAGTCTGCAAGACTCCCTTATCAGCTAATAACACTCTACCTAGATGACTTGTTTCAACTACTTATTCTGTTTTAATTCCTCATTTTCTCTTATACGAGTAAAGTAGATGATGGTTAGTATCAGATCCAGATGGGTTTTGGCAAGTCTTAAAAGGATGTGTGGACACAGACCACACATTATTCAGTCCTCATCTGAGACTCCAAAATGATGGAAAGTCCCAGTTGACATCTGTTCAACAGTTTTGTACTCTTTTGATGAATGTCTATCTTCCCCACTAGATTTTTTCTCTTCAAGGGCTCCATGTTTGTTCGCCATTGAATACCAAGATCAAACACTTAGTATCTGGCATATGATAGGAGCTCAATAAATATGTGATAAGGTAATGAATAAAAAGCAGGGTGAAAGAGTGAGAATATAAGATCAGATTTATATCACTGGCACTCCCTGTCTTGGAAAAACTAACAGAGAAGACATTATTTCAAGTAGAAAAGGTAAAGATTCCCAATGACTGGTTGCTGAAGCAGATTTACCCATACAGCTTTTGAAAATTTTAAGTTAACCCCATACAGCAATAAATTTCAAGTGTGAATAGGCGCTATATGGGCCACAAAGAGTCAGACATGGCTTAGTGACTGAACGACAACAACAACGTGTGATACACTCCTGGGATGAGGGCCTGTCCCCACACCAGGCTCAGCTTCTGCATTCAGTGATCCACTATATGGCTTCTTCCTGGTTTCTTTATCCCAGGAAGATACCCTCCTGGTTCAAGAGGTCCAGGCCCAGCTGCCAGCCTCAGTACCATTTGCCTCTTAGGAAATGCATGCATCCTTGCCTCTCCAATGGCCACTTCTACACCATGCTCTCTTGTCCTAAGAGTCTTCTGCCTTCAAAATCTAAGACATCACACACTGGGGGTGGGTCAAGCTCATTCACATTCCTCTGACCTCATGAGAGCTGAGCACTTTTCAGGTTCACAGCTCAGTTAACATCCACCTGGAGAACAAGATGGTGCCTTTCTTGCAGACGCCTCTGACTCTGTGATTGCTTGGGATCCTTGTCACTAGGTTGGGAGCTGGAGGGTGTTATTCCTCACTCCTCCCACATAGAAAAGGAAGGGAGAAGTCTGCAAGACTCCCTTATCAGCTAATAACACTCTACCTAGATGACTTGTTTCAACTACTTATTCTGTTTTAATTCCTCATTTTCTCTTATACGAGTAAAGTAGATGATGGTTAGTATCAGATCCAGATGGGTTTTGGCAAGTCTTAAAAGGATGTGTGGACACAGACCACACATTATTCAGTCCTCATCTGAGACTCCAAAATGATGGAAAGTCCCAGTTGACATCTGTTCAACAGTTTTGTACTCTTTTGATGAATGTCTATCTTCCCCACTAGATTTTTTCTCTTCAAGGGCTCCATGTTTGTTCGCCATTGAATACCAAGATCAAACACTTAGTATCTGGCATATGATAGGAGCTCAATAAATATGTGATAAGGTAATGAATAAAAAGCAGGGTGAAAGAGTGAGAATATAAGATCAGATTTATATCACTGGCACTCCCTGTCTTGGAAAAACTAACAGAGAAGACATTATTTCAAGTAGAAAAGGTAAAGATTCCCAATGACTGGTTGCTGAAGCTTTCAGATTTACCCATACAGCTTTTGAAAATTTTAAGTACCTACACCCAGTCCAATGGCATGCTGATGCAATAAATTTAGTTAAGAATCCATGAGTTGGGCTTCCCTGGTGGTCCAGTGGGTAGGGACACTGCTTTGCAGTGCAAGGGGTGCCAGTTCAATCCCTGGCCTGGGAAGATCCCACGTGCTGCGGAGCAGCTGGGCCTATGTGTCCAATTACCTAGCCGGAGCTCTGGAGCGCATGCGCCCAAAGCCGGTGCTCTGCGACAACAGATACCACCACAATGGGAGGCCCACATGGGCCAAAGAACAAAGATGGATGAAACTAGACAAATGAAAGACCAGTGGAAGTGGCCTGCCCACCCCTCTCCCTCCCCACTCCCACCAAAATAAATAAATAAATGTTTAAAAAAAAAATGAATCCATGAGTTAAGATGCATAAGAGAAATCTAAGCAATATGCCAACAGGGTTCAAGGGAAGGAAAGGGAAGGCTGCACCTGCTGAGAGCTTTAGGGAGACTTCCTGGAGAAAGTGATGCATAAGGAGGACAAAGGTGAGCAGATGAAGAAAAGGACATTGGACAGACACGCCCAGCAGGGATTTTTCAAGCCAGAAGAGATGATATAACCAAGGGACTGAGCCGAGAAAGAGCCTGAGCAACCCACTGACTGCAAGCTGTGTGTGTGGATGAAGGAACCCAGTCTTGTAAAGTCAGCAAGTCCTAAGGAGGTACACAGGATTTGCATGGGCCAACGGTGAATCAACCTGCCCACGTTCCTCATCTACAAAAGATAGATGATAAACCTACTTACCTCAAGAGGTCACAGTGGATTTCCCCGGTGGTTTAGTGGTTAAGAATCTGCCTGCCAATGCAAGGGACACTGACTCACTCCCTGGACAAGGATGATTCCACATGCCAGGGGGCAACGAAGCCCCTGCATCACAACTACTGAACAGGCACTCTAGAGTCCATGCTCCACACCACAAGGGGAGCTACCACAATGAGAAGCCTGAGCACCAAAGCTAGGTAACTTCCTGCACTGAGCAACAGAGATCCAGAACAGCCAAAAATAAATAAATAAATATAATTTTAAAGAGGTTAGGATGAGGGCTAAAGGACAAAATATGCAATGTCTTACCGCATAAGCTGGTCCTTTCTTTCTTAAATAATTATAGTACCTAGAATTGACTTATATACAAACCTAGACAGCATATTAAAAAGCAGAGACATCATTTTACTGACAACAGTTCATAGAGTTAAAGTTATAGTTTTTCCAGTAGTCATGTATAAATGTGAAAGTTGGACCATAAAGAAGACTGAGCACCAAAGAATTGATGCTTTTGATGCATGGTTCTGGAGAAGCCTCTTGAGATCCCTTGGACTGAAAGGAGATCAAACCAGTTCATCCTGAAGGAAATCAATTCTGAGTATTCATTAGAAAAACTGATGCTAAAGCTGAAGCTCCAATATGCTGACCATCTGATGTGAAAAGCTGACTCCTTGGAAAAGGCCCTGATGCTGGGAAAGACTGAGGGCTGGAAGAGAAGACAGTGACAGAGGGTGAGATGGTTGGATGGGATCATTGACTCAATGGGCGTGAATTTGAGGAAACTCGGGAATACAGTGAAGGACAGGGAAGCCTAGTGTGCTGCAGTTCATGGGGTCACAAAGAGTCAGACATGACTTAGTGACTGAACAACAACAACTGTATTCTCAGCGATGTGCTGAGTGAGCTTAGATTAAACCTTTATCTTGAGAGCTGGTTCACCAGTGCACTGTGTGAGATGCTGTGTGAACGTTGATTTGATTGGTCTAGACTGAACTGAATTCAGTCGAAATATGAGTTAAGGCTACAGGAAAACAAAAGCACCAGCTGAGAGAAGGGAAAAATTCTTCCTAGGAAAGACAAAATAAGACGTTGGCCTCACCGTGAGTGGCAGGTGAAAATAGAACCCCACTTTTTACTCTCAGGCAATACTCCCTTCCTCTGTGGCTCATCAGTAAAGACTCCCCCTGCCAAAGAAGGAACCTTAAAGGAGACACAGGTTCAATCCCTGGGTCAAGGAAAATCCACTGGAGAAGGAACTGGCAACCCACTCCAATATTCTTGCCTGAAAAATCCCATGGACTCAGAAGCCTGGCAGGCTACAGTTCATGCGGTCACAAAGAGTTGGACATGACTTAGCAACTAAGCAACAACAATACTCTCTTTGACATATTTTTCTATCCATCATTTGTTTTGCCTGCAAATACCAATTTTCTTCTTCTGAAAAATCCTCAAACCTGGACAGCATATTAAAAAGCAGAGACATCATTTTACTGACAACAGTTCATAGAGTTAAAGTTATAGTTTTTCCAGTAGTCATGTATAAATGTGAAAGTTGGACCATAAAGAAGACTGAGCACCAAAGAATTGATGCTTTTGATGCATGGTTCTGGAGAAGCCTCTTGAGATCCCTTGGACTGAAAGGAGATCAAACCAGTTCATCCTGAAGGAAATCAATTCTGAGTATTCATTAGAAAAACTGATGCTAAAGCTGAAGCTCCAATATGCTGACCATCTGATGTGAAAAGCTGACTCCTTGGAAAAGGCCCTGATGCTGGGAAAGACTGAGGGCTGGAAGAGAAGACAGTGACAGAGGGTGAGATGGTTGGATGGGATCATTGACTCAATGGGCGTGAATTTGAGGAAACTCGGGAATACAGTGAAGGACAGGGAAGCCTAGTGTGCTGCAGTTCATGGGGTCACAAAGAGTCAGACATGACTTAGTGACTGAACAACAACAACTGTATTCTCAGCGATGTGCTGAGTGAGCTTAGATTAAACCTTTATCTTGAGAGCTGGTTCACCAGTGCACTGTGTGAGATGCTGTGTGAACGTTGATTTGATTGGTCTAGACTGAACTGAATTCAGTCGAAATATGAGTTAAGGCTACAGGAAAACAAAAGCACCAGCTGAGAGAAGGGGAAAAAATTCTTCCTAGGAAAGACAAAATAAGACGTTGGCCTCACCGTGAGTGGCAGGTGAAAATAGAACCCCACTTTTTACTCTCAGGCAATACTCCCTTCCTCTGTGGCTCATCAGTAAAGACTCCCCCTGCCAAAGAAGGAACCTTAAAGGAGACACAGGTTCAATCCCTGGGTCAAGGAAAATCCACTGGAGAAGGAACTGGCAACCCACTCCAATATTCTTGCCTGAAAAATCCCATGGACTCAGAAGCCTGGCAGGCTACAGTTCATGCGGTCACAAAGAGTTGGACATGACTTAGCAACTAAGCAACAACAATACTCTCTTTGACATATTTTTCTATCCATCATTTGTTTTTGCCAAAATACGTGTGAAAATAACTGAGTGAACTAAGCATTAACAAACTTTAGTTACATCTGAGGTCTGAGCCTTCTAGGAGATAATTTCAAAAGTTTGCTCTCTCTGTGAAGAAGAGTAAGTCCAGGAAGATAATAATAAGTTATAATAATAATAATAATCAGATAATAATGTTATAAGTTATAATAAGTTATCTTAGATGAATAATAATAAATAAATACTAATGAAGAGAAAATAAAATATTGAAGAAATGAAAAAATACTGTAATACTTTAACAATTTAAGAAGTCTTACCATTGAACACTGAAGGGGGGTTAAGAATGCTACAAATGATACAGAAAAAGCAAATATGAACACCCATATGTTGTATCAAAACTTGGGTGATTTAAAATGGGAAAATAAGAACACACCTCTCTCTTCTGTGGTCAACAAGTTCACTCATTTCTAAGTTCTTTGACAGAGATTTTACCAACATAAAAAAAGAGTGAATAAATCCCTTTAAGAAGTCATCACTTACATACACCCCAATGTTCAAAGCAGCCTTGTCCACGATAACCAAAGCAAGGAAGAGACCTAGGTATCCATTGGCAGATGAATAGATAAAGAAGATGTGGTACATAATATACAATGAACTACTACTCAGCCACAAAAAAGATGAAATAGTGACATTTCCAGCAACATTGACGAACCTACAAATTATCATACTAAGTCAGAGAAAGACAAGTATCATAGGATATCACTAATATGTGTAATCTAAAAATATATAAAAATGGACTTATTTGCAAACAGAAACAGACAAAAAACAGAAACAGATCCACAGATACAGAAAATAATCCTAAAGGAAGTAAACCCTGAATATTTACTGGAAGGACTGATGCTGAAACTGAAACACCAGTACTTTGGCCACCTGATGTAAAGAACTGACTCATTGGAAAAGACACTAGATGAAAATGGTGGGATAGATCTGAAAGATATATAAAATCCCATGGACTCAGAAGCCTGGCAGGCTACAGTTCATGCGGTCACAAAGAGTTGGACATGACTTAGCAACTAAGCAACAACAATACTCTCTTTGACATATTTTTCTATCCATCATTTGTTTTGCCAAAATACGTGTGAAAATAACTGAGTGAACTAAGCATTAACAAACTTTAGTTACATCTGAGGTCTGAGCCTTCTAGGAGATAATTTCAAAAGTTTGCTCTCTCTGTGAAGAAGAGTAAGTCCAGGAAGATAATAATAAGTTATAATAATAATAATAATCAGATAATAATGTTATAAGTTATAATAAGTTATCTTAGATGAATAATAATAAATAAATACTAATGAAGAGAAAATAAAATATTGAAGAAATGAAAAAATACTGTAATACTTTAACAATTTAAGAAGTCTTACCATTGAACACTGAAGGGGGGTTAAGAATGCTACAAATGATACAGAAAAAGCAAATATGAACACCCATATGTTGTATCAAAACTTGGGTGATTTAAAATGGGAAAATAAGAACACACCTCTCTCTTCTGTGGTCAACAAGTTCACTCATTTCTAAGTTCTTTGACAGAGATTTTACCAACATAAAAAAAGAGTGAATAAATCCCTTTAAGAAGTCATCACTTACATACACCCCAATGTTCAAAGCAGCCTTGTCCACGATAACCAAAGCAAGGAAGAGACCTAGGTATCCATTGGCAGATGAATAGATAAAGAAGATGTGGTACATAATATACAATGAACTACTACTCAGCCACAAAAAAGATGAAATAGTGACATTTCCAGCAACATTGACGAACCTACAAATTATCATACTAAGTCAGAGAAAGACAAGTATCATAGGATATCACTAATATGTGTAATCTAAAAATATATAAAAATGGACTTATTTGCAAACAGAAACAGACAAAAAACAGAAACAGATCCACAGATACAGAAAATAATCCTAAAGGAAGTAAACCCTGAATATTTACTGGAAGGACTGATGCTGAAACTGAAACACCAGTACTTTGGCCACCTGATGTAAAGAACTGACTCATTGGAAAAGACACTAGTGTTGGGAAAGATCGAAAGCAAAAGGATAAGGGGGTGGCAGAGGATGAGATGGACGTGAATTCAATGGATATGAGTCAATGGATACCGATTCAATAGACATAAATTTGAACAAACTCCAGGAGACAGTGGAGGACAGAGGGCCTGGCATGCTACAGCCCATGGGGTTTCAAAGAGCAAGAGAGCAGTCTTACGGACATTGGGGTGAGGGAGGGGAACATGTTGTGGGACTAGGGGATCTCAAACAGGGGCTCTGTGGTGACCTGGAGGGGTAAGGTGGAGAGGAAGATGGGGGTAGATTCTGGAGCAGGACGTGTATGTGTCTATGGAGGATTCGGGTCGATGTGTGGCAGTAGACAACAAAACTCTGTAGACAAAAAAAAAAGAGGCATGACTTCACAACTGAAAAACAACTACTTTATACAAAACATTTTAAATAGAGGGACAAACAAATCCTACTGTATAGCACAGGGAACTATACTTAATATCTTGTAATAAGCTATAATGGAAAATACATGTATAGCAATTAATTTGTTATATACCAGAAGCTAACACAATGTCATAAGACAACCATACTTCAATAGAAATAAAGCCGTCACTTGTATACAGATAAATATACATATCCACAAGCTGGCACCCTGAAAATTAAGATTATAAGGACTGCAATTCCACTCCAGCCTTTAAAAAGACCTCATAGGTATGTGGCAAGATTCCTTTAAGTCGTATAGTCAGAGTTTTCTTGTACATGGCAGAAAGCAAGGAAGAGACCTAGGTATCCATTGGCAGATGAATAGATAAAGAAGATGTGGTACATAATATACAATGAACTACTACTCAGCCACAAAAAAGATGAAATAGTGACATTTCCAGCAACATTGACGAACCTACAAATTATCATACTAAGTCAGAGAAAGACAAGTATCATAGGATATCACTAATATGTGTAATCTAAAAATATATAAAAATGGACTTATTTGCAAACAGAAACAGACAAAAAACAGAAACAGATCCACAGATACAGAAAATAATCCTAAAGGAAGTAAACCCTGAATATTTACTGGAAGGACTGATGCTGAAACTGAAACACCAGTACTTTGGCCACCTGATGTAAAGAACTGACTCATTGGAAAAGACACTAGTGTTGGGAAAGATCGAAAGCAAAAGGATAAGGGGGTGGCAGAGGATGAGATGGACGTGAATTCAATGGATATGAGTCAATGGATACCGATTCAATAGACATAAATTTGAACAAACTCCAGGAGACAGTGGAGGACAGAGGGCCTGGCATGCTACAGCCCATGGGGTTTCAAAGAGCAAGAGAGCAGTCTTACGGACATTGGGGTGAGGGAGGGGAACATGTTGTGGGACTAGGGGATCTCAAACAGGGGCTCTGTGGTGACCTGGAGGGGTAAGGTGGAGAGGAAGATGGGGGTAGATTCTGGAGCAGGACGTGTATGTGTCTATGGAGGATTCGGGTCGATGTGTGGCAGTAGACAACAAAACTCTGTAGACAAAAAAAAAAGAGGCATGACTTCACAACTGAAAAACAACTACTTTATACAAAACATTTTAAATAGAGGGACAAACAAATCCTACTGTATAGCACAGGGAACTATACTTAATATCTTGTAATAAGCTATAATGGAAAATACATGTATAGCAATTAATTTGTTATATACCAGAAGCTAACACAATGTCATAAGACAACCATACTTCAATAGAAATAAAGCCGTCACTTGTATACAGATAAATATACATATCCACAAGCTGGCACCCTGAAAATTAAGATTATAAGGACTGCAATTCCACTCCAGCCTTTAAAAAGACCTCATAGGTATGTGGCAAGATTCCTTTAAGTCGTATAGTCAGAGTTTTCTTGTACATGGCAGGGGGTTGCTTTGTGGTGTGAGGTTAGGAGTGAACCAATGAAAACATTCAGCCTCTATGACCTATGTTCCAGGTTGTGCTCAAATACAGTCATGGCATTTTTTCTTCCAGTTACTTTTCAGGCTCCCATTTGCTTTTATTAGTAGGTAGACTAGTCAAAGAGGGGGCTTCCATGTCTCAGTAGGAGATATAAGAGACACGGGTTCAATACCTGGGTTGGGAAGATCCCCTGGAGGAGAGCATAGCAACTCACTCCAGTACTCTTGCTGGAGAATCCCATGGACAGAGGAGCCTGGCGGGCTACAGTCCAAAGGGTCACAATGAGTCAGTCAGATATGACTGAAGCAACTGAGTATGCACAGACTAATCAAGATCTAAATCCTCTTCTTCCATGAACAGTTAAAGAATTCTAGGGGTTCTCTTGATTCAAATGGGATCATTTCTACTTCTAAATGAGCCAGAAAGTAAAAAACAAAACCTTGGATGGTTCACTTATCTTGTTGCTTTAGCTTCTACCAATCTGCCTCACTCTGTGCAGAGTCTAGTAGACGCTTGTCCACTTGTAGGAGATATTCTCCCTGACCCCATTATTATTTGCTTACTAAGCCTCAATATAATGACTGTCTTAACTCACCATGGTGTGTTCTACCACTGTTTCCCAAACATAGCTGCCATGAGAGAATGACTGAATGCAAACAATAGCTGCCCAATTGAGAGAATGACTGAATGTGGCAGTAGACAACAAAACTCTGTAGACAAAAAAGAGGCATGACTTCACAACTGAAAAACAACTACTTTATACAAAACATTTTAAATAGAGGGACAAACAAATCCTACTGTATAGCACAGGGAACTATACTTAATATCTTGTAATAAGCTATAATGGAAAATACATGTATAGCAATTAATTTGTTATATACCAGAAGCTAACACAATGTCATAAGACAACCATACTTCAATAGAAATAAAGCCGTCACTTGTATACAGATAAATATACATATCCACAAGCTGGCACCCTGAAAATTAAGATTATAAGGACTGCAATTCCACTCCAGCCTTTAAAAAGACCTCATAGGTATGTGGCAAGATTCCTTTAAGTCGTATAGTCAGAGTTTTCTTGTACATGGCAGGGGGTTGCTTTGTGGTGTGAGGTTAGGAGTGAACCAATGAAAACATTCAGCCTCTATGACCTATGTTCCAGGTTGTGCTCAAATACAGTCATGGCATTTTTTCTTCCAGTTACTTTTCAGGCTCCCATTTGCTTTTATTAGTAGGTAGACTAGTCAAAGAGGGGTCTTCCATGTCTCAGTAGGAGATATAAGAGACACGGGTTCAATACCTGGGTTGGGAAGATCCCCTGGAGGAGAGCATAGCAACTCACTCCAGTACTCTTGCTGGAGAATCCCATGGACAGAGGAGCCTGGCGGGCTACAGTCCAAAGGGTCACAATGAGTCAGTCAGATATGACTGAAGCAACTGAGTATGCACAGACTAATCAAGATCTAAATCCTCTTCTTCCATGAACAGTTAAAGAATTCTAGGGGTTCTCTTGATTCAAATGGGATCATTTCTACTTCTAAATGAGCCAGAAAGTAAAAAACAAAACCTTGGATGGTTCACTTATCTTGTTGCTTTAGCTTCTACCAATCTGCCTCACTCTGTGCAGAGTCTAGTAGACGCTTGTCCACTTGTAGGAGATATTCTCCCTGACCCCATTATTATTTGCTTACTAAGCCTCAATATAATGACTGTCTTAACTCACCATGGTGTGTTCTACCACTGTTTCCCAAACATAGCTGCCATGAGAGAATGACTGAATGCAAATGCACTTTAAACCTCGTTCACGTATTCTACCAAAACCAGTCACCCCCAAATCCTTTAGGACTTTTGGCCCAGATTCCCATGTACCCCCTGGTCAGTTTCATCTTATGGTCAATGGTGCCGTTTCTTCACAGCAGGCTTTGGGTCAGGCCAATCCTGCCTTCCATGACTACTTTCTTTCAGTTGGCATCATGGAGAGAAGGAGCCGAGTCCTTGGTTCCTTCCTCTCTGAAAGGCCTTGGATACTTTAAGTAATAATCTCAACCCTTCTCCATCCAACAGTCCCAAAGAGGCAATCCTTCATCACACCACTACCAAGTGTATCCCTTTATGTACTAACAAAGTCACCTGAATGACTTCTCTCAGTAACAATAAATGTCTCCTTCCAGGTGACCTATATCTCTACCTGCATGTATAGAGTGGCTGACATTTTTTTTAAGTCCCACTTCATCAGGCATGGGATGAAAGAGCATCATAAACTATGAGAAAATGTAGGAATAATCAAAGACAACCTTTTTCTTTTGAGGATGAGGAAAAACAAACCCAGGAATTCTATCTGAGTAAGCCCCTACTCTAACTCAGCAAAAGCTCTGCCTCATTTCTGGGTTCAAGTCATTGATTTTCAGACCCTTTGTTGGCAATCAAACTTTGCATGATCAACAAATTAAAAAAACTATTTCCTCCAGATGGGAAGATGGATGTTCGTGTGTGCTTAGTCACTCAGTTGTGTCCAACTCTTCGAGACCCCATGGACTGTGCCCCTCCCCAGGTTTCTCTGCCCATTGGATTCTCCAGGCAAGGGGATCTTCCCGACCCAGGGATTGAAATCCCATCTCCTGTGCTCCTGCATTGCAGGCAGTTTCTTACCCACTGAGTCATTAACCCAAATAGGAAAGGGTGGATAGCTAAGGCAAAAAAGAAAATGTTTTGGAGTGAGGAGTCCACCAATCTTCTTGATCAAACTTGTGACTTGTGTCCCCTTTTCCAACTGAAGTATTTCTTTTTTTTTTAACTGAAGTATTTCTTGCAATTTGTATTCTCAATACCTTGAGAAGTATGGTGCAGAAAGCAAAATAAAAAAAAAAATTCTTCAGTGACTTTGTTTCCACACATGTCATCATGAATTACATACTATTCTTGCTAAGGAGATACATGAAGTTCATACCAAAAGGCCAAAACTTTGATTGCACTGAAGAAGACTCGTCATAGGGTTTGGAGAACTATTTTGCCTTTCGAGTTGTTGTGATCTGTTCTCTATAGGAGCAAAGACCTATTAGTCTTCTAAGAAGATGCAATTATTTATCCATTCAGCAGAGAACAAAGTAAACAGCAAAATAGGATTCGCCACCCTCTTTCATGTTGCAGCATGTAGGATGAAGGACCATTTTCTTGCTGTATTGACCCAGAATCAGGGCCCCTCCCCTCGCTATCCCAGAAGACACAAGCCCAAGCCCAGAATCTGAAGATTCTACATTGAAAATGCTCAACTAGGACATAACTTTTCTCTTTGAGTGAACAACTAATTTCCAGTCAGTGAGTAATATTTTTTTCCTGAAACATTCACTCAGTGGAAAACAAATGAAGAGGGGGAAAAAATTAAGTAAACAAACCTGAAAATGAGGCCACGACACACAAGAGATGGAGGTGCCTCTGAGCTTAACGGCTGAGAGACGCCGGTGCTCTCAGGTTTATCTCAAACTAAACTGTGGTTCTAACTGGCCCTGACTGAGCCTGCCCTGATGAATGACTTCCAGTGCCTCTGGCTCTCTGGGACGAAAGGAGAGAAGTATTTTTAGCACAACTATTTGGAAATCGCTGAGAACTTGGATCTGTTTTTCTGTCTGGTACCAAAGCAAGATTTTCCCTGAGAGCTCATGAAAGATCCTCAGTCTCTTGTGGATTTAGAATTCTGGAGCAACCCCCACCCCAGAGTAAGGTACGGTGTTTACTCTTGTTTTAGAATCTTGGCAAAGGGCAGCTACAATACCCTGTTTCGTTATGGTAGCTTTTAAGTGTATTAAGCAAATGGCTCTGGAAGAAGAATCCATGGAACTGAAGACCTGAGTTCAAATGTCTGGTTTAGCACTACTTTTGTGACTATAGACAAGATATCTGACTTCTCCGAACTTGGGTCTTCTGTCTGACCTACCATGAAAGGGTCTTTGGGAAGATGACACAGGCTTCATGCTGTCCTATAGACAAAAAACTGTTGGACAAGTGTCAAGATTGATTACTGCTATACCATCATTGCCTTATACAGAAACCATAAATCAGGAACTGTTGATAAGAATAAATAGTAATTATTTTCCTTCATGCAACCCTTGTCGAGCTTCTAGTAGAGGTCAGTCTTGTCTTTGTCCTAAGTGTTGGTGATAGAGTTTACATTTTGGAGGAGAAAAGGCAGTAGGTTAGCTGTAATCTTCTATAGGAGCAAAGACCTATTAGTCTTCTAAGAAGATGCAATTATTTATCTTGAGAACAAAGTAAACAGCAAAATAGGATTCGCCACCCTCTTTCATGTTGCAGCATGTAGGATGAAGGACCATTTTCTTGCTGTATTGACCCAGAATCAGGGCCCCTCCCCTCGCTATCCCAGAAGACACAAGCCCAAGCCCAGAATCTGAAGATTCTACATTGAAAATGCTCAACTAGGACATAACTTTTCTCTTTGAGTGAACAACTAATTTCCAGTCAGTGAGTAATATTTTTTTCCTGAAACATTCACTCAGTGGAAAACAAATGAAGAGGGGGAAAAAATTAAGTAAACAAACCTGAAAATGAGGCCACGACACACAAGAGATGGAGGTGCCTCTGAGCTTAACGGCTGAGAGACGCCGGTGCTCTCAGGTTTATCTCAAACTAAACTGTGGTTCTAACTGGCCCTGACTGAGCCTGCCCTGATGAATGACTTCCAGTGCCTCTGGCTCTCTGGGACGAAAGGAGAGAAGTATTTTTAGCACAACTATTTGGAAATCGCTGAGAACTTGGATCTGTTTTTCTGTCTGGTACCAAAGCAAGATTTTCCCTGAGAGCTCATGAAAGATCCTCAGTCTCTTGTGGATTTAGAATTCTGGAGCAACCCCCACCCCAGAGTAAGGTACGGTGTTTACTCTTGTTTTAGAATCTTGGCAAAGGGCAGCTACAATACCCTGTTTCGTTATGGTAGCTTTTAAGTGTATTAAGCAAATGGCTCTGGAAGAAGAATCCATGGAACTGAAGACCTGAGTTCAAATGTCTGGTTTAGCACTACTTTTGTGACTATAGACAAGATATCTGACTTCTCCGAACTTGGGTCTTCTGTCTGACCTACCATGAAAGGGTCTTTGGGAAGATGACACAGGCTTCATGCTGTCCTATAGACAAAAAACTGTTGGACAAGTGTCAAGATTGATTACTGCTATACCATCATTGCCTTATACAGAAACCATAAATCAGGAACTGTTGATAAGAATAAATAGTAATTATTTTCCTTCATGCAACCCTTGTCGAGCTTCTAGTAGAGGTCAGTCTTGTCTTTGTCCTAAGTGTTGGTGATAGAGTTTACATTTTGGAGGAGAAAAGGCAGTAGGTTAGCTGTAATCCAACGTGGCTGTTTGGCCATGCAGGGTGGAGTAGAGGCAGGAGAGGGAGTGGCTTCGTGATCAACAGAAGCAGCCACGCTGAGGATGAAAACCACAGCCCCAAAGGCAAAGTTGAGGAAGCCCAGACACAAGGCGCTGGGCTCTGAGCACCCCTGGTCCCATCCTGTCTTGCTCATAGCCCACTCCTAGTCCAGCCAGAGGAGGGCACAGCCCACTGTTGTGAAATCTCTCGCCTGGAAGCCAAGGATGTATCTCGTCTTGGCAGCCATGGTTACCTATCTTTTTAATCATTTCCAGGCAAAACATATTTTCAGCTTGAATTAGTAATTGAGTCCTTTGCCATGAAGGCATGTTACAGTTTCCCTCACATGATGTCAGGAAAAACCCAAGTGGTTAGACACAAAAGGAGCTCAGTTCAAATCCTGCCTGGGTTATTTTAAGGTTGTGTGCACATGAGCCCTCAGACTCTCCCTGTTGCCACCAAGGGCAGAATTTCCCTTTTGTGGCTATATAATAGTCCATTGTATATTTTATATATTTCCTTTATTCATTCATATATTTTCTTTATTCATCTGTTGATGGAAACAAGTTGCTTCCATGTGTTGCCTATTGTAAATAATGCCGCTATGAATCCTGGGGTGCATATATATATTTTTTAATTTTTCCCCATTTATTTATTGTCTGTACTGCACAGCATGTGGGATCTTAGTTCTCTGACCAGGGATCAAAGCCATGCCCCCTGCATTGGAAGCTTGAAGTCTTAACCACTGGACTACCAAGGAAGTCCCCAGCATATACTTTTTTGAATTAGATTTTTTGTAGGAATTCAGATATCTCCTCAAGATAACGATTTTCATTTCCCTCAGATATATACTGTGCAAAAGTAGGATTCCTGAATGGTATAGTAACTCTAATTTCTTGAGGAATTTCCATACTGTTTTTGCTCATGGCTGGGCAAGCTCAAATTCTCATTAAGAATGTACCATGTTCCTTTCCTCCACACTCTCACCAACATGTGTTTTCTCTTTTTCTTTTTTTCTGTAATTTATAATTCTATTTATATTGTGTCAGGTATAATTTGCTAAGATTTTATTAGAATTCACAAGTCTGTTTACAAGAGATTGTGTTGTTTAGTAGTCTTTTTTTTTTTTTTTTTTACTTTTTATTTTTACAGAGTTTTGTTGTTTACATATATGTATAATCCCAGATTAGTTTTATGTATATCCCTGGCCCCTCTCTCCTCCATCCCCCTCCCAGTCTCCCCTATCCCACCCCTCCAGGCCATCCATCACACCACGCCCCTGAAGGATCTCCTATTCCTGCAGTGCAATGACAATAGCTATCTTTTTCACATACGATAGTATAGGTTTCCATGTTACTCCCTCTGTGCCTCCCACCCACTGTTCATTCCCCACAATGTCCACATATTTGTCCTCTCTGTCTGTTTTTCCATTGCTTCACTGTGTCTGCTTTCATTATCATCTTACTAGATTCCAGATATATGTGTTAGTATTACTGTACTTGTCTTCCTCTTTTTGACTCTTTTAAGGTTGTGTGCACATGAGCCCTCAGACTCTCCCTGTTGCCACCAAGGGCAGAATTTCCCTTTTGTGGCTATATAATAGTCCATTGTATATTTTATATATTTCCTTTATTCATTCATATATTTTCTTTATTCATCTGTTGATGGAAACAAGTTGCTTCCATGTGTTGCCTATTGTAAATAATGCCGCTATGAATCCTGGGGTGCATATATATTTTTTTAAATTTTTTCCCCCATTTATTTATTGTCTGTACTGCACAGCATGTGGGATCTTAGTTCTCTGACCAGGGATCAAAGCCATGCCCCCTGCATTGGAAGCTTGAAGTCTTAACCACTGGACTACCAAGGAAGTCCCCAGCATATACTTTTTTGAATTAGATTTTTTGTAGGAATTCAGATATCTCCTCAAGATAACGATTTTCATTTCCCTCAGATATATACTGTGCAAAAGTAGGATTCCTGAATGGTATAGTAACTCTAATTTCTTGAGGAATTTCCATACTGTTTTTGCTCATGGCTGGGCAAGCTCAAATTCTCATTAAGAATGTACCATGTTCCTTTCCTCCACACTCTCACCAACATGTGTTTTCTCTTTTTCTTTTTTTCTGTAATTTATAATTCTATTTATATTGTGTCAGGTATAATTTGCTAAGATTTTATTAGAATTCACAAGTCTGTTTACAAGAGATTGTGTTGTTTAGTAGTCTTTTTTTTTTTTTTTTTTACTTTTTATTTTTACAGAGTTTTGTTGTTTACATATATGTATAATCCCAGATTAGTTTTATGTATATCCCTGGCCCCTCTCTCCTCCATCCCCCTCCCAGTCTCCCCTATCCCACCCCTCCAGGCCATCCATCACACCACGCCCCTGAAGGATCTCCTATTCCTGCAGTGCAATGACAATAGCTATCTTTTTCACATACGATAGTATAGGTTTCCATGTTACTCCCTCTGTGCCTCCCACCCACTGTTCATTCCCCACAATGTCCACATATTTGTCCTCTCTGTCTGTTTTTCCATTGCTTCACTGTGTCTGCTTTCATTATCATCTTACTAGATTCCAGATATATGTGTTAGTATTACTGTACTTGTCTTCCTCTTTTTGACTTCACTTTTTATAATAGGTTCTAGATCCATCCACCTCATTAGGGCTGATTCTTATGCATTTCTTTTTACAGCTGAGAAGTATTCCATTGTATATATGTACCAGACCTTTTTTATCCATTCATTCATCGAAGGACATCTAGGTTGCTTCCATGTTCTAGCTATTGTATAGAGGCATTTTTTTGATGACAGTCCTTCTAACAGATTTGAGAGCTCCTTGTGTTTTTGATCTGCATTTTCCTGATGATTAGTGATGCTGAGCATCTTTTCATGTACCTGCTATCTATTCATATATCTTTGGGGGGGGGGATGTTTATTCATATCCTTTGCCCAATTTTAATTGGATTATTTGCCTTCTACTGTTGAGTTTTATTAAGTTCATTACGTATTTTTGATATTCACTCCTTATCAGGTACATGACTGGTGAATGTTTTCTCTCCCCATTTGCCTTTTGATTTTGTGGATCTCTTCCTTTGCTGTGCAGAAGCTTTTTAATGTGATGTAGTCCTACTTGTTTATTTTGGCTTTTGTTGCTGATGTTTTTGGTGTCAAATCCCCAAAACTATTGCCAAGACTTGTATTACTGTGCTTTTTCCCAATGTGCTCTTCCAGAGGTTTTATGATTTTTAAACCTTCCATTTAAGCCTTTAACCCATCTTGAGTTATATTTCTGAGTGCCATGGGATAGGATTCCAATTTTGTTTTGTTTGTGTATGAATACCTAGTTTTTCCAATACCATTTATTTGTTGAAGAGACTACATTGTGCCTTGTGAGCATGCTGGGCTCCTTTGTCCAGTATTCATTTGAGCGTGTGGGTATGAGTTTATTTTATTTTACAATAAAAGAAAACCATACTATTTACAGGAAGATCTCAAATTATGGATACATGTCCTCAAAGTTGACTCTTTGCACTAATTTGTCCAGTATTTTTCCAAGTATTTTACATAGCTAGTTTAACAAAAAAAAAGGGCTCTATGACTGAGAACATTTATAAAGCACTGTATACTGCACTCCTGGTTTACAGATTCAAAATACACATTAACATGAAGGCTTTGAAATCTATAGTACCACAAAGTAATTTTTAAAATGTGTGTTTAAAAGAATTAAAGATCTGTTGCTTTGTATTCCCTTACAGAAAGATTTCACAGAGTATCATTTACAATTAACATCCAGGACAAATCTGTTCAAATTAACAATAGTTCCAGACCTTTGATTTTCTAACTCCAGAGGAGCACACTAATGGAAAAGACATTTGCATTTAAATTTTAAGTAAGATGACAGTCCTTCTAACAGATTTGAGAGCTCCTTGTGTTTTTGATCTGCATTTTCCTGATGATTAGTGATGCTGAGCATCTTTTCATGTACCTGCTATCTATTCATATATCTTTGGGGGGGGGGATGTTTATTCATATCCTTTGCCCAATTTTAATTGGATTATTTGCCTTCTACTGTTGAGTTTTATTAAGTTCATTACGTATTTTTGATATTCACTCCTTATCAGGTACATGACTGGTGAATGTTTTCTCTCCCCATTTGCCTTTTGATTTTGTGGATCTCTTCCTTTGCTGTGCAGAAGCTTTTTAATGTGATGTAGTCCTACTTGTTTATTTTGGCTTTTGTTGCTGATGTTTTTGGTGTCAAATCCCCAAAACTATTGCCAAGACTTGTATTACTGTGCTTTTTCCCAATGTGCTCTTCCAGAGGTTTTATGATTTTTAAACCTTCCATTTAAGCCTTTAACCCATCTTGAGTTATATTTCTGAGTGCCATGGGATAGGATTCCAATTTTGTTTTGTTTGTGTATGAATACCTAGTTTTTCCAATACCATTTATTTGTTGAAGAGACTACATTGTGCCTTGTGAGCATGCTGGGCTCCTTTGTCCAGTATTCATTTGAGCGTGTGGGTATGAGTTTATTTTATTTTACAATAAAAGAAAACCATACTATTTACAGGAAGATCTCAAATTATGGATACATGTCCTCAAAGTTGACTCTTTGCACTAATTTGTCCAGTATTTTTCCAAGTATTTTACATAGCTAGTTTAACAAAAACAAAGGGCTCTATGACTGAGAACATTTATAAAGCACTGTATACTGCACTCCTGGTTTACAGATTCAAAATACACATTAACATGAAGGCTTTGAAATCTATAGTACCACAAAGTAATTTTTAAAATGTGTGTTTAAAAGAATTAAAGATCTGTTGCTTTGTATTCCCTTACAGAAAGATTTCACAGAGTATCATTTACAATTAACATCCAGGACAAATCTGTTCAAATTAACAATAGTTCCAGACCTTTGATTTTCTAACTCCAGAGGAGCACACTAATGGAAAAGAATGCATTTGAACACATATTCTACATAAATTTACATAATTTGATGCAATCTTTCAAGGCATTTTGTATGAGGAGTGATTGCTAATGTGTATGAGGTTTCTTTCTGTAGTTTTTGAAAAGATCCTGAAGTTAGATTATGGTATACATTGAGTTGTATATTTTAAATTGGTCAGTGTTATGGTGTGTAAATTGAATCTCAAAAAACTATTTAAAAATATTGCCATGTGTATAGAATCAAGACTCACATAGTCCATTCCCATCCAAAATTATCAAATTCATCACAAAACAGTGGAGGAAGGATGGTGATTTAACACAAAGTGGAGAAAATACAGCATTGGACCCCTCCCTCATTTTTTATCAGAAAAATTTCAATGGCTCAAATTTTAAAATGAAACATGAAACAAAAAACTGAAAGAAAAGTAGAATTCTTTTTATTACTTTGAAATAAGGAAGGCTTTATATACACGAAATTGAGCATCAAAAAAAGTTTTCACAATAAAAATATTTTAGTGAAAAACTGGGGCTTCCTTGGTGGGCGAGTGGTTAAGAATATACCTTGGAAGGCAAGGGATGCAGGTTCAATCCCTGGTCAGGGAACTAAGATTCCACATGTTGTGAAGCAACTAAGCCTATGCACAGCAACCACTGAGCCCTTGAACCACAACTAGAGTCCATGCACCACAATGAAAGATCCCATATGTCACAACTAAGACCCTATGCAGCTAAATAAATAATTTTTTAAAAAAATATTATAGCGAAAAAACATGGAAAAGCTATTTGCTGCTCATTTCATAAACCACATGCAAAGTATATATCTATACCTGTATACATATAGATAGATAGATGTCCATCTCACAATTGTTTGTAATAGCACAAGGATAAGAACATCCCAGATTTCCACCAATAGATGATTCATTAAATATAGTACATTTTTATGATGGATATTCTATAGCCATTTTAAAAAAGCATGAGGCAGCTTTGTCTGTATAACTGTTACAGAAATCTCTAGTTAAGCGAAAAGCAAGATGCAAATAATTTACATCCAGGACAAATCTGTTCAAATTAACAATAGTTCCAGACCTTTGATTTTCTAACTCCAGAGGAGCACACTAATGGAAAAGAATGCATTTGAACACATATTCTACATAAATTTACATAATTTGATGCAATCTTTCAAGGCATTTTGTATGAGGAGTGATTGCTAATGTGTATGAGGTTTCTTTCTGTAGTTTTTGAAAAGATCCTGAAGTTAGATTATGGTATACATTGAGTTGTATATTTTAAATTGGTCAGTGTTATGGTGTGTAAATTGAATCTCAAAAAACTATTTAAAAATATTGCCATGTGTATAGAATCAAGACTCACATAGTCCATTCCCATCCAAAATTATCAAATTCATCACAAAACAGTGGAGGAAGGATGGTGATTTAACACAAAGTGGAGAAAATACAGCATTGGACCCTCCCTCATTTTTATCAGAAAAATTTCAATGGCTCAAATTTTAAAATGAAACATGAAACAAAAAACTGAAAGAAAAGTAGAATTCTTTTTATTACTTTGAAATAAGGAAGGCTTTATATACACGAAATTGAGCATCAAAAAAAGTTTTCACAATAAAAATATTTTAGTGAAAAACTGGGGCTTCCTTGGTGGGCGAGTGGTTAAGAATATACCTTGGAAGGCAAGGGATGCAGGTTCAATCCCTGGTCAGGGAACTAAGATTCCACATGTTGTGAAGCAACTAAGCCTATGCACAGCAACCACTGAGCCCTTGAACCACAACTAGAGTCCATGCACCACAATGAAAGATCCCATATGTCACAACTAAGACCCTATGCAGCTAAATAAATAATTTTTTAAAAAAATATTATAGCGAAAAAACATGGAAAAGCTATTTGCTGCTCATTTCATAAACCACATGCAAAGTATATATCTATACCTGTATACATATAGATAGATAGATGTCCATCTCACAATTGTTTGTAATAGCACAAGGATAAGAACATCCCAGATTTCCACCAATAGATGATTCATTAAATATAGTACATTTTTATGATGGATATTCTATAGCCATTTTAAAAAAGCATGAGGCAGCTTTGTCTGTATAACTGTTACAGAAACATCTCTAAGTTAAGCGAAAAAGCAAGATGCAATAATTTGCATACAGTACTTTTATACAGGGAAGGACACACAAGAAACAAGCCACAAGGATTACCTCTAGAAAGGAAACCCGAATGTCTGGGAGACTGGGGGGAAGGAGAATAGATTTCCTTTCCATTGCACATCTTTTTTTTAATTTTATGAATGTACATGTTTTGTATATACAAAAGGTAAATATTTCAAATACTTTAGACTATACAAGATTAACTTAAGTCATTTATCTGTATTTCTCAAACACTGCAAAAAGAGCACATAGACGCCAGGGATAGTTCTTTAAATCTTCTCGTTCCTCTTTCTTTTGTAATATCCTCATATTCTACTATCTCTCTCTAGCTTTTTTTGCAAGTTAAACAGAAGGTTTATTTTAAGTGAGTCCACTTTGTGCTATGCTGACAATAGGGCTAGAATCAGTCTGTAAATACTCAGACACATGCAAAAAAGACTACAACTTACACATACTTTTATTTACTTGATTGAAAGCCTTCTTATTTTACATAAAATGTTTCCTAACCTTTCCTTAGTTCGTCTAAGCTTTGTTCACACTGAAGTGAGTTGTAATCTGGGTTTTCTGTGCTCAAGACTGTTCAATTGCTGCTGCCGCCACCATTGGTCTGTTTTCTTTCAGGATCAAGGCGGTACTTTCATACAAAATCTTGTTTTAACTCCTTCTCTGACAAGTCTTTCCTGGATTCTTAGCTTTGCATAATTATACCTACAATGGAACCAGCATGGGGGAAAAAACACAACCCCCCTAGAGTCCATGCACCACAATGAAAGATCCCATATGTCACAACTAAGCCCTCAGAAATTTTTAAAAAATATTATAGCGAAAAAACATGGAAAAGCTATTTGCTGCTCATTTCATAAACCACATGCAAAGTATATATCTATACCTGTATACATATAGATAGATAGATGTCCATCTCACAATTGTTTGTAATAGCACAAGGATAAGAACATCCCAGATTTCCACCAATAGATGATTCATTAAATATAGTACATTTTTATGATGGATATTCTATAGCCATTTTAAAAAAGCATGAGGCAGCTTTGTCTGTATAACTGTTACAGAAACATCTCTAAGTTAAGCGAAAAAGCAAGATGCAATAATTTGCATACAGTACTTTTATACAGGGAAGGACACACAAGAAACAAGCCACAAGGATTACCTCTAGAAAGGAAACCCGAATGTCTGGGAGACTGGGGGGAAGGAGAATAGATTTCCTTTCCATTGCACATCTTTTTTTTAATTTTATGAATGTACATGTTTTGTATATACAAAAGGTAAATATTTCAAATACTTTAGACTATACAAGATTAACTTAAGTCATTTATCTGTATTTCTCAAACACTGCAAAAAGAGCACATAGACGCCAGGGATAGTTCTTTAAATCTTCTCGTTCCTCTTTCTTTTGTAATATCCTCATATTCTACTATCTCTCTCTAGCTTTTTTTGCAAGTTAAACAGAAGGTTTATTTTAAGTGAGTCCACTTTGTGCTATGCTGACAATAGGGCTAGAATCAGTCTGTAAATACTCAGACACATGCAAAAAAGACTACAACTTACACATACTTTTATTTACTTGATTGAAAGCCTTCTTATTTTACATAAAATGTTTCCTAACCTTTCCTTAGTTCGTCTAAGCTTTGTTCACACTGAAGTGAGTTGTAATCTGGGTTTTCTGTGCTCAAGACTGTTCAATTGCTGCTGCCGCCACCATTGGTCTGTTTTCTTTCAGGATCAAGGCGGGTACTTTCATACAAAATCTTGTTTTTAACTCCTTCTCTGACAAGTCTTTCCTGGATTCTTAGCTTTGCATAATTATACCTACAATGGAACCAGCATCCTAAAGGCACCAAGATAAATCCGCCTACACCAACATCACATGATCTTCTAACACTACCTGCCACTTCCTGGGCTCCGATGCAGCCGCCGTGAGGACTCATGGCGCCGCCGCCCCACGCTCCGCCGCCACCACCGCCACCGCCACCAAGGGCCGCGGGGAGCGCTCTCTAGTGTTTTTTTTTTTTTTACCAAAAAAAACACACTACTTCCTCCCAAAAAAATCTCTTAAGCCCCTAGGCTGAGCTTTTTTGTGCCAAGCACTATTCTAGACATCAATAGCTAAAGCAAACATCCCTCCCCTCGTGGAGCTTCCACTCTATCAGAAAGAGATATTACACATACTTTAATAAATTAAAATAAAATTTTAATAAAACATTTAATATAAGCATTTATTAATAATAAACTAAATAGTATCCAAGTAGGATTAATCTAATAAATTACAGGATGATGAGTACAAGGGAGAATAGTAAAATTAGAGCAGCTAGAGACAGGCCAGAGAGTAGATTGTTTGTGATGTTAGATAAGGAGGTGAGAGTTGTCTTTAACAAAAGGCAGCAGCTGAGCAAAAACAGAAGCAGAGGAGGGAGTGTGACGTATAGGCATCCTGGAGAAGAGAGATCCAGACAGAGGGAAGAAACAGTGTGAAATCCTAAGGCAGAACCCACCTGGCCTCTTCAAGAAACATCAAGCAGTCCAGTGCGGCTGGAGCTGAGGATGTGGGAAGGAGAGTAGAAGGAGCTGAGGTCGAGGAGGTAAGGAAGGCGGGCAAGGTAGGGCCTTGTAGACCACGTCCCACGAGGTTTTTGACTTTTAAATAAAATGACAGACAATTACAAGGTTATCCCACTGTGGATGTGTATGTTCGTCATTCGGTGGTGTCTGACTCTTTGTGACCCTACGGACTGTAGCCCGCCAGGCTCCTTTGTGCCTAGAATTCTCCAGTCCGAAATACTGGAGTGAGGAACCTTTCCCTTCTTCAGGAGATCTTCCTGACCTAGGGATCGAACCCAAGTCCCCTGCATTCTAGGCAAGTTCTTTACCGTCTCAGCCACCAGGGAAGCCACCTGCAGTTGTCTATTATAAGGCTCCCTGGTGACCCTGATACTCCAGTCCCAGGCCTGAACTAGTCACCATCATGCCACCATCGTTCATCAGGAACCTCATCCCTCCATTCTGATGAGGACTTTTAATGGATAACTATTTGGGGGGGGGCCTTCAAAATAGTCTAACTGGGAATGCTTTTGCCGTTTAGACTAATGAGCAAACAACATTCCAGTGCATTTGTAAATGAGTGGCCATCATTTCTTCAATGAATACATCCGTTTCAGTTTTAATTTATCTTTCCTTTGAACACCTTCGTCTGGATTGTTTTTGTTGTGGTTTCGTCCCTCAGCTGTGTCCAACTCTTTGTGACACCACAGACCATAGCCCACCAGGCTCCTCTGTCCATGGGATTTTTAAGGCAAGAATACTTAAGCAGACTGCCATTTTCTTCTCCAGGGGATCTTCCTAATGCAGGGATTGAACCCACGTCTCCTGGGTCTCTTGCATTGGCATGTGGATTCTTTACCACTGAGGAAATATTAATATCCTTTCTTCTGAGCATATCTTTAAAATTTCTGCATCTTCTATCCATTTTAACCTCGACTCTGATCACAGGCTCCTCCATAGACTAGCCCCCAACAATCGGCATGTGTGTCTCAGCATCTCCACCAGGGCCTGAGATACCACTGCTCAAAGCATCTTCCTTCCAGACCATTTCACATTCCTCTTAGGACCCACTCCTGTGCTCAACTACAGCAATCCATTCCAGGCCTGATCAAAAGCCTCCTTATAACTATCGGTTCTCCTCTTTCAAATGCCTTCTCAAAGCTTCCTCTAATCAGTTTTTTATAAAGGGGAAGAAAGTAGCAACTTAATAATTGTGGCTGGTTTTAACTGACAAGGGTTTGGATAAAAGATTCTTTCCATTTTCTCTCATCTGAGGCACCTTTGGAAGGACTGGTAAGTTTATTTGATCTGTTGGTGTTTTCAGATTCCAGTTAAGCAATAAAATAAATAACTTTGAATTTGTGCTCTAAATAAGAGCATATCAAAAATGTTCACTTTGATTATTATGATTTTTTATGAGGGTAGGGGTAGTGGTAACATGGACATTTAGTAAGGATACAGAGCCTATATTTGGAAAAGTTGTTTCAGTTTTTCACTAATAAGATTTCTAGGAATCAGACTTATTTTGAACCACATGTGCGCACTGTGTTATTCTCAATTTGTCATTCCTAGGCTCTGGCAAATTTCTGGATTTGATTCCAAGATGTTGCAATTTCCCCATGGGTGCCGTAAAAGTGGTACAGTGTGCTGGTTAATTTTCTGATGTGGCTGTCAAAATATCAAGAAAATCCATCCAATTGCTCTTCTCACATGTTATGACAATTTCCTTTGGACAAATATATTCCAGGCAAAGACAGCCTGCATGGTTAAGATTTCTTACTGAAGTGCAGGCCCAGCCAGGCAAAAACAACTCATTTACACCATCCCAAAACCACGTATACATTTCTCCTGGTCAAGACACTGACAGGCCCAAGATTGTTAGCTTAGAAAGTCAGCCCTCACCAGCCTACACAGCCCACTCCCCAGCCTGCATGCCAAATGTGATGCTAAAAAATGATCATTCTCAGCCTCCAGGCTTTGTGGAGAAAATAACAAATCCTATTAGATTAGAGTTGATGAGACCTGTTGCCCATTTCACCCAGGGCACATGGCAACATACCTGGTATACTTTCACTCAGCTCTTTCATTGAGCTCCAACACTAACAGCTTGATGGGACACTACAGTATTCTGTCCCGCAGACTTTAAATTAAAGATTGAGACATCCCCCACTCAGGACATGCACAGAATTCTAATTAACACTAATTGGCATTACACATGATTAGCAAGTAGAAAGCATAATTTTCTTTAAAATATCCCTTCCTGGCACTTCCCTGGTGGTCCACTGGGTAAAGAGTCCCCCTTGTAGTACAAGGAGCACCAGTTCGATCCCTGGCCTGGGAAGATTCCACATGCAGAGCAACAGGTGGACTGCTGTGTCCAATTACAAGCCAGAGCTCCAGAGCGCATGTGCCCAGAGCCGGTGCTCTGCAACCAGAGAGGCCACTGCAATGGAAGGCCCACACAGGCCAAAGAATAAAGACGGATGAAAATAAATAAATAAAAAATCAATAAAAGAGGCAAAAAAAAAAATCACTTCCTTTTGTATGCTTTAAAAAGCCTATAAATTCTAAGAAACCAACCATGGATACATGCAAAGATTAGACATAAAAATACCTATCTAGCACGGTGTTTCTTTTGGCATAAAACTGAAAACAAAGGTCTATAAGGATTTGGAATGGTGTTTATAAAGGATAATAGAGATAAATTCAATGATGTTGTTAATGTTATGAAGTTTTGACATGGGTGCCGTAAAAGTGGTACAGTGTGCTGGTTTTTTGTGGCTGTCAAAATATCAAGAAAATCCATCCAATTGCTCTTCTCACATGTTATGACAATTTCCTTTGGACAAATATATTCCAGGCAAAGACAGCCTGCATGGTTAAGATTTCTTACTGAAGTGCAGGCCCAGCCAGGCAAAAACAACTCATTTACACCATCCCAAAACCACGTATACATTTCTCCTGGTCAAGACACTGACAGGCCCAAGATTGTTAGCTTAGAAAGTCAGCCCTCACCAGCCTACACAGCCCACTCCCCAGCCTGCATGCCAAATGTGATGCTAAAAAATGATCATTCTCAGCCTCCAGGCTTTGTGGAGAAAATAACAAATCCTATTAGATTAGAGTTGATGAGACCTGTTGCCCATTTCACCCAGGGCACATGGCAACATACCTGGTATACTTTCACTCAGCTCTTTCATTGAGCTCCAACACTAACAGCTTGATGGGACACTACAGTATTCTGTCCCGCAGACTTTAAATTAAAGATTGAGACATCCCCCACTCAGGACATGCACAGAATTCTAATTAACACTAATTGGCATTACACATGATTAGCAAGTAGAAAGCATAATTTTCTTTAAAATATCCCTTCCTGGCACTTCCCTGGTGGTCCACTGGGTAAAGAGTCCCCCTTGTAGTACAAGGAGCACCAGTTCGATCCCTGGCCTGGGAAGATTCCACATGCAGAGCAACAGGTGGACTGCTGTGTCCAATTACAAGCCAGAGCTCCAGAGCGCATGTGCCCAGAGCCGGTGCTCTGCAACCAGAGAGGCCACTGCAATGGAAGGCCCACACAGGCCAAAGAATAAAGACGGATGAAAATAAATAAATAAAAAATCAATAAAAGAGGCAAAAAAAAAAATCACTTCCTTTTGTATGCTTTAAAAAGCCTATAAATTCTAAGAAACCAACCATGGATACATGCAAAGATTAGACATAAAAATACCTATCTAGCACGGTGTTTCTTTTGGCATAAAACTGAAAACAAAGGTCTATAAGGATTTGGAATGGTGTTTATAAAGGATAATAGAGATAAATTCAATGATGTTGTTAATGTTATGAAGTTTTGACATGGGAAAATGCTCCTTACATATGTTCAGTGGGGAAAAAAAGTTAAACATTTTCAGGAATGTCATAATATCACTTTTCTTCTTAGCATGTAAATCAACAAGACCAGATAAATGTGTACATCAAAATATAAAGAGTAATTATCTCTGAGTGGTGAGAACAACATTGATATCTATCTTATTCATTTGAATCTCTAATTTTATTTTAAAAATTACATGTCGCTGTTTAGTTGCTGTTCGACTATTTTGTAATGCCCTGAACTGTAAACCACGAGGCTCCTCTGTCCATAGGATTTCCCAGGCAAGAAGAATGGAGTGGGAGGCCATTTCCTACTCCAGGGTATCTTCCTGACCCAAGGATCAAACCCAAGTCTCCTTGCCTGGAAGGCAGATTCTTTACCACTGAGTCATTAGGGAAGCCCCTCATAATGTGAACTTTAGCAAAAAAGAAAAAACATTATTTTTTCAAAGTCTATCATTAATTCCTGCAGGGGGAAAAATGCAACAAAATGATTTACTTTTTAAATAAAAAAATAGCTCAGTGGTAGAGTTCACCTGCCAATGCTGGAGATATGAGTTCAATCCCTGATCTGGGCAGATCCCACATGCTGCAGAGCAACTAAGCCCAGGAGCTACCACTATGGAGCCTGTGCTCTAGAGCCTCGGAGCCACAACTACTGAAGCTTGTGAGCCCTAGAGCCCGAGTTCCACAACAAGAGAAGTCACCTCAACGAGAAGCCTGATCACTTCAACTAGAGAGTAGCCCCCACTCCCTGCAACTAGAGAAGAACCTGCAGCAGCAGTGAAAACCCAGAATAGCCAAAAAGAATAAATAAATAAGTGAAATTTTTTTTTAAATCAATACTTCATCTCCACTGAGAACAAGCAATAATGTGCTAATCTGGACAATGCCTTCTGAGTCACTAGGAAATTTGCAAAAATGTACCACCAAAGTAATTTTATTTAATAAATACAGTTTCCTTCAGTCTGATTTAACATAGTATTCTGCTTTGAAAATAAAACATTAATAAAAAGAATAATGTGCTAATAATCTCCAGTGGAATTATGAGGGCAAACACAGGTTTTAGACATGCCTGGAGACCCGAGGCCTCGGGTGGTTTGCTGCAAACACTCATTCTCCTGTTCGCTTGTGCTGAAACCCCCGCCTAAGAAGGTGCACTGATGTCCGTGTGTTTCTCTTCCAGAGCCAAAGATGTTTGTCTTGCTCTATGTTACGAGTTTTGCCATTTGCGCCAGTGGACAACCGCGGGGTAATCAGTTCAAAGGAGAGAACTACTCCCCAAGATATATCTGTAGCATTCCTGGCTTGCCTGGACCCCCAGGCCCCCCTGGAGCGAATGGCTCCCCCGGGCCCCACGGGCGGATTGGCCTTCCAGGACGAGACGGTAGAGACGGCAGGAAAGGAGAGAAAGGTGAAAAGGGGGCTGCAGGTAATGAATGAAGTGCCATAAAAACCCTTCTGTCATCCCCACCTATAAATGGCTCCCTTGTTGCTTTTTCTAATGAGACTCGCCCTTGTAATCCTTCCTCAACCTCAACTTCATTAATCCTAACAGTGTATTGAGTCTTTACTATTTATGCTTCAGTGTCTGCTCTAAACCCTCTGTGTGCATTCTCATTGCATCCTCATGACCCCTCTTTCAAGGGGATGTGATCCATTATACAGATGAGAACACAGAGCGGTAGATGATTCAATGCATTATGGAAGACGGAAGTGCAGGCTTAGGCCTGGCAGAGCTTGAGCCACCTGGACAACCCATAAAGCCCATGACCGCTGGGCTGGCACAGTCAGCAGGCAGCACCTGCCTGCCAAGAGGGCATGGCAGGATACACAGACAGATGGACGGGAGGAGATGGACAGATGAAGCAGCGTCAGGAATTAGGAGCCAGAAGCACGAGGCCATCCTGGTCTGCAGTCAGACCCTGAACAAAGACACAAAGGCTTCTAGATTTTACTTCTCAAACAGGCAAAATCACATAGGGCTGTATAACTTTTGTTGATCTTTCTCAGTTCACCACTCTCCCACCTGCCCTATAGCAGTTAAAACCTTCTAATAGCTCTGTATAGCAAGACCATTGTCCCCTGCTCTTTCAGTAACTGTCCCTTTTTTTCTCCACAAATAAGTCGGCCCATGAAGCTTGCCAGATTCTGTGATGCTTCAAAGTAAACTGAATTGAAGTTCTAGTGAGGCTGTGTTGATGGCAAAAGAGGAAAATTTGGATGAAATCCATCTTTGAAAACAAGTTTCTGAGTACAACATGTGGGACAAAGATAGGAAGAAATAAACAATAGATCCAAGAAATATATCTCTAGTCACTGCATATAATTTACTGGTGTTATGGTAAACAAGATCATAATATATAGTCAAGTCTTTAAGTAATAATTCATTGCTGAATTTGTCATACGGCAAATATTTGGCAAATCAGCAGCTACTGAGTCTATGACCCTTAATCAACACTAGATAAAGTATCTTCAGATAAAGGTTCAATATCCGATAAAGAACCTTTCATTTGGAACTCACAACTCATCATTCAAAGTCTTCTATTTGCTAGCACCTGTGAACACACTACTGTGTCATGATCATGAACACACTCGAAATTCTACAACAACATCATGATTATAGTTAGATAGTACTGGCTTTTTTAGTTTATCACTGTGTCTGGAAGTGTTAATGTAGTGCTCACACAAAAATGCACTGAAATCAGGAAGACATAACTCCTTCAATTACTAACTTGGCATTCTTCAGGGGGAGAGCTTCTTTGAGCCTCAGTTTCCTCTATGTAAATTGAGAGTAGTAAGTGTGACAGTGAAGAGTAGGAAAAATAATACACGTAAAATGCTCAGTAGAATAAGTGTCTGTGGTAAACATTCTGTAAATGTTTGTTGTTGTTATTCATTGCATTGTGATCTGTAATTATTAGTCATTGCTAAGTTTGTGAATATCTAAAGCCATATAATAAACTACAAATGAGCATGTCATGAGGTGAGTGTAGTGCTATTTAAAAGATATGTATATAGATATGCACTCAGCATAAGCTGAATATGAGTATTGACCCTGATGCTGAAATTAAATGCCAGTAGTTTTACTTCTCAAACAGGCAAAATCACATAGGGCTGTATAACTTTTGTTGATCTTTCTCAGTTCACCACTCTCCCACCTGCCCTATAGCAGTTAAAACCTTCTAATAGCTCTGTATAGCAAGACCATTGTCCCCTGCTCTTTCAGTAACTGTCCCTTTTTTTCTCCACAAATAAGTCGGCCCATGAAGCTTGCCAGATTCTGTGATGCTTCAAAGTAAACTGAATTGAAGTTCTAGTGAGGCTGTGTTGATGGCAAAAGAGGAAAATTTGGATGAAATCCATCTTTGAAAACAAGTTTCTGAGTACAACATGTGGGACAAAGATAGGAAGAAATAAACAATAGATCCAAGAAATATATCTCTAGTCACTGCATATAATTTACTGGTGTTATGGTAAACAAGATCATAATATATAGTCAAGTCTTTAAGTAATAATTCATTGCTGAATTTGTCATACGGCAAATATTTGGCAAATCAGCAGCTACTGAGTCTATGACCCTTAATCAACACTAGATAAAGTATCTTCAGATAAAGGTTCAATATCCGATAAAGAACCTTTCATTTGGAACTCACAACTCATCATTCAAAGTCTTCTATTTGCTAGCACCTGTGAACACACTACTGTGTCATGATCATGAACACACTCGAAATTCTACAACAACATCATGATTATAGTTAGATAGTACTGGCTTTTTTAGTTTATCACTGTGTCTGGAAGTGTTAATGTAGTGCTCACACAAAAATGCACTGAAATCAGGAAGACATAACTCCTTCAATTACTAACTTGGCATTCTTCAGGGGGAGAGCTTCTTTGAGCCTCAGTTTCCTCTATGTAAATTGAGAGTAGTAAGTGTGACAGTGAAGAGTAGGAAAAATAATACACGTAAAATGCTCAGTAGAATAAGTGTCTGTGGTAAACATTCTGTAAATGTTTGTTGTTGTTATTCATTGCATTGTGATCTGTAATTATTAGTCATTGCTAAGTTTGTGAATATCTAAAGCCATATAATAAACTACAAATGAGCATGTCATGAGGTGAGTGTAGTGCTATTTAAAAGATATGTATATAGATATGCACTCAGCATAAGCTGAATATGAGTATTGACCCTGATGCTGAAATTAAATGCCAGTAGTTTGATCCTGGGGCTCCCTAGTTGGCACAATGGTAAAGAATCTGGCTACAGTGCAGAAGACACAAGAAATTCGTGTTCAATCCCTGGGTCAGGAGGATCTCCTGGAGAAGGAAATGGCAACCCACTCCAGTATTCTTGCCTGGAAAATTCCATGGACAGAGGAGCCTTCTGGGCTACAATTCACGGGATCTCAAAGTCAGACATGACAAAACTGAGCACGCACAGTTAGACCGGAGTGACGGGAAAGACTGAAGGCCCCAGGAGAAGGGGGGAGCAGAGGATGATGGGATGGCACCACTGACTCAGTGAACGTGAGTCTGAGCAAACTCCAGGAGACAGTGGAGGAGAGAGAGCCTGGCAGGCTGCAGTGTCAAGAGCTGAAGACGACTTGGCGACTGAACAATGGCAGGGACAACTGCTGCGGTTTTAACCGGGTGTGAGATCAGGTATCCCCCATGGTCATCAGTCCATTCACTCATCCAGCCCTCCAGGATTCAGCAAGCTTTTGAGCACCTCTTGCTCTCCAGTCCTATTCTAAGCCAGGGTTTCTCAACCTCCACACTCACAATACTTGGATCCACATAGATATTTACTATGGGGTGGTCATCTTGGGCATCAAAAGACCTTAGGCCATGTCCCATTTGATGCCAAGACCACCCCCACCAATTGAGATGACCAAAAAGCTCCCCTGGTGTGGCCAGTTCCCCCTTGGTACTAAATTGCATCTGACTGAGAAGCCTATTCTAGGGAATGTGAACAAGAGCATGACATTGCCCTTGCCTAGATACACAAATGTAGGGGGGTGTGGGCAGTGTGAAAGCACAGGATTCCAATATGTCACCCTCGTCGAATCATCATCACCTGTGTACCAGGGATTTTTATATTTAGTACTTAATTTCAACCATAACTTTATTAGCAAAATTTACAATCAGTCATAGTAATATTATTACAAAAGACAAAATTGAGATTCAAAAGTAAAAAGACTGGGCATCCTTGGTAGCTCAATGGTGAAGAGCTAAAGCCATATAATAAACTACAAATGAGCATGTCATGAGGTGAGTGTAGTGCTATTTAAAAGATATGTATATAGATATGCACTCAGCATAAGCTGAATATGAGTATTGACCCTGATGCTGAAATTAAATGCCAGTAGTTTGATCCTGGGGCTCCCTAGTTGGCACAATGGTAAAGAATCTGGCTACAGTGCAGAAGACACAAGAAATTCGTGTTCAATCCCTGGGTCAGGAGGATCTCCTGGAGAAGGAAATGGCAACCCACTCCAGTATTCTTGCCTGGAAAATTCCATGGACAGAGGAGCCTTCTGGGCTACAATTCACGGGATCTCAAAGTCAGACATGACAAAACTGAGCACGCACAGTTAGACCGGAGTGACGGAAAGACTGAAGGCCCCAGGAGAAGGGGGGAGCAGAGGATGATGGGATGGCACCACTGACTCAGTGAACGTGAGTCTGAGCAAACTCCAGGAGACAGTGGAGGAGAGAGAGCCTGGCAGGCTGCAGTGTCAAGAGCTGAAGACGACTTGGCGACTGAACAATGGCAGGGACAACTGCTGCGGTTTTAACCGGGTGTGAGATCAGGTATCCCCCATGGTCATCAGTCCATTCACTCATCCAGCCCTCCAGGATTCAGCAAGCTTTTGAGCACCTCTTGCTCTCCAGTCCTATTCTAAGCCAGGGTTTCTCAACCTCCACACTCACAATACTTGGATCCACATAGATATTTACTATGGGGTGGTCATCTTGGGCATCAAAAGACCTTAGGCCATGTCCCATTTGATGCCAAGACCACCCCCACCAATTGAGATGACCAAAAAGCTCCCCTGGTGTGGCCAGTTCCCCCTTGGTACTAAATTGCATCTGACTGAGAAGCCTATTCTAGGGAATGTGAACAAGAGCATGACATTGCCCTTGCCTAGATACACAAATGTAGGGGGGTGTGGGCAGTGTGAAAGCACAGGATTCCAATATGTCACCCTCGTCGAATCATCATCACCTGTGTACCAGGGATTTTTATATTTAGTACTTAATTTCAACCATAACTTTATTAGCAAAATTTACAATCAGTCATAGTAATATTATTACAAAAGACAAAATTGAGATTCAAAAGTAAAAAGACTGGGCATCCTTGGTAGCTCAATGGTGAAGAGCTCACCTGCCAATGCAGGAGACACAAGTTTGATCCCTGGTCCGGGAAGGTCCCACATGCTGTAGAGAAACTAAGCCCGTGAGCCACAACTATGGAGCCTGTGCTCTAGAGCCTCGGAGCCGCAACTATGAAACCCATGTGTCACCACTTCTGAGGCCTGTGTGCCCTAGAACCCGAGTTCCACAACAAGAGGTGTCACCGCAACAAGAAGCCTGCTCACCTCAACTAGAGAGTAACCCCCACTCCCTGCAACTAGAGAAGAGCCTGTAGCAGCAGTGAAAATCCAAAAATAACCAAAAATTAATAAATAAAACTTTTTAAAAAATAGCATGTTAAAAAAAAAAGGTAAAAAGACTTTCCCAACTTTATTTAAATACAATGTGTACATACACATATCTAAGGATATACACCAGCTAAGAAAGGTTAGAAAGGCCTATGTGGTCAACGAGGAGAAGCACACCTCATCTGCAAACAATAAGAACAGAGCCTAGCTCTGAAAGTCTGAACCGGACAGAACTAGGCTGGGAGCTTCCCCTTCCTGTTTCCTCTCGAATACTGTATATGCCCTCTCATTTATCTCCACAATACCCGCCTCAACCCCATGGCAAGCTCAAGTATACATTTTGTCCAACTTCCCTACTCTAAAGTGCAGGTACAGAGTTTGGATGCTCAATTTTCCATAAAAATGTCTGTCTCCTTCACTGTGAAGTAAAAGCATTAGTTTCTTATGCTGCATGCTAAGTCCAGTCAGTCAGGTCTGACTTTTTTTGACCCCATGGACAGTAGCCTCCAAGGCTCCTCTGTCCATGGGATTTTCCAGGCAAGAATACTGGTGTGGTTGTCATTTCCTCCAGGATTAGTTAGTTACTCGACTCTTTGTGACTCCATAGACTATAAACTCCCGGACTCCTCTGTCTATGGAATTCTCCAGGCAGAAACACTGGAGTGGGTTGTCATTTCCTTCTCCAGGGAGTCTGCCCAACACAAGGTTCCAGCCCATGTCTCCTGCATTGTAGGCAGATTCTTGACCATCTGAGTCACCAAGGAAGCCCGTCTTCCTCACTGTCTATAGCAATTATTGTGGTTGTACATTTTTTTCAAATTAATATAATGTGAAGGCACATCCCCTTGAAGGAGAAAATGATAACCCTCTCCAGCATTCTTGCCTGGAAAACTCCATAGACAGAGGAAATCTAGAACCACCTTGAGAATAGATCATTCTGTCCTCTTATATGACTTTGGATGTTTATGAGCTTAGTTATGGCCTATATTTGCAGATCACAATGTAATAAGTTGTAACAGCTAACTTGGGATCAGACAGATATCATTCCCATCAAATCTTTGATACCGATTGATCCGTAACGGGTTAGATCTAAGACCCCAACTTGTAGCAGTGAAAATCCAAAATAACCAAAATTAATAAATAAAACTTTTAAAAAATAGCATGTTAAAAAAAGGTAAAAAGACTTTCCCAACTTTATTTAAATACAATGTGTACATACACATATCTAAGGATATACACCAGCTAAGAAAGGTTAGAAAGGCCTATGTGGTCAACGAGGAGAAGCACACCTCATCTGCAAACAATAAGAACAGAGCCTAGCTCTGAAAGTCTGAACCGGACAGAACTAGGCTGGGAGCTTCCCCTTCCTGTTTCCTCTCGAATACTGTATATGCCCTCTCATTTATCTCCACAATACCCGCCTCAACCCCATGGCAAGCTCAAGTATACATTTTGTCCAACTTCCCTACTCTAAAGTGCAGGTACAGAGTTTGGATGCTCAATTTTCCATAAAAATGTCTGTCTCCTTCACTGTGAAGTAAAAGCATTAGTTTCTTATGCTGCATGCTAAGTCCAGTCAGTCAGGTCTGACTTTTTTTGACCCCATGGACAGTAGCCTCCAAGGCTCCTCTGTCCATGGGATTTTCCAGGCAAGAATACTGGTGTGGTTGTCATTTCCTCCAGGATTAGTTAGTTACTCGACTCTTTGTGACTCCATAGACTATAAACTCCCGGACTCCTCTGTCTATGGAATTCTCCAGGCAGAAACACTGGAGTGGGTTGTCATTTCCTTCTCCAGGGAGTCTGCCCAACACAAGGTTCCAGCCCATGTCTCCTGCATTGTAGGCAGATTCTTGACCATCTGAGTCACCAAGGAAGCCCGTCTTCCTCACTGTCTATAGCAATTATTGTGGTTGTACATTTTTTTCAAATTAATATAATGTGAAGGCACATCCCCTTGAAGGAGAAAATGATAACTCTCTCCAGCATTCTTGCCTGGAAAACTCCATAGACAGAGGAAATCTAGAACCACCTTGAGAATAGATCATTCTGTCCTCTTATATGACTTTGGATGTTTATGAGCTTAGTTATGGCCTATATTTGCAGATCACAATGTAATAAGTTGTAACAGCTAACTTGGGATCAGACAGATATCATTCCCATCAAGGGCACTCAGCCTCAGCACAGCAGCAAGCATGTAGTAGATGACCGATTGATCCGTATTAAACGGGTTAGATGGGTCTAAGTGTGCACTCATACATGTATGACGAATGGGTGGATGGATGGATGGCTAGACAGATGGAAAAAAGAAATAGCACTAAAGAAAAATCCTTGTAAGCTCATTTTGTGGAGAACTAAGAAGAAATCCTTTCTCTCCAAGTTTCAGTATCTAAGCATAGACTAACACTCCATAATTCTTCTCTCTACCCAGTGCATATCTGACTGAATACAGAGGGGAGGGTGATTTATCCCTTCATTCCTTTCTTCATTAATTGGCCCTTATCACAAGGGCAAATCCTTCATGCAAACAGAAAGAGTAACTATAAATTATTACAGCTAGTCCCTGGTTATCTAACTCCCAGCAGTTCAAAATATTCAATAGCTATAGAGATCCAAGTGTTGAGATTATAAAGACCTTTTTATGGCATTGTAAAACTGCATCTTATTATTTACGGTTTGGTCTCTAAGAATTTTCAAAAGAATAAGACCTCAAACAGTCAAATCCAAACCCTTCATTTGAAGGACTGAGAAACTAAAGGTGGAGAGATAAAGCCCCTTCTCCATACTCAACTAACTAATCCACAGCTTAACTAGAGCTTACCAAGTCTGCTGACTCACTGTTTACTACTTTTCCCACTGGGCTTAGAGTGGATTTATGTCCAATTTTTTCATAGTACAAATGCAGCATTTGAAACTCAGACAAGAGCTGACCTACCCTAAGTTATAGAGGCAGAAGAATTTTAGTACATAATGAAATTTAATGGTAGAAATGGCTACCGAAACGTTTTAACCTGATAGCAATTATTGTGGTTGTACATTTTTTTCAAATTAATATAATGTGAAGGCACATCCCCTTGAAGGAGAAAATGATAACTCTCCAGCATTCTTGCCTGGAAAACTCCATAGACAGAGGAAATCTAGAACCACCTTGAGAATAGATCATTCTGTCCTCTTATATGACTTTGGATGTTTATGAGCTTAGTTATGGCCTATATTTGCAGATCACAATGTAATAAGTTGTAACAGCTAACTTGGGATCAGACAGATATCATTCCCATCAAGGGCACTCAGCCTCAGCACAGCAGCAAGCATGTAGTAGATGACCGATTGATCCGTATTAAACGGGTTAGATGGGTCTAAGTGTGCACTCATACATGTATGACGAATGGGTGGATGGATGGATGGCTAGACAGATGGAAAAAAGAAATAGCACTAAAGAAAAATCCTTGTAAGCTCATTTTGTGGAGAACTAAGAAGAAATCCTTTCTCTCCAAGTTTCAGTATCTAAGCATAGACTAACACTCCATAATTCTTCTCTCTACCCAGTGCATATCTGACTGAATACAGAGGAGGGTGATTTATCCCTTCATTCCTTTCTTCATTAATTGGCCCTTATCACAAGGGCAAATCCTTCATGCAAACAGAAAGAGTAACTATAAATTATTACAGCTAGTCCCTGGTTATCTAACTCCCAGCAGTTCAAAATATTCAATAGCTATAGAGATCCAAGTGTTGAGATTATAAAGACCTTTTTATGGCATTGTAAAACTGCATCTTATTATTTACGGTTTGGTCTCTAAGAATTTTCAAAAGAATAAGACCTCAAACAGTCAAATCCAAACCCTTCATTTGAAGGACTGAGAAACTAAAGGTGGAGAGATAAAGCCCCTTCTCCATACTCAACTAACTAATCCACAGCTTAACTAGAGCTTACCAAGTCTGCTGACTCACTGTTTACTACTTTTCCCACTGGGCTTAGAGTGGATTTATGTCCAATTTTTTCATAGTACAAATGCAGCATTTGAAACTCAGACAAGAGCTGACCTACCCTAAGTTATAGAGGCAGAAGAATTTTAGTACATAATGAAATTTAATGGTAGAAATGGCTACCGATCCCAAAACGTTTCTTTAACACCTGAAAGTCATGGATGAAGGCAGCTCCTATTGAAAATAAAATAGCCATGTGTAAGCTGTAGTTCTTGATTCAAAAGTTAATTTAACAGTAAAACAGTATTCATATTTCATTTCCACCAAAAGGAAGTACACATCAAAACATTGGACTATTACGGCCTCATTTCAAAAACAAATACCAGTTTGTTCTATCTGGGCTAGCGGAATTGTGAGAGTCCAAGCTTGCTCTGCTTGCCCTCCAGCAGGCACAATAGGCCAACGAATTGGAGATGGAGAGGAGTTATTGAGGCAAGGAACACGACCTTATTCAGAGAGCCAGCTGACCAGAAGGCGGCAGACTCATGCCTCAAAATAACCGCCTTGTGGAGTCTGGATGCCAGGTTCCTTCGGAGATCACAGAATAGGGGGGAGGTGAGGAAACAAAGCATAAAGGTCATTCATATTACAAAATATCTCCTGAAATGGCAAACCTCCGGCAGGGGAATGTGTTAATTTCTTCCTTCCTGTCATCTACAGATGGACAGGGTCCTGAACAAAGGCATTTTCATTTAACCATCAGGCAGAGGGGCAGGATTCTCTGAGGCAGGCCATCATGCATGATTGTAATAAAAGCAATGAAAAGCAAGTCAAAGAAGCAGTTCCAGCATGGAGTCAGAACCGGCTTTTCCCTGCCACAGAACTTCAGCTTCACCACAAAAATCAGCAGAGCTGCAGGAGCGTCCTGTGATCAGTAACAACACTGGCCCTGTTGTTGATGTTCAGTCGCTAAGTCATGTCCGGCTCTGCAACCCCATGCTGCCAGAAAAGGGTTGCATTATTATTAGCATTTTCTATGTGTCATAAATTATTAACTAACTTCTTTGTCAAATCACTGAAACATAATTCTTGATGTTTTAAGAGTAAAGTTTAATTCTCCTGAAACTAGTTCCCCCAAACTAAGGGAAATTTATGTCCAATTTTTCATAGTACAAATGCAGCATTTGAAACTCAGACAAGAGCTGACCTACCCTAAGTTATAGAGGCAGAAGAATTTTAGTACATAATGAAATTTAATGGTAGAAATGGCTACCGATCCCAAAACGTTTCTTTAACACCTGAAAGTCATGGATGAAGGCAGCTCCTATTGAAAATAAAATAGCCATGTGTAAGCTGTAGTTCTTGATTCAAAAGTTAATTTAACAGTAAAACAGTATTCATATTTCATTTCCACCAAAAGGAAGTACACATCAAAACATTGGACTATTACGGCCTCATTTCAAAAACAAATACCAGTTTGTTCTATCTGGGCTAGCGGAATTGTGAGAGTCCAAGCTTGCTCTGCTTGCCCTCCAGCAGGCACAATAGGCCAACGAATTGGAGATGGAGAGGAGTTATTGAGGCAAGGAACACGACCTTATTCAGAGAGCCAGCTGACCAGAAGGCGGCAGACTCATGCCTCAAAATAACCGCCTTGTGGAGTCTGGATGCCAGGTTCCTTCGGAGATCACAGAATAGGGGGGAGGTGAGGAAACAAAGCATAAAGGTCATTCATATTACAAAATATCTCCTGAAATGGCAAACCTCCGGCAGGGGAATGTGTTAATTTCTTCCTTCCTGTCATCTACAGATGGACAGGGTCCTGAACAAAGGCATTTTCATTTAACCATCAGGCAGAGGGGCAGGATTCTCTGAGGCAGGCCATCATGCATGATTGTAATAAAAGCAATGAAAAGCAAGTCAAAGAAGCAGTTCCAGCATGGAGTCAGAACCGGCTTTTCCCTGCCACAGAACTTCAGCTTCACCACAAAAATCAGCAGAGCTGCAGGAGCGTCCTGTGATCAGTAACAACACTGGCCCTGTTGTTGATGTTCAGTCGCTAAGTCATGTCCGGCTCTGCAACCCCATGCTGCCAGAAAAGGGTTGCATTATTATTAGCATTTTCTATGTGTCATAAATTATTAACTAACTTCTTTGTCAAATCACTGAAACAGAATTCTTGATGTTTTAAGAGTAAAGATTTAATTCTCCTGAAACTTGTATTATCCAGAACACTTCATTCCTAAACTTGCCAAATAACTGAAAAATGATCAAACTCATAAACTGCTGTATGTGTAACAGCTAAATAAATGATATCAAAGCACTATCAAGATAAAAGGCTTAGCTTAATAAAATTCCTGAGAACAAATGCATAGTCAAGGGTAAAAGTACACAATAGAACAACAATATACTTTTCCTGACTATAAAAGTGCATTACAACTTACCAACAGTTTGGATACTTTTCAAGAAACTGTCTATGCAATGAATTTGGCCATAAAAATTGAATTACTTTTTTTTCATGCTTTTAAAACACTGTTATTACATATACACTTTAAAAATTAAATAACTTTTGCTTTTTTCAACCCATGGTCACAATTTCTCTGCATTTAGCCTATGATTTATCTTTAGATACAAAGATATGAACAAACAGGAAGTGTTCCTGTATGATGATTTTGTAATCTCAACACTTGAATCTCTATAGCTTTTCTACATTGGAGATGAAAATGGCAACATGCTCCAGTAGTCCTGCCTGGAAATGCCATGGATAGAAGAGCCTCGGGGCTACAATCCACTGGGTTGCAGTGTTGGACATGACTGAAGCAACTTAGCACATACACTTTTCTAAACATATGGAGATCAGAGAAAAGACTTGCCTAAAACAATATATCCATTTAACTGTAGAGCCAAAAAAAATTAAATTTTTTTAAAGTTCACCTTCAAAACTGGGAAGCCTTTTGATGAAAGGTGAGCATCATTAAGCTAGACATTCAGTCCTAGTCTTGCTACTGATGCAAGTTTCTTCATGTCTCTGGGCTTCAGTTTCTCCTCAAAAGAAAGAACTCCCACACAGTGGGGACAGTCACAGCAATTCGGTTATCATGATATATTGAAGAGCCCTCACTGTGTTTTGCTTCTTACGTATCTCTCAGGAGATGTTCAGGTGCCAGAGTCAGACAGGCCTGAGTTCAGATCACTGCTCCATCCCTCACTAGCTCTTTTCCTTTGAACAAACTAGCTTCTCCATGGCTCAGTTTTTTCATCCACAGGTAAAAGTGATAGTAATTCCTAGTTAACAAAGTTATTGCAGGACTTAAAGAAGATAATGCATACATATAAAGCATGGCCCCTGGGACATTGCAAGTATTCAATAAATATGAGCTGGTCTAACTTTGATTAACTTTTTATTCATAACACAGATGATAGTAGAATGGTCGTGGGACTAAGTAACCTCTAAGAGTCATCCTGCCCCGCCTGCCCCCATGACCTTACTCTGGGGAATAATCTCATCATGCTCTTGAATTCCTCTTTTTAGTGATGAGTGTCCACATGTGTCTCATTGAGCAGCAGCATCACAATCATGGTTAATTATTTCAAATTAGTCAGGTTTTGCATGATTTCTCATATATCCAGAAAAACTTTTTTTGATATTTTGATCCTATCTTTCTGTTTCCATTGTACCACATCCATGATTTATTTTTGCATATTAATTACTCAGTAGTATACGTTGAAAGTTGAGAAGACAAACTTAGGGCATGTTGTTTGTGACTCTAAATTTACAGAAACTATTAACTAAACTGTAAACTCTTTTTGAAGGTTTTAGAGGTAAGACTGGACCCCTGGGACTTGCTGGAGAGAAAGGGGACCAAGGCGAGACTGGGAAGAAAGGGCCCGTGGGACCTGAGGGAGAGAAAGGAGAAATAGGCCCTCCTGGGCCTCCTGGACCAAAGGGAGACAGAGGCGAGCAAGGGGACCCGGGGCTGCCTGGCGTGTGTAGATGTGGAAGCATTGTGCTCAAATCTGCCTTTTCTGTGGGGATCACCACCAGCTACCCAGAAGAAAGGCTGCCGATTATATTTAACAAGGTCCTCTTCAATGAGGGAGAGCACTACAACCCTGCCACAGGAAAGTTCATCTGTGCTTTCCCAGGGATCTATTACTTTTCTTATGATATCACATTGGCAAATAAGCACTTGGCCATCGGGCTGGTGCACAACGGGCAGTATCGGATAAAGACCTTTGACGCCAACACGGGAAACCATGACGTGGCTTCGGGGTCCACGGTCATCTATTTGCAGCCAGAAGATGAAGTCTGGTTGGAGATCTTCTTCACCGACCAGAATGGCCTCTTCTCAGACCCTGGCTGGGCTGACAGCTTGTTCTCCGGATTTCTCCTGTATGTTGACACAGATTACCTAGACTCCATATCAGAAGATGATGAGCTCTGATGAGAACGGCTAGCCTGAATGTCTCAAGATCCTTGGGGCAGACACTTTGGTTTAATCTGCGGCCCTGAAAATTGGAACAAGCCGAAATGAGATCCAAAAAGACTCCCACTCAGATTTCAGAGCATTTATAGACAATTCTAGCAGAATCTGTTGAAGTAAGTTGAACCACCAAACCATTGAAACCACACCAAAATGAATTATATGAAACAATAACTCCAGATATGTTCTCTCAAAAGCAATGTTCATAAATATTTAAACAAAGACAGTATTACAAATTTTCTATTAAATTTTCTGAGTGCTAAAACCAGCTGGCAATGATATTGTCTCATTAAATCTTCATAAAATTACATTTTTGCCTATTATTTAAGAGAATCAAACATTCCAAGGTCCTCAACAATTCTCAAAAGACTGGAGTAAGTAAAGAATCAAAGGTAAGAGATGCCAAGCAATTTCAAGCAAACTAAAGTGAAGTGATTATTCTGTTGAATTATTTATTCTTTCATGCTTGTATATTCACTCAACAATTCTTTAATGAGCCTGTAGGAACCAGACACTATGATGCTGGATCAGATTTAATGATGAGCTAAGACAAAATCCCTACCTTCATACAGGCTAATGTGTAATGAGCATACTGTCCCAATAGGTTGACAAAGGTGCACAGCACTTGGTATTCCTGGGAGTTGGGACTAGAGATTTTACACATGGAAGAATACTGTGTGCTAAAATGTATGCATTTAAGGAGGTAGGAGGTAGGCAAATAAAACAAGGAGTTCAACAGTTGTTTTCTCTCCCATCTCATCCTCAGAACACCTTTGGTATTTGCCATTAGGAAGGGGAAAAAGTCTGAAGATGTCCTGGGAGGGCAATGGAAATGAAGAGAAACACGCTTCAGAGCGGAAACCATGACGTGGCTTGGGTCCACGGTCATCTATTTGCAGCCAGAAGATGAAGTCTGGTTGGAGATCTTCTTCACCGACCAGAATGGCCTCTTCTCAGACCCTGGCTGGGCTGACAGCTTGTTCTCCGGATTTCTCCTGTATGTTGACACAGATTACCTAGACTCCATATCAGAAGATGATGAGCTCTGATGAGAACGGCTAGCCTGAATGTCTCAAGATCCTTGGGGCAGACACTTTGGTTTAATCTGCGGCCCTGAAAATTGGAACAAGCCGAAATGAGATCCAAAAAGACTCCCACTCAGATTTCAGAGCATTTATAGACAATTCTAGCAGAATCTGTTGAAGTAAGTTGAACCACCAAACCATTGAAACCACACCAAAATGAATTATATGAAACAATAACTCCAGATATGTTCTCTCAAAAGCAATGTTCATAAATATTTAAACAAAGACAGTATTACAAATTTTCTATTAAATTTTCTGAGTGCTAAAACCAGCTGGCAATGATATTGTCTCATTAAATCTTCATAAAATTACATTTTTGCCTATTATTTAAGAGAATCAAACATTCCAAGGTCCTCAACAATTCTCAAAAGACTGGAGTAAGTAAAGAATCAAAGGTAAGAGATGCCAAGCAATTTCAAGCAAACTAAAGTGAAGTGATTATTCTGTTGAATTATTTATTCTTTCATGCTTGTATATTCACTCAACAATTCTTTAATGAGCCTGTAGGAACCAGACACTATGATGCTGGATCAGATTTAATGATGAGCTAAGACAAAATCCCTACCTTCATACAGGCTAATGTGTAATGAGCATACTGTCCCAATAGGTTGACAAAGGTGCACAGCACTTGGTATTCCTGGGAGTTGGGACTAGAGATTTTACACATGGAAGAATACTTCGTGTGCTAAAATGTATGCATTTAAGGAGGTAGGAGGTAGGCAAATAAAACAAGGAGTTCAACAGTTGTTTTCTCTCCCATCTCATCCTCAGAACACCTTTGGTATTTGCCATTAGGAAGGGGGAAAAAAAAGTCTGAAGATGTCCTGGGAGGGGCAATGGAAATGAAGAGAAACACGCTTCAGAGATTGGTCAGTAGGTCATTTGTGTAAATTCTTTATCATGATGCTTTCTCAGGACAAATATTTGTTCTTGTAGCTTTCACATAGATAAGGGCGTGGCTTTACACTGTAGTAAGATATTGTTTCTCATGGGTTCCCCAGGTAGTGAGTTCTAATAAAGCATATGATCCCTGACTTATGAATGAGGTAATGGGGAGAGTGAACAGGAGGAAGAGAGGGCGTGACCAAACATCTGAGCAAGTAACTGTCCCCTCTAAGTCTCGTGCATCCTTTAGTCCCAGCCTTTCTCGGTGTGAGCTCATGCTCCCCACTGAAGGGCAATTCCTCAGCAGTATCATCACCCGTAACACTCTCATGCCCAGTAGTGATAGTATTCCCTTGCTCCCTCCTTTATGGTGTCATCTCTCCAGCCTTCCTTCCACGTGTTCCTCTCCTTGTTCATTCCCTTAATAAATATCATTTAATGCCCCCTACGTGAGAATCATCACATTGGATTCAGTGAAGCTGAAACAACACCAAGAGGAATATGGTGCAACCCTTGCCAGCCACTTTCTAAGGAAATAAGAAAGGAAATGGCATGCATGCACACACAAAATACCTAGAATTCTGGACATAAACATGCTGAACTATGCCAAGTGGTAAACTGGAGATAAAGGCAAAATTCTTTGGAAGGAATGCAGAGGGGAAAAATGTGAACTCCAACATTGGGATGTGAGAGAAAAAAAAACAGTGAGGGAAATTGCTGCCCCCTTGGCCTGAAGTGACAGATAGGAGTTGAAGTGGCTGAAGTGAAGGAAGGGCACTTCCAGTCAAGGGACCAGTGGAGACAAAGCGAGAGTGAGAGCGGAGACCCCAGAGAGGAATCCATAGGCCATGGTTGCAAGAATCTTAAAGGGCAACCTGAGGAGCCCCTTTGTGTTCCAGAGCTGGGCACTATCATCATTGAGGGTGAAATTTGCGAAGATCAAGCAGCTGTGCATATGCGCGATCCTTGCTTCTCCCATCCTGCAGGTCTGTCCTGCTGTCATTTTCCCTCAGTAAGGGAAAATCTGAAGATGTCCTGGGAGGGGCAATGGAAATGAAGAGAAACACGCTTCAGAGATTGGTCAGTAGGTCATTTGTGTAAATTCTTTATCATGATGCTTTCTCAGGACAAATATTTGTTCTTGTAGCTTTCACATAGATAAGGGCGTGGCTTTACACTGTAGTAAGATATTGTTTCTCATGGGTTCCCCAGGTAGTGAGTTCTAATAAAGCATATGATCCCTGACTTATGAATGAGGTAATGGGGAGAGTGAACAGGAGGAAGAGAGGGCGTGACCAAACATCTGAGCAAGTAACTGTCCCCTCTAAGTCTCGTGCATCCTTTAGTCCCAGCCTTTCTCGGTGTGAGCTCATGCTCCCCACTGAAGGGCAATTCCTCAGCAGTATCATCACCCGTAACACTCTCATGCCCAGTAGTGATAGTATTCCCTTGCTCCCTCCTTTATGGTGTCATCTCTCAGCCTTCCTTCCACGTGTTCCTCTCCTTGTTCATTCCCTTAATAAATATCATTTAATGCCCCCTACGTGAGAATCATCACATTGGATTCAGTGAAGCTGAAACAACACCAAGAGGAATATGGTGCAACCCTTGCCAGCCACTTTCTAAGGAAATAAGAAAGGAAATGGCATGCATGCACACACAAAATACCTAGAATTCTGGACATAAACATGCTGAACTATGCCAAGTGGTAAACTGGAGATAAAGGCAAAATTCTTTGGAAGGAATGCAGAGGGGAAAAATGTGAACTCCAACATTGGGATGTGAGAGAAAAAAAAACAGTGAGGGAAATTGCTGCCCCCTTGGCCTGAAGTGACAGATAGGAGTTGAAGTGGCTGAAGTGAAGGAAGGGCACTTCCAGTCAAGGGACCAGTGGAGACAAAGCGCGAGAGTGAGAGCGGAGACCCCAGAGAGGAATCCATAGGCCATGGTTGCAAGAATCTTAAAGGGCAACCTGAGGAGCCCCTTTGTGTTCCAGAGCTGGGCACTATCATCATTGAGGGTGAAATTTGCGAAGATCAAGCAGCTGTGCATATGCGCGATCCTTGCTTCTCCCATCCTGCAGGTCTGTCCTGCTGTCATTTTCCCTCTGCCTGCCATGCGCATTACCCACTGGCTGCTCTTCCTCTGCATCAGGATGTGTCTGGGAGAGCAAAGGCAATAACGATTAAACAAAGAGAGGTGAGAGGTGGTTTGAGATAGTCCCCTGCCTGTAGACAGAGGCTGAACCTGGAATTCCAACCTATAAAGTATTTTTTTAAAAATGTAAAGGAGCCAACAGGAAAAGGTTATCTGGGAAAGAACAAAATATGGGTCCTTTGTAGACTACGGGATTTGCTAGATAAACTGGAAATGGAGAAGTCATGGAAGACAGTCATGACCAGAGATGTATTATGTAATTTAAATTTTCTTCTCATCATGATCCTTTAACACATTCATTTTTTGGACTCTGTTTGACTTGCTTATCTCTTAAATGGTTCTTTCAAACAAAGCTGGTTTTGAGTAGCATCTTAAAGTGAAGTCTCTTTAGTTGAAGTTCCTTGGTTCTAGGCCAAGGGATGAATTTTATTTTGAAATATCTGGCAGGATGGTGATAGGGATCAGAGAGCTAAAGTGGGAAAGGAAAGGCTGTTTGGGTATTAAAACGACAAACTTATAAGCAAAAGCAAGTGTCTTTTATTTGTTAGAAGAATGACAGGTACAATTTATTCCACTTTACGGATGTTTATGTAAGGAAAGTAGAAAAATGATCTCGGCTTTAAAAAACTCCAAGTCCCATTCCAGTCATTCTTCGTAAGAGCTGACTTGTAATGAATATGTATTAATAAATGTTTACTGAAATGCACCATCTCATTCCATAAGGATTTAAAGCCACTTACAAAGATTATAAAATACAGAAAGAACCCTTAGGTCAAAAGAGGGTGAGAACAAAAGGACAAAACAAATCAATAAGAAATGAAAGGATGAGACTAATACAAAAGTGCATTCATACCCATGAACATGCATGTACCTGTGTTACACATTTATAGAACATGTGTGTTTCCTTGTGTCTGGGTATGCCAAAGGGCATTCTCAAGTTATTCATCATTACAAATGATATTAGTTATAATGGAGAAAAAGATTCCATAAACTTTAAATATACTTTTTTTCTGCCACTCAATGAAAAAGATCATGAACATAAATACATTTTAAATATTAGTTATTGTTACTTTGGAGAAGGGAATGGCTACACACACAGACACACACAAACACACACACACATACATGTTCTTGTCAAGATTAATCTGAACAGAAGCCAGGACCGGGGAGGACCATGTTTTCCATAGGCTTCATGCGACCTTCAATGAGGGATCAACATCAAGCTTAAGATGTACCAAATATGCTGGGTAACTGAAGAGATTTTTGGAGAGGAAAATTAAAAATAGAAAACAACGTAAAATTTGCCATGAGGACTGCTTAAACGCTGTGCTACGGTTTCTGAAAGATACATTGGCATGAACGTGTCTCTTCTTTCTGGGATTCCCAGCCTCAGCAATAAAGACATCTGAGGACAGATCGTTCTTTGTTCTGTGGGTCTGTCCTGAGCATCCTTGGACAGGTAGCAGTATCCCTGACCTCTCCCCTGGAGGTACCAGGAGCAGCCTCTTCAGCGACGAACAATCAACATTGTCCCCAGATAGTGCTAAGGGTCCCCGGGCCACAATTGTCCCCAGCTGAGAACTTCTGTGCAGTATGTTCAAGGTGGCACAGTCTACTCAGACCCCACAATCTGTTTGCCAACCACTATGTTTCCACATGATCTTTTTTTCACAGACATAACCACATGACTGGTCATCATTTCAGGTAAGATATTTGCTCCCTCTGAGAACCCCTAGCTGAATTGTATCCTGTCTTGAAAGTATGCAAGAAGCATCCAGAAACTATGCCCTCATCCCCATTTCTTCTCATCATAGCCAACATATTTCTTTTTTGTTTTTGTCTAGGATACAAACATCATAGCGTTTTCAACTTCTAAGCTTGTATTCCTAGAAAATAATAAATAATGTATACACAAAGATTTAATTATAAGAAAGAGCCTTGCAGCAAAGTTCATAAGATAGAAAACTGGGAAATAACCTACGTGTCTGATGATAGAAGAGAGGTTAAATGAGCTGTGATACATTCATCCAATAGAATATATACAGGGTCATTACAAGTGATGAGGATAGAAATGCATTGGCACCATAAGATGTTCAGTAAATATTAACAGAACAGAGTGCATTGCTAGAAACTCTTCTCAGAGGTCATCTATTTTTAAACTCTTCTCAGTGATTATCCCATTTTTAAAGTCTGTTTGCATGTGTGCATAGATAAAAAGTAGTTATTAACAGAGCTATTTTAATTTCTACCCTTTTGATCTTGAATTTCAATTTTTATAATAAACATATTTTACATAAAGATTTTATATCAGCACTTAGATAGTCAGGGTCCTTACACATGATTACACTCCCAGAGGACTGCAGAGAAAAAAGTCTAAGGGAGGAAAAAGATGTCTCAACATTATAGGTTGATGTATGCACCAAAACCATCTTTAAAGTTTTCTGGTGACCCATTTGCCTATCTATTCCAGAGGATTCTTTAAAGCCAAAAGAAAGCAAAACAACCCTAGTGTGGATACATTTTAAATTATCCCACCCTAACTTAAAACGGGGAAGGAAATAAGTCTTGAACCGACATCCATTTACTGTATTTTTATTAGTCAGGAACTATAAATCCAATGGGTTAACCACAGTATGAAGTCATTTAGAACCTAAGCGTTTCTTGGATGGAAAAGGCGTTTATGAGCAGCCATATGAAGAAGACTGGATCATGGCTCCATTCCAGTACCATATGGAGGTGGCAGGATTTATGGAACGAAAGTCTTGCTCAGTCTGATCAGAATTCCAAGAAATGTCTGAAAACACTGAAAGCAGAAGAATCGTAAATTCTAAGAGGTTGCATCCCTGCTTTTAAATCTATGCTCTGTGTGTTACAAGATTGCTTGTAAGATGCTGCCTCCACTGAAATGAACAATGGGAAAAAGCTGTGTCTATAATCTCTCCCTACCACAGCTTCAGACAGCATTCTTAGCACTGTAGGGCATCTGTATGATTATTATTGAAGTTACTCTGAAAGGAAGACAGGGTATTGCAAGGATTTTCTGCAGAAACACCCAGGTTTTGCCACACAATCGGTCCTCAGGAAATAACCTACGTGTCTGATGATAGAAGAGAGGTTAAATGAGCTGTGATACATTCATCCAATAGAATATATACAGGGTCATTACAAGTGATGAGGATAGAAATGCATTGGCACCATAAGATGTTCAGTAAATATTAACAGAACAGAGTGCATTGCTAGAAACTCTTCTCAGAGGTCATCTTTTTTTAAACTCTTCTCAGTGATTATCCCATTTTTAAAGTCTGTTTGCATGTGTGCATAGATAAAAAGTAGTTATTAACAGAGCTATTTTAATTTCTACCCTTTTGATCTTGAATTTCAATTTTTATAATAAACATATTTTACATAAAGATTTTATATCAGCACTTAGATAGTCAGGGTCCTTACACATGATTACACTCCCAGAGGACTGCAGAGAAAAAAGTCTAAGGGAGGAAAAAGATGTCTCAACATTATAGGTTGATGTATGCACCAAAACCATCTTTAAAGTTTTCTGGTGACCCATTTGCCTATCTATTCCAGAGGATTCTTTAAAGCCAAAAGAAAGCAAAACAACCCTAGTGTGGATACATTTTAAATTATCCCACCCTAACTTAAAACGGGGAAGGAAATAAGTCTTGAACCGACATCCATTTACTGTATTTTTATTAGTCAGGAACTATAAATCCAATGGGTTAACCACAGTATGAAGTCATTTAGAACCTAAGCGTTTCTTGGATGGAAAAGGCGTTTATGAGCAGCCATATGAAGAAGACTGGATCATGGCTCCATTCCAGTACCATATGGAGGTGGCAGGATTTATGGAACGAAAGTCTTGCTCAGTCTGATCAGAATTCCAAGAAATGTCTGAAAACACTGAAAGCAGAAGAATCGTAAATTCTAAGAGGTTGCATCCCTGCTTTTAAATCTATGCTCTGTGTGTTACAAGATTGCTTGTAAGATGCTGCCTCCACTGAAATGAACAATGGGAAAAAGCTGTGTCTATAATCTCTCCCTACCACAGCTTCAGACAGCATTCTTAGCACTGTAGGGCATCTGTATGATTATTATTGAAGTTACTCTGAAAGGAAGACAGGGTATTGCAAGGATTTTCTGCAGAAACACCCAGGTTTTGCCACACAATCGGTCCTCAGGACCCCTATTCCGCTTCAGCTGATACTGTGGGCTGATCAGAAGGGAATCAAGCATCAAGAGATTTGGGTATCCGTGGTGAACTTGGAACCAACCCCTCACCATACTTAATAACAACTGGTGAACCTGGAACCAACCCCTCACCATACTTAATAACAACTGTATTCAGAACTAAAATTAAAGTACAGCTGCCTCAAGTGTTTCTGTGGCCAGAGTATTGGCAGAAAATAATTAGATGGTTAGTAAGTGAGATGGTCAGAGCCCAGGACTCACATGCTGTTGTTTATGTACACGTTATGAACACACTCAGTGCTATTCTACTCTTTCGTGACTCCATGGACTGTAACCCTCCAGGCTCCTCTGTCCATGGAATTCTCCAACCCAGAATACTGCAGTGGCTTGCTTTTCCTTCTCCAGAGAATCTTTCCAACCCAGGGACTGAATCTGCATCTAATGCATTGGCAGGAGGATTCTTTACCACCTCGCCATGTGGGAAGTCCCAAACCAGGATACACATACATCAATATATAAAAGTTAGATGCATACACAAGAAGCCCTTATCCACTTGACTGCTCCTAGGCACAAAATTCAGACTCAATTCAGGATGTCCAATCAAATTTGAGTTTCATCTAGCACAACAAATAATTGTTTAGTTTAGGAACGTCCCAAACATTTAACTGGGTGCCTTGTAGTCTTATTTGTTAAATCTGACAACTCTACCCCACTAGAATTCTCCTACAAAGGCATGATATGAATCTAAGTGACCTACAGAATGGCTACATATTTATTTCTCCTATAATAGGAAGCAGCTTTTCTTATGAGAAGGGATTCTTAGCTTCCCAAAACAGCATCAAAGAGCTAGATTTAACTGAATCAGAAAGAATAAGAAAAGCTGGTTGGTAAGTCAGAAGGCAGAAGCTCTCATCTCAGCTATTGCGCTCTGAGCCCCCAGGCCACAGGCATGAGACCCTGCATCAAGGCCTCAGAAGCAGAGCCTAGAACCAAGGTCACCTTCAAAACTGACTGAGTCCCTTTGTAACTGTTATCAAACCCCCCCTGCTCATCACTAACAAGCTTCCTGACTCCCAATTAAGCAAATATGCCCACTTCAGTAAACACCCTATAGGGTCTGAACCAACCACATGATGTCAACCTTCCAACAGGAATTTTGTCTTCAGACTATAAAAATTAGCTATTAACCCATGAAAACTGACTCCCCTTGGTCTGTCAGGAGGCTGACTTGCTGTGCCTGCCGTGCCCACATTATCTCTGCTCTTTGTTCTTAGTACATCCACTCCTGCTGAAATTCTCTGTCTCTGGAAATTCTTTTCCAACCCATGCTCGGATTGCCTCAATATTGGTAATTCCAATAACCAGCTTTGCGTGACTTTGGACAAGTCACCTAGATCCTGTGTCAGTTTCCACAGTATGTCTGAAGTGGAAACGAAGTGTCTTGCCATCCTTTCTCTGAACTCCGGGCAGACGCTGCTAATTGATCAAAGTGCTCCTCCCCACTAGTCCAGGGGCAGCTCAGAATTCTTCTTGGCAGAATCTCCAGGAGGCCACCGTCCACAGACAAGACCATCCTTTCGAGCAGAAGTCCATTTGCCTTCCTTGAATTAAATGAACCAGCTGTAATGAAAATTTGGAATCCTTTATGTTCCAAATTCAACCCTAAAAGGCAAGATCATACCTAGTTTTATGCTATCAGTTCAAAGCAAAACATGACAACTACCTTCTGATGTAGATTTTTTTGGCCTTATTCCTTTATCTCAAACTTTTTATTTTGTATTAGGGTATGTCCAACTAACAATGTGTGATAGTTTCAGCAGAACAGCACAGGGACTCAGTGATACTTGTATATGGATCCATTCTCCCCCAAACTCCCCTCCAGTTCAGGCTGCTATATAACACTGAGCAGAGTTCCATGTGCTACACAGTAGGTGCTTGTTGGTTATCCACGTTAAATACAGCGGTCCGTAGCTGTCCATACCAACTCCCTAACTATTCCTGCCCCCTCAACCTTCCTCCTGGAACCATAAGTTCATTCTCTAAGTCTCTGAGTCTGTTTCTAAGTTCATCTGTATTATTTCTTTTTAGATTCCACCTATAAGGAATGTCATAGAATTTTTCTTAGTTCAAAGCAGGAGATATGGTCAAGGAGTTCTGCTTTGACCAGACCTTGTAGGAACTGCCCTTGAGGACCTCATGGAGGATGTAACAGGTCCTGATTCCCTCCCTCAACATTAACCTTGACTCCTCTCCCCTTCATGTCTATTTCCTTTTGCACTCATGGACTCCCACTGGCTTCTTCACCTCTGTATATCTTTTCTATCCTGTGAATTCTACTTTCTTGTCATTTCAACCTTTTCTGGCCACTCATAGTCCAATGCATGGAATCTTTCTTGCTTCAGGTCCAAGTGGTTGATCTCTGCCTGATTCTCTCCCCACCTCTCAGTTCAGATGCCCCAGAGGGAGAGTCTTGCAGGGAGGCTGGTCCCTGTTTGCCAAGGGGCCAGCCTGGGGATTGGCTGTGTGCTGAGTCAGAGACTTCTACCAGTCCAGCCAGCCAGCCAGGACCGGAAAGACCTGGTATAAAACATGGCTGCCTGGGCAAAGCCCATCAGCAGAAGACATTAGCGTTTTGTTTCTTTTCTTTCTTTCTTTCTTTTCAAAAGGATCTGAAGGGCAGACACCACGATGTTCATAACATCCTAGGGTTTCTCAAAGACCCAAGATGACCATGCATGTGAAAAGTGACTGTTCTAGCTGGTTTCTTCCCAAATCAGGCCTCAAGGCAGGGACTTGAGTGTACGTGGTTTCTTTGGGAGGTGCTAGAAACACCAGTAAAGTAGTGAGGAAGCCATGGAGGGAAAGGAAGACAGCTCATTTGTGTGTGTTACTAAGCAATGACCACTGTCGCTGACAGAAGCTTATCCCAGAGGGAAGCTGGGAAAATGGAAGAAAACACATACCCCAGAATGAGCTCACCCCCAGATTGTGGAAGCTGGAGTGTTTAGAGACCAACTCCCAAGAGCTTGGGTGGGTGGTTTCCCAACACTTGGGCAATGCACGGGCGCTGCGATCGCACTGTGTCTTCTCAAGGTTCTGGAAAGAGGCCCCAGGCACAGAGAGGGAGGCAAGACAAATGGACAAGCTTCCTGAATTCGTTAAGGTCTGAGGAGTGGAGGAGAGGCACTGGCTTCCCCTGCCGCAGCCCTCTGTCCACTCTAAGGTCAATGTCAGCTCCGTGAGGGTGGGGAAACAGTGCCTGGCTCTTAATAGTCACTCAATGCATATTTAAATGATAAATGAGTCAATGATAGAAAGTTCTACATTCTTTCTTGTTTGTTTGCCTCCTAACACCAGCGAAGGGGTTAATATGATGGACAAGGATAAAGGGAGTGTTAAATGGGGCTTAGGACCATCAGCTGGTACCAGGAAAGGTCTGGTGTTTAATACCAACTCTTTTTTTTCTTTAAATATGGAACACTTCATAAATTTGTATGTCATCCTTGCTCAGGGACCATGCTAATCTCCTCTGTATCATTCCAATTTTAGTATATGTGCTGCCAAAGCAAGCCCAATACCAACTCTTTTTGTATCAACACTGTGACTTGGACAAAGCAGAAGAAATACCTTCTTTCTACATACTCTTCACAGTGTATTTTAATGACTTCTTTTCTGCAATCTGTCCTTTGTATTCATTTCAGATTTTTTTTTTTTTAAGATTTATTTACTTATTTTTGGGCGGGGGTCGGGTTGGGGAGGGAGGGGAGCGGGCGGGCCACTTCTATTGGTCTTTCGTTTCTCTGTTTTCATCTGTCTTTGTTCTTTGGCTCCTGTGGGCCTCCCATCGTGGTGGCATCTGTCGTTGCAGAGCGCCGGCTCTGGGCGCATGCGCTCCAGAGCTCCGGCTCGTCGATTGGACATATCCGTCCAGCTGCTCCGCGGCACGTGGGATCTTCCCAGGCCAGGGATCAAACCGGCGCCCCTTGCACTGCGAGGCGGTGTCCTTACCCACTGGACCACCAGGGGAAGCCCTTCATTTCAGTTTGATTTCAGCTGAATATTATGATGATTAAGGGAGGGGGCCATATTTGTCTTCTTTTTTTTTTAGGATTTATTTATTTATTTATTTTGGGGAGGTGGGGTAGGGAGGGAGGGGAGCAGGTGGGCTACTTCTATTGGTCTTTCATTTGTCTATTTTCATCCATCTTTGTTCTTTGGCCTGTGGTGGGCCTCCCACCTCAGTGGCCTCTGTTGTTGCAGAGCACCGGCTCTGGGCGCATGTGCTCCAGAGCTCCAGCGCTCCAGCTCGGTAATTGGACACATTGGTCCAGCCGCTCCATGACACGTGGGATCTTTCCAGGCCAGGGATCGAACCGGCGCCCCTTGCACTGCAAGGCAGTGTCCTTACCCACTGGACCACCAGGGGAAGCCCCATATTTGTCTTCTTTCCCCAATGCTGCACTCCCAAGAACAACCCAGAGTCCTACTCCTGCTTAAACCCAAGCCAACCAGATGGCAAACAGGACAGCAGCAGTGAGTGTGAGTGGACAATATGAACCCACCTCCATCGATAGGGGACATGCCTCCGTGTAATCACGCTTCCCTCCTTGGACACCACTAAAACAATTGCAAAATGTACTCATAAGTCACAAGTGGAGCAAAATGCTGGCTTTCCCAATACTGGCTTTTCCCAAAATCAGAGAATGCAACTAGGATATGAAGCCGAAACAAACTCTCCAATGGTTGCAGCAAGGTCCAGACCTGGCTGATAAGAAACTTCTCTGGTCCTCAGAAGGGACAGAGGTCAGCTTCACTCCAGGTCTTCGAACTTCACATTGTCCACACCTGCCAGTGACCCTGTACACAAAGCCCACTCCCAAGAGAGCCACAAAGGCCAGTGGCTTGTAGACTCTTGCCATCTCACCAGATATACAAACTAGTGTTCCTCCCTTCCCCCCTGGGAAGAGTCGTTGAAAGAGAGAGCTTGGCAATTTCGATTTCAATTTCTAGGTGATGGGAACTCGGGGGGAGGGAGGAAAAGGATGCTTCCCCCAGCAGATATGGGCTCTATGTACTGTCAAAAGAGCTGAACCGAAAACCTATTTCCCATTTAATTCGCAGTGAATGGACAGGAGCAAGCCCACCACTGGATTTGCAGTGGGAACTGCTCTACAGAAGAGTCACTGTCAGCTTCTCTCTCGTCCTGTTATGCCTCAGAGCACTGAGGCTTATACAGAAGCCATGGTTCATGCTCAAGCATGTTCGACTCATTGAAACCCCATAGACCGTAGGCAAGCATACTGGAATGGGATGCCATTTCCTCCTCTGGGAGATCTTCCTGTCCAAGGGATCAAACTTGTGTCTCCTGCATTGCCAGGCAGATTCTTTACCACTGCGCCATCACAGAAACTGCAAATGTTTCTGCAACTAGAGCCGCACCTTCTGTTGGTTCCATCTCTCATGCTAGGATTGTTAGTTCACTCCATGGCAGTGTTTACCACAAGAGTGTAAGGATGTCAAGACTGAGGCTTTAATATGTCAAAAATAAAACTATTTCTTTGAAAATGATTTTTCCTTCCCAAAACAGGAGAAGAAAATAGACTTCTGCTTTTGCTTCAAGGCGGACTTTGTTGGCAGGAGAATAGCAAGTGGCCAGCTTACTTTTAAGGGACTGACCTCTAGTGGCCAGCAATGATAACTCCTCTGCTAGAAAACATTTTCTGACAAAATCCAAGAGTGAACTTGAGAGGCTTTTGAGACCTTTTTCTGCCATTTCATGTTACAGAAGAGGAAACAGAGATCCACGAAAGATCAGGAACTCGTCAGTGGTCGCTACGGCAGGACTGGAGCCAGACCTAGGATATGAAGCTCTCCAATGGTTGCAGCAAGGTCCAGACCTGGCTGATAAGAAACTTCTCTGGTCCTCAGAAGGGACAGAGGTCAGCTTCACTCCAGGTCTTCGAACTTCACATTGTCCACACCTGCCAGTGACCCTGTACACAAAGCCCACTCCCAAGAGAGCCACAAAGGCCAGTGGCTTGTAGACTCTTGCCATCTCACCAGATATACAAACTAGTGTTCCTCCCTTCCCCCCTGGGAAGAGTCGTTGAAAGAGAGAGCTTGGCAATTTCGATTTCAATTTCTAGGTGATGGGAACTCGGGGGGAGGGAGGAAAAGGATGCTTCCCCCAGCAGATATGGGCTCTATGTACTGTCAAAAGAGCTGAACCGAAAACCTATTTCCCATTTAATTCGCAGTGAATGGACAGGAGCAAGCCCACCACTGGATTTGCAGTGGGAACTGCTCTACAGAAGAGTCACTGTCAGCTTCTCTCTCGTCCTGTTATGCCTCAGAGCACTGAGGCTTATACAGAAGCCATGGTTCATGCTCAAGCATGTTCGACTCATTGAAACCCCATAGACCGTAGGCAAGCATACTGGAATGGGATGCCATTTCCTCCTCTGGGAGATCTTCCTGTCCAAGGGATCAAACTTGTGTCTCCTGCATTGCCAGGCAGATTCTTTACCACTGCGCCATCACAGAAACTGCAAATGTTTCTGCAACTAGAGCCGCACCTTCTGTTGGTTCCATCTCTCATGCTAGGATTGTTAGTTCACTCCATGGCAGTGTTTACCACAAGAGTGTAAGGATGTCAAGACTGAGGCTTTAATATGTCAAAAATAAAACTATTTCTTTGAAAATGATTTTTCCTTCCCAAAACAGGAGAAGAAAATAGACTTCTGCTTTTGCTTCAAGGCGGACTTTGTTGGCAGGAGAATAGCAAGTGGCCAGCTTACTTTTAAGGGACTGACCTCTAGTGGCCAGCAATGATAACTCCTCTGCTAGAAAACATTTTCTGACAAAATCCAAGAGTGAACTTGGAGAGGCTTTTGAGACCTTTTTCTGCCATTTCATGTTACAGAAGAGGAAACAGAGATCCACGAAAGATCAGGAACTCGTCAGTGGTCGCTACGGCAGGACTGGAGCCAAAGTCATCTATATTTCATTTGGTTCATCTCCCATTGCCCAGTGCACAATTAAAAGCTACCTTTCCATATATACTACAATTAATAGACAGATAAAATCTTTCAAAAACTAAAAATAGAGTTACTGAACAATCCTGGAATCCCACTTCCCAGGTATATACCTGGAAAAGATGAAAACTCTAGTTCAAGACGATACACACACCCCACTGTTCATAGCAGTACTACTTAAATAGCCAAGACATGAAGCAACCTAAATGTCCATTGACAGATGAATGGATAAACTATAGTTGGTGAGGAGTAGCTATATGACACAGGGAGCCCAGTCTGGCACTCTGTGATGACCTAGAAGGGTGGGACAATGGGAGAGGAGGGTGTGCACTGGACCGGAGACTGGGATGCCAATCAGAACTCAGATGGCTGTGGGGGTAGGGGAGGGGAAAGGAGGAGGAAGGGATACCATTGCTGATTGAGACATAGCTGTGACTGAGGGCTAAAACCTCTCCGGAAGCTGGACCATGTTGGTGTAAACCATGCTGGATAAACCAGGGTTCTACAGCCTTAGCACTATTACTATTTTGTACCAGATCATTTTTCCATGGGGGAGGTGGCAGCTGGGGAGGGGCTGTCCTGTGCATGGCAGCTGCAGGATGTTTAGCATCATCCCTAGGGTTGGACACGACTGAGCAACTAACACACACACACTGGCCTCTACCCACGAGCTGCCAGTGGCACCTTCCCCAAGATGTGACAACCAACAATGTCCCCAGAATTTGCTGAAGGTCCCCTGGGATGGGACAGTCAACGCTGGTTAAGAAGCACTGTTCGGAGCAGACAAAGGTCCCCTTGGGAGCTGAAAGGTGAGAAATCTAGGTAGAGTGTTTGGACCATCAGACACATCAATGAAGTTGAAGGCAAAACTGCTCAGATTTTCTGGGACCCTCTTCCTGCAGTACCCGGTTAGCTGCCTCTGTTTTCCATCCACTGGCTCCTGGACATAGGACTACCATTAGCCCCTCAAGATTTAGGGACAACTCCAAGTAAAAATGGGGCTTCAAGGAAGTCCTGCTAATAAAAGCATGTATTCTCAAGAAACTCATAAGAAAATGAAAATATCATGGAGCTCCCTTTGTGGCACAGTGGATAAGAATCCACTTGCCAATGAAGGGGACACAAATTCAAACTCTGGTCCAGGAAGATCCCGCATGCCACAGGACAGGTAAGCCCATGTGCCACAACTACTGAGGACCACACACCCTAGAGCTTACGTTCATAACTAGAGAAGTCACTCCAATGAAAAGCCCATGCAAGGCGACAAAGAGAAGCCCCCGCTCAACACAACAAGAGAAAGCCCTCATGAAGCAACAAAGACCCAGCACAGATAAAATAAATAAATAAAATTTTTAAAAAGAAAGCAAGACTGTCATGATATATGTACCCTAAGCTGATGATGCAGGCAATACCAATGAAATGCATTTAAGGGAAATAGCTAAAGAGAAGAGAATGCAAAAATTGTAGGAAAATAACCTTTCCAAGGCTTCCCAGGTGGCCCTAGTGGTAAAGGACCCACCTGCCAATGCAGGAGACACAAGAGACTTGGGTTTGATCCCTGGGTGGGGAAGATTCCCTGGAGGAGGGCATGGCAGCCCACTCCAGAATTCTCGCCTGGAGAATCCTATGGACAGAGGAACCCGGCAGGTTACAGTCCATAGGGTCGCAAAGAGTCAAACACGAGTGAAGCCACTTAGCATGCATGCACGCAACCTTTCCAAAGGGAAAAATACTCGCACTAGAGCACAAGTTTCCTGTATGTAAGAGCATCTCCAGTCATTTCAGATTATGACATGAGTCTCTAAAGAAAATGAATTTTACAGCATTTTATTCTCAGTAGCACAGACAGCTCTCTTAGGAAGTGAGAATGTTGTGAAATGAAGTAAACGAGAAAAAAGTGTTGCAATTCAAAACAGGTTGGAAATCGCCCCAGAGGAACAAAATTAAATGCTTTAATACCTACAAAATAAAAAATAGGCCACACAACCAATATATATGAGACAATAAGTGTTTCTCTCCATTTACTATAGAAACAACAGGTTCAAATTACTTGAGTTCAAGTTAAATTTCAAGGGGAGATGTATATAATTCAGCAAACTGGAAAATATAAATCAAATGTTGAAGAACACAGTGTATAAAATTTATGATTCAAAGGTGATTCTCCAGCTTCCAAGTTGAGGCTTATTTTAGTGATGTATTTTCCCTTGAGAAACGTATTTCTTTCATGGAGAATAAATCAGCTACAATCAAAAATATTATAAAATTCCAAGAGCTGAGTAAGAATGACACATTAATCTAAAGCCGAAATTGTAATCCACGCGTCCAGGTGTAGAAGGCTTATTTTAGCCACATATTGACTTAAATAATGCACCGTTGCAGCTTTTGTCTGTGGACTTTCCTATAAGCATAATACTTTCACCTCAAGTGCTATAACTTTTCCAGGTTTATCCTAGTGTTCAGTCTCCCAAAGGGGCTTCAAATGCATTATGTTTTAGCGACAATACACTTGAAGTCATTGAATGCATTTTTCTATTTTTTTTAGATAGACATGTAGAAACTATGTGTCTTGGAGTCCCATAAAAAAAAAATGACTATATTTCACTCATCATTCATTCATTCATCTATTTATTTATTTCAAGATACGACTCCTGCAGATACTATTGTTGCATAACAAATGACCCCCAAAATGCAGCGACTGAAAACAGTAATGTTATTATGCACATGAATTCTGTAAATCAAGAATTTGAACAGAATAGAACTGGTCAACTAATATCTACCCCCACAATACTTGGGGCCTCAGCTGAGAAAACTTGAACCTTGAGAAGTGAGCCAGCATTTAGGGGCTGAAGTCATCTGAAGGCTTGTTCAGGTTATCTGGAACTTGGGCTAGGATGACTCAGAGACTAAGACTGGAGATATAAAATGGCTCAGCTGGTGCGGAAAACAGTTGGGCAGTTCCACAAAGAATTACTGTGTGATCCAACCATCCACTGCTAGGTATACATACCCAAAAGCACTGAAAATGGGACCTCAAACAGCTTCTTGTATGAAACTATTCATTGTAGCAGTATTTACGCTAGCCAAAAGGTAAAAACAACTAGTCATTCGAGAGCAGATGAATAGATAAGGAAAATGTGGTGTATGCATGCAATGGAATATTAGTCAGCCTTTAAAAGGAGTGATGGACTGATACACTCTATAACGTGGATGAACCTCAAAAACATTATGCTAAAAGAAGAGCCAAACACAAAAGGACAAGCATCGAATGATTCCATTTATACGAAATATCTAAACAGACAAATTCATAGAGACAGAAAATAGATTACAGACTCCCAGGGGTTGGGGGAAGGGGAAATGGGATTTATTTTTTTAAAGGTAGAGTTTCTTTGTGTATGTGTGCTGTAGTCTGTGGCTAATTTGGCAGATCCAAAACAAGCCTTCAGTTTCCTTTAAATAGACTGATTATTTGATCGCAAGTTCTTTTTTTAATTGGAGGACAACTGGTGTACAAGGTTGTGTTAGTTTCTGATGTCCAACAACATGGATCAGCTATACACATATGTATACAACTATCACCGCCCTCTGGTGCCCCCACCCTGCGCCCCCCACCCACCCAGGTCAACACAGAGCACAGAACTGAGCTCCCTGCACTCTACAGCAGTTTCCCATGAGCTATTCTAAACGTTTTTTCCAAATTTGGTACATCCTAGGAATGCAAGAAAAGTTTGACACTGTCATTGTAATAGTAACATTAAGAGATGAAAACAGAAAGACTGTATCTGAATACCTCAAAAGAGTCAGGGAAAAAAGTTTGTGATATATAAGCCAATATTCATTCGTCAATGAAAACACTTCAGTCAGACAGGAATATGAACCTAAAAGAATGAAATTTTTGCATTTTGATTTAAAACAAATCTGCTAGACACATTTGGTTTGCTCACATAAAAATTTTTGCAAGAAATACCATTTTTGAATGGTATTTTTTAATAATCTTAGAAGGCAATAATGAGATACATAATTCATATGAATGGCTTTAGTTTAGGTAAATACTATAAGATAAGAAAGGACTTCCCTGGTGGTCCGGTTTGCAATGCAGGTGATCCAAGTTTGATCCCTGGTCAGGGAACTAGATCCTACATGCCACAACTAAAAGATCTCACATGCCACAACAAACACCCAGTGAAGTCAAATAAATACTACAAAAGAGATAAGACAGCTTATAGTCAGAAGGGTGCCTAGCACAAAAGTAGTAAACAAATTTTACCTTTTCTAACAGCTGACAGCTTCAAGTAGATGATCTCCTATAATAAACATTTACTACCACCCCCACCACCGCCTAAAGAAAACCTCTATAACGTGGATGAACCTCAAAAACATTATGCTAAAAGAAGAGCCAAACACAAAAGGACAAGCATCGAATGATTCCATTTATACGAAATATCTAAACAGACAAATTCATAGAGACAGAAAATAGATTACAGACTCCCAGGGGTTGGGGGAAGGGGAAATGGGATTTATTTTTTTAAAGGTAGAGTTTCTTTGTGTATGTGTGCTGTAGTCTGTGGCTAATTTGGCAGATCCAAAACAAGCCTTCAGTTTCCTTTAAATAGACTGATTATTTGATCGCAAGTTCTTTTTTTAATTGGAGGACAACTGGTGTACAAGGTTGTGTTAGTTTCTGATGTCCAACAACATGGATCAGCTATACACATATGTATACAACTATCACCGCCCTCTGGTGCCCCCCACCCTGCGCCCCCCACCCACCCAGGTCAACACAGAGCACAGAACTGAGCTCCCTGCACTCTACAGCAGTTTCCCATGAGCTATTCTAAACGTTTTTTCCAAATTTGGTACATCCTAGGAATGCAAGAAAAGTTTGACACTGTCATTGTAATAGTAACATTAAGAGATGAAAACAGAAAGACTGTATCTGAATACCTCAAAAGAGTCAGGGAAAAAAGTTTGTGATATATAAGCCAATATTCATTCGTCAATGAAAACACTTCAGTCAGACAGGAATATGAACCTAAAAGAATGAAATTTTTGCATTTTGATTTAAAACAAATCTGCTAGACACATTTGGTTTGCTCACATAAAAATTTTTGCAAGAAATACCATTTTTGAATGGTATTTTTTAATAATCTTAGAAGGCAATAATGAGATACATAATTCATATGAATGGCTTTAGTTTAGGTAAATACTATAAGATAAGAAAGGACTTCCCTGGTGGTCCGGTTTGCAATGCAGGTGATCCAAGTTTGATCCCTGGTCAGGGAACTAGATCCTACATGCCACAACTAAAAGATCTCACATGCCACAACAAACACCCAGTGAAGTCAAATAAATACTACAAAAGAGATAAGACAGCTTATAGTCAGAAGGGTGCCTAGCACAAAAGTAGTAAACAAATTTTACCTTTTCTAACAGCTGACAGCTTCAAGTAGATGATCTCCTATAATAAACATTTACTACCACCCCCACCACCGCCTAAAGAAAACCTCAAATGTTGACAGCTAATCCTGAATGTAATTGTATTCAGAGACAGAGACAGGGATTTTAGGAGGTAATTAGGTTAAGTGCCTTCTTAAGTGGGGGGGATCCTACTTATGTGGCTTTATATGAAGAAGAGGAAGGGCTTCTTTCTCTTTCTTTCTTATCTATGGGCATCAAGGAAAGACTATCTGAGAACACAATAAGAAGACAAAAAAAAAATTAGTCTGCTTTTTGATATTAGAATATCCTTTATTCTCAAGAACAATACAGGAAAGGAAAAAATAATAGGCGAAACTCAGTAATGAACATTAAGCCAGGAAAATAGCCCTCACCAAACCACTGGTAACTTGATCTTGAACTTCCAGCCTCCAGACCCATGAGAAAACAAATCTCTATGGTTTAAGCTACCCAGTCTATGGTACTTTGTTAAAGTAACCTGAGCTAAGATAGCATCCACCTTTATTCTTCCATTTAATAACCTTACAGCATGTACTGGGCTTTCCAGGTGGCTCAGTGGTAAACAATCCACTTGCCACTGCATGAGATGCAGGAAATGTAGGTTCGATCCCTGGATCTGGAAGATCCCCTGGAGGAGGAAATGGCAATCCACTCCAGTATTCTTGCCTGCAGAGTCCCATGGACAGAGGAGCCAGGCGGGCTACAGTCCCAGGGGTCACAAAAGAGTCGGACACAACTGAGTGATTAAACAACATCAACAGCCTTTACTATGCACCAGGACTTGACAAATATTAATAAGCCTTATCATGACTCTCTAGAGTAAGTACCATTATTGGCCTCATTTTACAAATGAGGACACCACAACCTTGAGAGGTTAAGGAAGTTGACCAAGATCCCTCGACTCAAAGATCCAGCTTGCAGAGTGTCTCTCTTCTCCGCTCCTAGACTCCACCAGACATGGTTGATCCCGTCACTTTCTCTTCCATGTCCTTCACCCACACTTTCCTAGTTTCTTTCTCTCTGTGCCACATCTGAATTTTGGAATCTGTCTGTTTAGATCACTCCTTCCAGCTTTCTCTTCCATAAGTTAACCATCCTTTGTTTTAAATTTTAAAATGTACATGTATGTATGTATGTGTATATATATATATATATATATATATATATATATATATATGAATATATGACACACCTATACAAAATTGTAAATCAACTATACTCCAATATTTTCTTTTAATTCATGACATTATTATTCATTTCTAAAAGCTCTAGCTTGTCCTTTTGAACATTTGCCTGGGCTTTTTGACAGTATGTCACTCCTCTTTCATAGTTTCAAAGCCTTCTTTTAAGTTCTTTTATTGCCTTTGTTTTGTTTTGTTTTGTTTTTTTCCAATTCTCCATATTGGAAACAATGGAGCATATTATCAGAAGTTCTTGGGCATTTGTCATACACTCTGAGTCTCTGCAGACTCCTGGCTGTCCTCCTGTGTGTCTAAATTTGGATTGTGAGTTCATCTTCATAAGCTTTATCTGTAGCAATTCTGAATGGACTACTTAAAGATGTGTTTCACCAGAAAAGCTTTGTATCTTCTCTTGGGCACCTAACAGGATATAGTAGCCTATTGTTCAGTCACTCAGTCCTATCTGACTCCTTACAGCCCCACAGACCGCAGCACACCAGGTTTCCCCGTCTTTCACTATCTCCCAGAGTTTGCTCAAACTCAGGTCCATTGAGTCAGTGATGCCATCCAACCATCTTGTCCTCTGTTGTCCCCTTCTCCTTGTGCCTTCTATTTTTCCCAGCATCAGGGTCTTTTCCAATGAGTCGACTGCCTATCAGGTGGCCAAAATATTGGGGCTTCAGCGTCAGTAACAATCCTTCCAGTGAATATTCAGGGTTGATTTCCACAATAGCCTGAGCCCACTTTTGAAATGTGTCCCTTGGGGAGTTTCAAAATGATGTAAGTAGCGTAAATAAGGCAGTCCAGCTGCATGGTGCGGATCAATGGCTATGAGTTCTCTGGAGGGTATGTTTCCTTTCACATGCAGAGTTGGTGAATGGAGACAGAGTTTTCTCATGGTCTCCCTGCACGAGCACTAGGTCATCGTCCCTTTCAATTCTGAGAGTCTTTTTCGTCTTACTTCTTTGATACGTTGTACTTTTTCATTTTCTTAAGTCTCTTTCTATGTAACTGTGTGCTGCATTTCTTAACTAGTGATCCCCTCATTTTCTCTGTATTGCCTTTCCGTGAAGGCAAAATGTTGCTTCTGTCACTGGAAGAGCCAGAAATCACCTGTTCTTTGTGATCATTCAGTTCCTCCAGAGAATACTGTCCTTTGTTTTCCGATTTGATGCCCGTGAAGGTGGGACAAAGGGATCTCGCCGGGGTCCAATGTGTGTTGTCTCAGCTCTGAGATGGACCAGGCCCATCTCTCTATTTCAGACCCAGTTTTTAGCCCTAGAACACACCACCCAACCTCTGCCGTACCTGAACTTGAGATCCAGCAGTACCTTCCAATTCTCCATATTGGAAACAATGGAGCATATTATCAGAAGTTCTTGGGCATTTGTCATACACTCTGAGTCTCTGCAGACTCCTGGCTGTCCTCCTGTGTGTCTAAATTTGGATTGTGAGTTCATCTTCATAAGCTTTATCTGTAGCAATTCTGAATGGACTACTTAAAGATGTGTTTCACCAGAAAAGCTTTGTATCTTCTCTTGGGCACCTAACAGGATATAGTAGCCTATTGTTCAGTCACTCAGTCCTATCTGACTCCTTACAGCCCCACAGACCGCAGCACACCAGGTTTCCCCGTCTTTCACTATCTCCCAGAGTTTGCTCAAACTCAGGTCCATTGAGTCAGTGATGCCATCCAACCATCTTGTCCTCTGTTGTCCCCTTCTCCTTGTGCCTTCTATTTTTCCCAGCATCAGGGTCTTTTCCAATGAGTCGACTGCCTATCAGGTGGCCAAAATATTGGGGCTTCAGCGTCAGTAACAATCCTTCCAGTGAATATTCAGGGTTGATTTCCACAATAGCCTGAGCCCACTTTTGAAATGTGTCCCTTGGGGAGTTTCAAAATGATGTAAGTAGCGTAAATAAGGCAGTCCAGCTGCATGGTGCGGATCAATGGCTATGAGTTCTCTGGAGGGTATGTTTCCTTTCACATGCAGAGTTGGTGAATGGAGACAGAGTTTTCTCATGGTCTCCCTGCACGAGCACTAGGTCATCGTCCCTTTCAATTCTGAGAGTCTTTTCGTCTTACTTCTTTGATACGTTGTACTTTTTCATTTTCTTAAGTCTCTTTCTATGTAACTGTGTGCTGCATTTCTTAACTAGTGATCCCCTCATTTTCTCTGTATTGCCTTTCCGTGAAGGCAAAATGTTGCTTCTGTCACTGGAAGAGCCAGAAATCACCTGTTCTTTGTGATCATTCAGTTCCTCCAGAGAATACTGTCCTTTGTTTTCCGATTTGATGCCCGTGAAGGTGGGACAAAGGGATCTCGCCGGGGTCCAATGTGTGTTGTCTCAGCTCTGAGATGGACCAGGCCCATCTCTCTATTTCAGACCCAGTTTTTAGCCCTAGAACACACCACCCAACCTCTGCCGTACCTGAACTTGAGACCAGCATCTCCAGGACAGCTTCCCTGCAGAAGAAGCCCCAAGCTGCTTCCGGGCTGGGGAAGACAGGCACTACGCCTCAGGCTGCCAGGCTCAGGGAGGGTCCGGAGGCTACCTAGCAGCTCAGTTCACAGACATTCACATTTCCGGCAGTCTCAGCCCCAGAGCCTCCCCACTTCTATGAGTCCCTGAGGGCACTCATTTCCCAGGGACGCTGTAACCAAGGCCCACAAGCTGGAAGGCTCAGAACAATAGAACTTTATTGCTGAGCCACTGAGAAAATTACACTTCCCTGATGGCTCAGCGGTAAAGAACCCGCCCCAGGAGACACAGGAGATGCGGGTTCAGTCCTTGGGTTGGGAAGAGCCCCTGGGGAGAGAAATGGCAGCCCACGCCAGCATTCTTGCCTGGAGAACTCCATGGGCAGAGGAGCCTGGTAGGCTCTAGTCTATGGGGTCACAAAGAGTTGGACATGACTTAGTTACCATATAATAACAAACTGAGGAAATTAGGATAAGAAATCAAGGCTTTGGAGGACTGGTATCCTGAGGGCTGCGAGGGAGAGAGTCTGTCCCAGGCCTCACTCCTGGCGTCTGGTGGTCTCGGGTGCTCCTCAGCTGGTAGGCGATGTTCTTCTGGTCTCTTCATCACTCCTCCCTCTGTGTCCGCTTGGCTGTGTCCAGCGCCGTCCTTCTCATGAGAACAGAGTCCTAGTGGATCGGGGCTATCCTGATGACCTCCTCTTAAACGGGTGACCTCTGGAAAGGTCCTATTTCCAAACAAGGCAACATTCTGAGCTTCTGGGGGTTACGACTGGAACGTATCTTTCCAGGGGACACAGTTCAGTCCAGCAGGCTTCCAGAACACACCCTGAGTCTCTCTGAAGTGCTGCTGAGCAAACCAGCTCATGTCCTCACTCAGATGCCTACCTGACCCTCCCCAGCCCTCCTACACACACAGACACACACACATAAATACACACAGGTGTGTACACATGCACAGATTCACACACAGACACATCGACGCACACTCAGACACACACACACACACACATACAGATATACACACAGCACATACATAGATGGGTACATGCATATAAAGGTGCACACCCACATCAATACACACAGAGATAGGTACACTCAGACACACACACACATGCAGACACACATACACATATACAGAGACACGCACAAGCACACAGAGGCACCCCTACACGTATACAGAGATGCACACACCCAAATATACACACAGACACGCACACATGCAGACACACACAGAGACACGTACACAGAGGCACGCAGGGACGCACAGAGAGACAGAGACACGGACGGGGACACACGCAGATGGCCCCAGATGCACACACACATGCACACTGTCAGAAAAGTGTAAAAGAAAGACAGAGAATGCCGAGGGCTGGGGAGAGGAGTAGGTTTATTCATGTTGGGCTTAGGTGGGAGCCGCCACGAGGGATCTGGCTGCGCAGGCGTGACGGGGGAGAGACCAGCAGGGGAGCGCGAGGCGGGTCAGGGCGAGGGGTCCAAGAGGGAAGACGGGTCCAGGGAGGAAGGGAAAGAGAGGGGCCAGGCGGGCCCAGAGGCCAAGAGGCCAGCGAGCTGAAAGGGACGCTGCGGCCCAGAGTGGGGGTCAAGAATCTCGGGGCGGCCAGAGAAGTGGCCAGGGGAGGGGCTGGTGTCCCCAGAGGTCGAGGGCGGAAGAGACCGCGGGAGGGCCGGGCTGCGGGCTGACTCTGCTTTTTGCAGGTTTTCGGCTCTAACGCACACCTCCTGGGAGGCTTGGCCCGGTTCATTCCAGCACTCTGCCATTGGCTCTGCCTCTTGTCCCATTCTCTTTGCTTTTTGAGCCATAACTGTGATATCCTCCATCAGTAAGTTCAGGGCGATTCGGAGGATGAGCAGATTCATCTCGTACATTCCGTTTTCTACGTTTAACCAGAGAACGGCCCACAGCATCCTCACCCTGTAACGGGGACCTGTCCGGATTCTAAGCCACCCACCTCTGAGCACCGCCTGTCCTTGACCGGAAACACCCAGGGACCCAATAATATGAGGGAGGAATACTTAGTTGCTTAGTGCTGGTCGCTCAATCATGTCTAACTCTTTGTGACCCCATGGACTGTAGCCTGCCGGGCTCCTCTGTCCACGGAATAATCCAGACAAGGATACTGGAGTGGGTTGCATTCCCTTCTCCAGATCTTCCCAACCCAGAAGTTGAACCTGGATCTCCTGCGTTCCAGGCAGATTATTTACCATCTGAGCTACCAGGGAAGCCCAGTGTGAGGGAGGGCGAGCTCCAAAAGCTTGGCCTCATTTCTGCCCAGCGCAGCCAGGCTGATTCTCTTGGTACTTCTCCTGTAAGCAAGGCAACTCTGCTCACCCTGCGAGTGCGCTCCTCTGCTAGAAGTAACCTGTCGCTTTAAAAAAAAAAAAAAAAAGCCGAGTGACCTTCCTTAGGAACGGGTTGCTAAGCGGGTGTTTTGGCTCAGACGTGGCTGCAGCTTCCCAGGGAGCAGCCCAGTCCCCGCCCCAGCTCTCAACCTTTCCCTCCGGAATTTTTTAGAAGACTCGTCAGTGAGACCGTCTCTCTCCACTCACCCTTCAGCTCAGAAAGCGGAATGTGCACAGTGCCTTGTAAAGTTCCTTAAGGTAAAGCAGTTCTTCCCGGAGGCAGGGCTGCGGCCGCGGAGCCCTGCGGGCAGCTAGCGGGCTGGAGCTCAGCCGCTCGCCTGGACTCCCTGAGCCGATTTAAAGAGCTGTGAATGTAGGGATCCTCGTCGTTCTTACTTATGTTTCACTTTCTGGCATGGAAACTAGAGTGAGACACGGGCTGCTTTGATTAGACACACTGCTTGATGTCTCGTTTGCAGAAAATGTGAGTGCAGTTCTTGTCAGCCTCCGGAGGAGAATTCCCACTCCCAATCTCCCTCCGCTCCCTTCCTGGGACGCGCGCGCCGTCCTGCTGCATTCCCATCTCCCGGAAACGCTGGCTGCAGGCTGCATTTCTGGGCCTTTTTGTGCAAATCAGTTCAAAGGGCGCAGGACTAGTTACTGCTTCACTTTGCTCAGCGTTAGACAGAGGAAGGGCTGCTGCAGACGAAGGCTGGTTGCTCTCACCAGATGACAAAGAATTCTACCAGCAGCAAATGAGGCTGAGCATTTCTCTTGTTGCAAAGAGAGGGCTCTGAAAGGATAAGAAAGTCTAGTGGGAAATGCATGAATGTTCCTGGGTGCTTGTATAACCCTCTCGGCAAGAATATTCAGCACCAGAAAGAAATCTCTGGCAAAGGGATCTCCTAAAGCTTACTGAAGGAGTCATTCCATTAAACGTGCATTGAACATCGCCAGGGCACCACGCTTCAGCAAGGTGGAGTGTGAACCAGACCAGGTCAGAAACTCAGAGTTTGCTGGGAAGACAGACTATGAACAGGTAATAGCAGCATAGTGAGCTAAGTGCCATCAGAGATTCATGAAAGGCTCTGAGTGCTCAAAGCACAGCGGGATGACCCCCAGGGAGGGCCTGGAAGCCCTCGTTCATCAAGTGACCATGCTGGCCACACATGCCGCAGCTCTGCTGCCGTGTTTTAAGTGCTCTTGGAAGACCATAGACTTTATATTGAGCTGATGGAATGAGTCTATGAAGCTGCTTGTCACTCACCTTTTACTATAGGAAGCAGTGGCTGGGAAAACTTGGAGAATTAACAAGTCAAACAGGGTGCGTGTGGCCCCTGCCCAGGGGTCCAGGCTTTAACAGGACAAGACAGAAAAAACGAAGTGCTGCGCACAGGAGAAAATGTGTGTGGGCTTGAGGACAGAGGACGGTTTCAGAAACACCAGGAAAGGAAACAGAAAGGAAACTGCCCGGGCCCAGCTGGGGTTGGGTGAGAGGGCTTCTTAGTTCAAAGCTGAGGACCCAAGGTGGGCGTGGGGGATTTGATGCCACCTAGGGTTCAGATGGTGAAGAATCCGCCTGCAATGCGGGAGACATGGGTTGTTTGATTACTGGGTTGGGCAGATCCTCTGGAGAAGGGAACGGCTACCCGCTCCGATATTCTTGCCTGGAGAATTCCATGGCTCGTCCGTGGCTGTGCGCCCTTCACTGAGGTCTTTCTCTCGACTCCTCCCCTGTGCCCTGAGCGCTTTTCCCCCTTCTCCCCTCCCTGTGTCTTTCTTCCATCCCCCATCTACAGCTACCTTTTCTGAATAGTAACACTTCTCAGTATTAAGAGCCTGGCCATGCTAGGCAATGTCCTACACACATTCCATCAATTACCCCTGATAAAAAAATCACTTACTGAAGTAGGAATTATGATCACAAGTTGATACAATATATCTCAGAGGGCTGAAGCCGTTGCTCCCAGATCACACAGCTGATCAATACAGCTGGAATTGGAACCCAGGTCCATATAATTTTTAACAAAGATTCTCACTCTTTCTAAACACCCATGTCCTCACTGTTCTGGAGTAGGATGCGTGCATTGTATTATCCCTTTCTTTCTTTGTTTTTCATGGAGATGTTATAGGATCGAACTTATTATGATATCTTTTAAACAGCCGAGGTCGAAATGCCTCACATACAATGCCACCCATTCTGTATACTTTTATCTTTTTTCCCTGCGTCCTAAAGAATTTACCACAAGACCCTCTGGATAGGACTCTGATCCTCTTTAAGACTCTCAGAGGATGACCCTCTGAGTCCATTCATTTGAATGAAGGAGTCAGTACCTTTCTTGAAAAATATCTTTGGTTTTCTGATGCTTGGAAAAATAAAAGGCAGAAGGAGAAGGGAATGACAGACGACAAGATGGTGGGACGACATCACGAACTCAATAGACAGTTTGAGCCAGCTCTGGGAGATGGTGAGGGACAGGGAAGCCTGGTGTGCTGCAGTCCATGGGGTCGCAAAGAGTCAGACACAACTGAGGACTGAGCAACTGAACTGAAAGTAACCAAAGCCCTTTCTCCTGGGGGCAGTGCTCTGCGCTTTTCAACTGTAAAGATTTCCAGAACAGTGAACTAACAGAGAAGAATTCCTTATGTGGCAAAACGAGAGTGAATGCTGAGACAGAGAGGTGGGGGCCCATGGAGGAGGACCCTAGGAGTCAAGTTCTGACCATGACATTTGATAACCTTAAGGATGAATCACAGAGCTTGCTCGCACTTGACCTCAGAGGAGCGCTCCGCTGCTGCATGTGCGCCCTGAGGCAGGTACCACTGGCCGCAAGTGTTCCTGGGAGCCCTAGAGATACTGTATGTCTAGAGAGAGCACAAGATAAGTCTACAGTAAATCACAGCTCTCATTTTGATGTTGCCAGCAGGAATATACTATTACTAACACACGCTCAATATCCACGGTGACTGCAAGCTGCAGATGAACGTTGGGGAGTATTGATTTGTTTTCTTAGCCACAGTGTTCATAAAAAGATGAATGTTGATGTCATTTGATTTCCTTGGAAACTCATTCAAAGGTAATGATCAGGAAAACATGAGGAGAAAAAATCAACCCATTGCATTTTTCATTTTCTCCTTCTACTTCTTTCATATGCAACATTTTTAACTTATTGAAAATCTTTTTTTAGTTGCTACAATGTTGCATGGTTCTTTTCTTCCACTTCCCAATTACCAGAGTCATGTTTCAGAGAGCTTCCATGTGCTGTAGCACTTTTATTTTCTGCCCTCTGGTTCTCTCTAGATGACCTCTTCGCCCTTTTATTTTCTTAACTGCTTTTGTCATTTCCGTCCCTCCATATTTTTTTGTAGTCTGTGAGGAGGTCTGAACAGGAGACAATAGAATTTCAGATGCTTTATTTCCCTTTAACCTTCTAATTCCTCGTTAGGGTCAAAGAAAACTTGAATGCGTCAGGTGAGCTGCTTACGTGACCAAGTCCCAGTTAAGGTTCCAATTCCACAATAAGAAGAGACTCCCCATGGTCTCTTATTTCATCTTCTCAGCAACCCAAGGAGGACAATGTTGCTCTGAAGGACTCCAGAATGTGACCAAGGAAGATCCAGTCAATAAAGGATGATTTAGTCCTTCGTTCAACAAGTATTTGTCAGGTCTGCTGGGTGCCACAGTCCTAGGCTCTGGGGCTAATAAATGAGCTGATGTTCCTACCCTCTTGTAAACTTGTACTCTCATGAGAATGGGCAGATGATAACAAACAAATACATGTGTCAACCAGTGATAAATACTGTGGAAAAAGAAATTACTTTAAGGTGGCTGGGGGCGCCGAGGGTGCGGGGCCAGCCCGCAGAGGAGAAACAGTGGCGGGATTGCCCGTGGCCAGGCCACAGGAAGATCAGAGAAGGGTGAGCCTGCTGTCCGCCAACCCAGCCCTCCGTCTAGCGAAGGACAATCAGACGCGACAGGGGTTCTGTCAAAGCAGTTCCGTTTTATTAGTGCAGACTTAAAGCTTATATAGGCAAGTGAAGGGGGTTTCACAAGGGGCTTCCTATAGTTACACCAATCAAGCTAAAGGTCAAGCAACCATGCATCTACATCTGAATAGGAATCTATGGTGAGCATGCATTGTCCACGAGCGCGGAAACCAGGGGGACCAATCAGAAGTTTTGACAAACAACTTAGATCATGCCCTCGTCTCTTCCTGTAGGCGCCATCTTACCTCCAAACTGCAAACATGTGCTTAAGCTTCCTCATGCTTGCAAAGGTCCTCTTTCATTTCAGGGCCCCACACCGAGGGGAGGAGGGTAGGGGATTGTTATAAGTATTCGGGGAAGATGTCTCTGATAAAATGAAATCTGAGCAGAGTCTTGAGGGAAATGAGAGAGAGAGAGAAAGTCGGGACATATCTTTGGGAAGAAGAGTTTTAGGCAGTGTCAAGAAGATTCAAATCCAGATCCTGTAAGACCTTCGTTGGCCATTGAAGGATTTGGGGCTTAACTCTGTTAAGAGAGGGAGGTCACTGGAGAATTTTGAGCAGAGGAATGACATGATCTTCCTTGCACATTAAACAATTCACTCTGGCTTCCATTAGGGAATGGACTGTAGGTAAGTGAGGTTGGAAGCAGAGAAGTCAGGAGACTTACAAAACTGCCCTGAGAGAAAAAGGGGCCGAACCTGGGTGGTAACAGCAAGGTGTTCAGAGCTGGCTGGGTTTTCAGTATACTGTAGAGGCAAAGCAGGCAGGGATTTTGGTGGTTTGAATGGGGTGTCTTGTGTGAGAAGACTCAAGGATGACTCCAAGGTTTTGGGCCTAGGGGAAAGAAATGGAGTTCTGTGCATTTCAGCAAGGAAGGGTGCAGGACAAGTGGATCCGGTGATGACAAGGAGGGGGATGTACTCATGAGAATGGGCAGATGATAACAAACAAATACATGTGTCAACCAGTGATAAATACTGTGGAAAAAGAAATTACTTTAAGGTGGCTGGGGGCGCCGAGGGTGCGGGGCCAGCCCGCAGAGGAGAAACAGTGGCGGGATTGCCCGTGGCCAGGCCACAGGAAGATCAGAGAAGGGTGAGCCTGCTGTCCGCCAACCCAGCCCTCCGTCTAGCGAAGGACAATCAGACGCGACAGGGGTTCTGTCAAAGCAGTTCCGTTTTATTAGTGCAGACTTAAAGCTTATATAGGCAAGTGAAGGGGTTTCAAAAGGGGGCTTCCTATAGTTACACCAATCAAGCTAAAGGTCAAGCAACCATGCATCTACATCTGAATAGGAATCTATGGTGAGCATGCATTGTCCACGAGCGCGGAAACCAGGGGGACCAATCAGAAGTTTTGACAAACAACTTAGATCATGCCTCGTCTCTTCCTGTAGGCGCCATCTTACCTCCAAACTGCAAACATGTGCTTAAGCTTCCTCATGCTTGCAAAGGTCCTCTTTCATTTCAGGGCCCCACACCGAGGGGAGGAGGGTAGGGGATTGTTATAAGTATTCGGGGAAGATGTCTCTGATAAAATGAAATCTGAGCAGAGTCTTGAGGGAAATGAGAGAGAGAGAGAAAGTCGGGACATATCTTTGGGAAGAAGAGTTTTAGGCAGTGTCAAGAAGATTCAAATCCAGATCCTGTAAGACCTTCGTTGGCCATTGAAGGATTTGGGGCTTAACTCTGTTAAGAGAGGGAGGTCACTGGAGAATTTTGAGCAGAGGAATGACATGATCTTCCTTGCACATTAAACAATTCACTCTGGCTTCCATTAGGGAATGGACTGTAGGTAAGTGAGGTTGGAAGCAGAGAAGTCAGGAGACTTACAAAACTGCCCTGAGAGAAAAAGGGGCCGAACCTGGGTGGTAACAGCAAGGTGTTCAGAGCTGGCTGGGTTTTCAGTATACTGTAGAGGCAAAGCAGGCAGGGATTTTGGTGGTTTGAATGGGGTGTCTTGTGTGAGAAGACTCAAGGATGACTCCAAGGTTTTGGGCCTAGGGGAAAGAAATGGAGTTCTGTGCATTTCAGCAAGGAAGGGTGCAGGACAAGTGGATCCGGGGTGATGACAAGGAGCTTGTTTGGGGCATGTTAAGCCAAGAGACAGTCTTCCAAGGTAGCACGGCAGTAAAGAATCCACCTGCCCATGCAAGAAACACGGGTTCGATCCTTGGGTTGGGAAGATTTCCTAGAGAAGGAAATGGCAACCCAGTCCTGTATTCTTATCTGGAGAATTCCATGAACAGAGGAGCCTGGCTGGCTACAGTCCATGGGGTCACAAAGATCTGGACACAGTTGATTGGCCGAGTATGCACTCAAGCCACAGGAAGGTGCCTGTCAAGCACTTGGATATTTGAGTCTGGAGTTCTGGGGAGATGTGCAAATTTGGGAGTGTCAGTAGGTAGAAAACCAAGAGACAAGAGGAGCTCACCAAGGAAGTGAGTCAGGGTGAGGCTGAGCCCCAGGCTCTGTCACAAGTGGTGCTCACCAGCCCAGGAGTTTGAGCAGGAGAAGCCGTGGGCAGGGGGAAAACTGGGAGAGAGCCTGCCTGGAAAGACAAGCGAAGGCATATTTCAAGAAAAAGAGAACAATGTGTCACTTTCATACTCAATGTTGCTGATGGGACAGCTAAGCTCAAGGCTGAGGACTACCTGTGAGATATGGCCACCCTGGGTCCTTGGAGACGCTGAAAGAGCAGCTTCGGAGAACGCTGGGCCCAGAACACTGATTTGGAAAGAGAGGGTCTGAGGTGTTTCTTGTAGAGGGCTGAGCAATTGAGCAACGGCCAGAAAGAGGCAGGGAGTCCAGAAAGAGTCAAGAGAGCAGAAAGAAAGGATTATGGAGGTGAAAGGGAGTGACCCTCTGGATCAAGGTCCTGGGGAGGGGGAGCAGTACCCAGGCAGAGATCCTCGTCCAGACAGGAGCAGGGACAGACCGCAGGAGCTCGTGGAAGCAGAGGGGTGACATGGCTCAGTGGTGTGGAGCAGGGGGAGGGGGAAGGTCCTCTCTGGCCTCATCTCTTTGCTCTTGAAATGAGAGCCAAGACCAGGAGTAGAGAGTGAGGAGGGACAGGATGGTGGAGTTCTGATGGGAAACAGAGGCTGCGACATAGTCTTTCCGGAGCTGGATTCCCACCAGGGTCATCTGACATGGGGACAGAACCTCTCCCGACTCCGGCCTCCTGAACAGGAAAGCCAGGTTCATGGCCAAGCTCATGGGGACAGAGGGCGCAGCCTCCTTCCTTCTCCCCAGGGACTCATGTCCACCAATCCTGATAATGCATTCCTTGAGGAAGGAACGTCTGCTCAGCTCAGACACTTCACTAGCCACCAAGGTTGGCTACAGAGTCGTCAACAGCAAGAAGCAGGAGGTTTCACTGAGTTCAGAGCGCCTGATTTCTTTGTTCTTTGCCTCTCAGGGAGGATCCAGTGCATCGAAAATGAAGCCCAAAGAAGAAAAAGTGAAAATAATTACAGAGGTGAGTGGTGGCTTAGATGTCCCCGAGGGATGTGCCTGTGTGTATGCATGTGTGCATCACGCGTGTCGGTGAGTGAGGAAGTGAGGCCAGTGGCAAGCATTTATTGCACGCCTACTGCATTCAGTGGGCTTCCCTAATGGCTCAGAGCTTGAAACTCGAGATGCTTCCGTTTTTGACTAAAAATTTAGAAAGCATCATGTACAAAAGAAACCAAGTTGTCACTGTTGAAGGATTTCTCCTTTTTCAAAGATCTACAAAATTTCTATTAAGATGAAAACACCCATGGTGATTTAACCCATATCTTCATTATCCTCTAGCTGATAGTAAGGTCAGGAGTAGAGAAGCCAGATGCTGGAAACACCCTAATGTGTTTCTGACATCCTGGACTAGGGGCCTCCATCTGGGTCAGAACATGGGTCCTGGCAGATCCACTGTTGGTGGGCTTTCACCATGTACCTCTGTGCCCTCAAGGCCTGGAACAGAGTAGGCACGCAATAGATGCCCTAGGCCTGAATGCATGCCCGGGGCCATGGAATCTTCAACACCGTCTCACTGACCCCTTTCCATTTGGATACAGCTTTTCAAGGACAGGACTCTTCAGAGCAGAGCAGATGGTAACCGTGTAGATCTGTTCTGTGTCTCTTCACCCACACTCAACATTAGTGGATAGAGGGTCCAGGCTGGAGGGTCATTGTAACACCTAAGAATCCCATCCCTCTTCCTCCCTTACCATTTTTCCCAATTTACACACACACACACACTCACACACAGAAGTGACCCCTCTTCCATTTGCATTTTCACAAAGGAGTTCATTGAAGGCGAAGATGGTGAGGATGCAGCAGAGGAAAGACCGAAGAAGACTCCGAAGGCCCCAAGGCAAAAGAGAAAGAAGCAGGTGGGGATGGAGAAGCTTGTGTCTATCTACTGGGTTGTCAGTTAACAGCTCACTGCATCCAGAGGGGCCCCACGGCCTCCTGCGGGTCCCAGCCCTTGGCCTCTGGAGGAGGCAGGGGTGCAGTGGATGGTCCAGGTGAAGGTAACCCTGTGGGGGGCCTCATGGGTGACCCTCACCATGAAACCATGGGCAGTGTTCAAAGCACCTTTCCTCTCAGGGTTCCCCACCCCTCGAGAGAAGTTTAGAAATGCTGGAAAGAGGCCATTTAGTACTGTCCTTGTCAACCGCAGACTGGCACTGGCCATGGGCCCTTGCCATCTACCTCTACAAGGGTTACATCATGTGGCCCTGCAGCTGCTGACCTTTGACACCCCTAGAGGGGGTCAGGGTGGAGAGCAGAAATGAGGCACTATGCTCTAGGAAAAGGGGCAGGACAGGTCTTCAGATAAGTAGTCTCGGGAGCTGATTTTATAAGCCCGATTCTTATATCTCCTCGTATCTATGAAAGGGTTTTACCTCGATTTGAGACTTAAACCCAGGGCCCAGACCTGATCGAGTCCTGCTTGGGACTTGAACCCATGTGGCTGGAGCTCGAATTCCAGCCAAAACCCTGTTTGGGACTCGAACCCACAATCCCTGGCTTAGGACTTGAACCCAGCCAGAACTCTGTTTGGGACTTGAACCCACGCTGCTGGGACTTGAACCCAGCCAAAACCCTGTTTGGGACTTGAACCCACGTGACTGGGGCCTGAACCTAGCCCAAACCAGTTTGGGACTCGAACCCTCGTGGCTAAGGCTCAACTCCAGCCAAAACCCTGCTTGGGGTAGTCAGGACTCGATCCCGGCCAAAACCCTGTCTGGGATTTGAACCCACGCGGCCGGGACTTAATCCAAGGTCTGGACCCACTGAGGCTCAGGTTCTTCGTGCCTCAACGCAGAAAGAATTCAGCGAGAAGCAGAGTGACCGACAAGAAAAGGATGTATTGGAGTAAGGTAACTGAAAGCGGTGCAAATGGGCAGGCGGGGAAGTTCTGCTCTGCCGCTCCACCCCCGGACTGAATGGGCAGCAATGTATAGGATGGTAGAAGACCACGCCCCTCAAGTAGACACAGGTGTAAGACATACATCGTTAATTCCTTCCTCACCTGCTCCTCCTTCGTCACCTGTCCATGCCCAGTCAAGCCTGCTTTACTAAACAAAGAGCAGCTCTCCTGAGTTATCACCAACTTACTGTCCTCCCAACCTTTCCCAGGTTTCACCCTTCTAACTATCGTCCCCCACGAGGACTCTACCTGTTCTACTCTACCCCTATCATCTAGAAAAGCATTAAAATCCTTCAGAGTGACAATTATTTCTCGTGACTAGCAGAACCTTTCTACCCCAATAAGAAAAATATATGTGCTTGATTCCTGTACCCACCCCTTACCAAAATCACATATATATGGTCCTCCCCATTCCCACCTCTTGGGAGCGCTCTCTCAGAGCTGTCCGAGGTGCAGTCTCCTGGACTACAGTCCTCACATTACCCCCAATGAAACTGAACTCGCAGCTCTCACGTTGGGCCTCTAAATCGACATCATCAAAGGTCATACACGAGGATGAGCGGTAGATGGCAGTGCAGGATCACAGATCCTGGGAACGCCCCCTTTCTCCGATTCCAAGCCCAAATTCCGCCTCAGTCTAAACCAGAGGCCGGCCCCCTTCTCCCGGCCTGCGGACGGTGCCGCCCCCAGCGCTGCTCTCCCGCGGAAGGTGCCCGCCCAGGCCTCCAGCGTCCCTGTGCAAGGCCCACCTTCTGAAGGTAAAGAGCTGCCCTTGGAAAGGAGTCTCTCTGAGGGAGGGAGGCAGGAAGGATCTCGTGGAGGGTCGGGTTTGTTTGGAATAATCCAGATGCCAGCAGCAGAGAGAGGGGGAGGGAGCGCCATTTTGAGCACCCAGCAGTCACGTGACGGGTGGCTGGAGCAGTGGGGAGGGCGCCGGGGGGAGCTCAAGTCTGCGGAGAGCCCCCCCATTCCGCTCTCCTCTCGCCCAGCACAAACGCCTTGGAAGAAGCTGGGCCCAGGCGTTTCCTTCTGGGCAGCTGGGATGGAGGCCCAGGGGAGGGCCCCGGGGGTGGGAAGAGCTGCCCGGCCACGCGGCTGGTCCCTCTGGCCCCGCAGGGAGCTTTACCCGCTTTCTGCAGAGTCAGCCGGGAGCTGGGCAGCCAGGGCCAGGAAGCCCAGCCGGGCCATAGAGGAGCCAGTGCAGATGCCGGGAGCTCAAGCCCTTGGTGCCCAGGCCGCAGGGAGCAGGCGTGCCCAGGGCTCTGCTGTGCACTTAGACAGAGCCGCAGGAGGGGACGGGGTGGAGAGGAGGCTGTCCCAGGTGTGGGCTAGCCTGAGACACCGCCTCCTTCCTCCACCGCCCGGGAGCCCTGTAGACCACAGTCCTCCAGGCTTTGTGGGAAACCTGGGGGAGGGTTTCTAACTCCAGAAGCACTTCAGAATCACGTGGGGATTTTTTTAAATCCCACACCCACCCCAGGCCATTTAAGTCAGGATGCCTGTGCTACGCCTGATACCTAGCAGCGTCTCAGTGACTGGACTGTTTCTACTTCCCTTCTTTACAGGGAGGAAGGAAGTTAGGAGCCCCACAGTAAATCAGGGTTCAGAGGCCAGCCTTTTGACCAGTCCAGAGGCCATCACTCCCCTGCGGCCTCCATTACTCCTGCTCAGCTGCCCCGGCTCCTCTGAGAGGCTGCGGAGAAGCCTTCTCCGGCAGCTAGCTGGTCTTTGCCTTTGATTAACGGGCTCACTTTGCCAGCAGTTCTCACATGTGCTTCCCAGGTGGCTCAGTGGGGGAGTCTCCGCCTGCCAATGCAGGAGAAGCCGGTTTGATCCCTGGGTCAGGAAGATTCCTAAGAGTGGGAAATGACAGCCCACCTTCTGAAGGTAAAGAGCTGCCCTTGGAAAGGAGTCTCTGAGGGAGGGAGGCAGGAAGGATCTCGTGGAGGGTCGGGTTTGTTTGGGATAAGCCAGATGCCAGCAGCAGAGGGGGAGGGAGCGCCATTTTGAGCACCCAGCAGTCACGTGACGGGTGGCTGGAGCAGTGGGGAGGGCGCCGGGGGGAGCTCAAGTCTGCGGAGAGCCCCCCCATTCCGCTCTCCTCTCGCCCAGCACAAACGCCTTGGAAGAAGCTGGGCCCAGGCGTTTCCTTCTGGGCAGCTGGGATGGAGGCCCAGGGGAGGGCCCCGGGGGTGGGAAGAGCTGCCCGGCCACGCGGCTGGTCCCTCTGGCCCCGCAGGGAGCTTTACCCGCTTTCTGCAGAGTCAGCCGGGAGCTGGGCAGCCAGGGCCAGGAAGCCCAGCCGGGCCATAGAGGAGCCAGTGCAGATGCCGGGAGCTCAAGCCCTTGGTGCCCAGGCCGCAGGGAGCAGGCGTGCCCAGGGCTCTGCTGTGCACTTAGACAGAGCCGCAGGAGGGGACGGGGTGGAGAGGAGGCTGTCCCAGGTGTGGGCTAGCCTGAGACACCGCCTCCTTCCTCCACCGCCCGGGAGCCCTGTAGACCACAGTCCTCCAGGCTTTGTGGGAAACCTGGGGGAGGGTTTCTAACTCCAGAAGCACTTCAGAATCACGTGGGGATTTTTAAATCCCACACCCACCCCAGGCCATTTAAGTCAGGATGCCTGTGCTACGCCTGATACCTAGCAGCGTCTCAGTGACTGGACTGTTTCTACTTCCCTTCTTTACAGGGAGGAAGGAAGTTAGGAGCCCCACAGTAAATCAGGGTTCAGAGGCCAGCCTTTTGACCAGTCCAGAGGCCATCACTCCCCTGCGGCCTCCATTACTCCTGCTCAGCTGCCCCGGCTCCTCTGAGAGGCTGCGGAGAAGCCTTCTCCGGCAGCTAGCTGGTCTTTGCCTTTGATTAACGGGCTCACTTTGCCAGCAGTTCTCACATGTGCTTCCCAGGTGGCTCAGTGGGGGAGTCTCCGCCTGCCAATGCAGGAGAAGCCGGTTTGATCCCTGGGTCAGGAAGATTCCTAAGAGTGGGAAATGACAGCCCACTCCAGTACTCTTGACTGGGAAATTCCATGGGCAGAGGGCCTGAGTGGGCTACAGTCCACGGGGCTGTTAAGAGACACAACATGCTCTCGCCAAAGGAGTTGGAGCTGGAATCAAGTAGGGTAGTTGTGATTTTTCCAGTTTCCTTTCCTGCGGATTTTTACAGAGCGCTATACATAAGTATACCTAGAAAGAGTGAAAATATTCATTTTATTTTAGGACACCCGGGTCACTCTCCCCAAGGTACCTCTTAGAGGAAGTCAGGGGCCACTGTCACTTCCTGTGGGGTGAGGGGAGGGTGACCGCAGTGACCCAGATGATGGAGACCATGGTTATCTAGATCTGAATAGGATCAGGTCCTGTCCCCTTGCTTAGGGACCCCCCTCAGCTCAAGATAGGATCTGAGGCAACGGAAGCCCTGGGAGCCACGACCTCTGCCCCTCTGCCCCTCTGCCCACAGGTGCCAGTTGCTGACCCCGAGGAAATGGTGTCAGGAAAATCCCACGTGGATGACCTGCAGCTGCCCATGCAGGAAGGTTCTGACGCGCACCTCCTGGGTGTGACGAGCCGCCGGGGTCCCCGGAGTAAGTGTCTCTACATTCAGTTCATTCCGTCGGTTTCCACTGACCCCTGTGAACTGCACAGAGCAACATGGGGACTTGTCACGGGCATTGGGCTTTTTGTACACGTCCACCCCCTCCACAGCCCTTCACCCCCATTCTGAGAGGGAATTTCTAGGTTGGCATCTGTCTGGGAGACAGGACACAACCACAGGACGTCGTTATATAACTACAGAATTTTGAAAACAGTCACCGAAACAGAAATGGTACAAATAATCGAACAGGTAAAAATACAAAGGCAGGTGAAATAGCAAGGCCTATTTGTCAATGAAATGGAACTGAAATCAGATGCTGGAAAATCCGAGGATGTTTCTGAGGCTCTTGGAGATCTTGCCCCATGAGGATCCCTTCTCTCTTCCATCCCACCACACACACGCGCACACACACACAGACGCTCGCTTCTCCCTGCAGGAACCATGGCCTGCAGTTTACCACAGCATTCCTCTTCCCCATTGCAGTGACAACCATTCATTATCTGCTGAGTGTAGGGAAAATTACTACTCCTCACTTTCTGCTCTTTAAAAAATATATTCTATGTCCAGGGCTTCCCTGGTGGTCCAGTGGGTAAAGAGGCCGCCTTGCAGTGCAAGGGGCACCGGTTCAATCCCTGGCCGGGAAGATCCCACATGCCATGGAGCGGCTGGACCAGTGTGTCCAATTGCAATCCAGCACTCTGGAGCGCATGCGCCAAGAGCCGGTGCTCTGAAACGAGAGAGGTCACTGCCATGGGAAGCCCACATGTGCCAAAGAATAAAGATGGATGAAGAGAAACTAAAATAAATAAATAAAAGAAGCCAAAATTCAAAAAAAAAAAAAAAAAAAGCACAAATTGCAAAAGAAAAAAAAAACTTAAAAAAAAAAATATATATCTATATATATATGTCCTTAATTATTGCACTGCTCCAGGTCTTATTTGTGGTGTGGGGGATCTTCAGTTTATGTTGCGACATGCAGGATCCCTAGCTGTGGCATGTGGGATCTAGTTCCCTGACCAGGGACTGAACCAGGCTCCCTGCCTTGGGGGCGTGGACTGTTCACCACTGGACCGTGAGTGAAGGCCCCATTGCTTTTTCTGAACAGTAGAGTAGACCAGAGAAGAAAGCATGTTACACTTCCCAATCGTTACATAGTTATTACACAATCGGTACCCTCTTTCCCTGTAGTTAAACTGAGGAATAAAGTACCTATTGGAAATTAGAGAGCTTTTGGAAGCAAGCTCATCTGAAGTCCTACCCTAATAAAAATGTGGTTCCCATCCGAGAGCAATGACACAATAGAACTGGTACAAATTACTAGAGCAGAACCGAGCTTTAGTTCATGCAGGTGCTTCCCTTTCTAAATGCACAGAGTTAGTCACTATCGAAGATTGCAGTTTGTCTTAGTGTGCTCAGGCTGCCCTAACATATAGTCTCAAGGTCCATCCACGTCTCTGCAAATGGCACAGTTTTTTAGCAAAAGGGATTTTCATCACCCAAGCATGCTTTCTCTTAGAACTCTTTTCTTTTGCAGGGGTTGGGGGCGGTGGGGAGGGGCGGGCGGGCCATTTCTGTTGGCCTTTCATTTGTCTGTTTTCATCCATCTTTGTTCTTTGGCCTGTGTGGTCCTCCCCGTCGCAGTGGCCTCTGTTGTCGCAGAGCACCGGCTCTGGGCGCATGCACTTCAGAGCTCCGGCTCGGTAATTGGACACATGGGTCCAGCCGCTCTGCGGCAGGTGGAATCTTCCCAGGCCAGGGACGGAACTGGCACCCCTTGCACTGCAAGGTGGTGTCCTTACCCACTGGACCACCAGGGAAGCCCTCTTTCCTTATTTTTTTCTCCAGTGCAACTGGAAACATAACCTTATTTCCTGTACTAACAACATTTCAGCTTATCTATTAAGGCTTTAGGTATATGACTGTCAAAGGAACTTGGATAGTCTCAAAGTAAATCAGTATTACCAAAGCAACTGCCAAGTCATTAAATCCTAAACATAGTATCTTTGGGGGCCTCTATTTTTTCATTATAAAAATTCAAACACACAGAAGTTTAAAAATCCAATGAACCTTATCCTATCCAAGGATTAATAATATTTGCCACATCTTTTTGTTTCTTATCTTTGCCAGAGTATGTATTTATTTATTTATTTGACTCCACTGGGTCTTAGTTATAGCATGTGGAATCTAGTTGCCTGACCAGGAATCAAACCTGGGCTCCCTGCATGGGGAACACAGAGTCTTAACCACTGGACCACCAGGGAACTCCCCCAGAGTACATCAATTATTAAAAAAAAAAAAACACATAAAATTTTCCATCTTAATCATTTTTCAAGGTACAGTTCAGTAGAATTAACTATATTGACATTGTTGTACAATAGATCTCCAGAACTATTTCATTTTGTAAAGTTGAAATGCTGTCCCTGTTAAAAAGTAACTCAGCCTTTCACCTCCCTTTGGTCCCTGGTAATGAGCATTCTACTGTTTCGATGAAGTTGACTGCTTTAGATACCTCATGAGCTTTGCTGGCGGCTAAGTGGTAAAGAATCTGCTTACAGTACAGAAGGTGCAGGAGCCTGGGCTGGGGAGATACCCTGGAGGAGGGCATGAGAGCCCACTCCAGCGTTCTTGCCTGGAGAATCCCATGGACAGAAGAGACTGGTGGATTGCATTCCAAAGGGTCTCAAAGAGTTGGACATGATGGAAGCGACTTAGCACACCCACACAGAGATACCTCATGTAAATGGAATCATACAGTATTTGTTTTTGTGACTGCCTGGCTGATTTCACTTGGCATCTGTATTCAAGGTTCATCCATATTGTAGCATGTGACAGGAACTCCTTCTCCTTTAAGGCTGAATAGCATTCCGTGTATAGACCACCCTTTGCTTATCCGTTTATCCTTCATGGACACTTGAGTTGCTTCTCCCTCTTGACTACTGCTAATAATGCTGCTTTCAATATAAACATGCAAGTATCTCTTCAAGATACTGCTTTATTTTTTGGATTTCTACCAAGAAGTAAAATTGCTGGTTCCTATGGTATTTCTGGTCTTCCCAAGTGACTTAGTGGCAAAGAGTCTGCCTGCCAATACAGGAGACACGGATTCAATCCCTGGGCTGGGAAGATCCCTTGGAGAAGAAAATGGCAGCTCCAACTCCATTATTCTTGCCTGGGAAATCCATGGGCAGAGGAGCCTGATGGACTGGAGTCCATGGGGTCACATCGAATCAAACACAACTGAACACAACTTGAATTTTCTGAGAACCCGTCACACTGTTTACCGTAACAGGTGCACCAGAATGTTACATGCTCACCAATAATGCACAAAGCTTCCGGTTTTTCCATATCCTTGCCAACACTGTCGTTTTTTTTTTTTTTTTTTTTTCTGTTTGGGTTTTTTAGAAAAATAGTAGCCATCCTTATTGGTGTGATACGGCATCTTACTGTGTGTTTTTTACATTGTATTTTCCTAATGAGTAGTGAATGTTAGTCACTCAGTTGAATCTGATTCTTTGTAACCCCATCGACTAGAGACCTTAGTGACATTGACCATTTTTTTCATGTGCTTGTGGGCAGAGAGTTGAGAAATGCCTATCCTTTGCTATTTTCTGATCAAATTACTTGTTTTATTGTTATTATTGTTGAGTTGTAGAAGTTCTTTACATGGTCTGGGAAATAATCCCTTATCAAATATATATGATTTGTGAATACCCCCCTCCGCTCCATAGTTGGCCTTCTCGCTCTGCTGGCCGCGACCTTTGAGGCACAGGAGTCTGAGGGAGCCCCATTTGGCTAGTTTAGGCTTTGCTGCCTATGCTCTTGCTGCTGCATCCAAGAAATCATTACCTGGCTCAATTTCAGAGGACTCCCTCTGCGTCGTCTAGGAACTTTATGATTCTAGGGCTTATATTTACATCTTTTATCCATTTTAAGTGTACTGTGTAAGGTAAGGGTCAACTTCATTCTTTTGCATGGGGATAGCCAGTTTCCCATCACCATTTGTTGAAAATACTGTTTTTTTCCCCATTGAGTGGTCTTCACATCCATGTTGAAAAGCATTTGACCATATCTGCAAGGTTTTATTTCTGAGTGCTCTCTTCTATTGTACTGATCTATATGTCTGTCTTTATGCCAGTAGCACACTGCTTTAATTACTATATCTTTGTAATGTTTTGAAATCACAGAGTCTGAGCCTCCAATTTTTTTCTTTTTTAAAAAAACTGGTTTGAAGAAGACAAATATCGTATGTTAATGCATGCATATGGAATCTAGAAAGGCAATACTGATGATCTTATGTGCAGGGCAGCAAAGGAGACACAGATGTCAAGAACAGGGTTTTGGACACAGTAGGGGAAGAAGTGTGCGGGATGCTTTGAGAGAATAGCATTGAAACATACCTATTACCATGTGTAAAATAGCCCAGGGGAGCTTGATGTGTGACCCAGGGAAACCAGATCAGGTGCTCTGGGACAGCCTGGAGGGATGGAGGGGGGAGGGAGGGGGGAAAAAGGTTCAGGAAGGAGAGGACATATGTATACCTGTGGCTGGTTCATGTTGGTGTAGAGCAAAAACCATTAGGGTGTATTGTAAAGTAATTTTCTTTGTAACCCCATCGACTAGAGACCTTAGTGACATTGACCATTTTTTTCATGTGCTTGTGGGCAGAGAGTTGAGAAATGCCTATCCTTTGCTATTTTCTGATCAAATTACTTGTTTTATTGTTATTATTGTTGAGTTGTAGAAGTTCTTTACATGGTCTGGGAAATAATCCCTTATCAAATATATATGATTTGTGAATACCCCCCTCCGCTCCATAGTTGGCCTTCTCGCTCTGCTGGCCGCGACCTTTGAGGCACAGGAGTCTGAGGGAGCCCCATTTGGCTAGTTTAGGCTTTGCTGCCTATGCTCTTGCTGCTGCATCCAAGAAATCATTACCTGGCTCAATTTCAGAGGACTCCCTCTGCGTCGTCTAGGAACTTTATGATTCTAGGGCTTATATTTACATCTTTTATCCATTTTAAGTGTACTGTGTAAGGTAAGGGTCAACTTCATTCTTTTGCATGGGGATAGCCAGTTTCCCATCACCATTTGTTGAAAATACTGTTTTTTTCCCCATTGAGTGGTCTTCACATCCATGTTGAAAAGCATTTGACCATATCTGCAAGGTTTTATTTCTGAGTGCTCTCTTCTATTGTACTGATCTATATGTCTGTCTTTATGCCAGTAGCACACTGCTTTAATTACTATATCTTTGTAATGTTTTGAAATCACAGAGTCTGAGCCTCCAATTTTTTTCTTTTTTAAAAAAACTGGTTTGAAGAAGACAAATATCGTATGTTAATGCATGCATATGGAATCTAGAAAGGCAATACTGATGATCTTATGTGCAGGGCAGCAAAGGAGACACAGATGTCAAGAACAGGGTTTTGGACACAGTAGGGGAAGAAGTGTGCGGGATGCTTTGAGAGAATAGCATTGAAACATACCTATTACCATGTGTAAAATAGCCCAGGGGAGCTTGATGTGTGACCCAGGGAAACCAGATCAGGTGCTCTGGGACAGCCTGGAGGGATGGAGTGGGGAGGGAGGTGGGAAAAAGGTTCAGGAAGGAGAGGACATATGTATACCTGTGGCTGGTTCATGTTGGTGTAGAGCAAAAACCATTAGGGTGTATTGTAAAGTAATTATCTCTCCTCCAATTAAAATAAAGAAATATATTTTTAAAAGACCATGTTGGGCTTCCCTGGTGGTCCAGTGGGTAAGGACACCACCTTGCAGTGCAAGGGGCGCCAGTTCGATCCCTGGCCTGGGAAGATCCCACGTGCCGTGGAGCGGCTGGACCGATGTGTCTAATCACCGAGCCAGAGCTCTGGGGCGCATGCGCCCAGAGCCGGTGCTCTGCGACGACAGAGGCCACCGCGATGGGAGGCCCACAGGAGCCAAAGAACAAAGACGGATGAAAACAGAGAAATGAAAGACCAATAGAAGTAGTATATATATACACACACACACACACACATATATATATAAGACCATGTCATCGGCACACAGAGATAATTTTACTTCTTCCTCCCCAATTTGGATGCCTTTTATAACTTATTCTCTCTGTCTCAGTCCATTTGCTCTGTTAATACTCTAGACTGGGTAGCTTATTAGCAGCAGAAATTTCATTCTCACACTGCTGCAGCCCGAGAAGTCCAAGATGAAGGCACCAGCAGATACGGTATCTGGTAAGGAGAGTCTGCCTTTTGGTTCGTAAGCGGCTGTCTTCCTGCGGTGTCCTCCCGCGGAAGAAGGAGCAGGGGAGCTGAGCTCTGCGGGGTCTTGTTCATACGGGCACTGATCCCATCCATAAAAGTTCTACACTCTCATGACCTAATCACCTCTCAAAGACCCCACCTCCAAACCCGGGCACGCTGGGGATTAGGTGTCCACATTTAAGCAGTCTGTCTATATAGCTCTTGCCTAATTGCTCAGGCTTGGGTTTCTAATACTATATCGAATAGAGGTAGAGAGGGACCCTCCCAGCCTTGTTTCTGATCTTAGAGGAGGTGCTTTCAGGTTTTCAGCACTGAGTATAATGTGAGTGTTGGGCTTTTCATATATGATCTTTACCCTATTGAAGGAATTTCCTTTTATTCCTAGTTTATTACATATTTTTATCATAAAAGGATGTTGCATTTTGTCAGATTCTTTTTTTTCTGTATCCATTTAGATGATCATGGGAAAAGGTTCAGGAAGGAGAGGACATATGTATACCTGTGGCTGGTTCATGTTGGTGTAGAGCAAAACCATTAGGGTGTATTGTAAAGTAATTATCTCTCCTCCAATTAAAATAAAGAAATATATTTTTAAAAGACCATGTTGGGCTTCCCTGGTGGTCCAGTGGGTAAGGACACCACCTTGCAGTGCAAGGGGCGCCAGTTCGATCCCTGGCCTGGGAAGATCCCACGTGCCGTGGAGCGGCTGGACCGATGTGTCTAATCACCGAGCCAGAGCTCTGGGGCGCATGCGCCCAGAGCCGGTGCTCTGCGACGACAGAGGCCACCGCGATGGGAGGCCCACAGGAGCCAAAGAACAAAGACGGATGAAAACAGAGAAATGAAAGACCAATAGAAGTAGTATATATATACACACACACACACACACATATATATATAAGACCATGTCATCGGCACACAGAGATAATTTTACTTCTTCCTCCCCAATTTGGATGCCTTTTATAACTTATTCTCTCTGTCTCAGTCCATTTGCTCTGTTAATACTCTAGACTGGGTAGCTTATTAGCAGCAGAAATTTCATTCTCACACTGCTGCAGCCCGAGAAGTCCAAGATGAAGGCACCAGCAGATACGGTATCTGGTAAGGAGAGTCTGCCTTTTGGTTCGTAAGCGGCTGTCTTCCTGCGGTGTCCTCCCGCGGAAGAAGGAGCAGGGAGCTGAGCTCTGCGGGGTCTTGTTCATACGGGCACTGATCCCATCCATAAAAGTTCTACACTCTCATGACCTAATCACCTCTCAAAGACCCCACCTCCAAACCCGGGCACGCTGGGGATTAGGTGTCCACATTTAAGCAGTCTGTCTATATAGCTCTTGCCTAATTGCTCAGGCTTGGGTTTCTAATACTATATCGAATAGAGGTAGAGAGGGACCCTCCCAGCCTTGTTTCTGATCTTAGAGGAGGTGCTTTCAGGTTTTCAGCACTGAGTATAATGTGAGTGTTGGGCTTTTCATATATGATCTTTACCCTATTGAAGGAATTTCCTTTTATTCCTAGTTTATTACATATTTTTATCATAAAAGGATGTTGCATTTTGTCAGATTCTTTTTTTTCTGTATCCATTTAGATGATCATATGGTTTCTGTCCTTTGTTCTGTTAATGAGGTGTGTTACATTGATTGATTTTCATGTACTGGCACCCCCCCCACACACAGCCTGGGCTGGGGCTAACAGAAGGTTCAAGAGGCAGTTTCTCATCATTGATTTCTAAACACTACTTACCTACATTCTTTTCTAAGCAAAACCTCAGATTCGGTGGTTTTCCCATTCCAAGCAAGACATTTTAGGCTAAGGAAGTTGTGGAACTACTTAAGCTCATAGCATTTCACTGTATTTTTCTTTTATAAGCACTTGTTTACCTGAAGCGTCCTCCTCTTCCCCAGAAGGAGAAAGAGAGGTGGAGGGAGGGATGGAGGGGGGAGACAGACAAACAAATGATAAATTGGACAACTTTAAACTCAGAGAAAAGGAAAGAAGGAAGGAAGGATGAAAGACAAACAGGTAATAAATCTGACAACCTTGAACTCTGAGAGAGAGAGAAAGCAGAGAAACAGATGGCAAACCTGACCGCCTTGAACTCTGAGAACTTAATACCATGTTCTAAGCTAGGTAGCGAGTTTTCTGATAAGATTTCCACCAAGATTCTTCATTCTCTTTTCTCCCGATACCCCATTATGTCACCCAAGATTAAGAAGAATAGACATTTCAAGACGGCAAATATTCCCCAACACCACAGACCCTGAAACCAGACTCACTCCTGTCACTACTTTCAGTCTGGGGCCTGGAGCAACAACCTAGACAGCCTCAAGCACAGGAGCCCTGTTTACAAAGTGGGGATCACAAAAGCCTTGGCTTCATGCAGCTGGTGACGGGGAAGTCAGATGATACACAGAAGGACCCGCAGGGGCTCTGGCACACACAGGCACAGTCTCCAGCTAGAGGAACGTGATGCTAAATAACTGACACAAATAATTACCTCTTCTGAGGGCTGTCATATGGCCGGCCCCATCTTTGTATGTATTACATTACTCAGAGCAGCCTCATCGTCAGACATTGTTCTATAGTTTAGAAAACTAAGGCTCAGAGACAACCAACAGCTGTCCACGGTGAAGCCAGAACTCGAACTCTAGTCTGCAGACCTCAGGAAGCTGTCATTTTTGTTTGCTTGCTTGTTTTCATTTATTTTATTGAAGTAGATTTGCAGTTTTGTGTTGATTTCTGCTGTACAGAAATGTGTGTGTGTGTGTGTGTGTATGTATATACATATGTAAATATGTGTATTCTTTTTCATATTCTTTTCCATTATGGTTTATCACAGGATATCGAGTATAGTTCCCTCGGATTAGTGCATGTATACTAAGTGAACTTGTATTCATAATTGCTGGACTACAGCATCATTCTGCACCCACAAGTCTTAGCTCTGATTGGCCATGTTTTCAATAAATTTATTTTTAATTGATGGATCATTGCTTTACAGAATTGTGTTACTTTCTGCTAAACAGCATCATAAATCATCCATAGGTACACATATGTCCTCTCCCTCTTAACCTCCCTCCCCCTCCACCTCATCCCACCCCTCTAGGTAGTTACAAAGCCCTGGTTTGAATTCCCTGAATCATAGCAAATTCCCATTGGCTCTTTGTTTAATACACAGTAATATAAGTTTCTATGTTACTCTCTCCGTGTATCCCACCCCCTCTTTCCTCCCACTGATTGGTCTTAGGGACAATGGTTTACTGTTGCCCAAGGGAAGTACAGTGCTATCTGCATTCTACTCAGGGTCATGCTCTGGTTTCCATGTGTTCACTTTACCCCCTGACCACGCCCACCAGCCCGCCGCTTCCTTCCCACCAAGTCTGTTCCGTTCAGTCATGAAGTCGTGTCCAACTCTTTGCTGCCCCTGGACTGCAGCACACCGGGCTTCCCTGTCCTCCACTGTCTCCCAGAGTTTACTCAAACTCACATCCATCGAGTTGGTGATGCCTTCCAACCATCTCATCCTCTGTTACTCTCTTCTCCTCTTGCCCTCAGTCTCTCCCAGGATCAGGGTTTTTTTCCAATGAGTTGTCTCTTCACATCAGGTACCCAAAGTATTGCCGCTTCATCTTTAGCATCAGTCCTTGCAATGAATATTCAGGCTTGATTTCCTATAGGATTTATTGGTTTGATCTCCTTGCTGTCCAAGGGACTCTCACGAGTCTTCTCCAGCACTTCACTTCAAAAGCATCAATTCTTCAGTGCTCAGCCTTCTTTATGGTCCAGTTTTCCCATCAGTACATGACTACTGGAAAAACCACAGCTTTGTCTTGCTCACCTGGGATCAAATCTTTGATTCCCTCTTGACAGTTTGCTCCCCAAACCTCTTATGGCTCTGGCATATCACTCAATGCTACCACTCCAGCTCCTGACCTTGAACCTGGGATTCTCTATAACAGAGCATCCCTACAGGGTTCCGAGTGTTGTTAAGTCCAGGCTGACTTCAGATACTCAGACACCAGCACCCTTGATGACCTGACATTCCCCAGTGCCCCAGGCACATGCCCAGAGGGGCCACCTTCCTGATCAACAACAGCATAAACCCATGCCCTGAAAGCTTTGGCTTCTAATTGCTATTCAAACATGTATATAGTCAATGACATTCCAAATAAAGGCAGCATTGCGCTGAACAGGCACTTGTTCCAAATCAAATAAGCATCTAGGAAAAAAGTACACGTTTCTGCCATGATTCCAACTTGCACCATTCTGAAGGAGGAACTATCAGATGTTAAATAGTTTCTGAGGAATTCCCCTCTTTCCTCCCACTGATTGGTCTTAGGGACAATGGTTTACTGTTGCCCAAGGGAAGTACAGTGCTATCTGCATTCTACTCAGGGTCATGCTCTGGTTTCCATGTGTTCACTTTACCCCCTGACCACGCCCACCAGCCCGCCGCTTCCTTCCCACCAAGTCTGTTCCGTTCAGTCATGAAGTCGTGTCCAACTCTTTGCTGCCCCTGGACTGCAGCACACCGGGCTTCCCTGTCCTCCACTGTCTCCCAGAGTTTACTCAAACTCACATCCATCGAGTTGGTGATGCCTTCCAACCATCTCATCCTCTGTTACTCTCTTCTCCTCTTGCCCTCAGTCTCTCCCAGGATCAGGGTTTTTTTCCAATGAGTTGTCTCTTCACATCAGGTACCCAAAGTATTGCCGCTTCATCTTTAGCATCAGTCCTTGCAATGAATATTCAGGCTTGATTTCCTATAGGATTTATTGGTTTGATCTCCTTGCTGTCCAAGGGACTCTCACGAGTCTTCTCCAGCACTTCACTTCAAAAGCATCAATTCTTCAGTGCTCAGCCTTCTTTATGGTCCAGTTTTCCCATCAGTACATGACTACTGGAAAAACCACAGCTTTGTCTTGCTCACCTGGGATCAAATCTTTGATTCCCTCTTGACAGTTTGCTCCCCAAACCTCTTATGGCTCTGGCATATCACTCAATGCTACCACTCCAGCTCCTGACCTTGAACCTGGGATTCTCTATAACAGAGCATCCCTACAGGGTTCCGAGTGTTGTTAAGTCCAGGCTGACTTCAGATACTCAGACACCAGCACCCTTGATGACCTGACATTCCCCAGTGCCCCAGGCACATGCCCAGAGGGGCCACCTTCCTGATCAACAACAGCATAAACCCATGCCCTGAAAGCTTTGGCTTCTAATTGCTATTCAAACATGTATATAGTCAATGACATTCCAAATAAAGGCAGCATTGCGCTGAACAGGCACTTGTTCCAAATCAAATAAGCATCTAGGAAAAAAGTACACGTTTCTGCCATGATTCCAACTTGCACCATCTCTGAAGGGAGGAACTATCAGATGTTAAATAGTTTCTGAGGAATATAAATTTCTCCTTTACTGACATCTGTTTTCCATTCATTCATGTTCATTTCTCTGATTAAAGCATCATTGCAGAGCCAATTTCTCAGTACTGGTTGCAAATAAACTTTGGAATCCGGGTGAAATTTGATGCAAATGAAAAATAGATCATTTATTTTAGGCACACTTTTTAAAGGTCACCGAGACCTGGAGAGACTGACCCAGAAAACAAATGCTGTGAAAGTTCAGTACAAGACAAAGCAGAGAACTGCCCAGAGGAGCTGGGCTTGGGAGGTGCCTTGGAGCCCAGCAGCTGGAGAAGGAAAGAACATTCTAGTCAGAGGATTCACACTAGGGAATGTAGAAAAGGCCAAAAGTTCATCCCGTTGGAGTTCACGACCTCATGCGATACTGGGGGAAAAATGACAGTACTAAATAAAATATTTAAGTAAAAATAAATAGTATGCTATATTCAATCAAAAGTTTTTCTAATATTATTATGTTTGACATCTTAAAAGGAAACAAAAATTTTTTTTTCTGGCTGAGGAGACACTAGCCAATTGTTAGAGACATGGAGACACTGAAGATCCCAGACTGGAGCATGCCTTTCATGCACACTAACCAGTCCAGGGCCCTGACCCCCTCTGCCGGGCCAGTCCAGTCCTCAGAAGCAAGAGTCCTCTGCCCAGATCATGTAAGGCTGGGTATCAGGCAACTAGGGACCACCCTGTGCCTTGCAGCCCATCAGAATGACTCAAATTAGCCAGTCCTGATTTGCTTACCCACCCTGCCTTCTCTTTCCCTCAGAAATCCCACGAAAGCCATGGCCTAAGCACTCACCTCCTTTCCTCTCCTGACCACCTCAGTGCCTCTCCCTGTGCCTCTTCATGGTGCACCCTGCTGCCGGGCTCTAGAACCTGAGCCTCTTTTCTGTCTCCTCTTGTGGCTGCACCCGACTGCCCATCTCATTAAAGAGTACAAAGAATATTAAACAAACCCATCTTTATTATCCGGCTTCCCAGCTGGTGCTAGTGGGAGGGAACCCTCCTGCCCATGGAGGAGACATAAGTGATTCAGGTTCAATTCCTAGGTCGGGAAAAGCCCTTGAAGGAAGGCATGGCAACCCACTCTAATATTCTTGCCTGGAGAATTCCATAGACAGAGGAGCCTGGCGGGCTGTAGTCCATAGGATTGCAAAGAGTCTGATGTGACTGAAGTGACTTAGCATGCATGCATCTTTTTTTTTTTTTAAAGATTTATTTATTTATTTATTTATTTTGGTCGGGGTGGGGTAGGGAGGGAAGGGAGCAGGCGGGCCACTTCTATTGGTCTTTCTTTTGTCCATTTTTATCCATCTTTGTTCTTTGGCCCATGTGGGCCTCCCATCGCGGTGGCCTCTGTTGTCGCAGAGCAGCGGCTCTGGGCGTATGCGCTCCAGAGCTCCGGCTCGGTAATTGGACACATGGGTCCAGCCGCTCCGCGGCATGTGGGATCTTCCCAGGCCAGGGATGGAACCGGCGCCCCTTGCACTGCAAGGCGGTGTCCTTACCCACTGGACCACCAGGGAAGCCCTGCATGCATCTTTATTATTAGTTATCAAGAAAGGCGTTTTCCCAAAAACGCCTCATAGCAAAATTCTTACAGGGCCACCTACTCCCATCCTGTCTGCAGTCCTGAATCCTTTCCTGTAGCTCAAGTCCCCACTCCCTGGCAGGTCTGTCCCTGCCGAGGTCCCATGAGCCGCACATGCAGTAAATTGCAGGGATAGCTCTTCATCTGCCCTCCTTGACCTCCAGCCACACTCCCCACAGCTCACACACCTCCTCCCTTGCACTTGGCTCCTTCCCACCACTCTCCTGGTCTTCCTTCCTCCTCACTGACTGGATCTCCACCTCCTCCCTGGTTCTTACACCCCCATCCTCTAATGGTTGGGGCTCCCAAGCTGGAAGCTCGGCCCTCTTTTGTTAATCAACACACATTCTCTCTGTCACCTCAAGATTTTAAATTCTATCATATAGATATTGTATGCATAACTTATCGGTCCCCAGTTTTTATCTCCAGTCTGGGCCTCTTTCAGACTAAAGGTGCAATACGTGCTCAAAGCTGTATCTACATATTGAATAAGGCAACTCATGTCTTCCTAGATTTATTGAAATACAATTTGCATATCATAAAATCCACCTATCGTAAGCATACAATTCAATGATGTTGAGTAAGTTTGTAGATGGGTGCAGCCATCTCTGGAATTCAGTCTTAGAACATTTTCATCACCTCGAAAAAGCTCCTTTATGCTTATTTATAGCCACTCCACCCCCAACCCTAGGCAAACATGAATTTGTTTTGATTAATTTATTCCTATAAATATGCCTTTTCTAGACGTTTCATGTAAACAGAATTGTACAATCTGTAGCATTTTGTGTCTCACTTCTTTCACTTAGCATAATGTTTTTCAAGATAATAAATTTGGTAGCATATGTCCACACCGCATTCCTTTTTATCACTAAATTCTATGCCATCATCTGGATATGTGTGTGCACATTTATGTACATTCACCTGGTGATGAGTATTTGGATTATTTCCGGTTGGGAGTTTTCCTGGTGGCTCAGTGGTAAACAATCCACCTGCTAAGACAGGAGATGTGAGTTCCATACCTGGGCTGGAAGATCCCGCGGAGGAGGACACAGCAACTCACTCTAGTATTCTTGCCTGGAGAATCCCATGGATGGAGAGGCCTGGCAGGCACCCGTCCATGGGGTCACAAAAAGAGTCAGATGCGACTGAGCAACTCACCAACAACAAGCAGTTTGGGGCCATTATAAATCACACTTCTGTGAACCAGGTCATATGATAAATGTATATTGAGCTTTATAAGAAACTGCTAATCTATTTTACAAAGTGACTGTGTGATTTTATTTTGCCACCAACAATTTGTGAGAGTGTCAGTTTCTTCATTTCCTAAAAATGACTGATTTAATCTGTCTTGTAGCCTTTGGAGTATATGTACAGTGGTATTTCACTGTTCTTTGAACTTGTATTCCCCTAGTGATTAATGATAGGGAATATTTTTCATATGCTTATTAGCCATTTGTACATTATCTTAGTAAAATGTCTATTTAGATGTTTACACAGTATTTATTTTTTAAAGATTTATTTGGTCCCCAGTTTTTATCTCCAGTCTGGGCCTCTTTCAGACTAAAGGTGCAATACGTGCTCAAAGCTGTATCTACATATTGAATAAGGCAACTCATGTCTTCCTAGATTTATTGAAATACAATTTGCATATCATAAAATCCACCTATCGTAAGCATACAATTCAATGATGTTGAGTAAGTTTGTAGATGGGTGCAGCCATCTCTGGAATTCAGTCTTAGAACATTTTCATCACCTCGAAAAAGCTCCTTTATGCTTATTTATAGCCACTCCACCCCCAACCCTAGGCAAACATGAATTTGTTTTGATTAATTTATTCCTATAAATATGCCTTTTCTAGACGTTTCATGTAAACAGAATTGTACAATCTGTAGCATTTTGTGTCTCACTTCTTTCACTTAGCATAATGTTTTTCAAGATAATAAATTTGGTAGCATATGTCCACACCGCATTCCTTTTTATCACTAAATTCTATGCCATCATCTGGATATGTGTGTGCACATTTATGTACATTCACCTGGTGATGAGTATTTGGATTATTTCCGGTTGGGAGTTTTCCTGGTGGCTCAGTGGTAAACAATCCACCTGCTAAGACAGGAGATGTGAGTTCCATACCTGGGCTGGAAGATCCCGCGGAGGAGGACACAGCAACTCACTCTAGTATTCTTGCCTGGAGAATCCCATGGATGGAGAGGCCTGGCAGGCACCCGTCCATGGGGTCACAAAAAGAGTCAGATGCGACTGAGCAACTCACCAACAACAAGCAGTTTGGGGCCATTATAAATCACACTTCTGTGAACCAGGTCATATGATAAATGTATATTGAGCTTTATAAGAAACTGCTAATCTATTTTACAAAGTGACTGTGTGATTTTATTTTGCCACCAACAATTTGTGAGAGTGTCAGTTTCTTCATTTCCTAAAAATGACTGATTTAATCTGTCTTGTAGCCTTTGGAGTATATGTACAGTGGTATTTCACTGTTCTTTGAACTTGTATTTCCCTAGTGATTAATGATAGGGAATATTTTTCATATGCTTATTAGCCATTTGTACATTATCTTAGTAAAATGTCTATTTAGATGTTTACACAGTATTTATTTTTTAAAGATTTATTTATTTATTTATTTTTTGGGCGGGGATCAGGTTGGGGAGGGAGGGAAGCCGGCGGGCCACTTCTGTTGGTCTTTCATTTCTCTATTTTCATCTGTCTTTGTTCTTTGGCTCCTGTGGGCCTCCCATCGCGGTGGCGTCTGTCGTGGCTGAGCGCTGGCTCTGGGCGCATGTGCTCCAGAGCTCCAGCTCGGCAATTGGACACATCAGTCCAGCTGTTCCGCGGCACGTGGGATCTTCCCAGGCCAGGGATCGAACCAGCGCCCCTTGCACTGCAAGGCGGTGTCCTTACCCACTGGACCACCAGGAGAAACCCTGTTTACACATTATTAATTGGATTCTTCATCTTACTGAGAAATTAGAAGAGTTCTCTATATACTCTAGATATAAGTACTTTATCAGGTCTATAATTTGCAAGCATTTTCTCCAAGTGAATATCTAGCCTTTTCATCTGCTTTTTTTTTTTTAATTTGGCCTCTTTTATTGGTTATTTATTTATTTTCATCCATCTTTATTCTTTGGCCTGTGTGGACGTCCCATTGCAGTGGCCTCTCACATAGCAGAGCACTGGCTCTGGGCACATGCACTCCAGAGCGCTGGCTCATAGTTTATCCAGTCGCTCCGCGGCACGTGGGATCTTCCCAGGCTAGGGATTGAACTGGTGCCCCTTGCACTGCAAGACGGACTCTTTACCCACTGGACCAGCACGGAAGCCTTCATCTTCTCTTTTTTAATCGTGTTGACTTACTAGTTTTTGGCTGTGCTGGGGCTTCATTGCCGTGTTCGCTTTTCTCTAGGGGAGCAGGGGCTCCTCTCTGGTTGTGCTGAGCAGATTTCTCATTGCCATGGCTTCTCTCGTTACTGAGCACGGGCTCTAGGGCACGTGGGCTTCACTAGTTGCGGCTCCCAGGCTCTAGAGCACAGGCTCAATAGTTGTGGTACAAGGGCTTAGTTGCTCCAAGGCATGTGAGATCTTCCTGGACCAAGGATTTAACCCACGTCTCCTACACGGGCAGGCAGATTCTTGACCACTGAGCCCTTAGGGAAGCCCCCTTTTCCAAAACAAACGTTTTTAATCATGGTGAAGTCAAGTTTATCATTTCTTTTCTAGTATGGATTGTATCTTAAAATTCTCTGATAAGCCTGAGGTTGTGTACATTTTCTCCTATGTTTTCTTCTGGAAGTTTACTGTTTTTAGTTCTTACATTTAGTTAAGTCCATGATCTATTTTGAGACAACCGAAATTTTACTCAACTGAAACTGAGTTTCTGATCTCCTTCTTCCAACCCTAACCTGTTTCTCCTACAAAACTCTTCCAGTTTCAAAAACTGGACATACCGTTTCTCCTCTTGGAAGTTTGTGAAGCTTGTTAAAGTTTATCACAAAGACTGGAAAATTCTGGTCGTCCCCATCTCACTAGATCAACGTTTCGTCTTTTCTGTTGATGTTATTAATATCTCAGTCATATCCAACTCTTTGCAACCCCATGGACTGTAGCCCACCAGGCTTCTCTGTCCATGGGATTCTCCAGGCAAGAATACTAGAGCGGGTTGCCATTCCCTTCTCCAGGGGATGGTCCTGACTCAGGGATCAAACCCAGGTTTTCTGCGTCACAGGGAGATTCTTTACTGCTGAGCCACCAGGAAAGCCCCATGGAATTCATCAGAATTTTATGTGTTATTGCTTAAAATATCTTGTCTCTTTTAAAGAATAATTCATAAAATTATTCTAATGAACTGCATGTATGCAGCAGTTGTTTTAAATCAACCTGGAAAACTAGATCCCTTTTAAAAAGAGGAGGGAAAGTAAATAAACAGGTTTCTTCATGTTCAGAGCCATTGCTTGTTAACTATAAAAGGACTTCTTTCTAGGGGCAGAAGGAGCAAGTGATCAACCAGAGAACACGATGGGCAGGCCTCGAGAGTCCAGGCAAGAAGTTCTTCTTTACCTGCCTAGGTGATCCACGCACTCTTAGTGACACTTAGCGTGGTCCAACCGTGTGTGGCTGGGGACCGTAGAACCTGGGGGAGGAGGGCGCATTAATCTAGTAACCACACAGATACATACATTCAAAATATAAAGAATGTGAGACAGGAAGAGTCTTGGGACTCTGAGGTGGGAATACAATCTACCAGGAGTAGATGGTCTTTAAAATAGGAGACAATGACTTGATTTTTTGAAGCTGGCTTCAGAAAAAAAATGCCAAAGACCTATTCATGAAACAGAGGGAGAGTCTACTAAAGAACTCAGCTCACACGTGCAGGACTGGGGCCTGCACTGTGATTGTTTCAGACCTTCCTCCTGGCATTGAGGAAGCCCCAGCCAGGTAGTTGGTACCTGATAAATTAGGATTGTCTGTCTTTCTGTCACTCACACAAAAGAAAGGAAGCCCAGCCTGCCCTGAGTGACCTGGCCAAAGTTTCAAAAACTGGACATACCGTTTCTCCTCTTGGAAGTTTGTGAAGCTTGTTAAAGTTTATCACAAAGACTGGAAAATTCTGGTCGTCCCCATCTCACTAGATCAACGTTTCGTCTTTTCTGTTGATGTTATTAATATCTCAGTCATATCCAACTCTTTGCAACCCCATGGACTGTAGCCCACCAGGCTTCTCTGTCCATGGGATTCTCCAGGCAAGAATACTAGAGCGGGTTGCCATTCCCTTCTCCAGGGGATGGTCCTGACTCAGGGATCAAACCCAGGTTTTCTGCGTCACAGGGAGATTCTTTACTGCTGAGCCACCAGGAAAGCCCCATGGAATTCATCAGAATTTTATGTGTTATTGCTTAAAATATCTTGTCTCTTTTAAAGAATAATTCATAAAATTATTCTAATGAACTGCATGTATGCAGCAGTTGTTTTAAATCAACCTGGAAAACTAGATCCCTTTTAAAAAGAGGGGGGAAAGTAAATAAACAGGTTTCTTCATGTTCAGAGCCATTGCTTGTTAACTATAAAAGGACTTCTTTCTAGGGGCAGAAGGAGCAAGTGATCAACCAGAGAACACGATGGGCAGGCCTCGAGAGTCCAGGCAAGAAGTTCTTCTTTACCTGCCTAGGTGATCCACGCACTCTTAGTGACACTTAGCGTGGTCCAACCGTGTGTGGCTGGGGACCGTAGAACCTGGGGGAGGAGGGCGCATTAATCTAGTAACCACACAGATACATACATTCAAAATATAAAGAATGTGAGACAGGAAGAGTCTTGGGACTCTGAGGTGGGAATACAATCTACCAGGAGTAGATGGTCTTTAAAATAGGAGACAATGACTTGATTTTTTGAAGCTGGCTTCAGAAAAAAAATGCCAAAGACCTATTCATGAAACAGAGGGAGAGTCTACTAAAGAACTCAGCTCACACGTGCAGGACTGGGGCCTGCACTGTGATTGTTTCAGACCTTCCTCCTGGCATTGAGGAAGCCCCAGCCAGGTAGTTGGTACCTGATAAATTAGGATTGTCTGTCTTTCTGTCACTCACACAAAAGAAAGGAAGCCCAGCCTGCCCTGAGTGACCTGGCCGCCGAAACAGCGCTTCCTGGGCACCTGCAGAGGGGCGGGGCCGCCAGCAGGCGCTGCCCAGCCCCACTTCCTCTTGCCCCATCTTCCTTCCTCCTGCTGATGCATCGTCTTGCCTTCTCTCTTCTTTCCCTTGGTACCCTGCCTCCTTTAACAGGGCCGGTGGCTTCAGGGTCAGAAGCCTGCTCTCTCTGGACTCCCTCCCTCAGGAAAGGTTTTCTCAGAACATCAGCATCACCAGCGTAGAAACGCTTCCTCCGTCTCTGTCTCGAAGGCTGGACCGCTTCCCGGAGCTCGGCCTGCGGGACCAGCCCACGTCTCCGTATCCTGCCAGCCCCTCAGACGCCTCCCTGCTGCAAACCGGTCCCCTCCGTCTTGCCAGTATCTCCCGGGCTGGCTTCCCTCCACTTTTCCCTTTCTCTCTCAGGAGCCCCAAATGCCTACTCATCTCGGCCCAGACCTCAGACACCTTCACCTTCTCTTTCTTGCCTGAAGCAAGGGTCCTCCGACTGGAGTGGGTCTTTACATCGTCCAGATGGTGGCTGCACCTGCAGGGTCTCGTCCAGTGGTGTGTCTGGGGTCTGGCCTGAATGTTTGCTGGTCCACCAAGTGCCCAAGGTGCTGCTGCTGGGAGAACTTGGACTTAGCTCCCACTCCTCACTGGGAACCACTGTATCTTCCTGGGGCCTCTCCGCCATTGTTCCCACTGCTCCCCGGGCCGGGCTCTCTGTGCCTGCTCCCACCGTCATCCAGCTGCTGTCGCCAAGCTGCTTCTCTTCAGAGTCTTGGGACTCTGAGGTGGGAATACAATCTACCAGGAGTAGATGGTCTTTAAAATAGGAGACAATGACTTGATTTTTGAAGCTGGCTTCAGAAAAAATGCCAAAGACCTATTCATGAAACAGAGGGAGAGTCTACTAAAGAACTCAGCTCACACGTGCAGGACTGGGGCCTGCACTGTGATTGTTTCAGACCTTCCTCCTGGCATTGAGGAAGCCCCAGCCAGGTAGTTGGTACCTGATAAATTAGGATTGTCTGTCTTTCTGTCACTCACACAAAAGAAAGGAAGCCCAGCCTGCCCTGAGTGACCTGGCCCAAACAGCGCTTCCTGGGCACCTGCAGAGGGGCGGGGCCGCCAGCAGGCGCTGCCCAGCCCCACTTCCTCTTGCCCCATCTTCCTTCCTCCTGCTGATGCATCGTCTTGCCTTCTCTCTTCTTTCCCTTGGTACCCTGCCTCCTTTAACAGGGCCGGTGGCTTCAGGGTCAGAAGCCTGCTCTCTCTGGACTCCCTCCCTCAGGAAAGGTTTTCTCAGAACATCAGCATCACCAGCGTAGAAACGCTTCCTCCGTCTCTGTCTCGAAGGCTGGACCGCTTCCCGGAGCTCGGCCTGCGGGACCAGCCCACGTCTCCGTATCCTGCCAGCCCCTCAGACGCCTCCCTGCTGCAAACCGGTCCCCTCCGTCTTGCCAGTATCTCCCGGGCTGGCTTCCCTCCACTTTTCCCTTTCTCTCTCAGGAGCCCCAAATGCCTACTCATCTCGGCCCAGACCTCAGACACCTTCACCTTCTCTTTCTTGCCTGAAGCAAGGGTCCTCCGACTGGAGTGGGTCTTTACATCGTCCAGATGGTGGCTGCACCTGCAGGGTCTCGTCCAGTGGTGTGTCTGGGGTCTGGCCTGAATGTTTGCTGGTCCACCAAGTGCCCAAGGTGCTGCTGCTGGGAGAACTTGGACTTAGCTCCCACTCCTCACTGGGAACCACTGTATCGTCTTCCTGGGGCCTCTCCGCCATTGTTCCCACTGCTCCCCCGGGCCGGGCTCTCTGTGCCTGCTCCCACCGTCATCCAGCTGCTGCAGCCCAGGTGCAGCTCCAGGAGTGCTGCTTCTCTTCCTCTGCGCTCCTTCAAGACGCCCGCATGCCTAGAGAGCGCATTCTGGACTCTGCCACGTGGCATCAGAGGCTCTCTAGGGCTTGACCCCAGGCTCTTTCTGCAATTCTGTCTCCTACTTCATCCCAGGAGAGCCTGTCTGCTTCAAGTATGGCCCTGTTCTGTCCCCCGTGCCTTCTGTTGTATTTGCACCTCCTGGTGTCGAGCATTTGGGATCAAATCCCAAGTGTGGGGTTGGATCAGATCCCTCTTAGGTATACACCTGTCACACCAGTCTTTTGTTTAAGGGTTTTAAAAAATATTTTCATTCATTTACTGATCTGCACCAGGTTTTAGTTGTAACACATGAGATCTTTTTTTTTTCTTTTTTTAATGGCTATTCTGGGTTTTCACTGCTGCCACAGGCTCTTCTCTGGTTGCAGGGAGTGGGGGCTACTCTCTAGTGGAGGTGAGCAGGCTTCTTGTTGCGGTGGCTTTTCTTGTTGTGGAACTCGGGCTCTAGGGCACACAGGATTCAGTAGTTACAGCACATGTGCTCCACAGTTGCAGCTCTAGAGCACAGGCTCCATAGTTGTGGCTCACGGGCTTCGTTGCTCCACAGCATCTGAGATCTTCCCAGATCAGGGATCGAACCTGTGTCTCCTGCATTGGCAGGTGAACTCTTCACCACTGAGCTGCCAGGGAAGCCATAGAATGTCTTTTAACGAGATCTTTTAGGGGCAGCCTGTGGGATCTAGTTTCCTGACCAGGGAGCGAAGCCAGAGCCCTTGCATTGAGAGGGAGGAGTCTTGGCCACTTGACCTCCAGGGAAGTCCCATAGTGCCAGTTCCTTATCGTAGACTCTACATCCTCTAGATGCCTGGTGGGTGATCCCTCCTAGTAGGGATGTGGTAAGATTGATGAGAAGATACGCTGGTCCACCAAGTGCCCAAGGTGCTGCTGCTGGGAGAACTTGGACTTAGCTCCCACTCCTCACTGGGAACCACTGTATCGTCTTCCTGGGGCCTCTCCGCCATTGTTCCCACTGCTCCCCCGGGCCGGGCTCTCTGTGCCTGCTCCCACCGTCATCCAGCTGCTGCAGCCCAGGTGCAGCTCCAGGAGTGCTGCTTCTCTTCCTCTGCGCTCCTTCAAGACGCCCGCATGCCTAGAGAGCGCATTCTGGACTCTGCCACGTGGCATCAGAGGCTCTCTAGGGCTTGACCCCAGGCTCTTTCTGCAATTCTGTCTCCTACTTCATCCCAGGAGAGCCTGTCTGCTTCAAGTATGGCCCTGTTCTGTCCCCCGTGCCTTCTGTTGTATTTGCACCTCCTGGTGTCGAGCATTTGGGATCAAATCCCAAGTGTGGGGTTGGATCAGATCCCTCTTAGGTATACACCTGTCACACCAGTCTTTTGTTTAAGGGTTTTAAAAAATATTTTCATTCATTTACTGATCTGCACCAGGTTTTAGTTGTAACACATGAGATCTTTTTTTTTTTTTTAATGGCTATTCTGGGTTTTCACTGCTGCCACAGGCTCTTCTCTGGTTGCAGGGAGTGGGGGCTACTCTCTAGTGGAGGTGAGCAGGCTTCTTGTTGCGGTGGCTTTTCTTGTTGTGGAACTCGGGCTCTAGGGCACACAGGATTCAGTAGTTACAGCACATGTGCTCCACAGTTGCAGCTCTAGAGCACAGGCTCCATAGTTGTGGCTCACGGGCTTCGTTGCTCCACAGCATCTGAGATCTTCCCAGATCAGGGATCGAACCTGTGTCTCCTGCATTGGCAGGTGAACTCTTCACCACTGAGCTGCCAGGGAAGCCATAGAATGTCTTTTAACGAGATCTTTTAGGGGCAGCCTGTGGGATCTAGTTTCCTGACCAGGGAGCGAAGCCAGAGCCCTTGCATTGAGAGGGAGGAGTCTTGGCCACTTGACCTCCAGGGAAGTCCCATAGTGCCAGTTCCTTATCGTAGACTCTACATCCTCTAGATGCCTGGTGGGTGATCCCTCCTAGTAGGGATGTGGTAAGATTGATGAGAAGATCCATTCAACACATTAGCACAGAGCTTAATAGCTGAACAACAGATCATATTTATGTATAGGGCAGGTTCCCCTGTTCATGGGATTCTCCAGGCAAGAATACTGGAGTGTATATGACTAATCTGGGATTATGCATATCTGTAAGCAACAAAACTCTGTAAAAGCAAAAAAAGCAAAATTAAAAAAAAAATGGCAAGAAAAAAAAAAGAATATTGGAGTGAGTTGTCATTCCTTCTCCAGGAAATCTTTTTCAACCGGGAATCAAACCCATGTCTCCTATGTCTCCTGCATTGGCAGGCAGATTCTTTACCACTGAGCCACCAGGGAAGCCCTTTATTATATGTGCAAAATAGATGTTGTCTGTACGATAAAGCCCAGGGCTATGGCTTCGACCTGTAGAAAAGCTTTCTCTGACTGAAGTTATCAGTGCTATTGAAAGTTGAACCCTGAAGTCAATAGCTTTTCATTCATCCAACAAGCCCTGTTCTCATATCAACAGATTCAGCATTTTATTCCCAATGGTAACTGAGCTGGTGTGTCTGTGGCTTGAATAGTCAAGTGTCACTTGTTTTAGTCTTAGTTAAGTCAATGTGACAGCCTTGATAGAACTGAGGTTTCCACTGTCCATCGTAAAGAAGCCAAGACGTGTCCTTATTACGTCAAATTGGGGGGTGTCAGCATTATCTCATGATGGCTTACATGAAGTTATAAGTTTGCAAAATAAAATGACATTCTCTTGATATTTTTAATCTAATCTTCACTTTGGAAGAAAAGGATGTTGTTTTAAAGTGATTTTCTTGTGTTGTTTTAGGCTTACCTCCAATCCCTTCGGCTTCCAGAACAGGATTTGCAGAATTTTCCGTGAGAGAACGCATGAGAGAGAAACTACAGGCTGCAAGGGTGAGAGAAACCACAGGAATAGTTGGCTCGGTGCTGACCGTGGTGCTTCCGGTCTTGTCTAGCTTGATGCGTTTGCTCAAAACTGCGTGGATTTGAATGCCGTTAAATTTGTTTTTCATGCTCTTTAAAGGTTAATGAAGAATTTAACCCTGAACTCAGATGAAAATTATACTTAAGAAGAACTGCATGTCTTTTTTCTAAACCGTTGTTTTTACCTCTTAATGGAAAGCATCATGTGCATACTTTACTGATTTATTTCCTCCCAAGACAATGACTGGCATTCTCATCACACCATTGCTATTATGTAACAGTGATTTTCTGTTCAACTTTTTAGTCCAAAGCTGAAAGTGCATTGCTGCAGGAAATCCCCACCCCTCGACCCAGGCGCTTACGAAGTCCCAGTAAGAAAGAATCGGAGACTGAATTTGGAACAGAGGTGAGAAATAGGCCTTCCGTACTTTGTGACCAAAAATATGGACACCCAGTAGAAATGTTCCAGCAGAAGTTGTATAACAGAGCTATGTGCAGAGGGGATGTTAAACACTTAATAATAATAGCTGCTATGTATAGATGCTGCTTGATTCCCGGCATTTTTCCGTGTCTTTTCCCATGTTATCTCATGCCCTTATCCCAACACCTCTGTGAGGTGGGTACCATTGTTTTCATTCACATTTGATATAATGGTTTTTTGCTGAGCCATGGAAAGTCGCTGACAATAGGATCCGGTGGTGGTTTGAACGCACCGAGGTGACTTTTGTTTGAATCTGAGATGCTGGTGAGGCGCCTCCATGTGGGCTCCTCAGAACATACACAGAGAGGAAGGGACCGGCCTGGAGACACAGTGAGTTTTGAAGTTTTAAGGGTTTGAAGGACAGTGGTGCTATACTTGGAGAAAAACTAACAGTAGCGGCCCACCTGGCACAGAGGAGCCACTTCAAGGTAGAAAGACACGTCAGCAGTGTGGCTGAAGGACAAACACACAGGAAAGTGGAAGAGGTAACGGATAGGACAAATGGCTCAGTGACGTGTTAGCATGTCTAATCCAGTGATGTATTGTTGATGATGAGGTTTCAGTTGTTTTTTAAAGTTTAAGCTTCACAGATATTTCTGGAGCACAGTCACAAATTTCCTAGATGATCCCTTTTCTTTTTCTATGACAAGATGTTACACATTTTCATTTCCCTGCATTCATCCCAAACAAGCCAGAGATTGCAGGATTACAGGGGACACTGCAATCTTTCTCATGGGTGGTCAGAACACTCAGTTGGACACAACTAAAGCCACTTAGCACACACACACATAAAGTTAACTATTTAACCTAAGGCTGCAAAATGAGAAATTAAGAAATTATATAAATTACAAAATGAGACATTTATGAAATTACATAAATTGGATTTGTATGTTTCTTTGTTTTCAGACTTTTAGTCCAAAGCTGAAAGTGCATTGCTGCAGGAAATCCCCACCCCTCGACCCAGGCGCTTACGAAGTCCCAGTAAGAAAGAATCGGAGACTGAATTTGGAACAGAGGTGAGAAATAGGCCTTCCGTGCTTTGTGACCAAAAATATGGACACCCAGTAGAAATGTTCCAGCAGAAGTTGTATAACAGAGCTATGTGCAGAGGGGATGTTAAACACTTAATAATAATAGCTGCTATGTATAGATGCTGCTTGATTCCCGGCATTTTTCCGTGTCTTTTCCCATGTTATCTCATGCCCTTATCCCAACACCTCTGTGAGGTGGGTACCATTGTTTTCATTCACATTTGATATAATGGTTTTTTGCTGAGCCATGGAAAGTCGCTGACAATAGGACCCGGGTGGTGGTTTGAACGCACCGAGGTGACTTTTGTTTGAATCTGAGATGCTGGTGAGGCGCCTCCATGTGGGCTCCTCAGAACATACACAGAGAGGAAGGGACCGGCCTGGAGACACAGTGAGTTTTGAAGTTTTAAGGGTTTGAAGGACAGTGGTGCTATACTTGGAGAAAAACTAACAGTAGCGGCCCACCTGGCACAGAGGAGCCACTTCAAGGTAGAAAGACACGTCAGCAGTGTGGCTGAAGGACAAACACACAGGAAAGTGGAAGAGGTAACGGATAGGACAAATGGCTCAGTGACGTGTTAGCATGTCTAATCCAGTGATGTATTGTTGATGATGAGGTTTCAGTTGTTTTTTAAAGTTTAAGCTTCACAGATATTTCTGGAGCACAGTCACAAATTTCCTAGATGATCCCTTTTCTTTTTCTATGACAAGATGTTACACATTTTCATTTCCCTGCATTCATCCCAAACAAGCCAGAGATTGCAGGATTACAGGGGACACTGCAATCTTTCTCATGGGTGGTCAGAACACTCAGTTGGACACAACTAAAGCCACTTAGCACACACACACATAAAGTTAACTATTTAACCTAAGGCTGCAAAATGAGAAATTAAGAAATTATATAAATTACAAAATGAGACATTTATGAAATTACATAAATTGGATTTGTATGTATTCTCTTAATTTCATGATAGACTATACTCACCTTATGCCCTCATTTTTATTCTGTCCAGTGCTGAGTATCCGCCTGCATTTAGGTGGAATTTTATACCATTTTATCTTAGCTATTCCCAGTATTTCTAGCTTTCATCACAGGATTGTCTCTGGATGAATGCCCGAGGAGACCCACTCAGCCACTGTGCAATTCACTCAAAACTGGAAAGGCCAGGGCCCGTGGCAGCCCTCACTCACTTGGATTTACTTACAATCAACCATCCTTGTCGCTCTTGATCATACACTGTTTGGAGATGATCCTCTGTGAGCTGGATCATCTATTGATCTGTAGGATGAAATAGCACTTTTCATTTAGGGGTTTATTGACTGTAAACTTTTGCATTCATCTCATCTTGGGAGAGACAGAGATGAGGAAGAAAATAATTAGCCTCTTTAACATCCAAATAGATTTGAAATTTGTAAGCATTTTATTCCCTAGAAATGGTGAGATACATCAGTCCTCAGAAGATAAGCCTATTGGGGGCAAACACTTGTTTTTAAACATCCTCAGCTTCTTGATTTCAATGATGTGTTTGTTATTTTTTTCCACTTGTATAGCTGGGTAGAGAGGTACAAAGGACTCAAGAAGAAGATGGCGCCCAAGGTTATCCAAGAGTAAAGTTCCACGATTCTGTCCGAAAATCAAGTCTAAACCCCGGTGAGAAATCCTGCCTTTCTAAATCATGCAGGCTTTATGTCATGTATGGAAGAGGTAACGGATAGGAAAAAGTGACGTGTTAGCATGTCTAATCCAGTGATGTATTGTTGATGATGAGGTTTCAGTTGTTTTTTAAAGTTTAAGCTTCACAGATATTTCTGGAGCACAGTCACAAATTTCCTAGATGATCCCTTTTCTTTTTCTATGACAAGATGTTACACATTTTCATTTCCCTGCATTCATCCCAAACAAGCCAGAGATTGCAGGATTACAGGGGACACTGCAATCTTTCTCATGGGTGGTCAGAACACTCAGTTGGACACAACTAAAGCCACTTAGCACACACACACATAAAGTTAACTATTTAACCTAAGGCTGCAAAATGAGAAATTAAGAAATTATATAAATTACAAAATGAGACATTTATGAAATTACATAAATTGGATTTGTATGTATTCTCTTAATTTCATGATAGACTATACTCACCTTATGCCCTCATTTTTATTCTGTCCAGTGCTGAGTATCCGCCTGCATTTAGGTGGAATTTTATACCATTTTATCTTAGCTATTCCCAGTATTTCTAGCTTTCATCACAGGATTGTCTCTGGATGAATGCCCGAGGAGACCCACTCAGCCACTGTGCAATTCACTCAAAACTGGAAAGGCCAGGGCCCGTGGCAGCCCTCACTCACTTGGATTTACTTACAATCAACCATCCTTGTCGCTCTTGATCATACACTGTTTGGAGATGATCCTCTGTGAGCTGGATCATCTATTGATCTGTAGGATGAAATAGCACTTTTCATTTAGGGGTTTATTGACTGTAAACTTTTGCATTCATCTCATCTTGGGAGAGACAGAGATGAGGAAGAAAATAATTAGCCTCTTTAACATCCAAATAGATTTGAAATTTGTAAGCATTTTATTCCCTAGAAATGGTGAGATACATCAGTCCTCAGAAGATAAGCCTATTGGGGGCAAACACTTGTTTTTAAACATCCTCAGCTTCTTGATTTCAATGATGTGTTTGTTATTTTTTTCCACTTGTATAGCTGGGTAGAGAGGTACAAAGGACTCAAGAAGAAGATGGCGCCCAAGGTTATCCAAGAGTAAAGTTCCACGATTCTGTCCGAAAAATCAAGTCTAAACCCCCGGTGAGAAATCCTGCCTTTCTAAATCATGCAGGCTTTATGTCATGTATTTTATTGATTTGTGTGTGTTTTTTGAAAATGTTCAATGAAAGATGACTGTGCACCTAGGCTGACTCCCACTGCATGGAGTGTGTAAGAGAAAAATAGGAGAAATGATTCTGACTTTTGAAATCCTAGAATCTTATGGAGAGATTAGAATGTTGCCTCCTTGGGGAAAGGCAATGCATGGAAGGGCAGGAAACATTCTTCATGAGCTGATTGGTTCAGCTGTGAAGTTATACCACCTTTTATTATGGGAAAAAGGGGAAAATTAAATCAAAAATAAAAGCAAACCAAAAATGGTATTTTTTCAACGTGTAACAAACCCTGTATTGCTCATAATTAAGTCTCTTAGCACGGGCCTATAAAACATTAAATCCACTTTTTTGGCATTTTAATCATCTTTTCTAAAGCCTTTAGCTGATGTAAATAATGTGTTTTTGTGTTTGTAGGAAGGTAAATAATGGCCTATCTATTAAAAAAATAAGAAAAAGGTAACTAAGGAGGCTTTCTGCATCTGGTAAAGGTCTTTACCGTCAACGGGTAACGTGGTTAGAAAGCCTAGAAGGTGCCTGATGCTCTTAGCATCCAGCCAGCTGTCAGTGAACTGTGCAGAGCTTCTCTCCGCCCAGATCATCTGAGCTTCTGCTGCTTGCTTCCTCTTGGTAGGTTCCACCTGGCTTCCCTTCTGCTGAGGAAGCCTATAACTTCTTTACTTTCAACTTTGATCCTGAACCTGAGGAATTTGAGGAAAAACCCAAAGCAAAGCACAGACCTGGAGCTAACCAAGAGGAAAAGGAAGAAGAGGGAGAAGAGCCGCCTATGCCAGAAGGAGTAAGCAAAACCGTGTGCAGTGTTAAAGTCGTGCTGAGGAGAGAGCAGATGCTAATGGCGGTGATGATGGTGATGGCGGTGATGATGGTGATGGTGGTGATGGTGATGATGATGGTGATGGTGGTGATGGCGGTGATGATGATGATGGCGGTGGTGATGGTGATGATGGTGATGATGATGATGGTGATGGCGGTGATGATGATGATGGCGGTGATGATGGTGATGGCAGCAATGATCATGATGGTGGTGATGGTGATGGCGGTGATGATGGTAATGGTGGTGATGGCGGTGATGGTGACGGTGGTGATGGCGGTGATGATGGTGATGGTGATGATGGTGTCCAAGCCAGGAAGACCATGACTGGGGACCAACACAGCATCACCACAGAGAACAGCGCCTCCGTGTCCGAGCTGACAGCAGGGTGAATACGAGGCTCACATTTCTTTCCGTAGCCCTTGATGTCATCCCATAATCTGGGGAGTGAGGGCCTTGATTAAATACATTCAAGTGTCTGTTGTGGGGAGAAAAGCTGCAATACAGCTTGCAGATTTGTCTCGCTATATTTCACACAAGTATTAGTATTCATTTCATATACAAAGATGCTTGTCCCCCCAAAGACAAATGAACCCTAGCATTCTCTCTCTTCCCACAACCTTCCAGGTGAATGGCATGGTGTGCCCTTACCACACCCAAGCTATAACTCATATTCTGTAATTGTGGATAGGGTATGTGAGACCAAAGAAAACACAGCATTAAACATTGACTGACATCAAGAGCTGTCTCTCCAAGGAAGATAGACAAATGGCCAATAAGTGTGTGAACAGATGTTTCACAGTGCTCATCATTAGGGAAATGCAACTCAAAACCACAATGCGATATAGCCACCTTACACAAATTAGAATGCCTATTAAAATTAAATAGGTGATAGATACCTAGATAGGTAGACAGGAAGGAAGGGAGGAAGACGAGTTGGCAAGGATGTAGAGAAACTTGTCTTTGCTGATGGTGATGCAAGGTGGTGTAGCTGGTGTGAGAAGTCTAGTGGTTCTTCACAAATGTAAACATCAAGCTACCTGAGGAATTTGAGGAAAAACCCAAAGCAAAGCACAGACCTGGAGCTAACCAAGAGGAAAAGGAAGAAGAGGGAGAAGAGCCGCCTATGCCAGAAGGAGTAAGCAAAACCGTGTGCAGTGTTAAAGTCGTGCTGAGGAGAGAGCAGATGCTAATGGCGGTGATGATGGTGATGGCGGTGATGATGGTGATGGTGGTGATGGTGATGATGATGGTGATGGTGGTGATGGCGGTGATGATGATGATGGCGGTGGTGATGGTGATGATGGTGATGATGATGATGGTGATGGCGGTGATGATGATGATGGCGGTGATGATGGTGATGGCAGCAATGATCATGATGGTGGTGATGGTGATGGCGGTGATGATGGTAATGGTGGTGATGGCGGTGATGGTGACGGTGGTGATGGCGGTGATGATGGTGATGGTGATGATGGTGTCCAAGCCAGGAAGACCATGACTGGGGACCAACACAGCATCACCACAGAGAACAGCGCCTCCGTGTCCGAGCTGACAGCAGGGTGAATACGAGGCTCACATTTCTTTCCGTAGCCCTTGATGTCATCCCATAATCTGGGGAGTGAGGGCCTTGATTAAATACATTCAAGTGTCTGTTGTGGGGAGAAAAGCTGCAATACAGCTTGCAGATTTGTCTCGCTATATTTCACACAAGTATTAGTATTCATTTCATATACAAAGATGCTTGTCCCCCCAAAGACAAATGAACCCTAGCATTCTCTCTCTTCCCACAACCTTCCAGGTGAATGGCATGGTGTGCCCTTACCACACCCAAGCTATAACTCATATTCTGTAATTGTGGATAGGGTATGTGAGACCAAAGAAAACACAGCATTAAACATTGACTGACATCAAGAGCTGTCTCTCCAAGGAAGATAGACAAATGGCCAATAAGTGTGTGAACAGATGTTTCACAGTGCTCATCATTAGGGAAATGCAACTCAAAACCACAATGCGATATAGCCACCTTACACAAATTAGAATGCCTATTAAAATTAAATAGGTGATAGATACCTAGATAGGTAGACAGGAAGGAAGGGAGGGAAGACGAGAGTTGGCAAGGATGTAGAGAAACTTGTCTTTTGCTGATGGTGATACAAGGTGGTGTAGCTGGTGTGGAGAAGTCTAGTGGTTCTTCACAAATGTAAACATCAAGCTACCATGTGGTCCAGCAATCCCAGTCCTCCATGTATATCCCGAAGAACTGAAAGCAGGAACTAACAGAGAGCTGTACACTCACAGTGATAGAAGCATTATTTACAGTGGCCAGAAGGGAAAGGCGACTAACTGCCCATCAAGAGAAGAATGGATGAGGGCTTCCCTGGCGGTCCAGTGGGTAAAGAGTCCACCTTGTAGTGCCAGGGGCACCAGTTTGATCCCTTGCCCAGGAAGATCCAACGTGCCTAGGAAGATCCCATGTGCCGCGGAGTGGCTGGAGCAGTGTGTCTGATTACCAGCCAGCGCTCTGGAGCACATGCACCCAGAGCCAGTGCTCTGCAACGAGAGAGGCCACTGCAATGGGAGGTCCACGCAGGTCAAAGAATAAAGATCGATGAAAATAAATTAAAAAAAAAAAAAACAATAAAAGAGGCCAAAATTTTTTTTAAGTATTAAAAATAAAAAGAGAGAGAGGAATGGATGAATAAACTCTGGTGTATACAAGAAAATATTATTCAGCATCAGGGAAGGAAATTCTAACATAGGCTAAACGTGGAAGAATCTTGACATTACACTAAGAGAAATAAACCAGTCACAAAAAGAAAAAACATTGTGAGAGTATGTTCATCCTCACAATGGATGCTGTCTTTCTGGTGGACCAATTGCAGGTCCCATCACTGGCTTTCCTCTTCTGTCCTCTTCGAGGTTTTCTCAGCCTGTCTTTTCTCAGGGTAAATATGGGGCAGAAGGAAAAAAATCACACATTGATATCACGAGATATTTCTCTTTTCACCTTTTGAAATTTGGGGCAGTCTCTGCCTTCAGCTTATGCTGAAAGTTTGGCTACTGGGTAGATTTACTTTACTCTTCTGACAGATGTTTCACAGTGCTCATCATTTAAGGGATAAAAATGCAACAGATGTTTCACAGTGCTCATCATTAGAAATGCAACTCAAAACCACAATGCGATATAGCCACCTTACACAAATTAGAATGCCTATTAAAATTAAATAGGTGATAGATACCTAGATAGGTAGACAGGAAGGAAGGGAGGGAAGACGAGAGTTGGCAAGGATGTAGAGAAACTTGTCTTTTGCTGATGGTGATACAAGGTGGTGTAGCTGGTGTGGAGAAGTCTAGTGGTTCTTCACAAATGTAAACATCAAGCTACCATGTGGTCCAGCAATCCCAGTCCTCCATGTATATCCCGAAGAACTGAAAGCAGGAACTAACAGAGAGCTGTACACTCACAGTGATAGAAGCATTATTTACAGTGGCCAGAAGGGAAAGGCGACTAACTGCCCATCAAGAGAAGAATGGATGAGGGCTTCCCTGGCGGTCCAGTGGGTAAAGAGTCCACCTTGTAGTGCCAGGGGCACCAGTTTGATCCCTTGCCCAGGAAGATCCAACGTGCCTAGGAAGATCCCATGTGCCGCGGAGTGGCTGGAGCAGTGTGTCTGATTACCAGCCAGCGCTCTGGAGCACATGCACCCAGAGCCAGTGCTCTGCAACGAGAGAGGCCACTGCAATGGGAGGTCCACGCAGGTCAAAGAATAAAGATCGATGAAAATAAATTAAAAAAAAAAAACAATAAAAGAGGCCAAAATTTTTTTTAAGTATTAAAAATAAAAAGAGAGAGAGGAATGGATGAATAAACTCTGGTGTATACAAGAAAATATTATTCAGCATCAGGGAAGGAAATTCTAACATAGGCTAAACGTGGAAGAATCTTGACATTACACTAAGAGAAATAAACCAGTCACAAAAGAAAAACATTGTGAGAGTATGTTCATCCTCACAATGGATGCTGTCTTTCTGGTGGACCAATTGCAGGTCCCATCACTGGCTTTCCTCTTCTGTCCTCTTCGAGGTTTTCTCAGCCTGTCTTTTCTCAGGGTAAATATGGGGCAGAAGGAAAAAAATCACACATTGATATCACGAGATATTTCTCTTTTCACCTTTTGAAATTTGGGGCAGTCTCTGCCTTCAGCTTATGCTGAAAGTTTGGCTACTGGGTAGATTTACTTTACTCTTCTTATCCTTTTGGATACTGGGGGAGGAAATATTAGGAGACAGGAAGCTCGGCTACAGCCATTGTCTTCAGCTACCTGGCAGTTTCCATGGGATTTTGAAATCTGCTGCTCATGGATGGATGTCAGGTTTAAACTTTAGAAGAACAAGACGGAGAAAGAAAAGAAGGAGAAAGAAAGAAAAATTTGGAAAATACTCAAACTACATTAAAATACCTCAGCTGACATTTGTGAGTATAGGTCCTATGCTTAGGATTTTTATGTACATTATTTAATTTGAAAACCCTAAGCAAGCTCTATTAATATCCCAGTCTTACAAATGAGAAGACCTAGGACCCAAAGGGCAGATAAATTCCTCATAATCACCCAGGCAGTCAAGCCCAGGAAGTCTCAGTGGGGTGTGGACCCCATACTTGGTGCATTTGCTGTGGGGTCAATAACAGGTAGAAGGTTAAAAGTGTATATATCTCATGAACATAAGTTCTTTAAGTAATTGTCAAAAAATAGACACCCTCAAAGGAGGACATGCTCCCTGAGATATTACTTGCTTTGCTTAGCACATCTCTTCTGACCTCAGTCTCTTATGATCTGGGCATTTTCCAACTATGTGGATTGTGAAAAATCAAAGCATATTAAATAGGAATGTATATATATTTTTATGCTTTCAGAAAAAAAAGACACAAGGAAATGGTAACTTTATTGTAGGATATGTTGTTTGGTACATTTGATATCATGGATTATTTTTCCAAGTATATAAATTATCTTTGGGGCTTCCCTGGTGGCTTAGATGGTAAAGAATATTCCTGCAATATGGGAGACATGGCTTCAGTCCCTGAGTTGAGAAGATCCCCTGGAGGAGGGCATGGCAACCCACTCCAGTATTCTTGCCTGGAGAACTCCATGGGCAGAGAAGCCTGGCAAGCTATAGTCCATGGGGTCTCAAAGAGCTGGACATGGCCAAGCAAGTAACATTTTCACTAACCATCTTTGCCGGATTGTTCCTTGCTGTTTTTTAACGTAACACAGGAAGAGGAAGATTGGCCGGATGGCAAAGAAGCTGAGGATCTCCTCTTGGGCTTAGACCACGCGGCTGAAGATTTTGTGGTAGTCAGACCTGCAGATTATGAAAGTGTCCACATTCGGCTGCAGAAGGAGAAAGAACTCCTGTTCGTACCCAGCAGACGGACAGGTACTTTCTCTCCTTATCTTCCTGCTCAGCTCAGGCATCCTTGGTTTCCTTCAGATCCTCCAGTTCTTGCCTGCAGAGTTCTACAGACAGATGAGCCGGGCAGGCCACAGTCCGTGGGGTCACAAAGAGTCGGACACAATGGAAGCGACTTAGCATGCGCGTGTGCATAGTTGTTTCACAATGGTGTATTAGGTTCCGCTGTACAGCAAAGTGAATCTGTTATACATATCCATATATACTCTCTTTTTTAGATTCTTTTCTCGTAGAGGTCATTACACAGTACTAAGTAGAATTCCTTTCCAGAATTGTGAATCTGCTCTGTCACTCTCCAGAGCAGGGCCCTCGGGGATCCCAAAGTCTTGACCAGAACCCGAGCTCCTTGAGACCTGCAGGCCTCTCCCACTTCTGCCTCCTGCCCCTGCCGATGTCCTCTCCAGGCACTGCCCTTACCCACAGCAAATGTGAACTTTTTAATTTGACCTCAGTCTCTTATGATCTGGGCATTTTCCAACTATGTGGATTGTGAAAAATCAAAGCATATTAAATAGGAATGTATATATATTTTTATGCTTTCAGAAAAAAGACACAAGGAAATGGTAACTTTATTGTAGGATATGTTGTTTGGTACATTTGATATCATGGATTATTTTTCCAAGTATATAAATTATCTTTGGGGCTTCCCTGGTGGCTTAGATGGTAAAGAATATTCCTGCAATATGGGAGACATGGCTTCAGTCCCTGAGTTGAGAAGATCCCCTGGAGGAGGGCATGGCAACCCACTCCAGTATTCTTGCCTGGAGAACTCCATGGGCAGAGAAGCCTGGCAAGCTATAGTCCATGGGGTCTCAAAGAGCTGGACATGGCCAAGCAAGTAACATTTTCACTAACCATCTTTGCCGGATTGTTCCTTGCTGTTTTTTAACGTAACACAGGAAGAGGAAGATTGGCCGGATGGCAAAGAAGCTGAGGATCTCCTCTTGGGCTTAGACCACGCGGCTGAAGATTTTGTGGTAGTCAGACCTGCAGATTATGAAAGTGTCCACATTCGGCTGCAGAAGGAGAAAGAACTCCTGTTCGTACCCAGCAGACGGACAGGTACTTTCTCTCCTTATCTTCCTGCTCAGCTCAGGCATCCTTGGTTTCCTTCAGATCCTCCAGTTCTTGCCTGCAGAGTTCTACAGACAGATGAGCCGGGCAGGCCACAGTCCGTGGGGTCACAAAGAGTCGGACACAATGGAAGCGACTTAGCATGCGCGTGTGCATAGTTGTTTCACAATGGTGTATTAGGTTCCGCTGTACAGCAAAGTGAATCTGTTATACATATCCATATATACTCTCTTTTTTAGATTCTTTTCTCGTAGAGGTCATTACACAGTACTAAGTAGAATTCCTTTCCAGAATTGTGAATCTGCTCTGTCACTCTCCAGAGCAGGGCCCTCGGGGATCCCAAAGTCTTGACCAGAACCCGAGCTCCTTCGAGACCTGCAGGCCTCTCCCACTTCTGCCTCCTGCCCCCTGCCGATGTCCTCTCCAGGCACTGCCCTTACCCACAGCCCTGCTGCACTCTGGAGATGCCTACTTCCCACGCAGCACTTGCTGGTTCCTAGGGCAGACATCCTTGCTTGTGGCATCACTGGCTCCCTTCTTCTCCACCTTCAGGAGTCAGTGCAAGGGGAAAGCCTTTCTTTCCTCCTCCATCTGCAGCCTGTCCCCTCCCGGCCCTGAGTTCCTGTGACCAGCCTGTTTTCTTCCCACACTGATCGTTCTCTAAAATCATCTTGTTTGGCCCTTTGTGGGCTGTGGCTGCCTGAGTGCCGGGCACAGAGACTTCAGCAAAGGTCTGCTGTATGAACGGATCAAAGACTGCTGTAGTCAATGAAGTCACATTGACTTCAGCAAACTCTGCTTTACAAAGCACTTCCTCAGACTCCTTGGCCCCATTGAATTCTCCCAAGACCCCAGAGCAGTAGATGTTATCATCCCTTTTGTATGAGAGAGCAGGGTTCAGAGAAGAGGCTGGCCCAGATGCACTCCACTGATGGGCCCAGCAGCCACTCCTGGGTTCCGGGTACCACACTCCTCGTAGTGTGTGAAGCCATATGGGCTGGTTAGGTGTCAAATTCTTTCATGATTCTCCAGCATGGTACTGCAGGTAGACACGTTCACCGTTCCCTTGGTCCTGCTTCTAGGCATCCGTTTGGAGCATCTACACTTAACAAGAACACAAGTGAAATCTCTGGTGGTGGGTTTCAGTCACCAAATTGCAGTTTGAAAGATCTTCATTGGCACTAATGGAGCTCATGTGTCTTTCTGAACTGCCTAGTGCCCACATATAAAAAACTTCCTGAGAATGTACAACCCAGGTACCTGGAAGATGAAGGCCTTTACATCGGGCCAAGTTTCACAATGGTGTATTAGGTTCCGCTGTACAGCAAAGTGAATCTGTTATACATATCCATATATACTCTCTTTTTTAGATTCTTTTCTCGTAGAGGTCATTACACAGTACTAAGTAGAATTCCTTTCCAGAATTGTGAATCTGCTCTGTCACTCTCCAGAGCAGGGCCCTCGGGGATCCCAAAGTCTTGACCAGAACCCGAGCTCCTTCGAGACCTGCAGGCCTCTCCCACTTCTGCCTCCTGCCCCCTGCCGATGTCCTCTCCAGGCACTGCCCTTACCCACAGCCCTGCTGCACTCTGGAGATGCCTACTTCCCACGCAGCACTTGCTGGTTCCTAGGGCAGACATCCTTGCTTGTGGCATCACTGGCTCCCTTCTTCTCCACCTTCAGGAGTCAGTGCAAGGGGAAAGCCTTTCTTTCCTCCTCCATCTGCAGCCTGTCCCCTCCCGGCCCTGAGTTCCTGTGACCAGCCTGTTTTCTTCCCACACTGATCGTTCTCTAAAATCATCTTGTTTGGCCCTTTGTGGGCTGTGGCTGCCTGAGTGCCGGGCACAGAGACTTCAGCAAAGGTCTGCTGTATGAACGGATCAAAGACTGCTGTAGTCAATGAAGTCACATTGACTTCAGCAAACTCTGCTTTACAAAGCACTTCCTCAGACTCCTTGGCCCCATTGAATTCTCCCAAGACCCCAGAGCAGTAGATGTTATCATCCCTTTTGTATGAGAGAGCAGGGTTCAGAGAAGAGGCTGGCCCAGATGCACTCCACTGATGGGCCCAGCAGCCACTCCTGGGTTCCGGGTACCACACTCCTCGTAGTGTGTGAAGCCATATGGGCTGGTTAGGTGTCAAATTCTTTCATGATTCTCCAGCATGGTACTGCAGGTAGACACGTTCACCGTTCCCTTGGTCCTGCTTCTAGGCATCCGTTTGGAGCATCTACACTTAACAAGAACACAAGTGAAATCTCTGGTGGTGGGTTTCAGTCACCAAATTGCAGTTTGAAAGATCTTCATTGGCACTAATGGAGCTCATGTGTCTTTCTGAACTGCCTAGTGCCCACATATAAAAAACTTCCTGAGAATGTACAACCCAGGTACCTGGAAGATGAAGGCCTTTACATCGGGCCAAGACCAGAGGTGCCACGAACCAACCAGAACATCATGGAGAACAGGCTTCTGACCCAGGACCCGGTGAGCCTTCAGCTCTGCTCCTGAGTTTAGACCTGGCGGGATTCACAGACGGTCTTTATCCTGATAGGCCGTCACTGCAGGGTGGGGCTCCCTTCCTCCTGAGGGTGTCTGCAGACTGGTTCATTCTGTTGTTGCTTTTTTATGTATATATAATTTGTCCTCAATGCCTTTAGTGACCCTCAAACATCACCCCTCTCTGCTCAACCCTAGCTTTCCCAAGCTGGATTCCGGCTCTTCCTGATAAATTGGATATTGGCAATGTTTTCCTAACTCACAGAAATTTTTAATTGTCCAAAGATAGAATCATTTTTCTCCATGGCTGTCTGTCTTAACATTTTAATGAATACGACCGCCCTGGTGATCCAGTTGTTAAGAATATGTGTTCCAAGGCAGGGACATGGGTTCTTTTAATCTGTACCCCCTTTTTTAGATTCCACATAGAAGTGATATCATGTGATGTTGGTCTTTCTGTGTCTGGCTTAGTGAATACTCAATTTCTAATGGAAACAGAGACTTTAAAATATCTAGGGAGTGGGAGGTGGGAGAGAAGTTCAAGAGGGAAGAGACATATGGATACCTATGCCTGACGCAAGTTGATGTATGGCCGAAACCAAGGCAATATGGTAAAGCAGTTATCCTTCAATTAAAAATAAATAATTTTTTTAAAAGACGGGGCTTTGGGCCTTCCCTGGTGGTCCAGTGGGTAAAGAGTCCGTCTTGCCATGCAAGGGGCGCCGGTTTGATCCCTGTCCCGGGAGGATCCCATGTGCTGCGGAGTGGCTGGACCAGTGTGTCCAATTACGGGCCAGAGCTCTGGGGTGCGTGCGCCCAGAGCCAGTGCTCTGCAATGAAAAGCAACTGCAATGGGAGGCCCACACAAGATGGATGAAAATAAATAAATTTGTAAAAATAAATAAAAAATAAAAGAGGTCAAAATTTTAAAAAAAAGAAGAAGATGGGGCTCCCCTGGTGGGTAGAGAGTCTGCCTTGCAATGCAAGGGGCACCGGCTGGATCCCTGTCCCAGGAGGATCCCATGTGCCACAGAGCAGCTGGGCCGGTGTGTCCAGTTGTGACCAGCAGTTTTCTGGAGCACATGCGCCCAGAACTGGTGCTTTGCAGCAAGAGGGGCCTCTGCAATGGGAGGCCCACAAGGGCTGAAGAGTGGAGATTCATAAAAATAAATAAACAGAAAATCAATAAAAAGAGGCCAAAATTAAAAAAAGAAAAAAAAGATGTACGGGGCAGAGTGAAAATGCATGAAATGTGAATGTTGACAGAGATCTGCCCATGAGCACTGTTTATTTTTGTAAGCCGCTTCCTGTCCTTCCGCTCGATCCCCAGGAGAGGAGATGGTTTGGCGATGACGGCAGGATCCTGGCGCTGCCGAACCCCATCAAGCCGGTTCCTTCACGACCATCCAGGTTGACACAGGAGCAGGACATTAAGGCAGAACTGGAAACACTGTACAAGAAGGTAAACCTCCCCCGTTCCATTTTTAGCATGTGACTTTACTTGAAACTGGTTTGCTTTTTGAAGGGTTTGAAGTGATGCATTTGCAGCATCCTATTTTGACTTTTCTTAAATAATTCATTCTCTTGCGCATAAAGAGCAAACAGCAGGCATGTTATATAAGATGGAGTCTCCTGCCAGCAAAGAATTCTTTCGTAAATCAGAAAGGAGCTTTCCAGGTAGGAAGGGTGGAGTTAGCCCTTTATGCCCATATCTAGGTTAGGCCACCCACGATCTGTCTATGGTAAAGCAGTTATCCTTCAATTAAAAATAAATAATTTTTAAAAGACGGGGCTTTGGGCCTTCCCTGGTGGTCCAGTGGGTAAAGAGTCCGTCTTGCCATGCAAGGGGCGCCGGTTTGATCCCTGTCCCGGGAGGATCCCATGTGCTGCGGAGTGGCTGGACCAGTGTGTCCAATTACGGGCCAGAGCTCTGGGGTGCGTGCGCCCAGAGCCAGTGCTCTGCAATGAAAAGCAACTGCAATGGGAGGCCCACACAAGATGGATGAAAATAAATAAATTTGTAAAAATAAATAAAAAATAAAAGAGGTCAAAATTTTAAAAAAAAGAAGAAGATGGGGCTCCCCTGGTGGGTAGAGAGTCTGCCTTGCAATGCAAGGGGCACCGGCTGGATCCCTGTCCCAGGAGGATCCCATGTGCCACAGAGCAGCTGGGCCGGTGTGTCCAGTTGTGACCAGCAGTTTTCTGGAGCACATGCGCCCAGAACTGGTGCTTTGCAGCAAGAGGGGCCTCTGCAATGGGAGGCCCACAAGGGCTGAAGAGTGGAGATTCATAAAAATAAATAAACAGAAAATCAATAAAAAGAGGCCAAAATTAAAAAAAGAAAAAAAAGATGTACGGGGCAGAGTGAAAATGCATGAAATGTGAATGTTGACAGAGATCTGCCCATGAGCACTGTTTATTTTTGTAAGCCGCTTCCTGTCCTTCCGCTCGATCCCCAGGAGAGGAGATGGTTTGGCGATGACGGCAGGATCCTGGCGCTGCCGAACCCCATCAAGCCGGTTCCTTCACGACCATCCAGGTTGACACAGGAGCAGGACATTAAGGCAGAACTGGAAACACTGTACAAGAAGGTAAACCTCCCCCGTTCCATTTTTAGCATGTGACTTTACTTGAAACTGGTTTGCTTTTTGAAGGGTTTGAAGTGATGCATTTGCAGCATCCTATTTTGACTTTTCTTAAATAATTCATTCTCTTGCGCATAAAGAGCAAACAGCAGGCATGTTATATAAGATGGAGTCTCCTGCCAGCAAAGAATTCTTTCGTAAATCAGAAAGGAGCTTTCCAGGTAGGAAGGGTGGAGTTAGCCCTTTATGCCCATATCTAGGTTAGGCACCACGATGGCTTTTTTTCCTGTCTTCTCACGTGTGTGTGCATACATGCGTGCTGTCTCTTCATTTGTGTCCAACTCTCTGCGACTCTGTGGACTGTGGCCCTCCAGGCTCCTCTGTCCGTGGGATTCTCCAGGCAGGAAGACTGGAGTGGGTTGCCATGCCCTCCTCCAGGGGATCTTCCAGACCCAGGACTCAAACCCACGTCCCTTATGTCTCCTGCATTGGCAGGCGGGTCCTTTACCACCAGCGCCACCTGGGAAGCTCCCTCATCTCACCTGTCCTGCAGGGTTATGGTCCCCATTGTCTCTTTTTTATATCACTGGAGATTTTCTATCTTCACAAATCCTCTTCAGGGTATTTTTCTCAACTCTGGCACCACATTGCCTGGCTTGAGGCCTGGCCCTGCTGCTCTTTGCACTCACTGGACCCTCCCTCCTCTCTGTGTTGGTATTTCTTCATTTGCAAAATAGGCTTACTCAGGGCATCCACCTACTGGGACTGTTGTGCAGATGGTTGAGATAATAATGCACCTCAGTGAGCCCTGACCGGCTGGGATGGAATCCACACTTGCCTGCCTTCAGGTTTTTTTTTTAACAATGAATGATTACATTTATTAATTACCCTTTTTTTAAAAAAATCAAATAAATATTGTCTTGGGGAAAAGAAACTACATTAATATTAAAAGAATTGCTAGGCTTTGGTTACGTATTTCCTTAATATCAGATACATTCTTACTAAAAGTTCAGATAAATCTATGAACACATAGTGACATTAGAGATTAGAATAATTATTTTTAAATGTTTCCAATTGGGTCAAGATCAAATGACTTTTTACTATGAAATCATTTCTCAGCTTTCAACCCATGTCCCTTAAATACCACATCATGGTTTTTGTTTGCTGTATTATCCTTACAATATTATCAAAGCTTACAACTTACACGTCTTGTCCAGAACCACGGTTTCCAATATTGTTTAGCTTTAACTTTGTATTTATATGGACTTAATGACGTAATTTGTGCTTTATTACAATCTTTCAATCCTCAAGGATTTTGGTCTTACTACTTTTTTAGCTGACAAATATTTTGTTCCTGTGACTTGGAGCTTCTGTTGTTGTTTTCTTGTTTTTCTGAGCTATATCTGGGTGTACTTAGGCTTCCCTGGTGGCTCAGACAGGAAAGATTCTGCCTACCAGTGCAGGAGGCCTGGGTTTGATCCCTGGGTAAGGAAGGTCCTTTGGAGAAAGGAATGGCAGCCCATTCCACTATTCTTTTTTTTTTTGAAACTTTTATTTTACTTTTAACTTTTACAGAGTTTTGTTGTTTACAGATATGTATGTTCTCAGATTAGTCATATGTATATCCCCCCCTTCCCACTCCTCCCGACCGTCATACAGCACCCCTGAAGGATCTGCTTTTCTCACAGAGCAATTCCACTATTCTTGCCTGGAGAATTCCATGGACAGAGGAGCCAAGCCAGCTACAGTCCATGGTGTTGCAAAGAGTCAGACATGACTTAACGACTAACACATACACACACAATCCAGATTTATTTATTCCTTAAATTCTTATATATTAAGAAAAACCTGTCTGGATTTTCTTGTTCTTTTTTTTTTTCCCCTGCCTTCACGTTGATTATATTGCTCTCACTTTCCTGAAGTACCAAGAAAGAATCACTTCCTTCAGAAACTTGTGTAATTAGAAATTTGTAATATTTCAACACTGCTAAAGTAAAACAGTCTAAGAGGATAAAAATCATCCTATAAAGCTATAGAGATACAGAGTGGGGTGATGACAGAAGACACGGACCCAAATCAGAAACTCAGCAGAGTCTCGGCGTCCCACGAGGTCGTGGCTCAGGGCAGCTCCCTTGACTGTCCTGAGGCTGTTTCCTTAATTAAAAAACCATCATCGTCATCATCTCTACCTCAGATGACTATTGTGAGCATTGAGATGATGTGTGGATTTGCCATTTTTTAGACTGTGAATTTCTATAAAATATATGGTTAACACTGACAAATATTAATGAGTGGCTACTCTGAACAAAAATGTGACTCTTGGAGTGGATTTACAAAATAAGCATAAACCCACGTCCCACTCCATGAGGGATTTATTATCTGTTTGCTTATGTGACAAAGACATGATCAAATCAGTGGTCCAGACAGTTTCTCTCTCCATCCATCCATCCACTTCAACATGAAACACTGATATAATGAAGCACACATTTATGGCCTAAAACTAGAAAATAGAAGAGTCATTCCTGTGGATCTTGAGGGAGCCGATTAGTCTTCTCTGTCTCCACTAGAAGTTCTGAGCTGATTGGGAAATGCACAGGAAGCAGAGAAGGACGCAGATCTGTTACAACTAACGGTGAGGCTAGAAAGCTGAATGCAACTTGGACCCAAGATCGACTGTGCTCTCTGCTCCATCACCCATAACCAATGGCCCCCGTGGAGCGATTTTACCACGGAGAGTGCCTGCAGAGAACCCGCGCGGACAGGGAGCAGGCTCTCAGGGGAGGGCAGAGTAGGGGCAGCTAGAGGCCACCAGGTGCTCTGTCCACCAAAAAACTGGGAACAGCGGATCTCGGGCTCCAGCTAGATCTCTAGTCAGACATAGCCTCCCTTCTCTTCTGGGAAGGAGCTGGTGGAGAGAGCCCAGAGGGTTTCTTCCCAATACTTTTGAGAGGGGAGAGTTTCCTATCTTTGGGCAGAAATAGGAAAGCAGGGGAAGATAAGAGTTCCACCCAAAAACACTTCCTTCAGAAACTTGTGTAATTAGAAATTTGTAATATTTCAACACTGCTAAAGTAAAACAGTCTAAGAGGATAAAAATCATCCTATAAAGCTATAGAGATACAGAGTGGGGTGATGACAGAAGACACGGACCCAAATCAGAAACTCAGCAGAGTCTCGGCGTCCCACGAGGTCGTGGCTCAGGGCAGCTCCCTTGACTGTCCTGAGGCTGTTTCCTTAATTAAAAAACCATCATCGCATCATCTCTACCTCAGATGACTATTGTGAGCATTGAGATGATGTGTGGATTTGCCATTTTTTAGACTGTGAATTTCTATAAAATATATGGTTAACACTGACAAATATTAATGAGTGGCTACTCTGAACAAAAATGTGACTCTTGGAGTGGATTTACAAAATAAGCATAAACCCACGTCCCACTCCATGAGGGATTTATTATCTGTTTGCTTATGTGACAAAGACATGATCAAATCAGTGGTCCAGACAGTTTCTCTCTCCATCCATCCATCCACTTCAACATGAAACACTGATATAATGAAGCACACATTTATGGCCTAAAACTAGAAAATAGAAGAGTCATTCCTGTGGATCTTGAGGGAGCCGATTAGTCTTCTCTGTCTCCACTAGAAGTTCTGAGCTGATTGGGAAATGCACAGGAAGCAGAGAAGGACGCAGATCTGTTACAACTAACGGTGAGGCTAGAAAGCTGAATGCAACTTGGACCCAAGATCGACTGTGCTCTCTGCTCCATCACCCATAACCAATGGCCCCCGTGGAGCGATTTTACCACGGAGAGTGCCTGCAGAGAACCCGCGCGGACAGGGAGCAGGCTCTCAGGGGAGGGCAGAGTAGGGGCAGCTAGAGGCCACCAGGTGCTCTGTCCACCAAAAAACTGGGAACAGCGGATCTCGGGCTCCAGCTAGATCTCTAGTCAGACATAGCCTCCCTTCTCTTCTGGGAAGGAGCTGGTGGAGAGAGCCCAGAGGGTTTCTTCCCAATACTTTTGAGAGGGGAGAGTTTCCTATCTTTGGGCAGAAATAGGAAAGCAGGGGAAGATAAGAGTTCCACAAAGAGGGGCTGGTCATTCTGCATGACCCAGCAAAAAAGTGAGAAAAAGGAGAGATCTAAAGGGACTGAAGTCTTCCGAGGTCGTTTTGTACAGGGTTAGGCTTCAAACGTAGCAAAGCATGGGAATGTGCCAGGCTTCTGCCGTTGAAAGAAGCAAAGGTGATATTAAAGGAGCTGTTGTTTAGTTGCTCAGTCATGTCTGATTTTGTTGGAACCCCATGGATGTGCAGTCCATGGGGTTTCCCAGGCAAGAATACTGAAATGGGTTGCCATTTCCTCCTCCAAGGGATCTTCCTGACCCAGGGATCAAACCCGTGTCTCTTGCATTGGCAGGCAGATCCTTTACCACTGAACCACCAGGGAAGCCTTATATGATGCCTCTGCTCAGTCACTTCAGTTGTGTCCAACTCTTTGCGACCCTATGAACGTAGACTGCCAGGCTCCTCAGTCCATGAGATTCTCCAGGCAAGAAAACTGGACAGGGTTACCATGCCCTCCCTCAGAGGATGTTCCCAACCCAGGGATTGAACCCAGACCTGCAGAATGCCAACCGGACCTTTTTCTTCAGTCCTCTATTTCTATAATAAAGAGTTAGAGGCACAGAGATGCACAGTGACTTGTCCAAGGCTCCAGAGCAAGTTAGAGGTGGAGCCGGTGCTAGCAGCCAGGGATTCTGTCCCCAGTTCAGCTTCTTTACATAATACCCTGAAGAGGTTAAATGAAGAGATTCCTGCACGTGCTACCCGCAGAAGGATGGGAGCTTCACATCCAACTGACTAGAGCAGTTGTGGTTCCATTTAACCTCGTATCTTGTAAATAATACAAGGGGCCACATGGTCTTTTCCAGATAACATACATAGCTTCCAGAAGCTCCTCTCTGCAAAGGGGAGGATCGAGTGAAGGGTGAAACCCTGCCTCCTGATTGTAGCCAGTGTCCATGACAAGGAGAGAGCATGAAGACACAAACTCCGAAAGGTCTCGTCCCCAGTTTGGAGCTCCCAACCTACAAAACTAGATTCTGCCAAGAGCAGCAGTGATCAACAGAGTCTCTTGATGAGTTTAAGGAAGAAAAACAGAGGTTGATATGACACACTGTCCGCCACGTGCTCCAGTAAAGTCCCAGTGGAAATTTCCACTCCTGTTTTCTACACGCTCAGCTGCCCCACCTCCCTCTTGCTCTGTGACTTTGCAGGCTGACTTTTCTTCTTCTCAGAAAAACTAGGTGCCAGCAGGAAGCTCGGCTCAGAGAGTGAGCCTCTGGCTGTTGTCTGCAAACTAACATCTTGTCCACGTGGAGAGTGTATCTATGATCCAAATCATGAGCAGTCTGGACTAGAATCTATGCTTTCTGATTAAGAGAATTTCAGGGTCACCAGCTGCAAAACCCAAGAGTTCCAGGAAATGAGATAGTCCCATAACAAAGATGAGGGCTATGATTCAATAGAGATAAACGCTAAAAGACCTAGGAAAGCAAGATGGAAGTGGTGGTCAGAAAAGGGAGGGCCCCGAAAGCTCCAGGGAACTGAGGCTGGAGCATGGTCCTCCTCGCTTGATCCGGGTAGAGGGGACCTGGCTTTCATGATGCACACTAGATCCGTGACTAGGCGGTGCTGAGCTCTGTTCCGCCTGCCCTCTGCTCTCCCTGGCAGGCAGTAAAATACATCCACAGAAGCCAGCATAGGATTGGATCCGGGGACTCTCCTGGACATTTCCAACTGGATATCGACATTTCGGGGTTGATCTTCACGCACCACCCCTGTTTCAGCCGAGAGCACGTGTTGGCCGCCAAGCTGGCCCAGCTGTATGACCAGTACCTTGCAAGACACCAGAGAAACAAGGCAAAATTTCTCACTGATAAGGTAGCTGTAATCTCTTGCATGCTGGTTGTCAATGGGGTTGGTTCTCCTGAGAAGCCCAAATAGTACAAATGCCTTTTAGCGCCAAATTCTCCTTCCTGTTCCCTCTGTCTAGGATGTTATGTGTTGTCCTACCTAGAAGCACAAGAGTCTCTGACAATGTCCACTTAATGTGTGCAAATCCAGTGACACCCACGTGGCTTAGAGAACAATTTTTGCAAGCAGAGTGAGGGATGTCCCCCACCGTGAGCGGGTATCAGGTGGAAGATTACGAGACCATGTCTTGTCTACATGATCTCAGAGGCTGAGGTCGTTCACGGCTTGAGACTTTCTCTCTCCTTGGAGACATTCTCATTGTTACATGTTAATTTCCCCTAGCATGGTGCCTAAATAAAAGCCACTTCCTTCAACTGATGCTCAAGGAAATGGCTGTCCATGTTGAATTTACTTTTAATGTGACACTGTCCTTGAAATTTTCATAGGTGGTCTTGCTCATAGGCAATTTTAGTCTTCTGCCCTGACTTTAAAAACTTAATGCCCAAATGAGAGATAACTCCACAATACACCAATACACCTCTTATGAGCCTGTAATTTTATGTTCTATATCGCAAAAATACCATTCTGGGTCCACATTTCAGAAAGACTCCTTCTCCCTTAAAAGGACACTTGCTTCTGAGACACTCGCGTAAAAGAAGCCCCTGCCATGAGCCGCTGGCCCTGGACCACAGATCAAGGATGGACACACACAGTTCAAAAGCGAGGGGGCATGGCTGATTCGTGTGGATGTTTGGCAGAGACCAACCCAGTGCTGTAAAGCAATTATTTTCCAATTAAAAATAAATAAATTAAAAAAAATAAAGACCAGAAGCAGTCTGTCTGTCAAAGTTCACCTCGGTGAAGCATGGAGACCTCCGGGGCTTCCACATCCTGCTTCAGGTTGCTGGCATCGTTTTGCCCTGGAGCAGTGGGTGGGTCCAAGCACGTCACCTGTAGTGAGGAGTAGAGCTTCAGACTCTAAACGTGTATCCACATCTTTTTTAAGCTCCAGGCTCTAAAAATGGCTGTTCAGATGGGCCTTTAGCCCAAAAAAGCAAAATTTCTCACTGATAAGGTAGCTGTAATCTCTTGCATGCTGGTTGTCAATGGGGTTGGTTCTCCTGAGAAGCCCAAATAGTACAAATGCCTTAGCGCCAAATTGTCCTTCCTGTTCCCTCTGTCTAGGATGTTATGTGTTGTCCTGCCTAGAAGCACAGGAGGCTCTCACAATGTCCACTTGATGTGGGCAAGTCCAGTGACACCCACGTGGCTTAGAGAAAAATTTTTTGCAAGCAGAGTGAGGGATGTCCCCCACCGTGAGCGGGTATCAGGTGGAAGATTACGAGACCATGTCTTGTCTACATGATCTCAGAGGCTGAGGTCGTTCACGGCTTGAGACTTTCTCTCTCCTTGGAGACATTCTCATTGTTACATGTTAATTTCCCCTAGCATGGTGCCTAAATAAAAGCCACTTCCTTCAACTGATGCTCAAGGAAATGGCTGTCCATGTTGAATTTACTTTTAATGTGACACTGTCCTTGAAATTTTCATAGGTGGTCTTGCTCATAGGCAATTTTAGTCTTCTGCCCTGACTTTAAAAACTTAATGCCCAAATGAGAGATAACTCCACAATACACCAATACACCTCTTATGAGCCTGTAATTTTATGTTCTATATCGCAAAAATACCATTCTGGGTCCACATTTCAGAAAGACTCCTTCTCCCTTAAAAGGACACTTGCTTCTGAGACACTCGCGTAAAAGAAGCCCCTGCCATGAGCCGCTGGCCCTGGACCACAGATCAAGGATGGACACACACAGTTCAAAAGCGAGGGGGCATGGCTGATTCGTGTGGATGTTTGGCAGAGACCAACCCAGTGCTGTAAAGCAATTATTTTCCAATTAAAAATAAATAAATTAAAAAAAATAAAGACCAGAAGCAGTCTGTCTGTCAAAGTTCACCTCGGTGAAGCATGGAGACCTCCGGGGCTTCCACATCCTGCTTCAGGTTGCTGGCATCGTTTTGCCCTGGAGCAGTGGGTGGGTCCAAGCACGTCACCTGTAGTGAGGAGTAGAGCTTCAGACTCTAAACGTGTATCCACATCTTTTTTAAGCTCCAGGCTCTAAGAATGGCTGTTCAGATGGGCCTTAATCCGGAAAAAACTTCCAAGTCTCTTGAAACGACCCAAAAAGCCATCAATGAGTATAAATCTGAGATTCGGTGAGTAACACCTATGATTAAAACTATTGTTTGTTTTTTTTTTTTTTCCTGGACTTGTTGAGAGTTTATTTTTTCAGTTTTCCTGAATGCGTTGTGTCCATTATAGCCAAACGGGCTTTGCAGGTCAAGAATCCGGCTGCAATGCGGGGTCTCCAGGTTTGATCCCAGAGTGGCGAAGATCCCCTGGAGACGAAAATGGCGACCCACTCCAGTGTTGTTGCCTGGAGAACCCCATACGGACCAAGGAGCCTAGCAGGCTCCAGTGTGTGGGGTCGCAAAGAGTTGGACAGGACTGAGTGACTAGCACTTTCACTTTCAAATGAAAAAAAAGAAAAGAGAGAGAGAGATATTCATCGTATTAACACCAAATTTGAAACCCAGTAAAAGAATGGAGCCAAATGAAAAGGGGAGGTTTGGGGAAAATGGTTGAAGGGGGAGACGAATATGGTAACGTGCGCCCTCTGCTGGCGTAAACAAATATTGCTACAGCCACGCCTTCCAAGAGTGACTTGTCCAGAAATGAACAAAGAGATGAGCCCTGCGGTTCTCCTTCAGACATTCCAAGCGGTGTGCTCCAAGGAGCTGCGGGCACCTGTGCACTGGTGACATGTGCAAGGGTTCCACACATCACTTACAAGAGTTCAGTCCAGTCGCTCAGTCGTGTCCAACTCTCTGTGACCCCACGGTGAGTAAGAAGCTAGAAATAAATCCCGCCCACGCCAGAATGAACCCATCTGCTTTAGTCTTACAGTGAATGTCCATACTAAGGGGCTGAAGGCGACCTGAGGGTGTCATGGATAAAACAGTGTTGCAGGGAAAAATCCAGCTGTAAGAAGACAGTCGCTGTGTGACACAGGCCATACAGCCCAAAGACCCTGTGAAATAGTCCTCCTGCCTTCCAGATACACACAGGTTTGTGTCACATAGGAACAGAAAAGACACACAGCGCCAGTTTACTCTTCCAGGAAGGGAAAGGAGGGGATGGAGTGGAGAGGCCGGCCAGTGTAACGCTAGCATTGCAAAAGCAAAAACTCCCAAGTACACAATCACAGAAAGCTCAAACGGCAGCATTTTTCAGAAAGGAAGTACTTTAACTTCTTAACGTTTCATTTCCCGTTGGAGTAAAGGCTTCTTGGGTGGCTCAGTGGTCAAGAATCCGCCTGCCCATGCAGGAGCCATGGGAGACACCGGTGCAATTCCTGGGTCGGGAAGATCCCCTGGAGTAAGAAATGACACCCAACTCCAGCAGTCCTGCCTGGAGAATTCCACGGACAGAGGAGCCTGGTCAGCTACTGTCCATGGGGCTGCAAAGAGTGAGACACCACTGAGTGACCGCAGGCACACCTGCGTAGCTGATTGACAATGCTGAGACAATTTCCGGGGCAGAGCAGAGGGATTCAGCCACATACACACATGTACCCAGTCTCCCCCAACTCCCCTTCCACCCAGGCTGCTCCATAACATCGAGCAGAGATCCCTGTGCTCTTCAGCAGGATCTTTCTGGCCATCCATTTTCAACATAGCAGTGTGGACATGTCCATCCCAAACGCCCTAACTCGCCAAGAAGAGTCTTTCTTATCCTAGCTCTTTGCCTTCCAGCTTCTCTAAGGTCTTCTGAGAGTCCCCAGTCTTCGCTACCCAAAAGCTGGGTGTTACCTTCCAACATCTTCCTTTTCCATGACACCCATTGAATGATTAGCAGCCTAGACTTCCGGGCTTGCCTGAAGCGTCTCCACAGACAGTCATCCCAGCCCAGCCTCCCGATGCGGGCCCTCCTCCTGGGGCGCGGGGGTGCTGATTCATAGAGCACCGCGGTCGCGGTTTCCTGGGGCCTCTCAGACCTTTATCTGTGTGTCTGTCTCCTGAACTGAACGATGAACTCCTTGAGGCCAGAGACCCCTCCTTTCTCCTCCACACTTCTGAATCCCCTGGAACAATGTCGGGTCCTTGCTCAAGAGAAAAAAAAGAATTGAACTAATAAATTGACTAATGGCATAATGAAGCTCACTTGGGTTCTGGATTTGGCTGTTGTTTGTAGAGGGGGCAAAATCAGGCATTAAATAATTCCCAGATACTGAAAGTATTATTTTCATTCAATAAGAATGAAAGCATGTGCAAATGATGCCTCTACAAATCAAGCCAAACTATCGCTAACCTAGGCAGCACTGTAAACTCACCAAGGCATGTAATAACATTACTTCATCTCCTAAATATAGAAATTCTGATTTGTGTTAACACAGACAAACTTGAATACACTCGTGGTTAATTGGAACAGCAACATACTTTCCTATTCACAGTAATTTAGTCCACGATAACTATGGTTACTGGGTCCCTTTTTTCACAACTTCAAAGCTGGCTGTTTAAGATTGCACAGTATGAATGAGAATTTTAAATGATAATTTAGTCTAATTGAAGTCAAATTCTCCTAGAGACAACAAAGTCAAATAACGTCTCAGAACAGACGAGCATCCTATTGACTTCAAATTTGTGTTCATATTTTTGGTTTTCTAATACGTAAGAAATATCATAGCTATGAAATTATGTATACAATCACTCTAGTGGTATTCATTTCTTGTTTGAAATTAACACCTAAATAACTTTCACATGCATATCCCTGTATTATATCTTGCAGGGAAACCAGAAAACTGCGTGATGCTGAACAAGAGAAAGACCGAACGTTGCTTAAGGCCATCATAAGAGTCTGGAAAGAGATGAAGTCCCTCCGAGAGTTCCAGAGGTTCACAAATACTCCCTTGAAACTTGTTCTGAGAAGGTATGCTTTTTTCAAACACTGTTGTCTTGGGTTATGTCATGCATAGAGGAAAATGTATAAAATATAGATACAGTTTTTAAATAACATAAAAATAATAATTAGGAATGAATAACCATATGTTGCTCAGTTGTGTCCAAATCTTTGCAACCCCATGGACAGTAGCCTGCAAGGCTCTTCTGTCCATGGAATTCTCCAGGCAAGAATACTGGAGTTGGTTGCCATTCGCTTCTCCAGAGGATCTGTCTGACCCAGGGATTGAACCCAGGTCTACTGCATTGCAGGTGAATTCTTTCCTATCTGAGTCACCAGGGAAGTCCTTTTTGAAGAAAAATCATTCTTAATTTTAAAAAGAAAACATATTAGTCTTTTCTTTTATGATCTGGGCTTTTGTCTATTGCCTGAAAAGTCCTTCCCCAAGTCAAGTAGAGATATGACCTGTCATTTCCTGTCGTCTTCGTAGCTTAAGTCTTTCAAATTCACCTTTAACCCACTTGAAAATGATCTTCGTGTATGGTGTGGAGAAATATGCATTGATAATATTTATGCTGCTAGACTAGACTTTGATACACAATTAACTCAGCATAGTTCTCACAACAGAACCACGCTCTGTGTCCCTTCAAGAGCACCTCTGCTGCCGAATTTGGTTCCCTCCTTTGCTCTGTGGGCCCTTCAGAGCAGTTTAGGTTTTTTAATTGGGAAGTCAAATGAATGAGAATTTTAAATGATAATTTAGTCTAATTGAAGTCAAATTCTCCTAGAGACAACAAAGTCAAATAACGTCTCAGAACAGACGAGCATCCTATTGACTTCAAATTTGTGTTCATATTTTTGGTTTTCTAATACGTAAGAAATATCATAGCTATGAAATTATGTATACAATCACTCTAGTGGTATTCATTTCTTGTTTGAAATTAACACCTAAATAACTTTCACATGCATATCCCTGTATTATATCTTGCAGGGAAACCAGAAAACTGCGTGATGCTGAACAAGAGAAAGACCGAACGTTGCTTAAGGCCATCATAAGAGTCTGGAAAGAGATGAAGTCCCTCCGAGAGTTCCAGAGGTTCACAAATACTCCCTTGAAACTTGTTCTGAGAAGGTATGCTTTTTTCAAACACTGTTGTCTTGGGTTATGTCATGCATAGAGGAAAATGTATAAAATATAGATACAGTTTTTAAATAACATAAAAATAATAATTAGGAATGAATAACCATATGTTGCTCAGTTGTGTCCAAATCTTTGCAACCCCATGGACAGTAGCCTGCAAGGCTCTTCTGTCCATGGAATTCTCCAGGCAAGAATACTGGAGTTGGTTGCCATTCGCTTCTCCAGAGGATCTGTCTGACCCAGGGATTGAACCCAGGTCTACTGCATTGCAGGTGAATTCTTTCCTATCTGAGTCACCAGGGAAGTCCTTTTTGAAGAAAAATCATTCTTAATTTTAAAAAGAAAACATATTAGTCTTTTCTTTTATGATCTGGGCTTTTGTCTATTGCCTGAAAAGTCCTTCCCCAAGTCAAGTAGAGATATGACCTGTCATTTCCTGTCGTCTTCGTAGCTTAAGTCTTTCAAATTCACCTTTAACCCACTTGAAAATGATCTTCGTGTATGGTGTGGAGAAATATGCATTGATAATATTTATGCTGCTAGACTAGACTTTGATACACAATTAACTCAGCATAGTTCTCACAACAGAACCACGCTCTGTGTCCCTTCAAGAGCACCTCTGCTGCCGAATTTGGTTCCCTCCTGTTTGTTTCATCTGAATAAGTTGCGCCCGTACACCTGCAGGAAAAGTAACGAATGTAGGCAGTTACCTGGTACTGTGCTTGGGAAGCAGTTTCAACCAAAGAGAGCTGCAGATTGTGATGTCAGGGTTGTCATTATCCTACCACTGAGGAAACATTCTACAGTTTCCAGGACAAATACAAGACTGTGCTTTTTGAGGGGCAGGGACCTTGTCACTCTCAGATATCTGGTCCCCAACAGTGCACCTGCCACCTAGCATCTGCTTGATTATTGTCAAATTTATAATATAGGGCTCCCCAGGTGGCTCAGTGGGTAAAGAATCCACCTGCCATGCAGGAGACCCCTGGGCTGGGAAGATCCTCTGGAGGGAAAAATGGCAATCCACTCCAATATTCTTGCCTGGAGAATCCCATGGACAGAAGAGCCTGGCAGGCGACAGTCCCTGGGGTCACAAAGAATTGGCTATGACTGAAGCATTTCAGCACGCATGCATACACAATATAATTATAAAAACAAATTCAAATAGTCTGTCCCACAGAAATCACTGGTCAGCATTAAGCACTTGACTAAGTTTCTCTAAAAGGGAGCAGGCACTTTAGGAAAATAGAATCTACAGGTCAAACCCCACTGATGACATGAGAGATAAACGGGGATGAAGTGCTGGTGGGAAGTGCCCTCCCCTCCCCTGAGGGACACACTGTAACCTCAAGTGGGGTCTGGCTGCTGGTCACTCAAAACCAGTAAAGAAGCAGGATTGGTAGAAAGGAAAGTAGTGGACACTTGCACCCCGTCATCAGCGGGCAAGAGGCTTTACGGATGGCGGAGGGTCTTAAAAAAATGTGCCAGCTATTGCCTGAAAAGTCCTTCCCAAGTCAAGTAGAGATATGACCTGTCATTTCCTGTCGCCTTCGTAGCTTAAGTCTTTCAAATTCACCTTTAACCCACTTGAAAATGATCTTCGTGTATGGTGTGAGAAATATGCATTGATAATATTTATGCTGCTAGACTAGACTTTGATACACAATTAACTCAGCATAGTTCTCACAACAGAACCACGCTCTGTGTCCCTTCAAGAGCACCTCTGCTGCCGAATTTGGTTCCCTCCTGTTTGTTTCATCTGAATAAGTTGCGCCCGTACACCTGCAGGAAAAGTAACGAATGTAGGCAGTTACCTGGTACTGTGCTTGGGAAGCAGTTTCAACCAAAGAGAGCTGCAGATTGTGATGTCAGGGTTGTCATTATCCTACCACTGAGGAAACATTCTACAGTTTCCAGGACAAATACAAGACTGTGCTTTTTGAGGGGCAGGGACCTTGTCACTCTCAGATATCTGGTCCCCAACAGTGCACCTGCCACCTAGCATCTGCTTGATTATTGTCAAATTTATAATATAGGGCTCCCCAGGTGGCTCAGTGGGTAAAGAATCCACCTGCCATGCAGGAGACCCCTGGGCTGGGAAGATCCTCTGGAGGGAAAAATGGCAATCCACTCCAATATTCTTGCCTGGAGAATCCCATGGACAGAAGAGCCTGGCAGGCGACAGTCCCTGGGGTCACAAAGAATTGGCTATGACTGAAGCATTTCAGCACGCATGCATACACAATATAATTATAAAAACAAATTCAAATAGTCTGTCCCACAGAAATCACTGGTCAGCATTAAGCACTTGACTAAGTTTCTCTAAAAGGGAGCAGGCACTTTAGGAAAATAGAATCTACAGGTCAAACCCCACTGATGACATGAGAGATAAACGGGGATGAAGTGCTGGGTGGGAAGTGCCCTCCCCTCCCCTGAGGGACACACTGTAACCTCAAGTGGGGTCTGGCTGCTGGTCACTCAAAAACCAGTAAAGAAGCAGGATTGGTAGAAAGGAAAGTAGTGGACACTTGCCGCACCCCCGTCATCAGCGGGCAAGAGGCTTTACGGATGGCGGGAGGGTCTTACATGTAGAAACAGCACAGTCAGCTCTGGCTGTCGTCTTGAGCTTGGTCATCAGTGGTCTGACCAGCATCCTCTTGTGTTAAGTACAGTTACTCTTCAGTTTCGTGGTTGGTTTGTTCCCATTCTCAGAATTGTGGCAGCTTTTGCCATGGCTACAATCTGGTCATGCGGTAGTTAACTTCTACCTGGTGGGAGTTTCCGTATCTGTAAAACAGCTCACAGGACAAGGCTCAAAGGATTATCTATAGCCCTTGAGTAAGAATTAAAGGTCCTTGTTGTTTGTGTTGGACTCTCTGTGACCCCATGGGCTGCAGCACGCCAGGCTTCCCTGTCCTCCACCATCTCCCAGAGTTTGCTCAGAGTCATGTCAGTTAAGATGGCGATGCTGTCTTACCATCTCATCCTTCACTATGTTAACTCAACTATTGTTTGTCTTGTTGGGCTATTTTCTTTTGTTTCTGCATTTTCTCGTCTCTGATTATGCTTATTCTTTGGCTCAATTTGTCCACAGACAGAAAGCAGGTTGAGGGCGTGGTGGAGGCAGGGGGGCAGACCAGGGTCCTGCTCCATTTCAACACTGCCCGCCAGCATAAAGGACTCTGCAAAACCATTTGCAAAGCAACATGGAAACGTTCCCATTTGTTCAGTCTTGCACTGATTTTGTCCACAGTTCCTTTCTCTGTAAAGCATCTCACAGAGCCACCGTTCTACCGAACACACTGTGGGAAGCCCTGCTCTGGGTCGGGCTGAATGTTAGTGGACTGTCAGCAGAAACATCAAAGAAAACTCAAATTGTTAGTCAAAGTCAAAAAGTAGTCTCCCAGATTTGGTAGCAGGGTAATGAAGTGGTTCCTCAGTGACTTAAAGAAAAAAATGTACAGGTCAAACCACTTGCAAAAGGGATGAAGTGCTGTGGAAGTGCCTCCCTCCCTGAGGGACACACTGTAACCTCAAGTGGGGTCTGGCTGCTGGTCACTCAAAACCAGTAAAGAAGCAGGATTGGTAGAAAGGAAAGTAGTGGACACTTGCGCACCCCGTCATCAGCGGGCAAGAGGCTTTACGGATGGCGGGAGGGTCTTACATGTAGAAACAGCACAGTCAGCTCTGGCTGTCGTCTTGAGCTTGGTCATCAGTGGTCTGACCAGCATCCTCTTGTGTTAAGTACAGTTACTCTTCAGTTTCGTGGTTGGTTTGTTCCCATTCTCAGAATTGTGGCAGCTTTTGCCATGGCTACAATCTGGTCATGCGGTAGTTAACTTCTACCTGGTGGGAGTTTCCGTATCTGTAAAACAGCTCACAGGACAAGGCTCAAAGGATTATCTATAGCCCTTGAGTAAGAATTAAAGGTCCTTGTTGTTTGTGTTGGACTCTCTGTGACCCCATGGGCTGCAGCACGCCAGGCTTCCCTGTCCTCCACCATCTCCCAGAGTTTGCTCAGAGTCATGTCAGTTAAGATGGCGATGCTGTCTTACCATCTCATCCTTCACTATGTTAACTCAACTATTGTTTGTCTTGTTGGGCTATTTTCTTTTGTTTCTGCATTTTCTCGTCTCTGATTATGCTTATTCTTTGGCTCAATTTGTCCACAGACAGAAAGCAGGTTGAGGGCGTGGTGGAGGCAGGGGGGCAGACCAGGGTCCTGCTCCATTTCAACACTGCCCGCCAGCATAAAGGACTCTGCAAAACCATTTGCAAAGCAACATGGAAACGTTCCCATTTGTTCAGTCTTGCACTGATTTTGTCCACAGTTCCTTTCTCTGTAAAGCATCTCACAGAGCCACCGTTCTACCGAACACACTGTGGGAAGCCCTGCTCTGGGTCGGGCTGAATGTTAGTGGACTGTCAGCAGAAACATCAAAGAAAAACTCAAATTGTTAGTCAAAGTCAAAAAAGTAGTCTCCCAGATTTGGTAGCAGGGTAATGAAGTGGTTCCTCAGTGACTTAAAGAATTAACAAAAATAACTTCAGTGACACTACTGCCCTTGTGGTTTGAGAATTTGCAGACACTGTGTCAGGGTGCCATGTGGATCATCTAACTCAGCATGGCTTTGCTGCTTAGCAGTAAGTAGACTGGATTCATATTCCAGTTCTTTCATTCATCAGCTGTGTGCTCTTGGGCAAGTTACTTAACCTCTCTGTGCTGCAGTCTCCTAGTGAATAAAATACCCATGATAATAGTATCTGCCTCAAGGGGTCATGAGTTCACCTGCTCAAAGCTTTTAGATGAAGACTGCCCAGAGAAAGCCCAGTACAGGTATTTACTGTAGTTATTACTCTGTCACTTAATTTCAAGAAATAACTACAATGTTATAAATTATTTTCAGGGAGAAGGTTGACCAGAAAGCCGATGAAGAAGCATATGAAGCAGAAATTCAGGCCGAGATCAATGAACTGTTGGAAGAATACACAGAAGAGTATGCACAGAAAATGGAGGAGTACAGAATCGCACAGCAGCAGTGGAAAGCCTGGAAGAAAGCGCAGGTCTGTGAGCAGCCTGAACAGAGCTGCCCTGGACGGCAGGAGGGTCTGGGAGGAGGCAGCTTGGGACGGGAGGAGGAAACCGGGCAGACAGACCGCTCTCTCCAGCCCTCGCTGGAGAACAAAGGACAAGAGAACAGGCTGTTAAACCCACCCAGCCAGCAGGCACCGGGGCCAGGTTTTTCCAAAGATCGTTCTCTGTGTCAGGCTGTGGCTGAGTAAAAAAGGAAGCAGGCTGTCACACTGGCCATTTGCTACGCCAGAGTGTGGGGTACATAAAGGACTCTGCAAAACCATTTGCAAAGCAACATGGAAACGTTCCCATTTGTTCAGTCTTGCACTGATTTTGTCCACAGTTCCTTTCTCTGTAAAGCATCTCACAGAGCCACCGTTCTACCGAACACACTGTGGGAAGCCCTGCTCTGGGTCGGGCTGAATGTTAGTGGACTGTCAGCAGAAACATCAAAGAAAAACTCAAATTGTTAGTCAAAGTCAAAAAAGTAGTCTCCCAGATTTGGTAGCAGGGTAATGAAGTGGTTCCTCAGTGACTTAAAGAATTAACAAAAATAACTTCAGTGACACTACTGCCCTTGTGGTTTGAGAATTTGCAGACACTGTGTCAGGGTGCCATGTGGATCATCTAACTCAGCATGGCTTTGCTGCTTAGCAGTAAGTAGACTGGATTCATATTCCAGTTCTTTCATTCATCAGCTGTGTGCTCTTGGGCAAGTTACTTAACCTCTCTGTGCTGCAGTCTCCTAGTGAATAAAATACCCATGATAATAGTATCTGCCTCAAGGGGTCATGAGTTCACCTGCTCAAAGCTTTTAGATGAAGACTGCCCAGAGAAAGCCCAGTACAGGTATTTACTGTAGTTATTACTCTGTCACTTAATTTCAAGAAATAACTACAATGTTATAAATTATTTTCAGGGAGAAGGTTGACCAGAAAGCCGATGAAGAAGCATATGAAGCAGAAATTCAGGCCGAGATCAATGAACTGTTGGAAGAATACACAGAAGAGTATGCACAGAAAATGGAGGAGTACAGAATCGCACAGCAGCAGTGGAAAGCCTGGAAGAAAGCGCAGGTCTGTGAGCAGCCTGAACAGAGCTGCCCTGGACGGCAGGAGGGTCTGGGAGGAGGCAGCTTGGGACGGGAGGAGGGAAACCGGGCAGACAGACCCGTCTCTCTCCAGCCCTCGCTGGAGAACAAAGGACAAGAGAACAGGCTGTTAAACCCACCCAGCCAGCAGGCACCGGGGCCAGGTTTTTCCAAAGATCGTTCTCTGTGTCAGGCTGTGGCTGAGTAAACAAATAAGTAAAGCACAGCAATCGCTCATGTGCGTGTCACATGCTGTGCTGCGCATTTTATGTGCTTTACGCCATTGAGTGTGGGGTACTGGTACTTCTGGGTTTCTGTCAGAAAATCACGTAGCTTTGTACACGTGTCCCTGCAAAACTGAATCCAGGGACGATGAGTAAAAGATCAGGGTGTGTAACAGGCTTAAGTTCATCCACCTCAGTTCAGCTGACCCACATTCTTTCTTATTTATGGCTAAGTAATATTCCACTGTGGTATATATGTACCACAACATCTTCATCTGTTTTTCTGTTGATGGACATTTAGGTGACTTCTGTGTCCTGGCTATTGTAAATAGTGCTGCAGTGAACACTGGGGCATGTGAGGGGTGGAATCGCGGGGTGGGAGGGGAAATATATGTACACACACACACACACACACACACGTATATACTATGGTTGACTCACATTGTTGTATGGCAGAAACCAAAACAACATTATAAAAGAATTACCCTCCAACTAAAAAAAGATCAGGGTGACCTACAGTGCCAGTTGTGCTCATAAGCCTTATTTTACTTTCCAGATGTATCCTCGGTCTTTAGAATCGATCACATGAATAACTCACTTTTTTAAGCTCTCTGTAGGGACCAGGCACTGTGATCAGTGCTTTCCAGGCATGACCTCGTTTCAGCAGTCCTGAAAAAGAGTCTCCTAAGAGTGTTCCCATTTTGTAGATGAGAACACTGAGACACAGAGAGGTCAAATGGCTTCCTGAGCTGCCTGAGTGCACACGGCTTATTGAGGTGGAGCTGGGTTTGCATCCCAGGCCTTTCTGAGAATCGCACAGCAGCAGTGGAAAGCCTGGAAGAAAGCGCAGGTCTGGAAGAAAGCGAGGTCTGTGAGCAGCCTGAACAGAGCTGCCCTGGACGGCAGGAGGGTCTGGGAGGAGGCAGCTTGGGACGGGAGGAGGGAAACCGGGCAGACAGACCGCTCTCTCCAGACCTCGCTGGAGAACAAAGGACAAGAGAACAGGCTGTTAAACCCACCCAGCCAGCAGGCACCGGGGCCAGGTTTTTCCAAAGATCGTTCTCTGTGTCAGGCTGTGGCTGAGTAAACAAATAAGTAAAGCACAGCAATCGCTCATGTGCGTGTCACATGCTGTGCTGCGCATTTTATGTGCTTTACGCCATTGAGTGTGGGGTACTGGTACTTCTGGGTTTCTGTCAGAAAATCACGTAGCTTTGTACACGTGTCCCTGCAAAACTGAATCCAGGGACGATGAGTAAAAGATCAGGGTGTGTAACAGGCTTAAGTTCATCCACCTCAGTTCAGCTGACCCACATTCTTTCTTATTTATGGCTAAGTAATATTCCACTGTGGTATATATGTACCACAACATCTTCATCTGTTTTTCTGTTGATGGACATTTAGGTGACTTCTGTGTCCTGGCTATTGTAAATAGTGCTGCAGTGAACACTGGGGCATGTGAGGGGTGGAATCGCGGGGTGGGAGGGGAAATATATGTACACACACACACACACACACACACACGTATATACTATGGTTGACTCACATTGTTGTATGGCAGAAACCAAAACAACATTATAAAAGAATTACCCTCCAACTAAAAAAAGATCAGGGTGACCTACAGTGCCAGTTGTGCTCATAAGCCTTATTTTACTTTCCAGATGTATCCTCGGTCTTTAGAATCGATCACATGAATAACTCACTTTTTTAAGCTCTCTGTAGGGACCAGGCACTGTGATCAGTGCTTTCCAGGCATGACCTCGTTTCAGCAGTCCTGAAAAAGAGTCTCCTAAGAGTGTTCCCATTTTGTAGATGAGAACACTGAGACACAGAGAGGTCAAATGGCTTCCTGAGCTGCCTGAGTGCACACGGCTTATTGAGGTGGAGCTGGGTTTGCATCCCAGGCCTTTCTGATGCTGAAGAGTGTGCTTGTCAAAGAAATTCTAAAGTTCTTGCTTGAAATAAGTTTTCCTCTTACTCAACAGAGGGCCAAGAAGAAGAAAAAGAAACAGGCCATCGAAGAACATCCTGATGAGGAAAGAGGGGAGCCAGGTCCTGGGGAGGAGCCTGAGAAACCTGTCCCTCCGGAGCCCGTGGACCGGGCTGCGATAGAGCAGCAGGTGCGGGAGAGAGCAGCCCAGAGCCGCAGGAGCCCGGGGGAGCCCACCCTGGTCCCGGAGCTGAGCCTGGCGGGCAGCGTGACGCCCAACGACCAGTGTCCCAGGTGAGCAGGTGCTCTGATCCTGAATAGGGCCGACGTGACGTGCACACACACACACACACACGCATGCACCCTGTGGAGTGTACATCGCCAGACCGACATGGAAGGATCAGGCGAATCACGAACCTCTCTGCAGTGATATATTAGCATGGGCCATATGTAACTGCAGGTGTTTCTCCAGATTTCCTTGCTGGCCACGCGGGAGCTCACTACCTGAAGCTGCCTGCAGGGGGCGCTCTACACCGCGTCTGCCCGTGTGGCTTCTGGTTCAGAGCCTTCCTCTGTAACCTCGGGGTGTCCTCCCTGTCCACTGCCAGCGCTCGCCTCTCCCTGGTACGGACACCCGGGTCTCTCCCTGGCCCTTCACTTCACCTGCTCCATAGACCAGCTTCTCTCTTTCAAGGCCTCATTGTTGTCCAGTCTCTAAGTCATCTCTTTGTGACCCCATGGACTGCAGCACGCCAGGCTTCTCTGTCCTTCACCGCCTCCCAGAGTTAGCTCAAGCCCATGTCCGCTCTGCCGGGGATGCTGTCCAACCATCTCATCCTCTGTCATCCCCATCTCCTCCTTCTCCTTGTCGAGGCTCCCAAAGGAATTACATTCCCTATAACTTGAGATTAAGTCAGGCCCTCTGAGACTTACCCTCCAGGTCTGATAGAAATATCACCACATGTCTCATCATTCATATGTAATGCCTAAAAGCTGTATAACATTTATAAATCTACGTTGATAGTAAAGAATATACATATATATATGTTCATCCTCTTTGTAGAAATTTAAAATTTAATAAAAATATTTTAGGGCTTCCCTGTTGGTCCAGTGGGTAAAGAGTCCACCTTGCAATGCAGGGGGCGCCGATTGGATCCCTGGCCTGGGAAGATCCTACGTGGTGTGTCCAATTACGAGCCAGCGCTCTGCAGTGCATGCGCCTAGAGCCGGTGCTCTGCACCAGAGAGGCTGCTGCAATGGGAGGCCCACACAGGCCAAAGAATAAAGATGGATGAAAATAAATAAACAAAAAATCAATAAAAGAGACCAAAAAATTTTTTAAATTAGGTTTGCTATTTATTTATAAATTTATCTATAAATTATAGAGATGTAAAAAGTTAAAAGTACTCTCCCAATCGAATGAGTACAGAATTTCCATTTGGGATGATGAAAACATTCTAGCGAAGGACAGTGGTGCTGGCTCCACAGCACTGTCAATGTACTTAAGGCCATAAATGGTTTACTTAAATATAGTGAAATGGTAAGCCTTATGTTGTGTATATAATGCCATTATATATAGATAGATAGATAAATATCCAAAAGTCCCTGAGTATGATTTGGATTTTTCTGCTTTAATCGTCTCATTTCCTTAACAAGATTGAGCTGCTATTCACTTAAGCAATCACTGGCATTTGAGGTGGGCATCTCTACAGATACATGCAGTAGAATTAAAGACCTTAAAGGTTTTGATTTTTTTTAACTTCCTGACTGTAGGAGTGATATCTTGCTAGGATACCTTCTGATTTCTACTGGGATTCAAAGACCTTTAAAAACAGGGAACCTTTCTCAATCCCGTACAGCCAATGAGCAGTAACTCACCATCAGAAACTGTTAAGAAAAAGCCTAGACCTTGGAAAAGCTGACTTGACCCAACCGCTGTGATATGCTCTGATATTTTTTAGGATAAAACATCACACCCAACATAAACCACTACTCATGACTAGCCCTTATGGTCTGAATTCACTCCATTGGACAAATAATATGATTCTGTTTACATCCAAATGTTAGGCTTGTTTAGGGAAAAAAAGCCAAAAAGACGGTAGCACAGCGATGCTTGGACCAGAGCTGTAAATCAGCAGAAGGCCATCCAATGTGTCTCATTTCATATTGCGTGTATGATTGTATCAAACTCTGCAAGACCTGTGGCTGTCTTGGTGAAGACCGAAGTCACCGGAGAGTCACCTCCACTGCGTCTCATTCTGCTCAGCACCCTTGTGTCAGACACCCCAAACTCAGCACGTGAATATTGACCCACCCATGAATGGTCTGACTCTGCAGGGCCGAGGTCTTGCGACGGGAGGACGTCAAGAGACACTCGCTGTACTTGAAGGTGACCTTCAACAACAAGGAGGTGTCCAGGACGGAGAGTCGGCCGCTGGGGGCAGACTTCCGAGTTCACTTTGGACAGATTTTCAATTTGCAGATATTCAACTGGCCGGAGAGTTTAACGCTGCAGGTACATTGATTTTAAATTTTCTCTCCATTTTTAGAAATTCATTTTTATTGGAGGATAGTTGCTTTACAATGTTGTGTCAATTTCTACTCTACAGCTAAGTGAACTCTCTGTACATGTACCTATATCCACCCTTTTTTTTGATTTTCTTCCCATTTTGGTCATCTCAGAACACTGAGTAGGGTTCCCTGTGCTATACAGTAGGTTCTCATGAGTAGACTGTTCTATACATAGTATCGATAGTATATGGGCTTCCCAGGGAGCTCAGAGGGTACAGAAACCCCCTGCCAGTGCAGGGGACAATGCCATGTCCATCCGCTCTCCTCTGGAGCCTCTGCAGAGCCTGACGGCCTGACCACCTGCAGGGCTCCGCTTCCTCCGTCCTTCCTGCTGACTGGGCTTCAGCCCACTGCCTCTCTCCGTAAGAGGCCCCGTGACTTGAATCACTTAACTACTGGGCACCGTGGCTCCAGAGACACCGTCCCATTTCAGAGATGCTGAAATTAAAGATGATAGCATCCTTGACACCACTAACACCTGGTTAAGAGAGGTGGGGCTTAGCCAGAGAGTCCCTGCAGTGGAACCTGGGGACAGTGTCCTTCTGTCTGGATGGTGAGGGGCTGCGGAGCATCTTACTCTGAACACCCTTCAGCTCCTGAAGCCCCACGTGTTAGCTGCTGCCCAGAGCAAACCTCCTAGCTCAGCCCTGGATGTGTGTGCTGATGCGTTGGTTTAAAGGCGTATTGCACAGGGAGCTCTGTCTAAATGCAGAACGAAACTTGATGGAGAAAGTCAACAAACCCCAAACAAACAAATCTCCAGAGGCCACCGCGATGCTTTGCTGTCATCTGCTCCTGTCACAGGTGAAGAAGGGCCACGGGGGACCCTGAGGGGTCTCACCTGCTCCACTTGCACAGAACAACAAAGATCAAACCAGACATCATAATGGCACAATGGCGCAATTTTTTATGTATTTATTTTTAATCTTGGCCTCTTTTATTGGTCTTTCATTTATTTACTTTCGTCCATCTTTGTTCTTTGGCCTGTGTGGGCCTCCCATCGCAGTGGCCTCTCTCGTTGCAGAGCACCGGCTCTGGGCGCATGCGCTCCAGAGTGCTGGCTCCTAATTGGCCACGCTCGTCCAGACGCCCAGCGGCACATGGGATCTTCCCAGGCCAGGAATCAAACCGGCACCCCTTGCACTGCAAGGTGGACTCTTTACCCACTGGACCATCAAGGAAGCCCGGCATGATTTTTTATGATTGAGTACCAGTTACAGATACAATTAATTTAGAAGGTACTGCGTTTCAACTCTCTAGAAATAGTACTGGGCCATTTGGAAGTGTTCCATATAATTGCAAGTTTTAAATAAGGAAAATTTTAACAATTACTGGCAACTTCAGGAGGGAAAGAGAAACCACCTTAAAAGCCTCCATTCATGCCAGTGCTATGTAATTCTTAACTTCAAAGGGTAGCAATCTTCAGAAAATGTCTTGAGACACTCAGAACTAAAATGCATCAATTGATGACCCAACAAACCAAGCCCTGAATGTTTGTTGCTTGCCTGTGGAGAGCCAGCTGAGTGTCTGATGCTGAGCCCAGGGTGCAGTGGAGCTCTGGAAGCCTTGTATAAAAACAGGTGTGCACAGCCCTGCCTGTGGGAGCTTTCAATTCAGCCGGGAGAGGAAAGGGACAACTCCTGGGTTGGCCCAGGCGTTCATTCAGGTTTTTCCATAAGATGTTACCAGAAAAAAAAAAAAAAACCCAATGACTCTTTTGACCAACCCAATACAAAGAAATAACACTCAGCAGAGGATGGATACCCAGGACGTTGAAGGGAAAAGTGTCGATTGTGATGTTTGATTTTTTTCCCATGTTACGAACCACAAGACTCAATGTCTCCTAGCTAGGCTTTAGAGAGGCTGCCAGGGCAGCCCTCCAAGGCAGAAGACAAGTCTACAAACTTGCCCAGGAAGCCAGGAGGGAGGGGCTGAGGCCGGGGCCTCAAAGAGGAAATGGGAGGAAGGCATTAGAGAAAACTGCAGCCTGGAGGGGCTTTACAGGTGGTGCTGGTGGTAAAGAACCCTCCTGCCAGTGCACGGTCTGAAACATCCCCCTAGAGGAGGGCATGGCAACCCACCCCAGTATTCTTGCCTGGAGAATCCGATGGATAGAGGAGCCTGATGAGTTACAGTTCATAGGGTCGCAAAGAGTCGGAGACAACTGAAGTGACTTAGCACACATGTACAAAGCCTTGAAAGAAGGGATTAGCAGGACTGAATGTTGTTCATTCATTGAGTCGTGTCTGATTGCAACCCCATGGACTGGAACCTGCCAGGCTCCTCTGTCCATGGAGTTCTTCAGGCAAGCAGACTGGAGTAGGTTGCCATTTCCTTTTCCAGGGAATCTTCCCAACCCAGGGATCAAACCCACGTCTCCTGCAGCGGCGGGCAGATTCTTTACCACTGAGCCACCTGGGAAGCCCGTGATGGCTAGAGAGAATAAACAATAGAGAATCAGACTTGGCTCCGAGCAAAGAGTGAGATGGGACGTCACAGGACGGACGCTGAAGTGGGACCCGAGTCCTTCCAGGAAGTTCTTGAAATTTTGGATGCTGAGGTCTTTCCAGAATAACTGCTTGCTGTTGTTCAGTCGCTCAGTCATGTCCAACTCTCTGTGACCCCATGGACTTGGTCTTTCACGAGAATGAAGTTTGATTTAGAAATAAAGAAAGCTTTCTGATAGTGACCTTCACTTTATCACCCACACCTATCAGGTCACCCTCTCCTCATCATCGTGACTCCCCGAAACTAACAACACTTGTGTAACATTGCTGGAGGCTTTTAAACATCAGTGTTATTATTTTTTTTCTTTATGAATCAGTCCTGTTGAGCTTTCACATTCCTGGCATGTGGACTGCGATAGGCAGTGTTTGTCACTGGGCTGGCAGTCACTTGATTCTCCCTTCCGAAAGCTCTCCTGGTGGCTCTGGCTTTTCCGCAGAGCTATGCCCTTGGGGTGGGGACAACAGTCCTACTGGGGGTCGTGGCCTTGATGGCCCTCTTCTGTCTCACTGGGACGAGGGGGAGAGGAAACGAGGCTACAGAGAGGCAGCCTCCTCCCAGGAGCTCAGCAGGGAAGGGAAGGGTGGACACAGATCATCCTGAGCGGACTGGAGCATGGTTTACTTTAGGGTGTGGTTAGCAGTTGTCTGCAGCCCAGAAAAGACTGATGACTTAGAAAATAGAAAGGGAAGTTGTGGAGGGGGAGTGAGTGGAGAGAGGAAGGAAAGAGGGTGGGAGCGCTGAGGGTGGGGATGCTGGAGGATGCTGGGAGGGGTGGATCAAGACAGAGAGCGGGCAGCCCGGGGCCCAGTGGATGAGACCCTTGGGCCATTCCTTGTTGTTCATTCATTGAGTCGTGTCTGATTGCAACCCCATGGACTGTAGCCTGCCAGGCTCCTCTGTCCATAGGCTTTTCCAGGCAAGCAGACTGGAGTAGGTTGCCATTTCCTTTTCCAGGAATCTTCCCAACCCAGGGATCAAACCCACGTCTCCTGCAGCGGCGGGCAGATTCTTTACCACTGAGCCACCTGGGAAGCCCGTGATGGCTAGAGAGAATAAACAATAGAGAATCAGACTTGGCTCCGAGCAAAGAGTGAGATGGGACGTCACAGGACGGACGCTGAAGTGGGACCCGAGTCCTTCCAGGAAGTTCTTGAAATTTTGGATGCTGAGGTCTTTCCAGAATAACTGCTTGCTGTTGTTCAGTCGCTCAGTCATGTCCAACTCTCTGTGACCCCATGGACTTGGTCTTTCACGAGAATGAAGTTTGATTTAGAAATAAAGAAAGCTTTCTGATAGTGACCTTCACTTTATCACCCACACCTATCAGGTCACCCTCTCCTCATCATCGTGACTCCCCGAAACTAACAACACTTGTGTAACATTGCTGGAGGCTTTTAAACATCAGTGTTATTATTTTTTTTCTTTATGAATCAGTCCTGTTGAGCTTTCACATTCCTGGCATGTGGACTGCGATAGGCAGTGTTTGTCACTGGGCTGGCAGTCACTTGATTCTCCCTTCCGAAAGCTCTCCTGGTGGCTCTGGCTTTTCCGCAGAGCTATGCCCTTGGGGTGGGGACAACAGTCCTACTGGGGGTCGTGGCCTTGATGGCCCTCTTCTGTCTCACTGGGACGAGGGGGAGAGGAAACGAGGCTACAGAGAGGCAGCCTCCTCCCAGGAGCTCAGCAGGGAAGGGAAGGGTGGACACAGATCATCCTGAGCGGACTGGAGCATGGTTTACTTTAGGGTGTGGTTAGCAGTTGTCTGCAGCCCAGAAAAGACTGATGACTTAGAAAATAGAAAGGGAAGTTGTGGAGGGGGAGTGAGTGGAGAGAGGAAGGAAAGAGGGTGGGAGCGCTGAGGGTGGGGATGCTGGAGGATGCTGGGAGGGGTGGATCAAGACAGAGAGCGGGCAGCCCGGGGCCCAGTGGATGAGACTTGGCCTTCCAGTGCAGGAGGTGGGCATTCGATCCCTGGTCAATCAGCTAAGAACCCACATGCCTTGCATCCAAAAAAGAAAAAAAAACCAGAAAACGAAAACAATATTGTAGCAAATTCATAAATGATCTACATAAAGATATGTATTTTTAAAAAGATACAGAATAAGAAGGTCCTTTGAGTCTGGCGTGATGACACTGGAGAGGGCGGGGCCACAGTCTCCAGGGAAGGAGGAGAATCAGACTGTTTCCTCCAACCGTGAGGGAAGTGCGGACAACCTAACACTCGGAACCGCAGCCTTGCCCAGGCTGGGATTGCAGGGCGGCCGCTGATACCAAATCCATGGCTCCCCCGTGCGGGAGGGAATGCCATGCTGTGCTCTGTTTTGCTTTGTTTGTTTAAGTTTTAAGATCAGAGAACCACGACTTAAGGCCAGGCAATATCAACTACTTCACGATGGATTCTTCTTTCTTTTCTTTTTAAAAATGTCTTCTTTAATGAAGGATAATTGTTTTACAGAATTTTGTTGTTTTCTGCCAAACACCAACATGAATCGCCAAGTGTCCCCTCCTGTGTAACCTTCCTCCCATTTCCCTGCCCGTCCCGCCCTCCCACCGCTCCAGGCTGTTACAGTGCCTCAGCGTGGGTTCCCTGAGTCGTTCAGCAAATTCCTATTGCCTATCTGCTTTACATTGTAAAATGGTATGGATTCTTTATCTGTCTTAATGTTCCTACATTTCTAAGGTTTGTCTTATCTTTATTTCTAAAGAGCAGGTTTAAGCGGAATTCCAAATGCAGAAGTTAATAATAATCTGACAAATTGATTCAGGGAAGGGAAGGGTGGACACAGATCATCCTGAGCGGACTGGAGCATGGTTTACTTTAGGGTGTGGTTAGCAGTTGTCTGCAGCCCAGAAAAGACTGATGACTTAGAAAATAGAAAGGGAAGTTGTGGAGGGGGAGTGAGTGGAGAGAGGAAGGAAAGAGGGTGGGAGCGCTGAGGGTGGGGATGCTGGAGGATGCTGGGAGGGGTGGATCAAGACAGAGAGCGGGCAGCCCGGGGCCCAGTGGATGAGACTTGGCCTTCCAGTGCAGGAGGTGGGCATTCGATCCCTGGTCAATCAGCTAAGAACCCACATGCCTTGCATCCAAAAAAGAAAAAAAAACCAGAAAACGAAAACAATATTGTAGCAAATTCATAAATGATCTACATAAAGATATGTATTTTTAAAAAGATACAGAATAAGAAGGTCCTTTGAGTCTGGCGTGATGACACTGGAGAGGGCGGGGCCACAGTCTCCAGGGAAGGAGGAGAATCAGACTGTTTCCTCCAACCGTGAGGGAAGTGCGGACAACCTAACACTCGGAACCGCAGCCTTGCCCAGGCTGGGATTGCAGGGCGGCCGCTGATACCAAATCCATGGCTCCCCCGTGCGGGAGGGAATGCCATGCTGTGCTCTGTTTTGCTTTGTTTGTTTAAGTTTTAAGATCAGAGAACCACGACTTAAGGCCAGGCAATATCAACTACTTCACGATGGATTCTTCTTTCTTTTCTTTTTAAAAATGTCTTCTTTAATGAAGGATAATTGTTTTACAGAATTTTGTTGTTTTCTGCCAAACACCAACATGAATCGGCCAAGTGTCCCCTCCCTCTGTAACCTTCCTCCCATTTCCCTGCCCGTCCCGCCCTCCCACCGCTCCAGGCTGTTACAGTGCCTCAGCGTGGGTTCCCTGAGTCGTTCAGCAAATTCCTATTGCCTATCTGCTTTACATTGTAAAATGGTATGGATTCTTTATCTGTCTTAATGTTCCTACATTTCTAAGGTTTGTCTTATCTTTATTCTAAAGAGCAGGTAAATTTGCACCAGATCATTGAGTTAAAGCGGACCTCATTCCAAATGCAGAAGTTAATAATAATCTGACAAATTGGTAGTTCCAATTTGATAGGAGTTGATCTAGTTGCTATTCTGAATTCACTGTTGCCTTTTTTTTTTTTAATACAACAGGAATTTTTGAACCATTGAACATAATCGAATTATTTTTCCTATCTTATTTCTTTATTAACATTCCACCTCAAACATACACACACAAACACACATTTCGCTTAGAGCAGTGCTTCTCAAGGGAGATAATGATACCTAGACATGTCAGATGACATTTTAATTGCTGCAGGTAGTGAGGAGCTCCTGGCAGCTAGTGGCTGGAGGCCAGGGACATCCCTAAATGCCCTACAACGCAGAGGGCAACAGCGCGCCACAGCGAAGAGCTCTCCAGCCCCAGAGGTCAGTGGTGTTGAGGCTGAGAACCCCTGACTGAGAAAGAAAACAGAATTTCCACTTAATTAAACAGAAAGCAATTTACAAATGTTTATAAAGCCCAGAGTGCCCATTTTCTGATTTTTAAAAATAGCATTTCATCCTAGCATTAAATAGAATTGCTATTCGAAAAATTAGGGGGCCTTGGGTCGCCCTGGTGGCTCAGTGGTGAAGAATCTGCCTGCCAATGTAGGAGGCACAGGTTCGATCCCTGGTCCAGGAAGATCCCCCATGCTGCGGAGCAACTAAGCCCGTGTGCTTCTACCACTGAAGCCCATGCCCCCTAGAGTCCGTGCCCTGCGACAAGAGAAGCCAGGACAGTGAAAAGCCTGAACACCGCAACGACAGAGTAGCCTAGCTTGCCGCAGCTGAGTGCAGTAATGAAGACCCAGCACAGCCGAAAATAAATAAGTCTTTAAAAAAATAATTAGGAGGTCTTAAAAAGACAGATCTTACATGTTAAAGTTTAATGTAAATCAAAGTGAAACTCACTCCATTGTAGCTAGCCTGCCAGGCTCCTCTGTCCATGGAATTCCCCAGGCATGAATCCTGGAGTGGGTTGCCATTTCCCTTCTCCAGAAGATCTTCCCAATCCAGGGGTCAAACCCAGGTCTCCGCATTGCAGACAGATTCTCTGCCATCTGTGCCACCAGAGAAGCCCCCGTGGTAGTGAGCAATCAAATGGAAATCAAACATCCCTCAGGAGTTTCGCCATCCAGTGAGATACACTATAAACAAGGCATTTTGGGAGAGGTGACGAGCATTCCTACAGGGAAAGCACAAGGAATTGTTGGGACGCGTATGTCAGTGTGGGTGGGCTTGGCACCAGCTAGTGCAGTCCTCACTCAGTGTCCAGCACAGCAGGGCACCTTCCAGAATTTAAACACCTGCCCGAAGTGGACCGGGCACCCTCACCTGGCCAGAAGCGCCTGTCCCTTGAGACTCTGAGCAGCCAGGGAGCCGGAGACAGGAGGAGCTCCTGGTGTTTTGATTGCAACTGCCCATGCTAAAGGTGATCCTTTAACCTTCCGTGGTTGTTGTTTAGTCACTAAGTCATGTCTAACCCTTTTGTGACTCCATGGACTGTAGCCCACCAAGCTCCTTTGTCCGTGGGATTTCCCAGGCAAGAATACTGGAGTGAGTTTCCATTTCCTTCTCAAGGGGATCTTCCTCACCCAGGGATCGAACCTGAGTCTCTTGTATCTCCTGGATGGACAGGTGGATTCATTACCACTGAGCCACCCAGAAAGCCCATCCTTCAGTTGTGGTCATTATTTATACAGCACTTCTATATTTCATGGTTCTTTCATTTACATTTTAAATTCTCTTTCAATCATTATTTCTCACCAGTCTATCTACAGTAGTTATATTTGCCTTATAATTTATGGACTTTGGTTACAGCTTGAAAATATTTCTTAACTGTTCCAGTCACCTTTCTGATTTTCCTCAACCTGTGAGGAAGACATCCATTTCTCGAAAACAGTGTAGCCTAGCTTGCCGCAGCTGAGTGCAGTAATGAAGACCCAGCACAGCCGAAAATAAATAAGTCTTTAAAAAAATAATTAGGAGGTCTTAAAAAGACAGATCTTACATGTTAAAGTTTAATGTAAATCAAAGTGAAACTCACTCCATTGTAGCTAGCCTGCCAGGCTCCTCTGTCCATGGAATTCCCCAGGCATGAATCCTGGAGTGGGTTGCCATTTCCCTTCTCCAGAAGATCTTCCCAATCCAGGGGTCAAACCCAGGTCTCCGCATTGCAGACAGATTCTCTGCCATCTGTGCCACCAGAGAAGCCCCCGTGGTAGTGAGCAATCAAATGGAAATCAAACATCCCTCAGGAGTTTCGCCATCCAGTGAGATACACTATAAACAAGGCATTTTGGGAGAGGTGCGAGCATTCCTACAGGGAAAGCACAAGGAATTGTTGGGACGCGTATGTCAGTGTGGGTGGGCTTGGCACCAGCTAGTGCAGTCCTCACTCAGTGTCCAGCACAGCAGGGCACCTTCCAGAATTTAAACACCTGCCCGAAGTGGACCGGGCACCCTCACCTGGCCAGAAGCGCCTGTCCCTTGAGACTCTGAGCAGCCAGGGAGCCGGAGACAGGAGGAGCTCCTGGTGTTTTGATTGCAACTGCCCATGCTAAAGGTGATCCTTTAACCTTCCGTGGTTGTTGTTTAGTCACTAAGTCATGTCTAACCCTTTTGTGACTCCATGGACTGTAGCCCACCAAGCTCCTTTGTCCGTGGGATTTCCCAGGCAAGAATACTGGAGTGAGTTTCCATTTCCTTCTCAAGGGGATCTTCCTCACCCAGGGATCGAACCTGAGTCTCTTGTATCTCCTGGATGGACAGGTGGATTCATTACCACTGAGCCACCCAGAAAGCCCATCCTTCAGTTGTGGTCATTATTTATACAGCACTTCTATATTTCATGGTTCTTTCATTTACATTTTAAATTCTCTTTCAATCATTATTTCTCACCAGTCTATCTACAGTAGTTATATTTGCCTTATAATTTATGGACTTTGGTTACAGCTTGAAAATATTTCTTAACTGTTCCAGTCACCTTTCTGATTTTCCTCAACCTGTGAGGAAGACATCAGAAACAGTGTGTGCGTTCGGAAGTAAAACAGTTGTAGATTCAAATCCTCGTGATTTACAAGGTGAGGGGCCAGGAGAAGTGTCTCCCCTTCGCTGAGCCCCACATCCATCACCTAGGATTTTGAGGTCTGAGATTTTGCTTGATCTTTACCATAAACCATCCCTCATAGGACTGTGGTTAAGATTAAGCACAGTGGCAGACCTAAAGTCCTTAATGACTTCATATAAAGGCCTATTGTGATGAATTAGAATTCAAGAAGTACAAAAAAATTTAAAAGAAAGAAAAGCCCACCATTCTCTTAAGCTGAAACTTCCTGCCAGTGAGTCCATAATGTAACAGGTCAAGCCAAGGTCACTTGTGAAATAAACAACAACCTGCTACACGTCTTCAAGGTCTCTGATATTAGGAAACTGCAGGCTCTTATGAGAGGTTGGGATAAGTCCAAAAATTGGCTCTTCTTTTTCCATTTGAGTTCTGAACCAAGAAAAATACAGAGAAAAAGTGTAAAAAATATACATACCAGGGGAGGGCATCACTTATAAATTAATAGAGGCTTGAGGGACATGCCAGTCAATTGCAGCGTCTGGAATTAATTGCCATCCTGAGTCAAGTATTCTAGTAATTTTTGGAGGCTCTGAAGGACATTTGAAACTTACTAATAGTTGTCATTGTTCAGGAATTGCTGTGCTAATTACATTGTAATTATGCCTTTTTATATCCTTTTTAGAGATTCATAATGAAATGTTTACAGATACAATGATGTCTAGGTTCAAAATACTGGTGGAGAGGCAAATGGTTGAGAATATAGACAAAACCAGACTGGCCATAACTGAATGGTAGCTGAAGCTAGGCAAGGGATGGATTCATGGTATGTTAGTCTTCTAACATTACAATATTTGAAACTTTTCTTAAAAGATCTTTTTAATATTGATAAAAATATCTCCTATCTACTGATAAAGATGAATTTGGAAAATGTGACTTCAGTGTGCTGCTCACGGGCCTCCCGCTGAGGCTCGGGTCAGGCAGCGGTCAGCCCGAGCAGCCCGGGTCTCTTGGTGCACCAGCCTGTTAGGGGAGCTCACCGCAGGCCACGTCTGAGGCCTCGAGTTCCGTTCCCCTGGGTCTCAGCCCTCGTCTTTGCCCCAGCAGCCCCTCCAAACTCAGCCAGCCATCTGGCAGGTGTGAGCTGGTGGATACCAGGGAGATGAGGCCAGGATAGCAGGCCAGCGCGAATTCATCTTTATCTTTGGAAAAGAATCCAGATACTTGCCATGTAAGGGAGGGTGGGCAGACAGACTCTGTAGTGCCGTTTTTAAACATTCAGGTGGTGAGGGGAAAGATAATCAGAAGGGGCTGTATTACCTCAGAAGAAAGATAGGAAGATTTCATCAAGAGGGATAAAGAAGATGTGGTATATATATATATATATATATATATATATATATATATATACACACAATGGAATATTAATCAACCATAAAAAGGAACAAAATTGAGTGAGTCCTACTGAGGTGGCTGAACCTAGACCTGGTTACAGAGTGAAGTAAGTCAGAAAGAGAAAAATAAATATTATGTATTAGCACATATATATGGAATCTGGAAATATGGTACTGATGAACTCATTTGCAGTTAGGAAGAGAGACACGAATGTAGAGAGTCGACTTGTAGACTCGGTGTCGGGGAGGGTGGAACGAACTGAGCGAGTAGCAAGGACATATACACACAGGAACGGGTCATAGAGAGCTAGAAAGCTGCTGAGTACGGCACGGGGCACTCAGCCTGGTGTTCGTGAGGACGGAGCCGGTGGGATGGGTGTACACAGGAGGGAGTTCAAGAGGAAGGGAGCATATGTGCACCTATGGCAGGTTCATGTGGGCATCTAGCAGAAACTAACACAGTCCCCTGAAGCAATTGTCCTCCAATTAAAGATATGTAAATTTAAAAATAAAAAAGAGGGAGGGGTTCCAAGTATACTTGTAGCTGATTCACACTGTTGTACAACAGAAACTAATGCAACATGATAAAGCAAGTATCCTCCAATTCAAACTAAAAAATAGAAAAATAAGATCAGTAGACATAAAAGAGTAACATCGGCATTTTAGAGAAGTGTGTACCAGTTGGAAAGGCCTCATGGAGAGAGAGAATGAAACCTGGAAGGAAGTCAGCAGAGCTCTGGAATATTTTATTTCCTTCTTACCACAGAAGTGAAACCTCGAGTTCCGTTCCTGGGTCTCAGCCCTCGTCTTTGCCCCAGCAGCCCCTCCAAACTCAGCCAGCCATCTGGCAGGTGTGAGCTGGTGGATACCAGGGAGATGAGGCCAGGATAGCAGGCCAGCGCGAATTCATCTTTATCTTTGGAAAAGAATCCAGATACTTGCCATGTAAGGGAGGGTGGGCAGACAGACTCTGTAGTGCCGTTTTTAAACATTCAGGTGGTGAGGGGAAAGATAATCAGAAGGGGCTGTATTACCTCAGAAGAAAGATAGGAAGATTTCATCAAGAGGGATAAAGAAGATGTGGTATATATATATATATATATATATATATATATATATATATACACACAATGGAATATTAATCAACCATAAAAAGGAACAAAATTGAGTGAGTCCTACTGAGGTGGCTGAACCTAGACCTGGTTACAGAGTGAAGTAAGTCAGAAAGAGAAAAATAAATATTATGTATTAGCACATATATATGGAATCTGGAAATATGGTACTGATGAACTCATTTGCAGTTAGGAAGAGAGACACGAATGTAGAGAGTCGACTTGTAGACTCGGTGTCGGGGAGGGGTGGAACGAACTGAGCGAGTAGCAAGGACATATACACACAGGAACGGGTCATAGAGAGCTAGAAAGCTGCTGAGTACGGCACGGGGCACTCAGCCTGGTGTTCGTGAGGACGGAGCCGGTGGGATGGGTGTACACAGGAGGGAGTTCAAGAGGAAGGGAGCATATGTGCACCTATGGCAGGTTCATGTGGGCATCTAGCAGAAACTAACACAGTCCCCTGAAGCAATTGTCCTCCAATTAAAGATATGTAAATTTAAAAATAAAAAAGAGGGAGGGGTTCCAAGTATACTTGTAGCTGATTCACACTGTTGTACAACAGAAACTAATGCAACATGATAAAGCAAGTATCCTCCAATTCAAACTAAAAAATAGAAAAATAAGATCAGTAGACATAAAAGAGTAACATCGGCATTTTAGAGAAGTGTGTACCAGTTGGAAAGGCCTCATGGAGAGAGAGAATGAAACCTGGAAGGAAGTCAGCAGAGCTCTGGAATATTTTATCTTCTTACCACAGAAGTGAAATGACCCAGGAATACAGGGAAGGCTTGACCCCATGGAGCAGAGCGTCCTCCTGAGACTGTAGTGTATATGCAGAACCTGTGGTTGCCCTGGCAACAGGGCCTTCTCCTCATGGTGACGGCCTGATAAGGAGACAGAGCAGGGTGATAAGCATCAGACCTATATGTGGTCCAGTTGGCTCCACGTGGCGGAAGGTCTGAGAAGGAGCTGGATGGGGTTCAGCCAGGAACAGAATGAATGTCTTAAAGGGAAGAGTCTGAGAGATTTACCAAGTAATAGATTTGAACCTGATGCCCTACAGTACTTCTGGGTATAAGATAATGCTCTTCTATTGACTTTGAAGTTGGTGCAGATAATAAACCATCAGGTGGCATGTCCATATTATCTCATCATTCTACCAGATGGTGTTTCTCTCTGAAATAACTTGAATGAGGGAAAAAAAAAAAAAGGAAAGCTTTTCTCCAAAACAAATGTGTATGAGTTTGACATGGGAACAAGTGCAGACCCCTGACCCTCTCTAATCCACCTCTCTATGGCAGGAGGTTGGGCCAGCCAAGAAGGCAGGGTGCCAGTAACTTGCCAACCAGGGTGTGATCTGGTCTCCACGGGAACCAGAGGAACACGGCTCAACTTCCCACCCTGCCGTGGAAGCTGTGGCTAGACGAGTGGCCAGGCCAAACAAATGGCCGATGACCTGGGCGTGAGCACCCCTCACCGCTGTTTTCGTCTGACCATTTCTCTCCCTCGATGGCAGGTCTATGAGACCGTTGGACACGGTGGAGCCACCTTGCTGGCGGAAGTGTTCCTGCCTATTCCTGAGACGACTGTTGTCAGTGGAAGAGCTCCAGTGGAAGAAGTGGAGTTCAGCAGCAACCAGCATGTGACCCTGGACCACGAGGGGGTCGGAAGTGGTATGGAAAGCCTCAGAGGCTGACTGTCCGATGTCTTTTTCGCCAGGCAACCAGATGGCTCTACCACTGCTATCAGAAGCTTAGATGAAAACAATAATCACACACAATTTTTTGCAAAGTAATTTTTACACACTATGGGGAGGTCTGTAAATGCATATAACTGTGCAAGAGTGAAGTAGTTAGGTCACTGTCTTTAATCTACTTGACTTTTTTTCATGTCCGTATTCTGTGTAATGTCTTTTTGTTTCACTTCCACATCCTTTGTAATTTCTTTAAATCATCTTCCAAGTCATGATTCACTCCTTGGTTGTATTCAATCGGTGACAGTCCTCACGGGGGCTCTCATTCCAATAATTGTACTTTTCACGCCTGGAAGTTCTGTTTAGTTCTTTCACAGTCAGTTCTGACAACATTTTGTCCTTTTCTGATGCTGTCGTTTCTTGTATTCATACATTCTTTCCTTTACTCATTAAAACCCATTGAAAATATTTTTCAGTATTCTGTATCTGGCCATTCCAGCACCAATGTGCTTACTGGCCTGACACTAACTCTGTTTTGCACACGCCTGGTGATGCTTTTATTGGGAGAGTATAGCTGGAACTTTAGCTACAAGAATGCCTTGAGTCCCAAATCTGACCAACAGTCTGTGTCTGGAGACCTAGCTTTTAGTTCCAGCTCTGTTATTAACCAGCTGTGTGGCCCTAGTCATCATGGGACCTCTTTGAATATCATCTTCCTCATTCATTTCGTTGTTGTTCAGTCGCTCATTCATGTCCAAGGCTTTTCAACCCCATGGACGGCAGCACACTGGGCTTCCCTTCACTGTCTCCTGAGTTTGCTCCAACTTAGGTCCATTGAGTCAGTGATGCCATCCAACCGTCTCATCCTCTGTCGCCCCCTTTTCTTCCTGTCCTCAATCTTTCCCAGCATCAGGATCTTAATTCATAAGAGAGATCCAGTAATACCTCCCTTAGTCTCTTACAGGGTTATTTTGAAGATCAAGATGCAGTGTTCGGTATGAAAGAAAGATTGTTTTAAGTCATTGAACTGTGCACTTTCTTTCCTTATTTATTTATTTATTTTAAAATTTTATTATTTATTTTATTTTGGAGGGGGTGGGGAGGGAGCAGGCGGGCCACTTCTATTGGTCTTTCATTTGTCTATTTTCATCCATATTTGTTCTTTGGCCCGTATGGGCCTCCCATCGCGGTGGCCTCTGTTGTTGCAGAGCACTGGCTGTGGGTGCATGCGCTCCAGAGCTCCGGCTCGGTAATTGGACACATCGGTCCAGCCGCTCGGCGGCACGTGGGATCTTCCCAGGCCAGGGATCGAACCGGCACCCCTTGCACTGCAAGGCGGTGTCCTTACCCACTGGACCACCAGGGGAAGCCCTCCTTATTTATTTTTATTTGAGTCGCTACCGTAGCTGAACTCTCTCGGTGGAGTGCTCGGTGCCTGTCACGTGTATCTGAGTCTCTGCAGGGTTTTCCTCGCTCCAGGCTTGCTCTCACCTGAGGGCCTTTGCCACATTCCTTCTGCCAAGAAAGCTCTTTCACAAGATACCTACATGCCCCTCTTCTGCTTTCTTCAGGCCTTTCCTTATTCAGAAGGGACCTCTAATGGAGCCTTCCCTTGCCACCTCATTGATAAGTTCAACCCCTGCCTCCTCCCAAAACACACATTGTCTCTACGCTTTTCATCATTTGTCTTTACACTTACTGCCCTCTAACCTAGATGGCTTAACAGTGAAGAATCTGCCTGCCGATGCAGGAGACACAGGTTCGATCCCTGGATCAGAAGGTTCCCTGGAGAAGAGAATGGCAGCCCACTCGAGTACTCTTGCTTGGGCAATCCCATGGACAGAGGAGCCTGGCGGGCTACAGTCCGTGGGGTCGCAAAAGAGTCGACCACGACTTAGCGACTAAACCACCACCCTACCGCCAGCACTCTGTAACATACGACCCATGTCTATAAGCTGTCTCTCCTACTTGAATGTGAACTCCGTGAGGATTTCTATCAATTTTGTTTCTTAACTGCTGTTTTAGTGACTAGAATAGTCCCTGGCATGAAGTAGGATCTCAAATATTCACTGAATGAAGGAGTGTCTTCACAGTAATCCTTAAAAGGGGCACGATTAGTATCTTAGGTTCACTAGTGAACCTACGGTTCAGAGAAGTTAAGCAATTTGTCCATAGTCACACAGCTGTTAAGCAGCAGAGTGAAGTGCAAGTCACTCAGTTATGTCTAACTGAGTCATGCCATCGCCTGAAGCTTTATGTTATTGATTTGAATGACGTGTTCCTTTCCCACCACCCGCACCCACTCTGTTCCATTTGTCTACTCTCTGACTTGTCTTTTTATGAGTCCTGGGCTCACGGCCTCTTTCTAAACAGCACCCTGTTTCATCTGCTGCTTTCTAGGAGTACCCTTCTCATTTGAAGCTGATGGTAGCAATCAACTGACTCTCATGACCTCGGGGAAAGTGTCCAACAGCGTGGCATGGGCCGTTGGAGAGAACGGGATTCCTTTAATTCCTCCATTGTCACAGCAGAATATTGGATTTAGAAGGTAACGTGTGCCAGTCATTGCAGCGTTGGCGGGAGCGCTCTTCAGCGGCGGAAGAGCTTGCAAATCACATTCGTTCCTTTTATTGTCATGCACCAGCATTTTCAGGGTTTTTTACGTGTCCTTATGATGTTAACTAAAATGTTAATATTCTAACAAATATTGCACGGTTTGTAATGTCAGTACAGTGAAAAGCACTTTACCATATGTAATCTTCCCCAGTAAGTTTGTGAAGTATTCTTTCCCCTACTTTACAGACAAGGCGTGTGCGTGCCCCGTGGTGTTGAGGTTCTGTTGCTCAGCTGTGTCCAATTCTTTTCCATCCCATGGACGGCAGCGCACCAGGCTTCCCTGGCCCCCACTGTCTCCTGGAGTTTGCTCAAACTTATGTCCATAGAGGCAGCGATGCCATCCAGCCATCCCATCCTCTGCCGCTTCCTGCTGCCCTCAGCCTTTCCCAGCATCAGGAGTTCCAAGGAGTCAGCTCTTGGCATCAGGAGGCCAAAGTATTGGAGCTTTAGCTTCAGCACAGGCCTTCCATGTCTATTGGCATGGCACATAGTTGTATATGGGCTTCCCTGGTGGCTCAGACAGTAAAGAATCTGCCTTTAATGCTGGAGAGCCAGGTTCGACCCCTGGGTCAGAATGATCCCCTGGAAAAGGAAATGGCTACCCACTCCAGCATTCTTGCCGGGGAATTCCATCAACAGAGGAGCTGTGGTCCATGGGCTTGCAAAGAGTGGGACAGGGCTGAGGGACTAACACACACACAAGGGGTCTCTGAATCACGGTGATGGAGAACCTTCTGGGTATATGAGAGGCCCTATTTTCACTCCCCTTCCTTGATGGCTGGCCCTCAGTTTCTACTCAGAACATCAGAAAGGGGCTCACCCTACATGGACAGGCCCCTTCTCTTGGTGACTGATGCCTGTTCAGGCAGCCTGGATGGTGCAGCCAGGTGCCTGGGTTCAAGCCTTGCTTCTGTCCTTCCCCAGATGAGTCTTGAGTGGATCATCTTACCACTGTGGTCTCATAGACTCCATAAAGTAGAAAGAGTTGGACAGGACTGAGTGGCCGAACAACAACAGTAGATCAGGTCACCATGCTGTATATTCAATTCCCAGAACTTACTCATCTTATAAATAGAAGCTTATACTCCTGAGTGGCTTCATCCATTTACCCACCCCGCTTACCTCTGGTTCAACCAATCTGCTCTCTGTTTCTGTGAGTTTGGTTTGTTTAGATTCCACCTAAAAGTGCGATCACTTCTCACTTAGCATGACACCTCATGTCTATCCATGTTGTTGCAAATGGCAGCATTTTCTTCTTTTATGGCTGAATAATATATGTATATGCATATATTAGGCGTAGGTTATATGTATATTACATATGCATATATAGGCTTCCCTGGTAACTCAGCTGGTAAAGAATCCACCTGCAATGCAGGAGACCTGGGCTTGATCCCTGAGCTGGGAAAATCCCCTGGAGGCAGGCATGGCAACGCTCTCCAGTCTTCTTGCCTGGAGAATCCCATGGACAGAGGAGCCTGGTAGAGCACAGTCCATGGGATCACAAAGAGTCAGACAGGACTGGGCAGCTAAGCACAGCACAGCATACACATATAAGCCAACTGCTTTCCGGAAGGCAGACGGGGAAGGCCTGCGAGTTGATCGTAATGGGAGTTGAAGAAACGAATGAAAACTATCCGTTAGAAACTCAGGAGTGTCCGTCAACATTTGAGAATGGCATTGGGGCTGCAGATGAGAGGCTGACGACCATGATGTCTGTTTCTAGAAATGAGTCGTTACAGAATTTGGGCAGGCCTGAACAGGCATAAGTGGATGTGGTTTCTGCTTACACAGCAAATTCAGTGTCTTGAGTTTATTTGGCAACTCAGGGAGTTAATCCTAAGGAACATCCAGTGAAGCAGGAATTAGAAAGAATCAGAGTACACACGAACAGAGTCAAGGAAATAAGAAAAAGGCTGGCAAGCTGGACAGGGTGTGGCTTCGAGATCTGTAAAAAAAAAATGCCCTCTGGATGTGAAATGCATCCAAAGCTGCCAATAAAGGAAAAAGTAAAAATTAACCTTCCAGTTTTGATATACACATATTTAAAAAGGACATAATTTGTATTGTTTTCCCCCAAATAGATGAAGATTTTGTGGCATTGTAAGGTTTAAATGTATTCCTTATTGAATTCATGTATAAAACCTGAATTTTAAATTTGTAATGCTAAAATCTTTTCCTCCAGACAGATGAAGCTGTCTTTATGGATTTTCCTATAGAACCCTATAGGTTTTAAACATCTTGGTGTATATGTATATTTTAACTTTTTATTTTATATTGGGGTATAACTGACTAACCCCTGGAGAAGGGAATGGCACCCCACTCCGGTACTCTTGCCTGGAGAATGCCATGGACGGAGGAGCCGGGTGGGCTATCATCCATGAGGTCACAAAAAAGTCAGACATGACAAAGCAGTTAACACAACAATATATATACTTATCATATTTTATTTATACATTCATTATTAGACATTTCAGTTGTTTCCATGTCTTGGCTATTATAATTAACACAGTGGCAAACATGGGGGTGCAGAGATGTCTTCAGGATCCTGATTTATTTTGGTTGTATCCCCAGAAGTGAGGTTGTTGGATCATGTGATTGCTCTACCTTCTTTTTTTTATATATAGTTTTTTTTTTTTTTTTGGCCTCTTTTATTGGCTTTTTGTTTATTTATTTTTATCCATCTTTATTCTTTAGCCTGGGTCTCCCACCACAGTGGCCTCTCTCGTTTCAGAGCTCCGGCTCTGGGCGCATGCGCTCCAGAGAGCTGGCTCGTAATTGGACACACCAGTTCAGCCATTCCACAGCATGTGGGATCTTCCCAGGCCAGGGATCAAACTGATGCCCCTTGCACTGCAAGGCAGACTCTTTACCCACTGGACCACCAGGGAAGCCCCAGTTTTGTTTTTTTTTTTTAAGTTTCCTTGTTTTAAAGTTTTTACAGAGTTTTGTTGTTCACAGACATGCATGTTTCCAGATCATTCCTATGCATATCCCTGGTCCCCTCCCCGCTCCCTTCCCCCTCCTTCCGCCCTACTCTACTTTCAGTTTTTTGAGCCTCCGTATACTTTTTCATAGTGGCTGCACCAACTTCCATTCCCACCCACTGTGCACAGGGAATTCCCTTTTTTGCATCCTTACCAGCACTTGTCATTGCTTGCTTTTTATGACAGCCTTCCTGACAGGTGTGAGGTGTCGTTTCCTTGACATGCATTTACCTGACGATTGAGCATCTTTTCATGTGTCCATAGGCCGTGTGTCTTCTTTGGAAAAATGTCTATTCAGATCCTTTGCCCGTTGTCTAATCATATTATTTGTTTTATTGCTATTGAGTTGAATGAGTTCCTTATATTTTTTGGATATTAACCCCTTCTTAGACATGTGCTTTGAAAATATGTTCTCCTGCCATTCATACTTCTTTATTACTTTTATAACATATTTAATAGCAACTGTTGAGTAAAGCAAAAATGGCAGAAGTCCTTCCTACCCTCAGACTTGCCCTCCTAGGCCAGTGCCTCGGAGAGCGGTGCTGATCCCGGGGCTCTGTGGTCCTGACGCAAGCTGCTCTGTGATGAAGTCTCGACTTCTGTTTTCAGCGCCTTGAAGAGAGCCGATGCCATCTCTTCTATCGGCACGTCAGGACTGACAGACATGAAGAAGCTGGCCAAGTGGGCAGCGGAGTCCAAGCTCGACCCCAACGACCCCAGCAATGGTCCCTTGATGCAGCTGATCTCGGTAACATGGCAGGAGATGGGGACACACACCCCTTCTCCACGCGGCGTGGTAGCCACAGAAGGGACTGGGCTTGTGCGTACATTGTCTTTCCCACTATGTTCACCTGTGCACCAGTGTACAAGAACATGAGGGCTGGGCTGGCTGACAGGTTGAAATTCTAGCTCTGCCCCCACTGACTGTGTGAGTGAGGCAAGCGCTGTGGCCCCCATGCCCGTGATACCCTCCCAGTGCTGTGGGAGGAAAGGAGCGCCGGCTGTCAGCATCGACCTGGACACCCAGCAGCGGGCAGTAACCATGAGCTGCTGCTGCTGTGGTTACTGGGCTTCCCAGGGGGCGCCAGTGGTCAAGAGCCCATCTGCCAGTGCAGGAGACGTAAGCGACGTGGGTTCGATCCCTAGGTTTGGAAGATCCCCTGGAGAAGGGAAAGGCAGCCTACTCCCATATTCTTGCCTGGAGGATCCCAAGGACAGAGGAGCCCTGCAGACTACAGCGCATGAGGCCACCGAGAGTCGGACAAGACTGAGTGGCTAACACTTGGTCTCCTTCGTGTCTTTTTCTTTTTACCTATTTGCTTCCCAAAGAAGGACAAAACCCCAGGGTTTGCCTTCCTGTTGTAGTTGTTCAGTTCCTAAGTCCTGTCTGACTCTTTGTGACCCCGTGGACTGCAGCACGCCAGGTTCTCCTGTCCTTCACTCTCTCCCTGCGTTTGCTCAAACTCATGTCCACTGGATCGATGGTGCCTTGTCATCCTTGCCTTCCTGACTGGCCTCTCTTCTGAACCAGGATTCTCACCTCAGGATCACCATTCCCCGAGGCCCCCCTGCATGTCTGCCCCACGCTTTCTCTCTGTCCAGGACAAGGCTGCAGCTGGCAGAGTTCCCAGCGAGGAGCAAGCAGACCCCTGGGCAGAGGGCAGCCCACGCCTGCTCGTCCTCGCAGGCTTCCTGCTGTGCTTCCTGCGCCGTGTACAGGCTGCTGGAGGCTGCAGCCTGGGTCCCATTTCTGGGCCACTGACAGACATGAAGAAGCTGGCCAAGTGGGCAGCGGAGTCCAAGCTCGACCCCAACGACCCCAGCAATGGTCCCTTGATGCAGCTGATCTCGGTAACATGGCAGGAGATGGGGACACACACCCCTTCTCCACGCGGCGTGGTAGCCACAGAAGGGACTGGGCTTGTGCGTACATTGTCTTTCCCACTATGTTCACCTGTGCACCAGTGTACAAGAACATGAGGGCTGGGCTGGCTGACAGGTTGAAATTCTAGCTCTGCCCCCACTGACTGTGTGAGTGAGGCAAGCGCTGTGGCCCCCATGCCCGTGATACCCTCCCAGTGCTGTGGGAGGAAAGGAGCGCCGGCTGTCAGCATCGACCTGGACACCCAGCAGCGGGCAGTAACCATGAGCTGCTGCTGCTGTGGTTACTGGGCTTCCCAGGGGGCGCCAGTGGTCAAGAGCCCATCTGCCAGTGCAGGAGACGTAAGCGACGTGGGTTCGATCCCTAGGTTTGGAAGATCCCCTGGAGAAGGGAAAGGCAGCCTACTCCCATATTCTTGCCTGGAGGATCCCAAGGACAGAGGAGCCCTGCAGACTACAGCGCATGAGGCCACCGAGAGTCGGACAAGACTGAGTGGCTAACACTTGGTCTCCTTCGTGTCTTTTTCTTTTTACCTATTTGCTTCCCAAAGAAGGACAAAACCCCAGGGTTTGCCTTCCTGTTGTAGTTGTTCAGTTCCTAAGTCCTGTCTGACTCTTTGTGACCCCGTGGACTGCAGCACGCCAGGTTCTCCTGTCCTTCACTCTCTCCCTGCGTTTGCTCAAACTCATGTCCACTGGATCGATGGTGCCTTGTCATCCTTGCCTTCCTGACTGGCCTCTCTTCTGAACCAGGATTCTCACCTCAGGATCACCATTCCCCGAGGCCCCCCTGCATGTCTGCCCCACGCTTTCTCTCTGTCCAGGACAAGGCTGCAGCTGGCAGAGTTCCCAGCGAGGAGCAAGCAGACCCCTGGGCAGAGGGCAGCCCACGCCTGCTCGTCCTCGCAGGCTTCCTGCTGTGCTTCCTGCGCCGTGTACAGGGCTGCTGGAGGCTGCAGCCTGGGTCCCATTTCTGGGCCACTTTTCTCAGTGACCAAGGCCACCACGAAGTGATGTCCAGGGACAGGATAGCATGGCCATGGAGCCCAGTGAAGCTGATCAGCTGATTCTGGGATCTTTATCTATTTACATAAATAAATAAAGCCCAAATGTTATCTTTTTAAAATATTTTAAAATATATTTAAAATGTTGAAGTGTCAAAAAATATTAAAATAGTTTAAAATACACTTAGAATTTGTATTTTTTTTTTTTTTATAGAATTTGTATTTTTACATACACTATGTATATGACTAATCTTATTTGCAGTGCGTGCATGCCTGCCTGTGGTCTCAGTCACTCAGTCGTGTCCAACTCTTTGCGACCCCCGCCAGCCTCCTCTGTCCATGGGATTTCCCAGGGATGGGGCGGAGCGGGGGTGGTGTTGCCATACTCTTCTCCAGGGGATCTTCCCAAGCCAGGGATTGAACTCAGATCTCATGCGTATTTTTTGCAGTAAGCTTTTGGTAATACACTAATATAATTCTCTCATTGATCAGTTTCTTATATTTTTCATAACACCTACGTACTCAAAAATGCATGCCAAAATGAAACTTTAACTTTATTTCTCCGGGAAAATGATTCATGGTACTTTTTATAGCTATCAATAAGTATAATAGCATCTGCCTCCTTACCATTACATTTGAGTGTATTTTCTCTTTAAATGAAATGGTGGATGTTTCAACTCTCTCCATCTAAAAGTGTCCAACATTATTCCCAAAAGCTCTGTGCTGAGTTTCCTTGGATGAAATCTACCTTGTCATCTAGAGCTTTGTACTTCCTGGTTTGTATAGGTTGCTACCAGTGGTGAATCCTACATCCCTGATTTCTTTCGACTTGAACAACTACAACAGGAATTTAACTTTGTCTCGGATGAGGAATTAAATAGATCCAAACGATTTTCAGGCTCTCTTCTGAACCAGGATTCTCACCTCAGGATCACCATTCCCCGAGGCCCCCCTGCATGTCTGCCCCACGCTTTCTCTCTGTCCAGGACAAGGCTGCAGCTGGCAGAGTTCCCAGCGAGGAGCAAGCAGACCCCTGGGCAGAGGGCAGCCCACGCCTGCTCGTCCTCGCAGGCTTCCTGCTGTGCTTCCTGCGCCGTGTACAGGGCTGCTGGAGGCTGCAGCCTGGGTCCCATTTCTGGGCCACTTTTCTCAGTGACCAAGGCCACCACGAAGTGATGTCCAGGGACAGGATAGCATGGCCATGGAGCCCAGTGAAGCTGATCAGCTGATTCTGGGATCTTTATCTATTTACATAAATAAATAAAGCCCAAATGTTATCTTTTTAAAATATTTTAAAATATATTTAAAATGTTGAAGTGTCAAAAAATATTAAAATAGTTTAAAATACACTTAGAATTTGTATTTTTTTTTTTTTTATAGAATTTGTATTTTTACATACACTATGTATATGACTAATCTTATTTGCAGTGCGTGCATGCCTGCCTGTGGTCTCAGTCACTCAGTCGTGTCCAACTCTTTGCGACCCCCGCCAGCCTCCTCTGTCCATGGGATTTCCCAGGGATGGGGGCGGAGCGGGGGTGGTGTTGCCATACTCTTCTCCAGGGGATCTTCCCAAGCCAGGGATTGAACTCAGATCTCATGCGTATTTTTTGCAGTAAGCTTTTGGTAATACACTAATATAATTCTCTCATTGATCAGTTTCTTATATTTTTCATAACACCTACGTACCAAAAATGCATGCCAAAAATGAAACTTTAACTTTATTTCTCCGGGAAAATGATTCATGGTACTTTTTATAGCTATCAATAAGTATAATAGCATCTGCCTCCTTACCATTACATTTGAGTGTATTTTCTCTTTAAATGAAATGGTGGATGTTTCAACTCTCTCCATCTAAAAGTGTCCAACATTATTCCCAAAAGCTCTGTGCTGAGTTTCCTTGGATGAAATCTACCTTGTCATCTAGAGCTTTGTACTTCCTGGTTTGTATAGGTTGCTACCAGTGGTGAATCCTACATCCCTGATTTCTTTCGACTTGAACAACTACAACAGGAATTTAACTTTGTCTCGGATGAGGAATTAAATAGATCCAAACGATTCAGGCTTCTTTGTCTTAGAAGCCAAGAGGTGCCGGAATTCCGAAATTATAAGCAAATTCCACTGTATGACCGAGAAATTATGGAGAAGGTATTCCAGGTAAGAGATTGCCTTAGAGAGGTTAATAAAATAATCAAATGTTTGCTGTGACATTTGATATGTGTGTGTGTGTGTGTGTGTGTACACACGTAGCCTATTCATTATTTTTCCTGAATCCAATGTTTAAATAATCTCTTTGTCTCAAGATGATGACATCTGAACTAGGAAAACTTTGGATTGTAGGACTGAAGAATATTAAGCATTAGTGTGCCAAATGGTCCCAACTTAGTCAGGAATTCAATGCCATTTTTTAAATTAATTTATTTGCTGGCTGCATCGGGCTTTAGTTGCAGCCTGTAGGATCTCCATTGAATCATGAGGCCTTTCATTGCATAGACTCTCTAGTTGCAGCCTGTGGGCTTAGTGGCTCCGAGGCGTGTAGGATCTTAGACCACCTACTGGGGATCAAACCCATGTTCCCTACATTGAAAGGAAGATTCTTAACCCCTGGACCACCAGGGAAGTCCCTCAATGCAGTTTTAATCCCATCAGAATTTACTGACCAAACGCCATGGTGTTAAGCACTGCAGGGAAGAAATAAGTAGGATGTGAACAGCCTTTGGCAGGAGGAGGAAGGGGTAACAGGTGCTTTACTTGACATCAAAAGGCAAAAATGAAGCAAGGGTTTTAGCAATGTCATTTGGGTGAGCTTAGCTTCTCGTCTGCAGTGACTCTGTTATCTCCGTGGCCTCTATTTCTGCACAAACCCTGGAACTGGTAAAAACAAACATCGTATGTTATGTGTGGAATTTAGAAAAACGATACTGACAAACCTGTGTGCAGGACAGAACTAGAGACTCAGACAGAGAGAACAGACTGCAGACACAGCAGGGGAAGGAGAGGGTGGGACGAACAGAGAGCAGATAGCTAGTGAAGGAAAGACAGAAAGAGGGCTAGTCCCTCAGTCATGCCCAACTCTCTGCGACCCCGTGGAGAGCAGCCCACCAGGCTCCTCTGTCCATGGGATTCTTCAGGCAAGAATACTGGAGTGGGTTGTCATGTCCTCTTCCAGGGGATCTTCCTGACCCAGGGACCAAGCTTGTGTCTCCGGCATTGCAGGCGGATTCTTCACCACTAGGGCCACCTGGAAAGCCCTAGCTAATGAGTAGGAAGCTGCTATAAAGAACAGGGGACTCAACCTTGTTAATTGGCTATAGCCCAATACAAAATGTTTTTGATGTTAAAACAAATAAAAATAAAAATTTAGGGCTTCCTTGGTGGTCCAGTGGGTAGGGACACCGCCTTGGCGTGCAAGGGGCACTGGTTCAATCCCTGGCCTGGGAAGATCCCACATGCCGCGGAGCGGCTGGACCGATGTGTCCAATTACCGAGCCGGAGCTCTGGAGCACATGTGCCCAGAGCCGGTGCTCTGTGACAAGAGAGGCCACCGCGATGGGAGGCCCACAGGAGCCAAAGAACAAAGATGGATGAAAATGGACAAATGAAAGATCAATAGAAGTGGCCAAAGAAAAAAAATTTTTTTAAAGAAGTAAAAATAAAGTGTTAATAAATAAAAGAACAGGAAACTCAGCTCGGTGGTCTGTGGTGACCTAGAGGAGTGGGATGGGGCTGAGGGCTGAGATTGGGGGAGTGGGGGGGGGGGGGGGGGTTGGGAGGAAACTCAGAAGGGCGGGGATGTATGTAAACATTCAGCTGACTGTGCACTGTTATACAGCAGAAACTCACACAATATTTAAAGCTCTGATGCTCCAATTTTTTTTCACTTTAAATAAAATTTTAAAAACTGTAATTTGTAACCCCAGATGTCTCTTTTACTTATAAGGCAGTTCAGTCAACTGATTCCAAATCCTGGATGCTGCATCAAAGACCAATTCTGAACCAAAAGTTCGGAGGGAAGTAGAAGGAAGATTTAGAACTGTAATTCGTGAATTAAACCTCAAATAATTCTCTCCTCTCAAAAAAAAAAAAGGCATGAGAGTGCCAGTATTTTAAAATCATAAAAGTATTGCTTCCTTTTTAATTTTAGGACTATGAGAAACGGTTACGAGACAGACATGTAATCGAGACCAAGGACCACATCGATACCCACAGGGCCACAGTAGCCAAGTACCTCCAGCAGGTAAGGAAAACCAGTTTGCACAGTCCTCCAAGGGGACAAACAGCCAGCATCCTGAGGTTGGAGGAGGCTAGTTTCTATGCATAACCCTTGTAGGCTTACTTTCTCATAATTGTTTAGTCCCTCAGGCATGTTCGACTCTCTCATGACCCTCTGGACTGTAGCCCTTCAGGCTCCTCTGTCTGTGGGATTTTCCAGGCAAAAATACTGGAGGGGGTTGCCATTTCCTTGTTAGGGAGTCCCCCAAGGAATATTCTAAAGTGTAAAGTTCTACAGTCACAATAACAACATGAACTTTTCTCTTCCTTTCAAGACTAGACACAAAATCATTTATCCTATAGCAGCCTGCATTCCTTTATGGCTTACCAAGATCCTTTTTCCTTGGGATTTTTCAGGCAAGAATACTGGTGTGGGTGGCCATTTCCTCCTCCAGGGGATCTTCCCAACCCAGGAATTGAACCCACATCTGAATTGGCAGGCGGGTTCTTTACCACAGAGCCACCAGGGAAACTCTTCTCCTAATTACAGATACAAAGTTGATTAACAGCTGTCTTCATCTTTGGAACATGGTTAATTGGTTCTCCTTTGTATTAGTTTGGCGTCATGGTTATAAGTGATAAAAACTCCAATTTGAACTAGCTCGGGCACCAAAGGGAATGTATTCAATGACGGGTCACTGGAAAAACTAGGCTATGTCTCAGTTTATTATCAGTGGTTATCTCAAGACGAAAATGGTTACAAGGAACTTACTTTATAAACCATGATGATTTTTTAAATATTTCAATGTTTGCTGTGCAAAAACTTATAAATTTGATTAGGTCCCCTTTGCTTATTTTATTTCTATTGCCTTGGAAGACTCACTAAACATAAAATTACAATAGAAATGTATGCATCTTATTACCTTTGTAATAAAAAAGTTTTATAAACCACGTACTAACTTCCCTTCTACACTAGAAAATCAAAATAGTCTTTTGTCCTTCCTTCTTTTAATGAATTTAACTTGTAAGAAATGCTACAATGACTACCATACATTTTTCCCAGCCAGTTAATCAACCCTGTAGCTCATCTATAAAAAGATGATAACGTTTGAGAGATCCTCCAATTAAAACATAATTAGGTACTAAGTCAGTCTGAGAAGAACTGAATCACTTCTGAAGTATGTGTGCTTCAAAGTGTGCGAGTCGCTCAGTTGTGTCTAGCTGTTTGTGGTCTCATGGTCTGTAGCCCCCAAACCTCCTCTGTCCGTGGAATTCTCCAGGCAAGAATCCCGGAGTGGGTATCCACTCCCTTCTCGAGGGGATCTTCCCGACCCAGGGGTCAAACCCAGGTCTCCTGCATGACAGGCAGATTCTTTACCATCTGAGCCACCGGGGAAGTCCTTGTGTGCTTCCAGATCGGTCTTGTTTTCTGGAGTTCTTCATTCATTTTTGTTGTTGTTCAGTCACCAAGTTGTGTCTGACTCTTTGCGACCCCATGGACTGCAGCAGGCCAGGCCTCCTTGTCCCTCACCATCTCTCGGAGTTTGCCCAACTTCATGTCCACTGAATCCGTGATGCCATCCAACCGTCTCATCCTCTGTCACCCTCTTCTCCTGCTGTCTTCAGTCTTTCTCAGCATCAGGGTCTTCTCCCTGATGCATGCACTCAGAGAGTCATGAGTTCAGTCCGCTAAGATCTACGCTCTTACCTACCAGGAATCTGTCCAGATCCTGAGACTATAGCAGTGAATGAAATCGAATGTCCCCCCCTTAGGGAGCCTCCGCTGGTGAGGACAGCTGGAGTATGTACTGTAGGTCAGAGCAGTGGCGTAATGCGAAGGGGCAGCTGCCCGGGAATGACAGTAGCGCGGGGAACGCTGCACTTCAGAGAACAAAAGCATTCTACATAAAACAGCCTTCTCTTCCTCAGGTTAGAGAATCAGTGATGAATCGTTTCCTCATTGCAAAACACCATTTTTTCTTTCGGATTTGATAGTAGAAGAAGAAGTTCCCAATATCAGGTAAAGAACAAACGATCTTTTTGTTATTCCTTTTAAAATCTATTAGCATGGTGTTATGGGAATTATTTCCTATAATAGTAAGGCTTGTAAGAAATGCTACAATGACTACCATACATTTTTCCCAGCCAGTTAATCAACCCTGTAGCTCATCTATAAAAAGATGATAACGTTTGAGAGATCCTCCAATTAAAACATAATTAGGTACTAAGTCAGTCTGAGAAGAACTGAATCACTTCTGAAGTATGTGTGCTTCAAAGTGTGCGAGTCGCTCAGTTGTGTCTAGCTGTTTGTGGTCTCATGGTCTGTAGCCCCCAAACCTCCTCTGTCCGTGGAATTCTCCAGGCAAGAATCCCGGAGTGGGTATCCACTCCCTTCTCGAGGGGATCTTCCCGACCCAGGGGTCAAACCCAGGTCTCCTGCATGACAGGCAGATTCTTTACCATCTGAGCCACCGGGGAAGTCCTTGTGTGCTTCCAGATCGGTCTTGTTTTCTGGAGTTCTTCATTCATTTTTGTTTTTGTTCAGTCGCCAAATTGTGTCCAACTCTGCAACCTCATGGACTGCAGCACACCAGACTTTCCTGTCCCTCACCATCACCCAGAGTTTGCCCAACTTTATGTCTGTTGAATAAGTGATGGCATCCAACCTTCTCATCCTCTGTCACCCTCTTCTCCTGCTGTCTTCAGTCTTTCTCAGCATCAGGGTCTTCTCCCTGATGCATGCACTCAGAGAGTCATGAGTTCAGTCCGCTAAGATCTACGCTCTTACCTACCAGGAATCTGTCCAGATCCTGAGACTATAGCAGTGAATGAAATCGAATGTCCCCCCCTTAGGGAGCCTCCGCTGGTGAGGACAGCTGGAGTATGTACTGTAGGTCAGAGCAGTGGCGTAATGCGAAGGGGCAGCTGCCCGGGAATGACAGTAGCGCGGGGAACGCTGCACTTCAGAGAACAAAAGCATTCTACATAAAACAGCCTTCTCTTCCTCAGGTTAGAGAATCAGTGATGAATCGTTTCCTCATTGCAAAACACCATTTTTTTCTTTCGGATTTGATAGTAGAAGAAGAAGTTCCCAATATCAGGTAAAGAACAAACGATCTTTTTGTTATTCCTTTTAAAATCTATTAGCATGGTGTTATGGGAATTATTTCCTATAAATATAAGGTTTTTATCCGGGTATGGTGTGCCTTTGGCCCCCTAACAGTCCTGGAAACTGGTAAGGCCTGATGGGTGCCTAATGTCTCATCTGGGGGGTTCTGTTAGCACCGGTCTCCTGGGACCCTCTCCATCACCTTCCAGGAGGCCCCGTCCACCTCCCGCCACCTCCAGGTGCGCTCCCGGCCCTCCAGCCTCTCACCTCCGTCCCGTGAAGTGGGACAGCGTCCTCTCCTGCCTTCATCTTCTGCCCCTGCCGGGGTGTCCCTCCCTCTGCCGTCACAGGGCAGTGGGGTGGCCGAGAATGACCCTGCGGAGACTCTGAGTGGCGGGGAGAGGCCTGGTTCCATCACCACCACCGGGAGGCCCAGAGCTGCCGCCTGCTTGGTGAGGGGTGGGCGCGGCACGGGAAAACGGGTGTCTACGTAGAAGTTGGGAACTGACTGTCATCATTTGTTTGATTGTCTCCCGATCATTTAGAATAACCCTCACATGGTCTCCAGCTGAGGTGGTTGCATGAAAGAGGAAAGAGAACGTTCCATATTGGTGGGCTAGGACAGACTTTTAACTTCATGACCCTTCCTGTGATTAAACCTCTCGGCCTCCTGAAAGGGTGATCTCCTGTGCATGTACTTACCCCTCAGTGGGCATGGAGACCAAAACATGGTGTGATCTGTCGCAGCCCCTTTTCCTGACTTTGAGTCCGTCCTCGTGCAGGAGGGAGGCTGAGCCCACAGAGCGGTCATGCAGACCCTCTCTATTCCAGGCCCAGAGTCCACTCATTGAATGTTGTCTTTTTCAGTCGTGAAGATTATACGTTAGAGTAGATAATGGTTTTTCATGCTGTTTTTCCATTTCTTTTCTTTCTTTTTCCTTTTTCTGCTTTACTTTTCTGCATTAAGTTCTGAAGGCTCAGGGTATGTTTCTTTCTTCTTTTAATTTTGGTTTGTTCTTGGTTTTCCGTTAAGATATTTCTGTAGATAATGGTCCCAGCCACCAAGATGCTCTTGTGCTGACTAAGGGGGCATCTAAGTCTCGTGACAGTAGGCTCCGCTTTGGGAGGGAGAAAGTATTGAGGAAAGAAGGGGTGTGCCATGTTACAACCTCCTGGCAGAGGTATCTCCCATGGGTCCCCAAGTTTGGGTTAGGTGAGGCATCCTGGCAGAGGGAGGAAGAAGATGCACTGTTGTTCGTAACAATGTGGATGGACCTTTGAGGGCAGTCTGTTAAATCAGATGAGTCAGAGAAAGACACGCACTGTGTGATTCTCACTTATAAGTGGAATCTAAAAGAGCCACACCAATAAGAAAAGAGACTAGAATGCTGGTCACCAGGGGCTGGGAGCAGGAGGAACTGGAGGAATCTTTAAGGGTATAATGGTATAAGCCTACAACCAATAGATTACTAACTCCTGGAGATTTAATGCACAGCATAGCGATTATAGTCAACAATACTGATTATAAACTTCAAGGGTGCTAAGAGACTAGATCTTAATTGTTTTCAACACACAGAGAAAAAGAAACAGTAATTACCTGAAGTGATAGAGGTGTGCGCTATGTAACCATATATAAATGTATCAAACCAATATACTGTACTCCTTAAACCTGTACAGTGTTACATGTCAATTATATCTCCATTAAAATTTTAAAATGAAAATGTAGAGTAAAGAGATTTGCAAAATGGTGTCATTCTCTTCATGCTCTTAGTTTTGGAAAGAACAGCTATTTTTCACAATTGTATATGATGTTGTTACATTATGGGCTTATTCTTGTCTTCAATGAGTTAATGAAAAAAAACAAAATACATACAACTATTCAAAGAAGAAGCTGGGCTGTGAAATCAGGGTGCTCCGAGTTTGAAGCCCAGCTCCCTCTCTTCCTGTTTAGGAGCCTCCAGCAAATTCCATCACCTCTTGGAGCCTCCAGTTTCTTCCTAGGAAAGATGGGGTGATGTCTTTGTCAGGATTGTAACTATTGCATGCGAGGCCCCTAGCATCTGCCTGGCCTGTAGCGGTCTGTCGAACAGGAGCTTCCCTGGGCTCTGGAGACCTCACAGACTCACAGCCCCGGAGGTCCCTTAAGCTCTTGTGCTGACTAAGGGGGCATCTAAGTCTCGTGACAGTAGGCTCCGCTTTGGGAGGGAGAAAGTATTGAGGAAAGAAGGGGTGTGCCATGTTACAACCTCCTGGCAGAGGTATCTCCCATGGGTCCCCAAGTTTGGGTTAGGTGAGGCATCCTGGCAGAGGGAGGAAGAAGATGCACTGTTGTTCGTAACAATGTGGATGGACCTTTGAGGGCAGTCTGTTAAATCAGATGAGTCAGAGAAAGACACGCACTGTGTGATTCTCACTTATAAGTGGAATCTAAAAGAGCCACACCAATAAGAAAAGAGACTAGAATGCTGGTCACCAGGGGCTGGGAGCAGGAGGAACTGGAGGAATCTTTAAGGGTATAATGGTATAAGCCTACAACCAATAGATTACTAACTCCTGGAGATTTAATGCACAGCATAGCGATTATAGTCAACAATACTGATTATAAACTTCAAGGGTGCTAAGAGACTAGATCTTAATTGTTTTCAACACACAGAGAAAAAGAAACAGTAATTACCTGAAGTGATAGAGGTGTGCGCTATGTAACCATATATAAATGTATCAAACCAATATACTGTACTCCTTAAACCTGTACAGTGTTACATGTCAATTATATCTCCATTAAAATTTTAAAATGAAAATGTAGAGTAAAGAGATTTGCAAAATGGTGTCATTCTCTTCATGCTCTTAGTTTTGGAAAGAACAGCTATTTTTCACAATTGTATATGATGTTGTTACATTATGGGCTTATTCTTGTCTTCAATGAGTTAATGAAAAAAAACAAAATACATACAACTATTCAAAGAAGAAGCTGGGCTGTGAAATCAGGGTGCTCCGAGTTTGAAGCCCAGCTCCCTCTCTTCCTGTTTAGGAGCCTCCAGCAAATTCCATCACCTCTTGGAGCCTCCAGTTTCTTCCTAGGAAAGATGGGGTGATGTCTTTGTCAGGATTGTAACTATTGCATGCGAGGCCCCTAGCATCTGCCTGGCCTGTAGCGGTCTGTCGAACAGGAGCTTCCCTGGGCTCTGGAGACCTCACAGACTCACAGCCCCGGAGGTCCCTTAAGAGGCACCATCTCCCCGGCGGGCCCATGCCTCTCGGAAGGAGAACGCCAGTCCAGCTGACCGCCTGGCGGCGTCAGCACTCGCAGGGCAGCAGAGAGCGTGAGCGCTGCCCGCCTGAGGCCAGCTCTGTGGTTGTCGGGCCGAACTGTTAACGCCATCTGCCTGATACCAAGTCAGAACTGAGCTCTCCTTAGTCTCTGGGGCAGGACTGAGCTGTGTGCTCGCTGGCCCCTTCTCCTGTGATGCGCAGCTCTCCTCTTGCAGGAAGTATTCATGGAGGTCATCTCAGGGAGAGGTAGAGAGACACAGAGAAGGATCCCCTGCTCGCCCGCCCCTCCCTTCCTCTGTCTCCATCCCCTCCTCTCTCTGGCACGGTCACTGGCATCCTAACCGTCGTCACTGGCCCAGCAGTCACTGTGGGAGGGCCTCTGCGAATGCTAGCCCAGTCCTGGGGTGCTCTGTGCATACTCCTCACTGAGTCCTCTCAGCAACCCCAGGAGGTAGGTGTCTCTAGTTTATAGAGGAGGAAACAGAGACTACAAGAGGTGGAATCATTTGCCCTAGGTGAGCAAGGGGCACACCTGGTTTTGCCGAACTCCAGAGAGCGGGATATCCCAGGCTGTCCCCACCAGCCACCATGTGGAGCAGGCTCAGGAGTGCTCCCACCAGCCACCATGTGGATGGAGCAGGCTCAGGAGTGCTCCCACCAGCCACCATGTGGAGCAGGTTCAAGAGTGCTCCCACCAGCCACCATGTGGATGGAGCAGGCTCAGGAGTGCTCCCACCAGCCACCAGGTGGATGGAGCAGGCTCAGGAGTGCTCCCACCAGCCACCATGAGATGGAGCAGGCTCAGGAGTGCTCCCAGCCACCATGTGGATGGAGCAGGCTCAGGAGTGCTCCCAGCCACCATGTGGATGGAGCAGGCTCAGGAGTACTCAGGGCTCCAGGAGAGGGAGCACCCCTGCCGGCGGATGGGGCTGGGCCCTGAGGGAAGGGGACTCCACAGCCCTGAAACGTGGTAGAACTGCAACCAAGTGGGCAGACGAGGAGGAAGGTGGAAGGAGGCATTCAGCATGCCGGACTGACAGGAGCAAAAGCTGACCGCTGAAGGGCTTAGGCCACGCTTGAGGGGCTGGTGGATGAGCAAGGCAGAGAGCAAGCAGGAAGTGCAGAGAGGGGCCAGGACAGGAGGGTCTTCCCCACATCAGGAGCAGCTAAAATGCATGTTAACCATCTACACAGTAGGCTCTCCCCAATCCTGGAAGAATTTCTTGACAATTTGCCCACCTCTCCACCCACTTAAAGAGGCAAAGACTTCTATAGGGGCCTGTGAGGGGCCTTAGGGCAGAATGTGGGAAGGTATCTCATGACTTTCCAGATCTTTCTTTTCCCTAGAGTCCTAATCCTATTCTATAATCATTAGCATTTTGGGCCTGAGCCTTTTCAAGCTGACAGAACAAAAGCGACCACTGAGGCCAAGGAGAAAAGGCCGGAAGAAGGTGACAGCCCAAAACCTGTCCGATGGAGACATCAGGCTGCTGGTGGCAAGCATGCTAGCCCAGTCCTGGGGTGCTCTGTGCATACTCCTCACTGAGTCCTCTCAGCAACCCCAGGAGGTAGGTGTCTCTAGTTTATAGAGGAGGAAACAGAGACTACAAGAGGTGGAATCATTTGCCCTAGGTGAGCAAGGGGCACACCTGGTTTTGCCGAACTCCAGAGAGCGGGATATCCCAGGCTGTCCCCACCAGCCACCATGTGGAGCAGGCTCAGGAGTGCTCCCACCAGCCACCATGTGGATGGAGCAGGCTCAGGAGTGCTCCCACCAGCCACCATGTGGAGCAGGTTCAAGAGTGCTCCCACCAGCCACCATGTGGATGGAGCAGGCTCAGGAGTGCTCCCACCAGCCACCAGGTGGATGGAGCAGGCTCAGGAGTGCTCCCACCAGCCACCATGAGATGGAGCAGGCTCAGGAGTGCTCCCAGCCACCATGTGGATGGAGCAGGCTCAGGAGTGCTCCCAGCCACCATGTGGATGGAGCAGGCTCAGGAGTACTCAGGGCTCCAGGAGAGGGAGCACCCCTGCCGGCGGATGGGGCTGGGCCCTGAGGGAAGGGGACTCCACAGCCCTGAAACGTGGTAGAACTGCAACCAAGTGGGCAGACGAGGAGGAAGGTGGAAGGAGGCATTCAGCATGCCGGACTGACAGGAGCAAAAGCTGACCGCTGAAGGGCTTAGGCCACGCTTGAGGGGCTGGTGGATGAGCAAGGCAGAGAGCAAGCAGGAAGTGCAGAGAGGGGCCAGGACAGGAGGGTCTTCCCCACATCAGGAGCAGCTAAAATGCATGTTAACCATCTACACAGTAGGCTCTCCCCAATCCTGGAAGAATTTCTTGACAATTTGCCCACCTCTCCACCCACTTAAAGAGGCAAAGACTTCTATAGGGGCCTGTGAGGGGCCTTAGGGCAGAATGTGGGAAGGTATCTCATGACTTTCCAGATCTTTCTTTTCCCTAGAGTCCTAATCCTATTCTATAATCATTAGCATTTTGGGCCTGAGCCTTTTCAAGCTGACAGAACAAAAGCGACCACTGAGGCCAAGGAGAAAAGGCCGGAAGAAGGTGACAGCCCAAAACCTGTCCGATGGAGACATCAGGCTGCTGGTGAACATCATCCGGGCCTACGACATTCCAGTGAGGAAGCCAGCGACAGGGTGAGAGCCCTCTGCACAGCCCTGGGGTGGACGCAGGGTCCCGTCACCTGACAGTATGTTCACTCTCACTGTTAGCATACTTGGGGGCCGAGGGCAAGGATGGGGTGAGGCCGGGGGTTCTTAATGAAATCATGACCCCATGGGTTGCAAGCAAGTAACAGAACCAGAACCAAGGTGGTGCTAGTGGTAAAAAAAAAAAAAAAAAAAAGCCACTTGCCAATGCAGAAAATGCAGGAGACACAGGTTAGATCCCTGGATCAGGAAGATCCCTTGGAGAAGGAAATGCCAGCTCCAACGCCAACCCCCATCAGTATTCTTTTTCTCCTTTGCCTTTTGCTTCTTTTTTATTTTCTCGGGCTCCACAATCACTGTGAATGGTGACTGCAGGCATGAAATTAAAAGATGTATGCTCCTTGGAAGAAAAGCTATGACAAACCTAGGCAACGTATTAAAAAGCAGAGAGCTCGCTTTGTTGACAAAGGTCTGTACAGTCAAAGCTATGGTTTTGCCAGTAGCCATGTATGGATGTGAGAGCTGGACCGTGAAGAAGGCCAAGGGCCAAAGAATTGATGCTTTTGAACTGTGGTGCTGGAGAAACCTCTCGAGATTCCCTTGGACTGCAAGGAGATCAAACCAGTCAATCCTAAAGAAAATCATTTCTGAATATTCATTGGAAGGACGGATGCTGAAGCTCCAATACTTTGGCCACCTGATGAGAGGAGACAACTCATTGGAAAAGACCCTGATACTGGGAAAGATTAAGGGCAGGAGGAGAAGGGGATGACAGAGGATGAGGTGGTTGGATGGCATCACTGACTCAATGGGCATGAGTTTGAGCAAACTCCGGGAGATGGTGAAGGACAGGAAAGCCTGGTGTGCTGCAGTTCACAGAGTTGCAAACAGTAAGGCACAACTGAGCTACCGAACTGAACTGAACTATCATTTTTTTCTTGTGTTCATTTTTCCTTCTAGTAAATTCCATCAGATATCAAGATCCTCAAAGCATGCTGCTTCCCCGACCACACACAGCCCGGCCCACAGTGCCGACTACCCCCTCGGCCAGGTGAGATACCTGAGGGCTGGATCTCTGCTTAGAATCCTGCCCCTTGTGTTTCTAAGAATTGCCCAGAAAGTTCATAATCTCTTTTCTGCCTCATTTTCTTTGGAAACATACTATTTAGAAACATGTTCTGCCTCTGCTCAGAGCAAAATAATTCCACTAACTGTTACAGATTCTTTGCCATGTATTTTTTAAAAAAATAGTGTAGAAATTTATTAGAAGTATATACATAAACCTCCAGACTTCCAGCTTCTATTCATGATTTAGTGAGCTGAAAAGGGTTTCAATCCTAAACTGAAACAAACCAATAGCAAAAGAAGTTCAGCTAAACAAAAACTGTACTTTTTTTTTTTTTTTTTAAGGTTTTAGTACGTCCTTTTGTAGAAGTTTCATTTCAGCGAACAACCTGCCATACAACTACGGCAGAGGGACCAAACCCCAGCTGGAATGAAGAACTTGAACTTCCATTTAGGTAAGCATGTTTTCCTCCTACCACAAGTCACTCCAGTCAGGGGGACAAAATGGGGAAATGTCCCGCTTTTGAAATTTGGGTTCATTGTTGGGACACCCCACTCCTCTCTCAGCTCTGGCATCCTGGAGCCCGAGTTTTCTATTCCCTTGACCCTAAAGGCCCTGTGCTGCTTTTCTTTGTGTCCCCATCTCCCCAACTCTGGGAGCTTTAAGTCATTTTGAAGCTCCCTCATTCCCATAAATGAACCAGAGGTACATAGCACTTAAAATTTTTGATTAAATGATTTTATATATTAAAAAGGCTCATTATTTCAGATCTTGAAACAACCCAGAAATGATCTCGTCTAGGGCTCTACTTTTATAGAAAATAAACTAAAACCTCAAGCTGGAAGGTGACTTGCTTAATACCAAATAGTCAATTAGAGACTGAGCAACAGTTAGAACTAGTTAAGTCAGAAGAGAGAAACAGGGAAAATATAAAAAGAGAGAGAAATAGATATCCCTCTTCTATGTAGTACAAGCAAAAAGAAAGAGAAAAGCACAAGGCCAGAGCTCAACAAAGTCGATGCAGTGGTCTGGTTTGGAGCCACGTCGTGGAGAGGCCTACTTGGGCCAGGCCTGCAGGATTCAGAGCAGACGCTGTGACAGCAGACGAAGCTCACCTCTGCCTTGGTTTATCTGTGAGGAGGGGAGTGGGAGAGCTTGCCTGGTGACTTCGCAGAAAACTGCCTGCCAATGGAGGGGATGCAGGAGCCTCGGGTTTGATCCCTGGGTGGGGAAGATCCCCTGGAGAAGGTCATGGCAACCCACTCTTGTATTCTTGCCTGGGAAACCCCTTGAATAGAGGAGCCTGGTGGGCTACCGTCCATGGGGTCATAAAGAGTTGGACACGACTGAGCGACTCAACTAGACTCTAGGGCCTCCGTGCTTAAGTGAAAGACCTGCCGTGAGTCCCTGTACCTATGCTCACATTCAGGTGCTGTTTCCCGTTTGGACATTTGAGTCTTCATTATTGCCTGTACTCTTCCCAGGGCCCCCAACGGGGACTACAGCACCGCCAGCTTGCAGGCAGTGAAAGACGACGTGTTCATCAACATCTTTGACGAAGTGCTGTATGACGCCAGTCAGGGGACAAAATGGGGAAATGTCCCGCTTTTGAAATTTGGGTTCATTGTTGGGACACCCCACTCCTCTCTCAGCTCTGGCATCCTGGAGCCCGAGTTTTCTATTCCCTTGACCCTAAAGGCCCTGTGCTGCTTTTCTTTGTGTCCCCATCTCCCCAACTCTGGGAGCTTTAAGTCATTTTGAAGCTCCCTCATTCCCATAAATGAACCAGAGGTACATAGCACTTAAAATTTTTGATTAAATGATTTTATATATTAAAAAGGCTCATTATTTCAGATCTTGAAACAACCCAGAAATGATCTCGTCTAGGGCTCTACTTTTATAGAAAATAAACTAAAACCTCAAGCTGGAAGGTGACTTGCTTAATACCAAATAGTCAATTAGAGACTGAGCAACAGTTAGAACTAGTTAAGTCAGAAGAGAGAAACAGGGAAAATATAAAAAGAGAGAGAAATAGATATCCCTCTTCTATGTAGTACAAGCAAAAAGAAAGAGAAAAGCACAAGGCCAGAGCTCAACAAAGTCGATGCAGTGGTCTGGTTTGGAGCCACGTCGTGGAGAGGCCTACTTGGGCCAGGCCTGCAGGATTCAGAGCAGACGCTGTGACAGCAGACGAAGCTCACCTCTGCCTTGGTTTATCTGTGAGGAGGGGAGTGGGAGAGCTTGCCTGGTGACTTCGCAGAAAACTGCCTGCCAATGGAGGGGATGCAGGAGCCTCGGGTTTGATCCCTGGGTGGGGAAGATCCCCTGGAGAAGGTCATGGCAACCCACTCTTGTATTCTTGCCTGGGAAACCCCTTGAATAGAGGAGCCTGGTGGGCTACCGTCCATGGGGTCATAAAGAGTTGGACACGACTGAGCGACTCAACTAGACTCTAGGGCCTCCGTGCTTAAGTGAAAGACCTGCCGTGAGTCCCTGTACCTATGCTCACATTCAGGTGCTGTTTCCCGTTTGGACATTTGAGTCTTCATTATTGCCTGTACTCTTCCCAGGGCCCCCAACGGGGACTACAGCACCGCCAGCTTGCAGGCAGTGAAAGACGACGTGTTCATCAACATCTTTGACGAAGTGCTGTATGACGTCTTAGAGGTGAGCTCACCTTGTTGGGGAAGAAGTCTTTTCAGATCTGGCGGCCGCCTGCCCTGAGCCCCATCCACCCCCAAATTTGGAAAGTTTGAAACCTGGCATGGACAAATGGGGAATAGGAGGAGGAAGAGAACCAGCTTTTTAAAAAATAATTTTATTTATTTCTTTTTAGCCGTGTTGGGTTTTGGTGGCAGCACAGGTTTGCGCTAGCTGCAGCGGGCGGGCTTCTTGCTGAGGTCCCTTCTCTTATTTCAGCTCACAGGCTCTAGGGCACTTGGGCTTCAGCAGTTGCAGCTCGTGGCCTCTAGAGGTGGGGTCCACAGTGGCGCACGGGCTTAGTTGCCCCTAGGCACACAGGATCCTTCTGGACCAGGGATCAGACCTGTGCCTCCTGCATTGGCAGGGTGGATTCTTACCCACTGCACTGCCAGGGAAGTCCAAGAACCAGCCTTTTTATTTTGAATTTGAGTGTCTGCTCTGATCCAGGGATTGTACTAGGAGCTTTTTATACTTTGTCTTAATTCTAAAATAACCCTACCAAGTAAACTGTTCTATTCATTGTTGTTTTTATTTTTTTAAAAATATTTATTGGCTTGGCTGCACCAGGTCTTTGTTGTGGCATGTGGGATGTAGGTTCCCTGACTAGGGATTGAACCCTGGCCCCCTCCGTTGGGAACACAGAATCTTAGCCACTGGACCACCAGGGAAGTCCCAGGGAAGTCCCCAAAGTAGATTATTAAACTCCCAATTTATTGAGGAGGAAGTCGAGGTTCAGAGAGGTTAAACGATTTTCCTAGGGTCACAGAACTATTGTGTCTCAACCAGAAGATGACTTAGATCTATTTAACCTAAACCTACCGTGCTTTCAGCTCAAATCCTGCTGCTTTGCTGCTGCTGAGTTAATTAGATGTCTGGAATTGTTAAACAGTGAGACTTTCCACCTCTCCTTTAGGACGACCGAGAGAGAGGAAGTGGAATCCACACTGTATTGAGAGACACTGGCTGGGGTGCGTGAAAATTCCATTCAGCACGATCTATTTCCAAGCAAGGGTCCACAAATCCATGGGAATGGGGAACATTATTTTGCCTGTACTCTTCCCAGGGCGTACAGCACCGCCAGCTTGCAGGCAGTGAAAGACGACGTGTTCATCAACATCTTTGACGAAGTGCTGTATGACGTCTTAGAGGTGAGCTCACCTTGTTGGGGAAGAAGTCTTTTCAGATCTGGCGGCCGCCTGCCCTGAGCCCCATCCACCCCCAAATTTGGAAAGTTTGAAACCTGGCATGGACAAATGGGGAATAGGAGGAGGAAGAGAACCAGCTTTTTAAAAAATAATTTTATTTATTTCTTTTTAGCCGTGTTGGGTTTTGGTGGCAGCACAGGTTTGCGCTAGCTGCAGCGGGCGGGCTTCTTGCTGAGGTCCCTTCTCTTATTTCAGCTCACAGGCTCTAGGGCACTTGGGCTTCAGCAGTTGCAGCTCGTGGCCTCTAGAGGGTGGGGTCCACAGTGGCGCACGGGCTTAGTTGCCCCTAGGCACACAGGATCCTTCTGGACCAGGGATCAGACCTGTGCCTCCTGCATTGGCAGGGTGGATTCTTACCCACTGCACTGCCAGGGAAGTCCGAGAACCAGCCTTTTTATTTTGAATTTGAGTGTCTGCTCTGATCCAGGGATTGTACTAGGAGCTTTTTATACTTTGTCTTAATTCTAAAATAACCCTACCAAGTAAACTGTTCTATTCATTGTTGTTTTTATTTTTTTAAAAATATTTATTGGCTTGGCTGCACCAGGTCTTTGTTGTGGCATGTGGGATGTAGGTTCCCTGACTAGGGATTGAACCCTGGCCCCCTCCGTTGGGAACACAGAATCTTAGCCACTGGACCACCAGGGAAGTCCCAGGGAAGTCCCCAAAGTAGATTATTAAACTCCCAATTTATTGAGGAGGAAGTCGAGGTTCAGAGAGGTTAAACGATTTTCCTAGGGTCACAGAACTATTGTGTCTCAACCAGAAGATGACTTAGATCTATTTAACCTAAACCTACCGTGCTTTCAGCTCAAATCCTGCTGCTTTGCTGCTGCTGAGTTAATTAGATGTCTGGAATTGTTAAACAGTGAGACTTTCCACCTCTCCTTTAGGACGACCGAGAGAGGAAGTGGAATCCACACTCGTATTGAGAGACACTGGCTGGGGTGCGTGAAAATTCCATTCAGCACGATCTATTTCCAAGCAAGGGTAAGCATCTTAAGCCAGAATTCCATGGGAATGGGGAACTGCCCTATCCAGTTCTCCTGTTAACAGCTTTCTTTGTGGAGGGATACCCTTAACAGTGGGCTTCCCTGGTGGCTCAGTGGTAAAGAACCTGCCTGCCAAATGCAGGAGATGTGGACTCGATCCCTGGGTCAGGTAGAGCTCCTGGAGCAGGAAATGGCTACCCACTCCAGTATTCTTGCCTGGGAAATCCTACGGACAGAGGAGCCTGGTGAGCTACACTCCTTGGCGTCACAAAGAGTCAGTGGGATACAACTTAGCGAGTAAGTATGAGCATTCTTAACACTGAAAGAACCTATGTGCAAGGCCACTATTAGAAAGGTAAAGATCACCATAGAAGGCCGCTGATCTTCTGTCATATTTGAATGGCTTACTAAACATCTGTCTTCCTGAAAGTTAGTAGTTAAGTACCACTTTTCCAATCTGATCATTTTATTAATACTCCAATAGATGTGGAAAAGGTAGGACAAAGTAGAATCCTGTCATAAATGACAGACGCAGAGTGGATAGATGCCTGAAAATAACTTGAAGAAAACAACTGGGCTAGCTGATGGCCCATCTAATCAACTGCATTAATGTTCCAAGAAATGTTCCTCACTCTTGCAGAAATGGACAACAGTGGCAGAGACACAGTCATCCAAGATACTGTTCTTCAGAGTTTCATGATTTTGCAAAAACCATTAGGGTTTTCAAATCCAAGATTACTTTGTTTCTTGGGAAGTCCCCAAAGTAGATTATTAAACTCCCAATTTATTGAGGAGGAAGTCGAGGTTCAGAGAGGTTAAACGATTTTCCTAGGGTCACAGAACTATTGTGTCTCAACCAGAAGATGACTTAGATCTATTTAACCTAAACCTACCGTGCTTTCAGCTCAAATCCTGCTGCTTTGCTGCTGCTGAGTTAATTAGATGTCTGGAATTGTTAAACAGTGAGACTTTCCACCTCTCCTTTAGGACGACCGAGAGAGAGGAAGTGGAATCCACACTCGTATTGAGAGACACTGGCTGGGGTGCGTGAAAATTCCATTCAGCACGATCTATTTCCAAGCAAGGGTAAGCATCTTAAGCCAGAATTCCATGGGAATGGGGAACTGCCCTATCCAGTTCTCCTGTTAACAGCTTTCTTTGTGGAGGGATACCCTTAACAGTGGGCTTCCCTGGTGGCTCAGTGGTAAAGAACCTGCCTGCCAAATGCAGGAGATGTGGACTCGATCCCTGGGTCAGGTAGAGCTCCTGGAGCAGGAAATGGCTACCCACTCCAGTATTCTTGCCTGGGAAATCCTACGGACAGAGGAGCCTGGTGAGCTACACTCCTTGGCGTCACAAAGAGTCAGTGGGATACAACTTAGCGAGTAAGTATGAGCATTCTTAACACTGAAAGAACCTATGTGCAAGGCCACTATTAGAAAGGTAAAGATCACCATAGAAGGCCGCTGATCTTCTGTCATATTTGAATGGCTTACTAAACATCTGTCTTCCTGAAAGTTAGTAGTTAAGTACCACTTTTCCAATCTGATCATTTTATTAATACTCCAATAGATGTGGAAAAGGTAGGACAAAGTAGAATCCTGTCATAAATGACAGACGCAGAGTGGATAGATGCCTGAAAATAACTTGAAGAAAACAACTGGGCTAGCTGATGGCCCATCTAATCAACTGCATTAATGTTCCAAGAAATGTTCCTCACTCTTGCAGAAATGGACAACAGCGGGCAGAGACACAGTCATCCAAGATACTGTTCTTCAGAGTTTCATGATTTTGCATAAGGAGATCCATTAGGTGGTTCATTCTTGAAGGGCAGAATAGCTCTGACCTAGGACAGGTGAAGACTTTGACATGGCTTTAATATCCCAGCATTAAATCCACAGCCACTGGAGGCTTTGAGCCAAAGACTGGGCTAATCTCACACGGCTCCAGGGGAGCCCATTTAACTCCACACGTGATGCCCACAGGGAGCAGCCGCTGCCTGAGTCACAGCATCAGGCAAGGCCAAGAACAGAACTCCAGTCTGAAGCCTTCGTTGGTTGGAATCTCAAGAATCATGTGGGCTTACAATCCCCCCTAGACCAAAGGGACTGTTGACAGGTGACGCTGCTATTTTATGCTTGCCAGAAATTCTGAAGTTTCCTCTTAGACTAGATTTGAAATGAAAAAAAAAAACAATTAAAGAACACTTCATTTTGCACACCCTACTGCCTGTGTTACTTGGCATTACAGTAGGGAGGGTATTCAGGGGAAGTTACCCCAAACCCCGTCCTGATGAAAGGCGTCAACGCCTTTTCCATAGCTGGGTAGTAACCGGCTCTGGCTGAGTTCCCTAGAAGTGAGGACCTCCCTACTTCCTAAGGTGGTCTGCTCTCTTTCCAGCAGCTCTGTCCTCACCTTCTTTAAACTGTGCCCTAAGCCACATTCTTCCCTGCTGTTGTTGTTACTGTACTTGGTCACTAAATCATGTCCAACTTTTTGCAATCCTATGGACTGTAGCCTGCCAGGCTCTTCTGTCTGGGATTTCCCAGGCAAGACTACAGGATTGAGGGGCCGTTTCTTTCTCCAGGAGATCTTCCCAACCCAGGGATCAAACCCACGTCTTCAGCATTGGCAAGAGGATTCTTTACCACAGAACTACCTGGAAACCCAGGTTCCTGCCTGGGACCCGTTATTCAGAGGTCTTGGTTTGGAGCCACACAAAATGAGCAGAATTCTGATTCAGTAATAATAATAATAATAGAAATAACTGTATTGATTAGGCACATATCATATACCACGTCCAGCCAGTTTATCTGTCACCTTAATTAAACCTCATGACTATTAGGTATTAGTATCCCCACGTTACAGATTACCAAAAAAAACGAAAGCCTAGGAAGGTAAGAAATTGCTCCAATCGCAACATTTACAGCAGATCTGGGACTCCACCTCCACGAACTCCCAGCAGGCTAACATCAGCTTATCTCTGAAGAAGACTGGCAAACCTAGAGTTATTCAACGTTTATACACCTCAGTATTGCGTTTGAGAATGATTTCACTACCTTTGTCATTTTTAAAGTCTTGTCTGATTCCAAATCTCACTCTCTTAAATGAACCCATAGGGGCACCTGGCAGTCTGGAGATATTTTAAGTAGGGGTGGGCTTCCCAGGTGACTCGGTGGTAAAGAATGCACCTGTCAGTGCAGCAGATGCAGGTTCAATCCCCGGGTGGGGAAGATGCCCTGAAGTAGGAACTGGCAACCCACTCCAGTGTTCTTGCCTGGAAGATTCCATGGATTTAAGAAGCCTGGGGGGGCTGCAGTCCACGGGGTCACACAAAGAGTCAGACACGACTGACTGACTGAACTGAAGGGCGCTCAGGTATCTGAGCTCACTTCATATAGCTCTGTGTTTGTCTCTCCTCCCTCTGCATCCTCTCATCCACCTGGTACAGGCTTTGGAGGAACTCCATCCCTGTAAGAAGGAAAATAAACAAGAGCTCACTTGATTCGCCTCTAGAGGGCCAGTCACTGAAAGTTTCAGTTCTTTCTTTCTTCTGAGAAACACATGTTGCAAAAGACTGAAATAAACATAGGATTCTTTGAAAATCTGCAAATTTCAAATTCTAGCCCGGAATTTGAGGAGTTTGGCGGAGCTAGACAGTTTTTCATAAGCTCAGGATTGCTTTGACTACAAAGGAGAAAACAGTCCTGCCTTTTTGAACTTCTATGTAATGTAGGTCATTTTATCTAAACGGCTTGTCGTTTGTTTAGCCTGCATTTATTGAGCACCTCTTGGGTACCCAAAACATGGCTATATATTGAAGGGTGATTCAAAAGGGAGCACAGTGCAGATTCTGTTTGCAGAGAACAACAACCTAAAAGCATGTGATAAATATGCACACAGCAACAAAGCAAACAAAGGACCTGTCAATACAATAAATGAAAGCAGCAGGCTGTGTGTGGGGTTGGAGGAGAGGACAGAACAGACCACGAAGGAGATGACATCCGACCTGGGCCTTGACAAATGACTCAAACTCTAACAGGTGCAAATGGGAAGCTGGGCATCCCAGAAAAGGAGACTGGCTGCCGGCTAACCCATATCATATTAGGACAGGCATTTTTTTAGTGCTTTACATTTATGAATCCACTCAGCACACATCATGACCCTACAAAGCGGGTCCTATTATTGTTTCCTTTTGACAAATGCACAAGCTGAGTCACTTGGGGTTTAATCCAGGACTGAACCCAGGCAACCTGGTGTCGGTATCACCGTGGAAAACTAGCGCAGGCTCTGCTGAGCCAAGCAAAGCAGGCAGGGAGAGAGAGAGACGGCCTGGCTGAGGGAGGGAAGGAGGCAAGCTTGGGGAGGCGGGGGACCCCGAGGACCAGCCTGAGCAGTTTCTACTGAATTCCTCCGATGACATCAGCCGCTGGCCTTCTGTTAGAAAATTGCCAGCATGCTTACCGAGTTGTATTTTCTTCCCAGATCGACGGAACATTTAAGATCGACATTCCCCCAGTGCTGCTGGGCTACAGCAAGGAGCGAGGCGTGGCCACTGAGCGGGGGTTTGACTCTGCCCACAGCCGGAGTGAAGGCTCCTACATCACCCTGTTCATTACCCTGGAGCCTCAGCTGGTTCCTGGGGAGTCGGTTCGAGAAAAGGTAACTGTCGTCTCTGGAATCCCACATCCAACACGGGTGGAACGTGAGAGTGAGAACTTGCTAGGCTAGCCTTTTATAAAAGTGGACTGGGCAGACAACCGAGGCTTCCTCACTTCAGCGTCTATATATTGCATTCAGAGGGGAACTCCCAACCCACGGGGGAGGGGCCTGTGACTGGGGGTGACGAGCTGAACCCCAGAGGGGCCTTCGCAGCGGGCATGCTTCCCAGGCACTGACCACGGGTCACAGGGGTGTAAGGGTCCTGTGGCCTGCCTTCCTTAAGAGATCATCGAAGCTGTCCACCGCTGCCTTCCGCGGCTTGTCGCCGCGCCACTGCGGCTGTCTGCAGCACTTCTCTTAGCCTCCACAACGAGGGCTTAAGAAAATCCCCCCAGTGCAGACTCAGCTGCTCCTTGAGAAGGAAGCCTTGTCCACTGACAGGAACCTGGCACCCCGGCAGCCACTCAGCCAGCCCCCCGCAGGCTTTTCAGGAGAGAGACGTTCTTGCCCTAAATGGTAGGGACCGCAACCTGGAATTGTTACTTCACAGCAACTGCCAGGACTAGAAGATTATAGAGTCTTCCTTCTATCGTCATCCCACACGGAACCATTCCATGTGATTTTTTCTTAAAGGAATTGACTCATGGAATTGTCTTAAAAACCAATTAGCAGTAACTCCTGAAACTTACTTTCACATCTCTCCCTTTGTCTCGGTGGAAACGAAAGGTTTTCGAGTTGATCATTTCTGTTAAGGACGTCTTCCTCTTGTTTCTTTTCTGTTTTTCTTTCTTGCTTCTGATAGATGGGTGACATGCTTAAAAAGGTACCACACACCCTGGGTTGCTGTTCGTCAGTCAGTAGCTACTGGGCTTGAGTCCTCTGCTTCCGGCCTCTGCCTCCTTCTGGAAGCTGCTGGGCCCTGCGTGTCATCCCCTGGCCATGAACTTCAGAGGTCTGAAGTTCATGAAGAACGTCCAGTGCTGTCTCTGGGCACAGTTCATCTTGTCAGAACGAGTCTTACTTAGCTCTGGTCCTGGACGTCGGCTGTCAGCATGGCCCTGCCGACTGGAAGCCATCTCTGTTTCCAAGCCCATAAAGCCCATGAGCTGCTTCTCACAGAAACAGAGCGGCTGTGACTGTTAGTTCTGGTCCGTGGATCTGTCACAGTGTGGGTATTCAAAGGGAAAAACAACATTCAGTTTTCTGTAAATATGCATCTTAGCCTAGAAGTTAAGGAATTGAGCCAGTGAAGAGTCCTCCAGACCTCATGTTGAATCAGTGTGAATTTGTTGCTTCTACGTTTGTTTGTTTCGTAATAAATGACCCCAGTCCTTTTGTATTTAGCTTTCGCTTGGCACTTCTTAGATGACCAGCTTAGCATTTGCTGTTTAGTTGTTCAGTCACGCCCAGCTCTTTTACAACCCCATGGACGGTGACCCACCAGATGCCTCTGTCCATGGGCTTTCTGAGGCAAGAATACTAGAGTGGGTTGCCATTTTCTTCTCCAGAGCATCTTCCCAACCCAGGGGTTGAACCCGTGTCTCCTGCACTGGCAGACAGATTCTTTCCCACTGAGCCACCAGGGAAGCCCTTATCAATTTAGCACACAACTCCTTAAATGACGGCTTCAGTTCGTTAAACGGCGTCCTGGTCATCTACACAGGTATTAACGACCATCACGAGATACCCATTAAATGCCGACCTTACACGTGTGCAGAGAAGCACAAAGCGACTCGGACATGAGCCTGCGCCCCAGGAAGCACTGGTTAAAGTCAATGTGGCAGAGAAAGGTTTATGTTGGGCTGGCCAAAAGGTCCATTCGTGTTTTTCCATAATAGCTTCCAGAAAACCCAAACGAACTTTCTGGCCAACGCAAGACCTGGAAGGCCTGCCGTCCGTGCTGATTCGAGTGGCTGTCTCTGTTGTCTCTGGCCAGTGCCGGTTGCCGCCTCTCTCCAGGGCTTCCATGGCGCACGGGGTCGGTCCCTGTAGGACTTCCGGCCAGGTATTACTATTTTAAGAACCTGATTCCTTACTAATATTCTCCTCTCGATGAGAACTCTCTTGAGGGGTCTGTTTCATATACATTCATACAGGCTGCCTCTAATCCTTTAGACTATCAGCAGGTGGTTCTCAAATAAGTGAATAAATATATAAATTAATGAGTTTAATGGAAGCAGGGATGAATTCAAAAGGGTTTTCCTGCAGCACCTTTGTTTTATAATTCTCAGTTGTTTTAAGGTTACAATTATTTCTACCCTAGGAGCTTGTGACACACCTGTACTAAAAGTCTTCTGAGCTCGCCTTTTTCATTATTTATGCCTCCATAGGAACACCCGTTTGGTAGTTGCCGTGTCCTGGCACCGTGCTAAGCAGGTGGTCATGATGACGAAGGAGGAATGACAGTGTTAAGATTCAGGTGTTGGGGACATCCCATGAGAATACCCAGGAGGCTTTAGGAGATTCCTCCATCCTGCCTTCCCCCAGGCTCCTAGGGTACAGCCCTCCAGGTAGAAACAGGAGCCTCAGTCCAGCTCCAATAGAAGAGAAGTCAGGAGCTACCCAAACTCAGGAGAGAGGGGCTATATGTCTACCTATGGCTGATTCATGTTGTCGTACAGCAGAAAACAACACAATACTCTAAAGCAATTATCCTCCAATTAAAAATTTAAAAAAAAAACTCATCAAATAAAAAAGAACAATTTTCTATTAAAAATCGTCAAAAAGTAATGGGCTGTTATCTGTGCTTTCATTCATTCATAGGGTAGCACTTATTAAACACTTTGCTGTACTGCTGGCTAGGATCTTTGAGACTGAAGATCAAACAAACAAACAAACAAAAGCCTAGATCAGAACAAAATCCCTGACTTTGAGATTCCTGTTCAGTGAGGGTTCCAGAGTAAGCAAATATACCAGCAGCTTTAAATACTAAAATAAATAGAATGTGAAGGCAATGTCTGGAGCTATTTCCCTACTCAAAAGCTTTAAACCGCTGCCTGGAATGTAAATCTTACTTAAAAGCTGATTTTCTAGTAAGCTTTTGAGTTGGTCAAAGTAAGTCATCCACCGTACATAAATTTTTATACTAAACAATAAAAAGCTTATAAGAATATTTACATATCTGCTTTTTTTATGCTACTTTTTTCCAACGCCTGTACGGGAAAATGACACCGTACGTCCAGAGGCAACTGAAATCTCTTCATCTGCTTTGAGTTGCTGAAAAAACTCTGAGGTTTGGCTCAGCCTGGATAAGAGAACCACTTTCAAAAACATCTTACAAGTGTCTAAATCATACATTTCACACTTCTGGTTCTTCTTCCTTTTATCTTGAGACCCATTACCATTATTTACTTGCTGGTTATGGATTAAAACCTTTTCACACATCCATATAAACTTACGGCTTTCCCAGTGGCTAAGAGGTAAAGAAGCTGCCTGCCAATGCAGGAGATGCGGGTTCCACCCCAGGTCGGGAAGATCCCCTGGAGGAGAAAACGGCAACCTACTCTGGTATTCTCGCCTGGAAAATTCCATGGACCAGAAGAGCCTGCGGGGCTACAGTCCATAGGGTCAAAAAGAGTCGGATGCAGTTGATCACAGATGGGCGGATATATTGTGAGTTTGTTCTCTTTTTAAGGTGAGTTGCTTTAGTTTTGCATTTGAGATGTTAGGTTTCTGAGCCCCTCTAATACCAACATCAAAGTACACATTACATTCCTTTGACTCATCAATCAGAATTAGTACATCATAACTTAAAATTTTCTGTGTTGCTTTATTAATCTAATACTTTCCACAGGGCTGTACACCTGTTGACTACTTTCTTTCTGTGCTGTTGTTGTTTAGTCACTAAGTCGTGTCTGACTCTGTGAACCCCTGGACTGCAGCACGCCAGGCTTCCCTGTCCTTTGCTATCGCCTGGAGCTTGCTCAAACTCATGTCTGTTGAATCTGTGATGGTATCTAACCACCGCATCCTCGGCTGCCCCCTCCTCCTCCTGCCTTCAGTCCTTCCCAGCATCTGGGTCTTTTCCAGTGAGTCGGCTCTCCTCATCAGGTGACCAGAACATTGGAGCTTCAGCTTCAGCATCAATCCTGCCAATGAATATTCAGGGTTGATTTATTTTAGGATTGACTGGTTTGATTTCCTTTCAATGCTGTTGAATATATTGTAAGTATTTAATGAGTCCATTTGCTTTTTAGATTATGAAAGTGTGAAAGTGTTAGTTAGTCATATCTGACTCTTTGCGACCCCATGGACTGCCGGGGTGTAGCCTGCCAGGCTCCTCTCTCCATGGGATTTCCAGGCAAGAACACTGGAGTGAGTCACCAGTCCCTTCTCCAAGGGATCTAACCCAGGCCTCCTGCACTACAGGCAGATTCTTTACCTTCTGAGCCACCAGGGAAGCCCTTTCTAGATTATGAATATACTTACACACAGCGTCAGGAACACCGGGGCAGGATAGGTTTGTAGGGGGCCGCTCACTCACACTTCCCGGAGCACACGCTGAGGCCCCGTTGACAGCGGGATCTAAACAGGTTCTACTGTATCTCTTAAGATTACACACATCTTTCCTTTTGAAGTTTGATTCTCAGGAAGATGAAAAGTTGCTGCAAGCCACAGAGAAGTTTCGAGCTGAATGTGCCTTGAAGTTTCCCCACCGGCAGTGCCTTACGACCGTGGTTGACATCAGCGGGAAGACCGTCTTCGCCACGCGCTACCTCAAGCCTTTAAACCCTCCACAGGAGCTCCTGACCGCGCACCCCAACAACCCCCAGGCGACAGCGGTGAGTGCCTCACAGCCAGGTAGTGTCAGGGCTTAAAAGGCTTTAAAAGTCAGTGTGCTGCCCTCTTAATTACCATAGTTCATGGTATTTAGGATAGTAACTAACAATGAAGAATTTTTTTAGTACCATGAGGCTTACTTTCTTTACAAAAGCCTGAAGGTACCAGCAGGGGTAAGGACAATCCTAGGTCCATTCATTCAGTGATTATTATTTATTGAGTGCCTACTGTGGCCCTGACATTACATGGGTGCCAGAAAACTAACGCCTGGAAGTTACTCTACACGGTACAGCATATAGGCCAGCCCCACAAAGCACATCCCTTCTAGGCTATTAAACACACTTCCTTCTTTGCCTGTAAAGCACCATACCTATCGTGATCTCACATGAATAGAACCATATGTTCAATAGGCTAGTCTTTTCTTTTTTCTTTCTCCCTCAGCTTATTTTTTTATGCATGGTGCACCATCTTTTTTTTTTCTCCTTAGCTTTTTCAAATTATAAAAATATGATAACATATTTACAGGAGACTTAGAAAATATGGAACAAAGTTATATATAGTTTTACTATATGTTACAATTTTTTTTTAATTTTGGCCTCTTTTATTGGTCCTTCTTTTATTTATTTTCATCCATCTTAACTCTTTGGCTTGTGTGGGCCTCCCATCGCAGTGGCCTCTCTTGTCACAGGGCACTGGCTCTGGGTGCACGTGCTCCAGAGCACTGGCTCATAATTGGACACAGCGGTCCAGCTGCTCCACAGCATGTGGAATCTTACTGTGCCAGAGATTGAACTGGTGCCCCTTGCACTGCAAGGCAGACTCTTTACCCACTGGACCACCAGGGAAGCCCTACAATTATTTTTAAGGAGATAAATTTATATATATATATATATATATACTTTTTTTTTTTTTTAAGATTTATTTATTTACTTATTTTGGTGGGGGTGGGTTGGGGAGGGAGGGGAGCGGGCGGGCCACTTCTATTGGTCTTTCATTTGTCCATTGTCATCCATCTTTGTTCTTTGGCCCGTGTGGGCCTCCCATCGTGGTGGCCTCTGTTGTCGCAGAGCACCGGCTCTGGGCGCATGCGCTCCAGAGCTCCGGCTCGGTAGTTGGACACATCAGTCCAGCTGCTCCGCGGCACGTGGGATCTTCCCAGGCCAGGGCTCGAACCGGCGCCCCTTGCACTGCAAGGCGGTGTCCTTACCCACTGGACCACCAGGGAAGCCCCGATAAATTAATATTTTTAGTTGGAGTTTCAATACCAAACTCTCAAACATTAATAGAATGAATATATAGAAAAGTAGAAGGATATAGCAGACCTGAAAAGCGCTATGAACAAATTCAACATAATTAGAATTTATACAATTTTCACACAACAGTAGGATACAAATTCTAGTCGAGTTTCTGTAGACTGCAAACTAGGAGACACCAGAACCTATTCAAGGACATAAAACAAGGTGCAAAAATTTCATAGTCTAATGGTATTAAAATCACACAGAGTCTTGAACAGGCTATTTTTAAGTGAATATAACCCATAACTGTCTTTGGAGAGTGGGTTGTATACAGAGTGATTCCTGCTAATGAGTTATTAATATAGTAATTTAGGAACAGAGAAAGAAGTCTCTCATAAAATCCTAGATGCAACACATAATGGCAGATAAAGAAAATGGGAAATCTGTGAATAAGTCAAAGCATTGTCCTCGTAGAAACAATATAAAAACCATGTGGTTGAAAAATCAAGATGAAACAAAAATCCTGAAAAATTATATATATGTCAGAACAGGGCATATGAGAGTATTTTAATGCCCTATATTTTCCAAGACAAGGACAAATATAAATGTCTTTAAACTTCAGAGTTTAAGTTAAATATTCCTGCTGAAATTTCTAGATTAACAGCTTACAGAATGAGGAAAACTTCCATACTAGCAGAAGATAAAATAATGACATTGCGTGAAGAAAGTGGGAAAAGGAAATAACAGAAAAAGTGTGAAAAATAAAAAGCACAGAATAAGGTGGCAGAAATGGTCTAAATATTCACCAGTCATCACAGTCGAAGGTTTCCCTGATAGCTCTGCGGTAAAGAATCTGCCTGCAGTTCCGGAGCTGCAGGAGATGCAGGTTCGATCCCTGGGTTGGGAAGATCACCTGGAGAAGGGCATGGAAACCCACTCCAGTATTCCTTCCTGGAGAGAGGAGCCTGGCGGGCTACAGTCCATGCAGTTGCAAAGAGTCGGACATGACTAAAATGAATTGAGCATAGTGAGCAAAGACAAATATAGTATACTAGCACACATATATATGGAATCTAGAAAGATGATACTGATAAATGCCTTTGCAGAGCAGCAGTGGAGAAACAGACATAGAGAACAGGTCATTGTGGGGAGGGAGCAGTGAATGAGACGTTTAGAAAAAATAATATGGAAACCTACACTACCATATATAAAAGGGACAACCATTGTAGATAAGCTGTAAGACTAGGGGAACTTCTGGGGGGCTACGCCACAGCCTGGAGGGGTGGGGTGGGGAGGGCCTGGGAAGGGGGTTCAGGTGGGAGGGGTCAAGGGTACACCTATGACTGATTTAGGTTTATGTATAGCTGGAAACAACAGAACTCTGTAAAAGTAAAATAAAAAAATAAAGTGAAGTGTCTTTCCAGTTAAAAGACAAAGACTGTAAAGCTAGGTTTTTAAAACGGTTTGTAGTGGACCTTGACGTGCTGATTCTAATATTTATAGAGCAGTGCAGAGAGCCAAAACATAGCAAAAATAGTCCTGCTGAGCAAGAAGAGCTCAGCAGGAAGACCTCCCGTGTCACACAGTGACTAAGGGCAGACAGTTCTCACACATAGGTAACAGAGACATGGAAGAGAAGTTAAAAATCCAGGATAGGGCTACTCAAATATGACCCACGCAAACCTGACATCCAACCAAGCTGGCATTGGAAATTCATCAAGAAGAAACTGACGACTACAGAAATCCTATCAGGATGACTGATTTTACCTATGGAAAAAAGATAAACATCGATTCCTGCTTCACACCATTCAACAAATCGATGGATTAAGGACTTACTATGAAAGGCATTTTTATTCTTAAGAAGTAAGAGAGGAAGCTCCTTAAACAAGCCAGAGAAAAGCACTATCCTGAGAAAGAATAAATTTGACCACGTTAAAACTGGGCACTTTAACAGAAAAACAGCACAAAGGAAATGAAACAAGCCACCATCGGGAGAGGATATTTACAACATATATAATAGACAAAGGAGTAGTAACTAGAATTTTTTTTTCTTTTTTTACAAAAAAAGCTTTTTTATACAAATCAACTGTGAAATGTACAAAATACTGAAATACAAATTCACCGAAGTGGAAACATGAAAGGCCAATAAGCACATAAAAAGGGGTCCCTCCTCCTGAGCAGTTACAGGAATAGGAGCTCACCACCACAGGGATGCACCAGTCTTGGTTTCTAAATATTGCTCTCTGTCTAAACCCAAAAAGCTGGACATGACTTAGCAACTGAACAGCTATCTAAACGGAACCAGGACTTCTCAGAGAAACGGCTGCTTTCAGGTCTGTGCTCAGGAAAACACGAGATGAGCCTGGAGAGTTTTGTTGTGCCAGAAAGGGAAACAAGACAAGGGCATTCCAAAGACAGAGCAGAGCCAGTTTCTTCATCTGTAAAAGACGGATAATAACGATAATCTTCCTCGGGATGTCTGGAGAGGATTAGGCAAGATAATATGTACATGATGCTTAGTAAGCACTTGTGAGGATTCATTTCATTGTGCTCACATAAGTGTTTGTGATACATGAAATTGTCTTGCAAGAAATGAGGGAGAGGGTCCAGCTTTCTATTGTATTAGTAAATGACAGCTAATTTTGTTTAAACAGGAGCTGGTGGCCCGATACGTGTCTCTGATTCCTTTCTTGCCTGACTCTGTTTCGTTTGCTGGCGTCTGTGACCTGTGGAGCCCCTCGGATGTAGGTATTCTCCCCCGCGGACCTGCTGGCTCGAGCTGACTTCATGGGATGAGTAAACAGCTTGCTTAAGTTTAAACCATAACACTCATCAATCGCCATAAAATCTACATGGCCACCTGTTTAACAGACTGAGCTGAATTCTGAAGTCCTTTTTCTTCCTGGTTCAATCTACCCAATCTTTTCTCACCCCAACATATCGAGAAAGGATATTTTACAATTAAAATATATAATAGACACGTAAGAGAGGAAGCTCCTTAAACAAGCCAGAGAAAAGCACTATCCTGAGAAAGAATAAATTTGACCACGTTAAAACTGGGCACTTTAACAGAAAAACAGCACAAAGGAAATGAAACAAGCCACCATCGGGAGAGGATATTTACAACATATATAATAGACAAAGGAGTAGTAACTAGAATTTTTTTTTCTTTTTTTACAAAAAAAGCTTTTTTATACAAATCAACTGTGAAATGTACAAAATACTGAAATACAAATTCACCGAAGTGGAAACATGAAAGGCCAATAAGCACATAAAAAGGGGTCCCTCCTCCTGAGCAGTTACAGGAATAGGAGCTCACCACCACAGGGATGCACCAGTCTTGGTTTCTAAATATTGCTCTCTGTCTAAACCCAAAAAGCTGGACATGACTTAGCAACTGAACAGCTATCTAAACGGAACCAGGACTTCTCAGAGAAACGGCTGCTTTCAGGTCTGTGCTCAGGAAAACACGAGATGAGCCTGGAGAGTTTTGTTGTGCCAGAAAGGGAAACAAGACAAGGGCATTCCAAAGACAGAGCAGAGCCAGTTTCTTCATCTGTAAAAGACGGATAATAACGATAATCTTCCTCGGGATGTCTGGAGAGGATTAGGCAAGATAATATGTACATGATGCTTAGTAAGCACTTGTGAGGATTCATTTCATTGTGCTCACATAAGTGTTTGTGATACATGAAATTGTCTTGCAAGAAATGAGGGAGAGGGTCCAGCTTTCTATTGTATTAGTAAATGACAGCTAATTTTGTTTAAACAGGAGCTGGTGGCCCGATACGTGTCTCTGATTCCTTTCTTGCCTGACTCTGTTTCGTTTGCTGGCGTCTGTGACCTGTGGAGCCCCTCGGATGTAGGTATTCTCCCCCGCGGACCTGCTGGCTTGAGCTGACTTCATGGGATACGAGTAAACAGCTTGCTTAAGTTTAAACCATAACACTCATCAATCGCCATAAAAATCTACATGGCCACCTGTTTAACAGACTGAGCTGAATTCTGAAGTCCTTTTTTCTTCCTGGTTCAATCTACCCAATCTTCAGGAGTGAAACTATTTGCTCACTACCCCCACACCTGCTTCAGATGTCTTAATGCTAATTTATCCCCCCAGTGGTATCTGAACAACACCCCGATTTGATTCATAAAATAACCAAAATCACACTTTAGAGTACGTTTGGACGTTGCATATTCCTCAGTTTACGGGCTTCTTAAGGCATGTCATTATTCACTCAGTATGTGTTTCTTGGTCACCTGTCACACGTCAGACACTGTACTCAGTTCAGGCTATGAGCAAAATAAACATGACCTTTGACGTCATAGAATTTACAGTCAACAGTGCTAGCTACATGCACTTCCAGATGAATCTTCAATAGTATTAACAAACGTGTATTATCACTGGTCTCCATTCGGCATTTGCATCGCAGGTAATGTGCATGCCTCAAATTGAACTGTGGTATACACCTCCCTTTGAAGGACAGCCCTAAAAGGGGAAAACTGAAGTTCGCTTTACATTATTTGTTCTCCAGTGTATTTTGGAAACATAGTGTTGACAAGTTTAGAGATAAAATTTCCACAACCTTAAGAAATGTGTAAGAAGACGTATGATGAATAGAAGAGCTTGTGTGCTCTGGAGCCAGACTGGCTTTTCCACCTCTGAGGTGTGGCTTGGTCGCTAGGGGCCTCCGCTTCCTCATCTGTAAAATGGGAAGATGAGAGTGCAGCTTTCAAAGACTCCCAGGAGCTGACTCCTGCAACGGGCTTAAGAACACAGTATGGCAGCTGGGACGGGAGGACAGGACGTGACCGGGCAGAGCACAGGGTTTCCAGGGCAACGAGAATCCCCCGCGTGATACTGCGACGACCACTTTGTCAGACCCCACGGAACGCACACCACCCAGAGGGCCTCCTGCGTCTAAGCTGTGGGCTTTGGGTGCCGGCGGGGTGTCTGGGGAGGGTTATCGGCTGCAGCACACGGCCCGCTCTGGTGGGAGACGCTGATGGAGGGGAAGGCTGTGCGTGTGTGGAAACCGGAAAACACGGGAAACATCTGTAGCTTCTTTCCAGCTTTGCTGTGAACCTAAAACTGCTCTAGAAAATAAAGTCTTTAAAAAGAAAGTGTTTAGCACACAGGGAGTTAGCATATGGAAGTTCAACGTAAGAATGGAAACTGAAATTTATCTCCCCACAGCCTCATCCGTCCGAGAGACCCATGTCATCAATGTCAGAGAAAACAGCGTGTTCAACCAAAAGGGGTTGTTTTCCTTTTATGTGTTAACAGCACAGTACCAAAACTTGAGAAAAATATTTTAAAGCTGTATCTTCCCCTTTAAAGCACTAACTTTAGGAATGACTTAGAAAATCCTATACAGCCCACGTGGAAGCAGTCGGTCAGTGCAATGTGCTTTTTTTTTCTCTTGGGCAGCAATCTCTGGATCTCCTGGCAGGAGCGAAGATGAGCACGCGGTGCTGCTGTGCAATTACTTCCTCTCCCTGGGCAAGAAGGCCTGGCTGGCGATGGGCAGCGCCATCCCCGAGGTAAGACCTCGGTTGCTAAGACCCCTTCTTAAAAAGGTAAACTGTGTTTAGTGCGAGGGATCCCGAAGGACAGCCCTAAAAGGAAAAACTGAAGTTCGCTTTACATTATTTGTTCTCCAGTGTATTTTGGAAACATAGTGTTGACAAGTTTAGAGATAAAATTTCCACAACCTTAAGAAATGTGTAAGAAGACGTATGATGAATAGAAGAGCTTGTGTGCTCTGGAGCCAGACTGGCTTTTCCACCTCTGAGGTGTGGCTTGGTCGCTAGGGGCCTCCGCTTCCTCATCTGTAAAATGGGAAGATGAGAGTGCAGCTTTCAAAGACTCCCAGGAGCTGACTCCTGCAACGGGCTTAAGAACACAGTATGGCAGCTGGGACGGGAGGACAGGACGTGACCGGGCAGAGCACAGGGTTTCCAGGGCAACGAGAATCCCCCGCGTGATACTGCGACGACCACTTTGTCAGACCCCACGGAACGCACACCACCCAGAGGGCCTCCTGCGTCTAAGCTGTGGGCTTTGGGTGCCGGCGGGGTGTCTGGGGAGGGTTATCGGCTGCAGCACACGGCCCGCTCTGGTGGGAGACGCTGATGGAGGGGAAGGCTGTGCGTGTGTGGAAACCGGAAAACACGGGAAACATCTGTAGCTTCTTTCCAGCTTTGCTGTGAACCTAAAACTGCTCTAGAAAATAAAGTCTTTAAAAAGAAAGTGTTTAGCACACAGGGAGTTAGCATATGGAAGTTCAACGTAAGAATGGAAACTGAAATTTATCTCCCCACAGCCTCATCCGTCCGAGAGACCCATGTCATCAATGTCAGAGAAAACAGCGTGTTCAACCAAAAGGGGGGTTGTTTTCCTTTTATGTGTTAACAGCACAGTACCAAAACTTGAGAAAAATATTTTAAAGCTGTATCTTCCCCTTTAAAGCACTAACTTTAGGAATGACTTAGAAAATCCTATACAGCCCACGTGGAAGCAGTCGGTCAGTGCAATGTGCTTTTTTTTTCTCTTGGGCAGCAATTTCTGGATCTCCTGGCAGGAGACGAAGATGAGCACGCGGTGCTGCTGTGCAATTACTTCCTCTCCCTGGGCAAGAAGGCCTGGCTGGCGATGGGCAGCGCCATCCCCGAGGTAAGACCCCTCGGTTGCTCTCACAGAACGTCCATGTCTCATGTTGTCGCTGTCGTGTTCCGGGTCACGAGCAGGACTGAATTTTCATGTCAGTTCTTGCAGCTGTGAGGAATGTGTTGTAACCAGGCTTCAGGAAACAGACTCACACGGAGGGACAAAGTGAATAGTGGAGGGCAGTTTTATTACACCAGCAGGTCCGAGGCCTCCCTTTATTTTTTTTTTAAACATTTATTTTATTTATTTATCTTCTGAGGGGTGGGGTGGGGAGGGAGGGGGACGGGCGGGCCACTTCTATTGCTCTTTCATTTCTCTATTTTCATCCGTCTTTGTTCTTTGGCTCCTGTGGGCCTCCCATCGCGGTGGCCTCTGTCGTTGCAGAGCGCCGGCTCTGGGCGCATGCACCCGAGAGCTCCGGCTGGGTAATTGGACACATCGGTCCAGCCGCTCCACAGCACATGGGATCTTCCCAGACCAGGGATCGAACCGGCACCCCTTGCACTGCAAGGCGGTGTCCTTACCCACTGGACCACCAGGGGAAGCCCCCGAGGCCTCCCTTTAGCCAAGGACCCCGAGCAGAACTTGTGGCTGACATTTATGCCTAAAGCCTACATGCACAAACCTATATCCCCCTGAGGTTGCCTAGGAAACATTAAAAAGAAAAATATGATTCGGTTGCAGTCACAAAGGTACAATCGAAAATCACCTAAGCATATTGCTTAGCTTGTCTCAACATGGATTAATTACCTAAGATTACAAATATTTGTCATATGGTGGACATTTCATTTTCTTGGCTTGGGTATGAGGTCTCCCTGGTCAGGTTCTCATCAGCCCAGGACGCCTCGTCGACTATTAACGTTTCATCTCCATGAATAGTCCAGAGTTCACCGAAAGTGCAAGATGGAGCCCTCTTTCTTAAGATGGAGTCAGTCGAGTCAGGGTGGCCTGCTCCTTTCCTCCTTCAAAAGTAGCCCAGAGATGCCACAAGAAGAGAGAGAACCGTGGATGAGCCATGACGGTTTCCAGGGTACTTGATCCCTACACAGTGTGAGCAGGTGTTCTGGGCAAACCGGAGCCCTTTCCACTCGGCATCGCCACCTGGCTCTGGTCTCCCGCCCGTGCTGCGAGGAGGGCGGATTCCCTCGGGGACTGAGTGTCATTCAGGCTGAAAAATGAAAGGATCTGAAGAGTGTGGCAGGGTAGAGACCTTTTCACACCTGTTTCTTCCATAAGCCACTGCCTTACGCTGGCAGGCAAGGCAGAGCAAGGCGGTCAACCACAGGAGCAGAGGCAAACACATTCACCCTGTATTTGGTGTCACTGTTATTTTTATTAGACCGGAGATAGATTGGTGGTGGTGTTCAACCCATGGACCCTAGGAGGGGACGGGCCACTTCTATTGCTCTTTCATTTCTCTATTTTCATCCGTCTTTGTTCTTTGGCTCCTGTGGGCCTCCCATCGCGGTGGCCTCTGTCGTTGCAGAGCGCCGGCTCTGGGCGCATGCACCCGAGAGCTCCGGCTGGGTAATTGGACACATCGGTCCAGCCGCTCCACAGCACATGGGATCTTCCCAGGCCAGGGCTCAAACCGGTGCCCCCTGCCCTGTAAGGCTGTGTCCTTACCCACTGGACCACCAGGGAAGTCCCCGAGGCCTCCCTTTAGCCAAGGACCCCGAGCAGAACTTGTGGCTGACATTTATGCCTAAAGCCTACATGCACAAACCTATATCCCCCTGAGGTTGCCTAGGAAACATTAAAAAGAAAAATATGATTCGGTTGCAGTCACAAAGGTACAATCGAAAATCACCTAAGCATATTGCTTAGCTTGTCTCAACATGGATTAATTACCTAAGATTACAAATATTTGTCATATGGTGGACATTTCATTTTCTTGGCTTGGGTATGAGGTCTCCCTGGTCAGGTTCTCATCAGCCCAGGACGCCTCGTCGACTATTAACGTTTCATCTCCATGAATAGTCCAGAGTTCACCGAAAGTGCAAGATGGAGCCCTCTTTCTTAAGATGGAGTCAGTCGAGTCAGGGTGGCCTGCTCCTTTCCTCCTTCAAAAGTAGCCCAGAGATGCCACAAGAAGAGAGAGAACCGTGGATGAGCCATGACGGTTTCCAGGGTACTTGATCCCTACACAGTGTGAGCAGGTGTTCTGGGCAAACCGGAGCCCTTTCCACTCGGCATCGCCACCTGGCTCTGGTCTCCCGCCCGTGCTGCGAGGAGGGCGGATTCCCTCGGGGACTGAGTGTCATTCAGGCTGAAAAATGAAAGGATCTGAAGAGTGTGGCAGGGTAGAGACCTTTTCACACCTGTTTCTTCCATAAGCCACTGCTCTTACGCTGGCAGGCAAGGCAGAGCAAGGCGGTCAACCACAGGAGCAGAGGCAAACACATTCACCCTGTATATTGGTGTCACTGTTATTTTTATTAGACCGGAGATAGATTGGTGGTGGTGTTCAACCCATGGACTGCAGCCTGCCAGGCTTCTCTGCCCTCCACTATTTTCCAGAGTTTGCTCAAACTCATGCCCATTAAGTTGGTGATGCCATCTGACAACCTCATCCCCAGTCGCCCCCTTCTCCTCTTGCCCTCAGTCTTTCCCAGCATCAGGGACTTTGGCAGTGAGTCATCTCTTCACATCTGGTGGCCAAAGTATTGGAGCTTGGGTTTCAGCGTGAGTCCTTCCAATGAATATTTAAGGTTGATTTCCTTTAGGATGGACTGGCTTGATCTCCTTGCTGTCCAAGGGACACTCAAGGGTCTTCTCCAACACCACAGTTCAATAGCATCAATTCTTCAGTGCTCAGCCGTCTTTATGGTTCAACTCTCGCATCCACACATGACTACTGGGAAAACCATAGCTTTGACTGTATGGACTTTTGTCAGTAAAGTGAGGTTTCTGCTTTTGAATACACTGTCTAGGTTTATCATAGCTTTTCTCCTAAGGGGCAAGCATCTTTTAATTTTATGGCTGCAGTCACCATCCTCAGTGATTTTGGAGTCCAAGAAAATAAAGTCTGTCACTGTTTCCATTGTTTACCCGTCTATTTGCCATTGAAGTGATGGGACCGGATGCCATGATCTTGGTTTTTTGAATGCCGAGTTTTAGGCCAACTTTTATTTTCCCCGGAGTTTTTAGTCGTCGAGTCAGGGTGTGTCCTGCTCCTTTCCTCCTTCAAAAGTAGCCCAGAGATGCCACAAGAAGAGAGAGAACCGTGGATGAGCCATGACGGTTTCCAGGGTACTTGATCCCTACACAGTGTGAGCAGGTGTTCTGGGCAAACCGGAGCCCTTTCCACTCGGCATCGCCACCTGGCTCTGGTCTCCCGCCCGTGCTGCGAGGAGGGCGGATTCCCTCGGGGACTGAGTGTCATTCAGGCTGAAAAATGAAAGGATCTGAAGAGTGTGGCAGGGTAGAGACCTTTTCACACCTGTTTCTTCCATAAGCCACTGCTCTTACGCTGGCAGGCAAGGCAGAGCAAGGCGGTCAACCACAGGAGCAGAGGCAAACACATTCACCCTGTATATTGGTGTCACTGTTATTTTTATTAGACCGGAGATAGATTGGTGGTGGTGTTCAACCCATGGACTGCAGCCTGCCAGGCTTCTCTGCCCTCCACTATTTTCCAGAGTTTGCTCAAACTCATGCCCATTAAGTTGGTGATGCCATCTGACAACCTCATCCCCAGTCGCCCCCTTCTCCTCTTGCCCTCAGTCTTTCCCAGCATCAGGGACTTTGGCAGTGAGTCATCTCTTCACATCTGGTGGCCAAAGTATTGGAGCTTGGGTTTCAGCGTGAGTCCTTCCAATGAATATTTAAGGTTGATTTCCTTTAGGATGGACTGGCTTGATCTCCTTGCTGTCCAAGGGACACTCAAGGGTCTTCTCCAACACCACAGTTCAATAGCATCAATTCTTCAGTGCTCAGCCGTCTTTATGGTTCAACTCTCGCATCCACACATGACTACTGGGAAAACCATAGCTTTGACTGTATGGACTTTTGTCAGTAAAGTGAGGTTTCTGCTTTTGAATACACTGTCTAGGTTTATCATAGCTTTTCTCCTAAGGGGCAAGCATCTTTTAATTTTATGGCTGCAGTCACCATCCTCAGTGATTTTGGAGTCCAAGAAAATAAAGTCTGTCACTGTTTCCATTGTTTACCCGTCTATTTGCCATTGAAGTGATGGGACCGGATGCCATGATCTTGGTTTTTTGAATGCCGAGTTTTAGGCCAACTTTTTCACTCTCTGCTTTCACCTTCATCAAGAGGCTCTTTAGTTCTCTTCACTTTCTGCCATAAGGGTGGTGTCATCTGCATATTTGGGGTTATTGATATTTCTCCTGGCAACCTTGATTCCAGCTTGTGCTTCATCACCCTGGCATTTCACATGATGTACTCTGCATAGAAGTTAAATAAGCCATGACATACTCCTTTCCAAATTTTTAACCAGTCCATTGTTCCATGTAACTAACTGTTCCAAGCAACTAACTGTTGCTTCTTAACGTGTATACAGGTTTCTCAGGAGGCCAGTAAGGTGGTGTGGTATTCCCATGTCTTTTAGAATTTTCCACAGATGGTTGTGATACACATAGTCAAAGGCTTTAGCATAGTCAGTGAAGCAGAAGTAGATTTTTTTTTCTGGAATTCCCTTGCTTTTTCTATGATTCAATGAGTATTGGCAGTTTGACCTCTGGTTACTATCTGCTAAAGGAAATCAACTCTGAATAGTCATTGGAAGGACTGATGCTGAAGCTGCAATACTTTGACCACCTGATGCGAAGAACTGACTCAGTGGAAAAGATCCTAATGCTGGAAAAGATTGAGGACTTTCCCTGATCAGGGATCAAACCCAGGCTCACTGCTTTGGGAGCACAGTCTTAGCCACTGAACCACCAGGGAAGTCCCTTGGGTACACTCTTTTAAAAGCATATGGATAGGGATTTCCCTCTTGGTCCAGTGGTTAAGAATCTGCCTTCCAGTCCAGGGGATGCAGGTTTGATCCCTGGTCAGGGAACTAAGATCCCACATACCACAAGCTGACTAAGCTCACATGCCTCAACTAAGACCCAGTGCAGCCAAATAAATATTTTTTTTAAAAAAGCATATGGATATAAGCAGTTTATCTAAAAATGTGTTTCAGAAAGAGGCTACCCGGCTCTGGGAATCCTTGGTGATTAGTCAGCACAGGCTGCTGCTAAACAGGCAGCATTGTATCTGAATCATCACTGATTCTCCATCGTCTTCCAGAGAGCCTGGTGTGAGGGAAAGAGTACAGGGCCAGGAAGTCCCAAGGCTCAGGTTCAAGGCTCTGCCCACCACTCACGAGCTGTGTGACTCTAAGCAAGTCGCTGCACAGCTCTGAGTCTCCTAATGAAACTGGGGTGGTAATCTCTACCCCATCTTCCCCAGAAGCCTATAGTGAGTTTCAGTAAAATCCTATATAAGAAATAAATGAATGAATCAGTGCTCCTTGTAAAAGGAGAATCTAATAATACGAAGTATTCTGATTATAAAAAGTTAGCATCCCTCTCCACAGTATCAGTCCAGTCCCACCCTTCCTTGGGTATACTCACCTTCAAGAGTTAATAAGTATCCTTTCAAATTATTTTCTGTTCATTTACATAATTATAAATGCACATCAAATATTCACTCCTGTATTAGAAACAGAAGTAGTATTCAAATACAACCAGCCTTCCTATTACTTAAGAGGTCCTCTTGCTGACTCTAAAAAAAAGATGCAGGGAACATGTATTTCCATGAATAATCATTCTTCAGCCAATCTTAAGATATCCTGCCATTTGCAACACCATGGATGCGCCTAGAGGATTTTATGCTAAGTGGAATAAGTCAAAGAAAGACAAATATTGTATGTGGAGTCTAAAACCCAAAGCAAAGTAACAAACACAATGAAACAGAAACAGAGTTGTAGATACAGCAAAAAACAGGTGTAGTTGCCAAGGGGTGGGGGCGGGGATGGGGTGCAGCAGAGAAACAGGAGAGGAGTGGTAAGTACAAACTTTTAGTCATAAAATAAATGGGTTACAGGTAAGAAATGTACAGTGTGAGGAATACAGTCAGTCATTATGTAATGTTTGATATCTCTGTATGCTATCTGATATCTTTGTATGGTGACAGATGATAACTATGCATGACAATGATCATTTTGACATATATAGAAATATCGAATCACTATATTGTACAGCAGGAACTAACAGTGTTGTCAGTCAATTACACTCCACAAACTCATGGAAGAGAGCAGATCTGTGGACTGGTATTAGTCAGCACAGGCTGCTGCTAAACAGCATTGTATCTGAATCATCACTGATTCTCCATCGTCTTCCAGAGAGCCTGGTGTGAGGGAAAGAGTACAGGGCCAGGAAGTCCCAAGGCTCAGGTTCAAGGCTCTGCCCACCACTCACGAGCTGTGTGACTTGTGTGTGACTCTAAGCAAGTCGCTGCACAGCTCTGAGTCTCCTAATGAAACTGGGGTGGTAATCTCTACCCCATCTTCCCCAGAAGCCTATAGTGAGTTTCAGTAAAATCCTATATAAGAAATAAATGAATGAATCAGTGCTCCTTGTAAAAGGAGAATCTAATAATCAAGTATTCTGATTATAAAAAGTTAGCATCCCTCTCCACAGTATCAGTCCAGTCCCACCCTTCCTTGGGTATACTCACCTTCAAGAGTTAATAAGTATCCTTTCAAATTATTTTCTGTTCATTTACATAATTATAAATGCACATCAAATATTCACTCCTGTATTAGAAACAGAAGTAGTATTCAAATACAACCAGCCTTCCTATTACTTAAGAGGTCCTCTTGCTGACTCTAAAAAAGATGCAGGTAACATGTATTTCCATGAATAATCATTCTTCAGCCAATCTTAAGATATCCTGCCATTTGCAACACCATGGATGCGCCTAGAGGATTTTATGCTAAGTGGAATAAGTCAAAGAAAGACAAATATTGTATGTGGAGTCTAAAACCCAAAGCAAAGTAACAAACACAATGAAACAGAAACAGAGTTGTAGATACAGCAAAAAACAGGTGTAGTTGCCAAGGGGTGGGGGCGGGGATGGGGTGCAGCAGAGAAACAGGAGAGGAGTGGTAAGTACAAACTTTTAGTCATAAAATAAATGGGTTACAGGTAAGAAATGTACAGTGTGAGGAATACAGTCAGTCATTATGTAATGTTTGATATCTCTGTATGCTATCTGATATCTTTGTATGGTGACAGATGATAACTATGCATGACAATGATCATTTTGACATATATAGAAATATCGAATCACTATATTGTACAGCAGGAACTAACAGTGTTGTCAGTCAATTACACTCCACAAACTCATGGAAGAGAGAGCAGATCTGTGGCTACTGGAGGCAGGGGACTGGGGGGAGGCTCAGAGTTAGATCAGGTAATCAAAAGATACAAAGCTCCAATTATAAGATAAATAAGTTATCAGGATGTAATGTAAAACATAATAAAGATAATTCACACTGCTGGACACTGTAAATGAAAACTCTTTAGAGAGTAAATCCTCAGAGTTCTCATCACAAGGAAAAAGGCTTTTTTCCTGTTTATTTCATGTTGTATCTATATGAGACGGTAGATGGTCACTAAACCTATTGTGATCATTTTATGATGTTTGTAAGTCAAATAATTAGGTTGTACACCTTAAACTTACACACTGCTGTATGTCAATTACATCAGTAAAACTGAAAATATATATGTACACCATTGAGCTTTTAAAGAAAAAGATATGTTAGTTCAGCAACATGACCACTATTCCTATTTGGTCACCCATTATGCAGAACTTGCACGTGTAAGAATTTTGCAAAAATAAACTTTCGATTTTATTAATTCAGCATAATCTAGAACTTCAAACTAATGTTCACCATTAGCCATGGGGTGAGAAATCCGGTGTCCAACTAAAATAATGCCCTGTCTGTGCAAACTCCTCTTGACTCTAACTGCATAACTAGCTGGAAACTAGTTTACTGGTTCTTCTCTTTCAGGGCCCAACTGCCTATGTGCTCACTCGGGAACAGAGTCACTACTTAATATGGAATCCCTGCAGTGGACACTTTTATGGACAGTTTGATACATTCTGCCCCTTAAAAAGTGTGGGCTGTTTAATAGGTCCTGATAATGTAAGTATTACCATCTCCCCTGAAATATGGTTGGTTGACTGCTGTTTTTTTAAACCCACTAAAATAAACCTACTTAATAATTTGAATAATAGTTTATGTACCAGAACATTTACATATATATGTAAATATATATATTTTTTATTTTTTAAAAATTATTACAGAGTGTATATATATATATATATATATATATTTTATTGTTGCCTTTCAGTCACTAACTCATGTCCAACTCTTGGCATGTCCAGTCGTGTCTGAGGTACTGGTGGACAGTAGCTCAGATGGTAAAGAATCTGCCTGAAATCTGGGAGACCCAGGTTGGATCCCTGGGTCAGGAAGGTCCCATAGAGAAGGGCATGGCAACCACTCCAGTATTCTTGCCTGGAGAATCCCGTGGACAGAGGAGCCTGGCGGGCTACAGTCCATGCGGTCCAAGAGTCGGGCATGACTGAGCGAGTAAACAACCACTGCCAAGCAACAGGGCAGAGGCTGTGGGCACAGCACAGGCTGTGGGTGAAGAACTGGGTCAGGGGCACAAGCCACCACATCGTGGGTCGTCAGCCAGCCCACGTGTGTTTGCACCGCCTTCTCATTAGCTACTACGGGCCCGTCGAAGTTCTGTTTCATTCACAACTTTATCCACCACTGTACTTGAAGAATTGTAAAAAAGTTAAAAGAAAAAAAACATTGAGCTTTTAAAGAAAAGATATGTTAGTTCAGCAACATGACCACTATTCCTATTTGGTCACCCATTATGCAGAACTTGCACGTGTAAGAATTTTGCAAAAATAAACTTTCGATTTTATTAATTCAGCATAATCTAGAACTTCAAACTAATGTTCACCATTAGCCATGGGGTGAGAAATCCGGTGTCCAACTAAAATAATGCCCTGTCTGTGCAAACTCCTCTTGACTCTAACTGCATAACTAGCTGGAAACTAGTTTACTGGTTCTTCTCTTTCAGGGCCCAACTGCCTATGTGCTCACTCGGGAACAGAGTCACTACTTAATATGGAATCCCTGCAGTGGACACTTTTATGGACAGTTTGATACATTCTGCCCCTTAAAAAGTGTGGGCTGTTTAATAGGTCCTGATAATGTAAGTATTACCATCTCCCCTGAAATATGGTTGGTTGACTGCTGTTTTTTTAAACCCACTAAAATAAACCTACTTAATAATTTGAATAATAGTTTATGTACCAGAACATTTACATATATATGTAAATATATATATTTTTTATTTTTTAAAAATTATTACAGAGTGTATATATATATATATATATATATATTTTATTGTTGCCTTTCAGTCACTAACTCATGTCCAACTCTTGGCATGTCCAGTCGTGTCTGAGGTACTGGTGGACAGTAGCTCAGATGGTAAAGAATCTGCCTGAAATCTGGGAGACCCAGGTTGGATCCCTGGGTCAGGAAGGTCCCATAGAGAAGGGCATGGCAACCACTCCAGTATTCTTGCCTGGAGAATCCCGTGGACAGAGGAGCCTGGCGGGCTACAGTCCATGCGGTCCAAGAGTCGGGCATGACTGAGCGAGTAAACAACCACTGCCAAGCAACAGGGCAGAGGCTGTGGGCACAGCACAGGCTGTGGGTGAAGAACTGGGTCAGGGGCACAAGCCACCACATCGTGGGTCGTCAGCCAGCCCACGTGTGTTTGCACCGCCTTCTCATTAGCTACTACGGGCCCGTCGAAGTTCTGTTTCATTCACAACTTTATCCACCACTGTACTAGAAGGGAGCCTAAACACAAGGCACTTGACGCGTATGTGGAATGGACAAGCTCACCACGCATGCACAGTTCCAGGCAGGCAGGTAGCTACACCACCACACGCCAGCCAGCAGGAGCTATGCTCGACGCTGGCACCACAAGCCTGAATAAGACACATGACAAATGACTCAGGGAAGCATCTCATCGTCTGGTGAGATGAACAGTGATAGGTATTAATAGCAGTAATAAAATACTAGCCACTACTGAGCACTCACCATGTACCAGGCATGGGTCTAAGAGGTACACATACATTAACTCACTTAAACCTTGTGAGGTAAGTACTGTTATCCCACTTTCACAGAGGAGGTTAAGTTTCTTATCACCACGAACTACCTTATTTCATCAACCTACATTCAACAGTAAGGTGCATCTCAATGGCAGGTGTACAAAAATGTTAAAAAAAAAAAAAAAGGCCCATGGCAACTAAGTAATGCCCCTGGTTGTAAACTCTTATCAGTGTTAAGAATCAAAACATGGCAACAAATGTGCAAGCCACGTGCTGCCTTGCTGTCTCTCTGCTGCCTGCCTCTAAACATACACACATGTACACACGTATCTGAGACCATATATACTAATGTAGTCTCATCTTTTTTAGATTTGGTTTAATATTCAACAATATGACTCCCCACTAAGGATAAATTTTGATGTCACCAAGCCCAAGTTGTGGAAATCTTTCTTTTCAAGAAGTCTTCCATATCCTGGCCTTTCTAGTGTTCAGGTATATACATACATATTTTTTAAAATTAACAATTAAATGTAGACAAAGAAAGTGAGTAATTTGACATTTCTGTACTGGGTAACCAGCTATTTTTTTTTAAAGATTTATTTATTTATTTATTTTGGGCGGGGGTCGGGTTGGGGAGGGAGGGGAGCGGGCAGGCCACTTCTATTGGTTTTCCATTTCTCTATTTTTCATCCGTCTTTGTTCTTTGGCTCCTGCGGGCCTCCCATCGCGGTGGCCTCTGTTGTCGCAGAGCACCGGCTCTGGGCGCATGCGCTCCAGAACTCCGGCTCAGTGACACATTGGTCCAGCCGCTCCGCAGCACGTGGGATCTTCCCAGGCCAGGGATCGAACCGGCGCCCCTTGCAGTGCAAGGCGGTGTCCTTATCCACTGGACCACCAGGGGAAGCCCTATTTTTTGACCCTTAATCCCACTCCTAAGTATCTAGAATAATATTTCATTGTCAAGATTAGTTAAGCTCAACTCCCAATATGAAACAGATCATCATATCATGAATCCATATACTTATACAAAAGAATACATGTTGATAAAGAGTCTCATGACCTAAAAAAATACCACAAAATTTATTTCATATTTTACATGCTGCTCTCAGTTCACTAAATGAATTCTATCACTGCTGTTGAAACATGAGGTCAAACTGCAGGGCATGATCCAGGCTCATAACATTAATTTAGAGGGTTCTGGACAGTAGTAGATTATAAATAATAAGCATGAGAATTATTTACTAATATTTTAAATTTTATAGCTATAGGTATATAGATACTGTGTGTGTAATATAAAATGTATTTTTTACTGTGGATCAAATCTTTCCAAAAGGAATTTTAAGAAAAAGCACCCTAGAGGAATTCTCCCATGGATACAAGTTAGCATAGGAGTCTTCATAAGGGTACTGTTTGCAAAAGCCTAAGAATTGGAAGGACAGAGGGAAAAATTATGGTATATAGTGGAATCGTTTCTAGTAGTTACATGAATGAATCAATATTCATGAATCTGAGTAAACACATTCCAACTATGTATTTGCTATCCTAAATATAATGTTAAGAGAGAAAAAAATTGTATGTTCAGAATATAAAATGAGTATGGTCTAGAAAACATGAGAAGCAATACAGTGTACTGTTTAGCGATACATATGTCCATAGTAAAATCATAAACACATTTCACTAATATGCCTGTCTCCACTGACTATAATGTAACCCGATGAGGGCAGGATTTTATTCTCAGCTACATGCCCTCGGCCTAAGTGCTTCACACACAGTGGATCTTCAATATATGTTGAATGAAACAGTGCTGAAAAAATAAATTCAGCTCATGTTTCTTGTGTGAAAAAAATAGTAGAAAAACTGAGAAAGAACTACACAGCACTGTTAATTTATTTGAGATGTTTTACTTAAAGCAGGCCTTAGGTACACTGGTATCTGTTATATTATCCTAACTAAATGACTGTTCATAATAAAAATAAGATTTAAAAAAAGATGTATAGTTGTTGAAATTGTGTCACTGCTTGCTAGGATTTCTCGTCTGTTTCTTCTTTTACAGCCAGAAGAGCTCATTTACCAGCACACAGACAAGGCGGCTGCAGCTGACCTCCAAGACAGGTCACGTGACCCCCCATAAGTCCCCATGCACTCCGTCCCTAGGAGCGTCAGGATCAAACTAGACAATTCTCGGGCTTCCCTGGTGGTCCAGTGGGTAAAAAGTCCACCTTGCAATGCAAGGGGCGTCGGTTCGATCCATGGCCCAGGAAGATCCCACGTGCCGTGGGGCAGCTGGGCTGGTGTGTCCAATTATGAGCCAGCGCTCTGGAGCGCATGTGCCCAGAGCCAGGGCTCTGCAACGAGAGAGGCCACTTCAGGGGAAGGTCCACACATGCCAAAGAATTTTTTAAAAAATGGATGAAAATAAATGATGACTTAGAGACAAAAAAAAAGAAGAAGAAGAAACTAGACAATTCTCAGCATGCACCAGTGTGAATGGCAATTAAACTTTAATTCGTATTTACGGACACCACGTTCAGATGTGACCTCTAAACCCCAAGGCTCTGGCATCAGCAGGGTGCGAGACCCCCAGCAGTCAAGTCCAGCACCCATAGGTAGTTCTCCAGAAACATCGCCCCAGATCCGAGTTCAGCAGCGTGCTACTTATGGGTCTGGTTCAATAATCTCATAATCCTGAGTTTAGGAACGCCTATTTGGTCCAATTTGGTGCAATCAGTGGTTCAGGGAGCTTCAGCTACTTTGTAAACCTAGCCCATGTAATTAATAGAAGGCTGGTGAGGGCCTATGTGAGCCCCATAATCCTTATAACCCTGTAAAACAAGACTTATTTTCCCCATTTCACAAGGCTTAGAGAGGTCCACATACTTCTCAAATGTTTAGGGGGCTTCTGAACCCAGCCAGAAAGCCAGACCTTCTAGCTCCAACACCTGTGTGTCTGTTCTCCCGTCTCAGGTCATGGGAAGAGCAGTCTGTCAGGGCTTCCCCTGGAGGTCCAGTGTGTAAGGACACCGCCTTGCAGTGCAAGGGGCGCCAGTTCAATCCCTGGCCTGGGAAGATCCCATGTGCTGCGGAGCGGCTGGACCGATGTGTCCAATGGCTGAGCCGGAGCTCTGGCGGCGCTCTGCAACGACAGACGCCACCGTGATGGGAGGCCCACAGGAGCCAAGGAACAAAGACGGATGAAAATAGAGAAATGAAAGACCAGTAGAAGTGGCCCGCCCGCTCCCCTCCCTCCCCAACCCGACCCCCGCCCAAAAATAAATAAATAAATATTTTTTTAAAAAAGATTGTATTCTAAGAAAAAAAAATAAAAAGAGCAGTCTGTCAAATTACACACGATGACAATGAGCCTTTTGACAGTATTATTACTAAAAAGCATCAATTTACTCTCAACTGCACATTTAAAATAAAGCTTTATTTGGGATCCTAACTAAGAGCAACAAATTCCTGAAATAACACTCCTGTTTCTTCTAATAGTTTCAGAATACTATTTTTGTACTTTTGCTTACAAGGGAAAAGTCAAGTCATCCCCAAAAAATGGAACTTATTTTTTATCAACAGGATTGAAAAAATACTCAAAGAAAAAATCATGGACTGGCGGCCGCGCCATCTGACGCGGTGGAACAGATACTGCACCTCTACGCTGCGCCAGTTCCTGCCCCTCTTAGAGAAAAACCAGGAGGACGTGGAGGACGACCACAGGGCAGAACTGCTCAAACAGCTGGGAGACTACCGGGTGAGCCGGTCGCTGCGGGCTGCAAACGGCTTGGCACGGGGGGGCTTTCGGAATCCAAGTGTCTGCATCACTGCCTGAACTACATAGATGAAGCAGCACAGGCTAAAAACCATGATTAACAGCTGAAATCTCAAGACTAAACCCACCATTACATAGCTAAGTTCCTCTATAAAATGGAAATTCCACCATCTTTTATAGGAGGATTCTATTTAAAAAACAGCTTTTATAAAACTTTTAGAAAAGGATGTATAATATTACAAGAGTGTTACATAAAATGAAACTATTTGGCTAAATCATGTTAGACTCAGCTGAGCATCAAGGTGAAGCCAACCATTCTTGAACTGACTTTAAAGATACGATTTTATTCTAATAGCTATTCGTTGCTAAGAAAAGTTCTCATTACTAGTTCTCTATTGTCAGTAGCGCTGTGTGTTCACCTCCTATAGCTGGATACTAAAACCTAGAGAGCCGGTGCCTCGCTGGCTAAACAGTGTGAAATCAGCTTGACTTTTATTTCTGGCCCCACAGCACATGGAATCCTCCCAGACCAGGAATCAAACCCACGTCCCCCACATTGGCAGACAGTTTTAAGCACTGGACCACCAGGAAAGTCCCAAGTTGGACATTTAATTCTACTCAGTGGCTAAAAGTTACCCTTTAACATCTAAGGCTAGGTTTCAGCAGGGATGCTTTCAAGTAATAGAAAATTTCCTTCAGACAACCCTGACCATTACCAACCAATGGGCTTATCGGGTTAAGAATTGGGGGTGAGGAAAAAAAATTGAGGATGAGTAGCTACTGGGGCTGCACCACCTGTCTGCACATGTTCCCACTGCCTCCTCCCTGTGGGGGCATCATCCACAGACCGGCCTTTCTCGTGGCAACACGTGGCTGGAGGAGTTCCTGGTAGGACCCACGTGTGTACACACGTTGCCATGAGCAGCAGAACATCTGTGTGCCGATTCCTTCTAAGCTTCCTAGATTGAATCTCCTCTTTCCTGTAGATCAACACAGAAGCCAGGGGACAGAATGCACTGACCTACCCTAGGTCCCTGGTACCACAGGGGTTTCTGTGCCCACGCAGGGCTAGGAGGGAGCAGGAAGGGCACGGTGGAGGGTAGCTGGGTGGCTGACAGGTGTCTCAGACACCAGGTCACTAGGTCAGCCATTACAACAAGACAAGTCGCCCCTCTCCATTTCCAATGCTGCTAACTTACAGCTGAACAGAAAAACAAAGCTAAATAAATGATCTTAAGACCCCAAAAGAAGACGTCCCATTGAGAACTGCACATACTTAATTAGGGGGAAAATGTAGTGGAAGCTTCATATTCAGTAATGATCAAAGTGTCGGTGGTTTTGTTTCCCTGCAGTTATCTGGATTCCCGCCCACATGCCGTACTCTGTAGCGTCCCGAACGCTTGCCCCTATAAATCTTCAGCTGAGCATCAAGGTTCTTGAACTGACTTTAAAGATACGATTTTATTCTAATAGCTATTCGCTAAGAAAAGTTCTCATTACTAGTTCTCTATTGTCAGTAGCGCTGTGTGTTCACCTCCTATAGCTGGATACTAAAACCTAGAGAGCCGGTGCCTCGCTGGCTAAACAGTGTGAAATCAGCTTGACTTTTATTTCTGGCCCCACAGCACATGGAATCCTCCCAGACCAGGAATCAAACCCACGTCCCCCACATTGGCAGACAGTTTTAAGCACTGGACCACCAGGAAAGTCCCAAGTTGGACATTTAATTCTACTCAGTGGCTAAAAGTTACCCTTTAACATCTAAGGCTAGGTTTCAGCAGGGATGCTTTCAAGTAATAGAAAATTTCCTTCAGACAACCCTGACCATTACCAACCAATGGGCTTATCGGGTTAAGAATTGGGGGTGAGGAAAAAAAATTGAGGATGAGTAGCTACTGGGGCTGCACCACCTGTCTGCACATGTTCCCACTGCCTCCTCCCTGTGGGGGCATCATCCACAGACCGGCCTTTCTCGTGGCAACACGTGGCTGGAGGAGTTCCTGGTAGGACCCACGTGTGTACACACGTTGCCATGAGCAGCAGAACATCTGTGTGCCGATTCCTTCTAAGCTTCCTAGATTGAATCTCCTCTTTCCTGTAGATCAACACAGAAGCCAGGGGACAGAATGCACTGACCTACCCTAGGTCCCTGGTACCACAGGGGTTTCTGTGCCCACGCAGGGCTAGGAGGGAGCAGGAAGGGCACGGTGGAGGGTAGCTGGGTGGCTGACAGGTGTCTCAGACACCAGGTCACTAGGTCAGCCATTACAACAAGACAAGTCGCCCCTCTCCATTTCCAATGCTGCTAACTTACAGCTGAACAGAAAAACAAAGCTAAATAAATGATCTTAAGACCCCAAAAGAAGACGTCCCATTGAGAACTGCACATACTTAATTAGGGGGAAAATGTAGTGGAAGCTTCATATTCAGTAATGATCAAAGTGTCGGTGGTTTTGTTTCCCTGCAGTTATCTGGATTCCCGCTCCACATGCCGTACTCTGAGCTGAAGCCCCTGATCGAAGCCGTGTACAGCACCGGCGTACACAACATTGACGCGCCTAACGCTGAGTTTGCTTTAGCTGTGTATATCCACCCATATCCCAAAAATGTTTTGTCTGTCTGGATCTACGTTGCCTCCCTTATACGCAACAGATGATTCTTCCCTGTATGTTTTATATCATGTAAAAACTGTAATTAAGATGTAAGAATATGTTTTAAGTGTTCTTGATTCATCAAAGAAAATATTTTCAAATAATGAAATAAAATTATCATGATTTTCCAAATGTGCAAGTGTTTTTATTTAGTAGTTTGCCTTGTCCCTGACCCTTTGACCCTAAACTCAACTGTGACAACTCAGGATTCCCCTCTACCCCATGACCTTCACACCTGCATGCTTTTGCATTTGCATACCTCCTACTGAGAATGCTCCTTTTTTAAAATTTTGTTTATTTATTCATTTTTGACTATTCTGGGTTTTCACTGCTGCTGCAGGCTCTTCTCCAGTTGCAGGGAGTAGGAGCTACTCTCGAGTTGAGGTGAGCAGACTACTTATTGCGGTGACTTCTCTTGTTGTGGAACTTGAGCTCTAGGGCACACAGGCTTCAGCAGTTGCAGCACATGGGCTCCATAGTTGTGGCTCCAAGGTTCTAGAGCACAGGCTCATAACTGTGGCTCATGGGCTAAGCTGCTCTGCAGCATGTGGGATCTTCCCGGATCAGGGATCGAACCCATGTCTCCTACACTGGCAGGCAAACTCTTTACCACTGAGCTACTGGGGAAGCCCAATTCTCTTCTTTGCTAGTAAGATATCACATGCTCTTAGATGGAAAGAATTCATATTGTTAAAGTAGCCTAGCCACCCAAAGCAATCTATAGAATTAATGGGCTCCCTATCAAATTACCCATTTTTCATAGAACTAGAACAAAGAATCCAAAAATGTATATAAAACTACAAAAGACCCAGACCTGGGGGATGAAGAACAAAGCAGGAGGAGTAACCCTCCCAGACTCCAGACAATACAATAAAACAAAAGTAATCAAAATAGCATGTTACTGGCACATATAGATCAACAGAAAAGAACAGAGAGAGATCAACAGAACAGAGAGCCCAGGAATAAACCCATACACCTATGGTCAACTGATCTTTGACAAAGAAGTCAAGGATATACAATGGAGAAACAGTCTGTTCAGCAAGTGGCACTGAGAAAGCGACAGTCACATGTCAATCAGTGAGTTAGAAAACACCCTAACACTACACAAAAAGACAGTCAAAATGGTTAAAGACTCAATATAACACATGCCCACCATACAACTCCTAGAAGAGAATAAGGCAGAACATTCTCTGATATAAATCACAGCAAATTTTTTCTTAGATCAGTAGCCTAAGGTAAAGAAAAATGGACAGAAGACCTACATAGACATTTCTTCAAAGCAGACACAGATGACAAACAGGCACATGAACAGGCACTGAATATCACGAGCTGCAAGAAAAATGCCCCCGTTACCAGCACTCCACAGCAGTCAGCGCTCCCCACTACAGAAGGGCCCAGAGCCCACCGAGGGAACACCTCTAAAACACAGCTTGGAGAGCAGAATGCTGCTGGGCCCCATCAGACAGACAAGTCACATCTATCCTTCTCAAACTATTCCAAAAAGCTGAAGAAAGGCTTCCAAACTCATTCCACAAGGACAGCATCACCACGACACCAACACTACACACACACACACACACACACACACACACAATTACAAGCCAGTATCACTGATGATCACTGCTGCAAAAATCCTCAACAAAGTGTTAGCAAACAAAACTCAATCACACATTAAAAGTGATCACACACTATGATCAGGTGGGATTCATCCCAGGGATGTACGTATGATTCAATACCAGTAAATCAATGAATGTGGTAACTTTCAGAAACTAAATAATAAAAGTCACCTATTTGCAGGGCAGGAATTAGAAACACTGACACAGAGAACGGGCGTGTGGCCACAGGGGAGGAAGGGCAGGGTGGGATGAATCAGGAGATCAGGTTTGGCATAAATACACACGACCATGTGCAAAACACACAGCTGGTGAGAAGCTGCTATAAAGCACAGGAAGCTCGGCTCGGTGCTCTGTGATGGTCTAGAAGGATAAGCGCTGAAGGGAGGGGGGAAAGTCCAAGAGCAAGGAAATACACATGTACACGGACCAGATTCACTTCACCACACAGCAGAAACTAACACAACACTGCAAAGCAATTATACTGCAATTCTAAGGGAAAAAAAAAAAAACTTGATTAGCGCAAGAGATGCAGAAAAAAATTTTAACAAAATTCAACATCCAGTTATGATAAAAACGTTCAACAAAGTGGAAAATGAAGGCACGCACACATCAACATAATTAAGGTCACATAGGATGAACCTAGAGCCAGCACTGCACTCAACATTGAAAAGCTAAAAGCCAACCCAGCAATATCATTTAATCATGATTTTTCCGTATTATCAGTAGCCTAAGGTAAAGAAAAATGGACAGAAGACCTACATAGACATTTCTTCAAAGCAGACACAGATGACAAACAGGCACATGAACAGGCACTGAATATCACGAGCTGCAAGAAAAATGCCCCCGTTACCAGCACTCCACAGCAGTCAGCGCTCCCCACTACAGAAGGGCCCAGAGCCCACCGAGGGAACACCTCTAAAACACAGCTTGGAGAGCAGAATGCTGCTGGGCCCCATCAGACAGACAAGTCACATCTATCCTTCTCAAACTATTCCAAAAAGCTGAAGAAAGGCTTCCAAACTCATTCCACAAGGACAGCATCACCACGACACCAACACTACACACACACACACACACACACACACACACAATTACAAGCCAGTATCACTGATGATCACTGCTGCAAAAATCCTCAACAAAGTGTTAGCAAACAAAACTCAATCACACATTAAAAGTGATCACACACTATGATCAGGTGGGATTCATCCCAGGGATGTACGTATGATTCAATACCAGTAAATCAATGAATGTGGTAACTTTCAGAAACTAAATAATAAAAGTCACCTATTTGCAGGGCAGGAATTAGAAACACTGACACAGAGAACGGGCGTGTGGCCACAGGGGAGGAAGGGCAGGGTGGGATGAATCAGGAGATCAGGTTTGGCATAAATACACACGACCATGTGCAAAACACACAGCTGGTGAGAAGCTGCTATAAAGCACAGGAAGCTCGGCTCGGTGCTCTGTGATGGTCTAGAAGGATAAGCGCTGAAGGGAGGGGGGAAAGTCCAAGAGCAAGGAAATACACATGTACACGGACCAGATTCACTTCACCACACAGCAGAAACTAACACAACACTGCAAAGCAATTATACTGCAATTCTAAGGGAAAAAAAAAAAAACTTGATTAGCGCAAGAGATGCAGAAAAAAATTTTAACAAAATTCAACATCCAGTTATGATAAAAACGTTCAACAAAGTGGAAAATGAAGGCACGCACACATCAACATAATTAAGGTCACATAGGATGAACCTAGAGCCAGCACTGCACTCAACATTGAAAAGCTAAAAGCCAACCCCGCAATATCATTTAATCATGATTTTTTTCCGTATTATCAAAAATTTTACTCCTGGATGACACTGTTTTCTGATTACATAGGGTATAAGCTTAAGATCTCCCCTTGGTGACTCAGGACCTTGGTTACAGAGGACTAATTTTACCATGCAGTTTGATGGGACCCACTCCAGAAGACTTATTTCAGTTTGCTTTCTTGACATAGGCCCTGATGTCAAATAATCCCTGTTTATATCAAACGAACTTTATTACACACTTAAGGAAATATACAGTAACCGCAGAACAGTCGACCTATAAGATAAGTCTCTGGCCCTGTCACTGCTCACGACACTCGGATTTCCTCTCAAGTTCTCTAAGGGAATCGCTTTTCCCCTTTGTGTTGAGGCAGACTTTTCCAAGACACAGCTGAGAGCAGTGTTGGCCCAAGAGGTACGAACGAACTCAAAGGGTACGATGGTCTGCTTACTCAGCCGCCCTACCCTACATACAAGAAACCAGAGGGATTCCATCTTTCACTTCACAAATGTCAACAGCAATGGAATCCAAACACAGAACCCGAGAGGAAGGTGGAACTTCAGCCATCAGATGTCCTTCCTGACAGGGGGTCTTCCCTCAGAGGGTTGAGTTTAAGTGCTACACTGAAAAGCAGAGGGACTTCTCCTGATTCATATTCTCATCAAACGATTCTTCCTTCGTTTTTAGACAGCTCTGTGTTGTTTTCTCTTAGCCTGAACTTGCTACCTCCAGTTGGTATCTTTCCTACTCCTCCTCTTCCTAGTAAAACAAACAAAAAAATACCTGGGACCACAAAAAAACAAGACTGGAGGATTATCTCCTCTTCCACAGCCTTACAAGTATTCATAAAAATATGATGGTAATCTGCTGACAAAACATCATACACAGCATGACACATACTTGACTCAGCATGCACCTTCCTGAATAACAGGTCTCCATTCCAGTCGTCATTTCACACAGTGAAGACAAGCTTACAAATTCAAATTCTGACCATTGTACAATTAATTTCAAAGAGACAATTCAGCTCAGTGAAATCAGGTTATCTGTCTTGTCAGGGTCACTGATTTCGTGGGAGAAGATCTACATGGTCTTATTTTACAGTCAAGTAACCCTGGATTGAGATTTATAACAAAATCAAAACACAGAACAAATTGGCTTGGTGAAGTCCTCAGAGAAGACTTTATTGATGTATTTCTTCAAATGACCGTGGAACGTTTAAAAACCCCTCCCAAACGTGACAGCTTGCAGACAGTGGTGGGGACCGGGGTCTCTGAAGAAAGCAAGGACAAAGACACGGGTGCTGGGCCGGCTCCAGGAGCGGACGCCAGGAAGCCAATTTATTTCACAATCATAGAGAATCTTATACACAGGGGTATGTTTGAATTGGCCCTCTGAGAACTGTTCAAATTAAAGGAAACATCGAAAAAGAGACTGGTTTCTAAAATGTGCAGTCTCTGAAAATCAGAAATGTATGTCTGAAAAGATCCTCAAAGCTTGGTACAGTGTTTATCTATAAAGAGAACCAATTACCTACTGACTTCAAAAGTCAAAATAATCTAAAGAAGACTCTAAATGCCATGGCATTAGTGACAACTTTTTTCAAAGCATTCGATTCAAAAGAAATCTGATACAACTGTTCTCACCCTCTGAAAAGATCTAATCCCTTTCTAAAACAGAAATACGATCGGCAGGTGAGCCAACACTGTTCTATTAATCCACTGGTCGATTAGGGATTCTCAGGCTGTAAGATACGGGGCCAAAACAAGTCACACTCAAAAAAGGGATGGTTAACACAAGAAATGTGCTCTAAGTAAAGTGCATGAAAGGAAGCCTGCTCAGCTAAATGAAGTAGACAAAGGTCAGAAGTCAAGGGTCATTCGCCAGAGCGGCAGCAGGCTCGAAAACCACACTGCAGGTTCTGGCATCCGCTGGCGGTGTCGGCGTGAGGACCTGCGTGAAAACAGAGACGTGTGAAAGGATGCATTTCATCACACAAAGGTAAGCCTGCTCATGAAAGAACCGTAAACACTGATCATCTTTACCAGTGATACACTTACAACACAGAAGCAAAATCCCAAGAGTGTATAAAAAATTACTCAGCACAAAAGGCAATACAGGTACATATAAAAAGGAATTTTTTTTTTTTGCAACAATCTTACAAAATAAAAAAATCTAAGAAGCACTAACTCAATGAAGACAAGACTGCCAGGCTAACTTAATGAATGTCTTATACCATGAACATCCTTCCCAGAAATATAAAGGCAAAAACAATCTTATTGATAATAGATAAGCTATAGTATTGAGCAATTATAATATCATATTCAAAATTTTTGTTAAGAACAAACTATGTAGATAGACCCTTAACATGGCTGCCATATGATTGTTTAACATCTGTACCCAAAATAAATCACGTGGTACAGTTAGATGAAATTATTTTCCAGAATTAAGTATGTAATGAATGCATAATTAAAAACACATCTAAGACACAATAAAAATTGTGATTCAATTACAAAGAAAGCAATAAAACATCTGTGGAATAACTGACATTCCCCATCACAGTATGCTCCCCAGACACTAGACTAAAAGATGCATTAGGGAATGCAGCTAAGAATCAGAAAGTGTCAAATGGTAAGTACTCTCTGAGTGAATCTGCTTTCCTAAAGGCAAGCAAATGTGGATAAAGACATTTTAACTATACGGAAGCCTTTCAGCATGTCTGCAGCACGGACAAAGTTAACTAGTTCTTTACTCATCAAGTAGAACCAAAATACTTGCATCTGCAACAGTACATAAAAGTACATGAAATATAATTTTATTATAAAAAACATTTATTTTATCAAAAGAATTATAACTGAAAAATCATAGTACTCTGAGATGATACCAAGACTTTAACTCAGAAAAATATGTCAAATTAGTTTCATTTTGTTTTTTGGAGTACCAAACCACTGCAAAGGAAGGCAACTATGCCAACAAACACACAAAATACACTTATTTTCTCGAATTTAACTATTCTCTGTATTCCTGAAATAGCAATATACAAAATACAGAGGAGTAATTTCTTAGGATAGACAACCAAAGAAGTACAGCATTCACACAGTTCACTATGGAAATAACCATCTATTTTTAAGAAAAGCTGATGGACTTTACAAGCACAGTGAACCTGCAATAGCTCAGGATTCCATTTATTTCCAAACACTCAGGTGTAACTTTTAATGTCACCTCAGGTCTGGGATATGGGAGCGCTGTGAGGATGGACTGTGGAGCACCAAGGCGACCGGCCTCGGGGGTAAAAGGCGACGTGAACAGCACACGGGCGTCACTGGCTGCTACATTCACGTGCTTAAAGCTGTCCATCCTAACAGTCTAAAACCATCTCAGTCTAAAACTCAATGATCACAAGCCTACTTTTTACTTAAACTAAAATATATTCTCTTTTTAAAATGAACCGCTGAATCTGTCAAACACTTAAAATTCACACTCTCTTCCAGTGCTAGTCATCTTCATCACAGAGTCAAGACGAAGCCTCTCAGCGCCTGCCAGCGGAGGCTGGAGACGCCCTGGCGAGGAAGGTCGCGGCTGGAGAGTCCTCCGGCACGGCCAGCCGCGGAGCAGGCGTCCCCTCGGAACCCACGGCCAGCTGCACGCGATCCTCCCCACCTTCCTTGCTGAGCTCAGCTTTCCTCACCCCCTGCTCTGGTCGCGGGTCCGCTTCCAGCCGCCGAGCGCCACCTTCCTCCCAGAGCCAACACCCTGCCTCACTGGCGGCTTTTGCAAAATCATATCCAACGATCACTTTCTCGGCGCATCACTCTAAACTTTTTGAAAGGGACAAATGTGAGGACAGAGATGTGGAGACTTTGGTGCCGTATTTCAAAATGACTCCCTATAATATTCCAAAATGTCTACACTCCTAGTTTCTTTACAAGGACAGAAAGGTAAGGAACAAATTTTTATAAGGAAATGAAAAGTGGCCTAAACTCCCAAGAGATGGCTGAAAGCAATGAAATAAACGGTTCTCAAGAAAGAGAATAAAAGGGAGCCGCACAGGAGCCACCTGGATCAAGAAAGCCATTCCAAAGAGCCACAACGTTCCAGACACAGGCACACCCCATTTAACCGCGATCTGCGTTACTACCCGTTGCAGAGAGCACACTTTTTACCAACTAAGGCTATGACCCCTGCCCTGAGCTAGTCTGCCAGCACCATCTCCGGTGGCGCACGCTCATCTCTTGCCTCTTTGTCACATGTGGTAATTCTCACCATATTTCTTTTTTTTCTTTTTTTTTTTAAAGATTTATTTATTTATTTACTTTGGGCAGGGGTCGGGTTGGGGAGGGAGGGGAGCGGGCGGGCCATCTCCATTGGTCTTTCATTTCTCCATTTTCATTTGTCTTCGTTCCTTGGCTCCTGTGGGCCTCCCATCGCGATGGCGTCTGTTGCTGCAGAGCCGGCTCTGGGCGCATGCGCTCCAGAGCTTCGGCCCGGTGATTGGACACATCAGTCCAGCCGCTCCGCGGCACGTGGGATCTTCCCAGGCCAGGGCTCGAACCGGCGCCCCTTGCACTGCAAGGCGGTGTCCTTACCCACTGGACCACCAGGGGAAGCCCTCTCACCATATTTCAAGTCTTTTCATTATTATTGTATTTGTCATGGTGATCTGTGGTCACTGATCTTTGATGTTACTACCACGATTATTTTGAAGGCTCAGAAGATGGCTAGCATTTTTTAGCAATTTTAAATTATGCACAATGCTTTTCCAGACATAATACTATTGCAATTAACAGACTACAGCACAGTGCAAGCATAACTTTTATACACCCTGAGAAACCAAAATATTCATGTGGCTCCCTTTACTGCAGTATCCGCTCTGCAATGGTGCTCTGGAACCAAACCTGCTGTATCTTCAAGGAATACCTGGGCCACACAGTTTCCACCATTCTCTTCAAAACACCAGGGGCCCAGGATCCTCAGTGTCCACTCTGGGGACCTGAGTCAATCTGCGCTCTCACAGTCTATGGGGCGGCAGGAGGGAATAATAGAAGACATGAAATATGTGCCCCGTAATACGCAGAAAGTAATGCTATTCGGATAGCTGTCAGCGTCTCCTTCCTCGTCACAAAGTTACTGCTCATAGTATATAAGGTGTGCTCCCTTTCTCTAATACACACTAGGGTATCTGAGTTTCAGTGGATGTCTAAGGGCCTAAGTGTGCTCAGTCAATAACTACAATACTGACTACCTCAGAACTACAATCCCCCTGAAAGGCCACTGGCATTCCAGGTGACAGATCCTGATAATCCATAAAAGTGGATTCATCCATGAATGGATTTTTATTTTGTTGATAACCTAGAGCAAAGCAATGTTGAAGACAACCACTGTTTTAAAGATTTATTTATTTATTTACTTTGGGCAGGGGTCGGGTTGGGAGGGAGGGAGCGGGCGGGCCATCTCCATTGGTCTTTCATTTCTCCATTTTCATTTGTCTTCGTTCCTTGGCTCCTGTGGGCCTCCCATCGCGATGGCGTCTGTTGCTGCAGAGCCGGCTCTGGGCGCATGCGCTCCAGAGCTTCGGCTCGGTGATTGGACACATCAGTCCAGCCGCTCCGCGGCACGTGGGATCTTCCCAGGCCAGGGCTCGAACCGGCGCCCCTTGCACTGCAAGGCGGTGTCCTTACCCACTGGACCACCAGGGGAAGCCCTCTCACCATATTTCAAGTCTTTTCATTATTATTGTATTTGTCATGGTGATCTGTGGTCACTGATCTTTGATGTTACTACCACGATTATTTTGAAGGCTCAGAAGATGGCTAGCATTTTTTAGCAATTTTAAATTATGCACAATGCTTTTCCAGACATAATACTATTGCAATTAACAGACTACAGCACAGTGCAAGCATAACTTTTATACACCCTGAGAAACCAAAATATTCATGTGGCTCCCTTTACTGCAGTATCCGCTCTGCAATGGTGCTCTGGAACCAAACCTGCTGTATCTTCAAGGAATACCTGGGCCACACAGTTTCCACCATTCTCTTCAAAACACCAGGGGCCCAGGATCCTCAGTGTCCACTCTGGGGACCTGAGTCAATCTGCGCTCTCACAGTCTATGGGGCGGCAGGAGGGAATAATAGAAGACATGAAATATGTGCCCCGTAATACGCAGAAAGTAATGCTATTCGGATAGCTGTCAGCGTCTCCTTCCTCGTCACAAAGTTACTGCTCATAGTATATAAGGTGTGCTCCCTTTCTCTAATACACACTAGGGTATCTGAGTTTCAGTGGATGTCTAAGGGCCTAAGTGTGCTCAGTCAATAACTACAATACTGACTACCTCAGAACTACAATCCCCCTGAAAGGCCACTGGCATTCCAGGTGACAGATCCTGATAATCCATAAAAGTGGATTCATCCATGAATGGATTTTTATTTTGTTGATAACCTAGAGCAAAGCAATGTTGAAGACAACCACTGTTTTTAAGTTAGTTTCATACTGTAGGAAACAGGGGTGAATAGCAATTTCCAAAGCATGGAAATCGTACACAAGGTTAACAGTTAAGACACTTAAGCATCACAGAAGGACTGTTCAGAAAAGGGAATAAATGGACAACAGAATAAACAGGTCACATAAAAAGTGAGGTAGAATTAGAAAGAAGTATGACTAAAGTATGCTGGGTTGCCAAGTATCTCACGCAGACAGATGCACTTCCACAGACATAGAATTCAAAAGGTAAACACTGGATTTATCGCCAGTAACTATCAATCTTGATATGAGATTTATAAAAAGCACTGAAGGGTTATGATAGATGAGGGCTAAATCACAGTAGAGGATAAGAAATAGAAAAACAGCATGTGTACACTCATTAAGTAAAACCTTTAAACGCATGGCAAACGTAAATTACATTAGAAAACATTCTTTAAAATACTAGATAAGAAGATCTATAATGTCAGCTATTATTATTTTCCCAAATCTTTATTACTGAATTACTTGTTTTTCTTAGATTTTAAGCATAGTATTTATGCTGTATATCTGCACTTACCTTCACTTACCTTTAAAATTCCTCTTTCACTTAAATTAGAAACATAAAAGAGCAAATCATCTGGGACTGTGTCATCTACCATGAGCTAATCTACCTTAATTCATAAATTAAACACACACTGAAATACAAATCAGTACAAAAAAGTTCATGCGCTATCACTGTTCAAATGTTCTTCAGAGTTCTGTATCTATGTAATTCCACCGACTGCTTCTTAAACAATAATTTGTTAAAATGTCATAGCTAAAAAGTTTTCTTTATACATAAATCTTAACCTTTTTATCAATCAAATAACAAACTTAAATGTCACCAAGAATCATTCAGAAGAAGAAAAATGGTATTTTATGGTAATGCTTAGTACACGGTCTTGTTCACAGGAAGACAACGCTTGGCTAAATATTCATTTATGTCTTCTCCAAAATTTCTGCTAATGCTTAGGAAACAGAAAAATGTCTTTTGTCACTTATTCAGTTAATAAATATTAGTTATCAGCACTTACTTCTCTTAATAGTAACCTGGTAGTGAACTATGTAAACTCTTTTGACAAAATGCATTTTCACTAAGCGTATCCTCCCTATTAGTCTAAGAACATGTATAAAAATACTTGCTACTTTCAAAAATGATAAAAATAATAATAAAAAGGGAGCCCTTGCGCAGTTACTAAACATTTATTTACTGTACAAGCTGAAGCGGAAGAAAAGATACTGGAGCAATCCCGTGTCATCTTGCAAAACTGGAAATAAGGCAACTTTACTGAACGCTTCCTAGGTGGTCCAAATGTCCTTTACGGAAAAGACTGCCTCAGAGCACCGCTTTAAGGGCGGCTGGCTGGAACTCTGGAGCATGCTCTAAGTTTGTGTGACAAGTCACCCCGTGAACTTTAAAGGATTTCCATTCCCCCAGTCGTGCTTTAAGAAGCTGTAAAAGGAGAGTGGTACTGGTGTACACAAGCATGGCCAATTTCCTTTCAAACCTTTTAAAGACAGATATGCTCATTAAAATCAATTTATCAAAAATTACTACTTATTTATTAAAACAATCTTAACATTCGACAGAAGAAATGCAGCACCTCCTTTGGAATATTTAATATTTACATATTCAAAGTAGGTCAAAATGAAAGAAATTCTAACATACTAACAAGTTTTAAGAAACACGCAAAAGAAGCAGGCAGATTATAAAAATGAAGTGAAACCCACTCCCCCACAAACCCAACAACATTCATATACCCTAAAATAAGTGTAACAAACTAGGTTCTAAGATTTAGTCCCATAAGAATTCCATGACACCAAATGTAGAGTTGTATCTATGTAATTCCACCGACTGCTTCTTAAACAATAATTTGTTAAAATGTCATAGCTAAAAAGTTTTCTTTATACATAAATCTTAACCTTTTTATCAATCAAATAACAAACTTAAATGTCACCAAGAATCATTCAGAAGAAGAAAAATGGTATTTTATGGTAATGCTTAGTACACGGTCTTGTTCACAGGAAGACAACGCTTGGCTAAATATTCATTTATGTCTTCTCCAAAATTTCTGCTAATGCTTAGGAAACAGAAAAATGTCTTTTGTCACTTATTCAGTTAATAAATATTAGTTATCAGCACTTACTTCTCTTAATAGTAACCTGGTAGTGAACTATGTAAACTCTTTTGACAAAATGCATTTTCACTAAGCGTATCCTCCCTATTAGTCTAAGAACATGTATAAAAATACTTGCTACTTTCAAAAATGATAAAAATAATAATAAAAAGGGAGCCCTTGCGCAGTTACTAAACATTTATTTACTGTACAAGCTGAAGCGGAAGAAAAGATACTGGAGCAATCCCGTGTCATCTTGCAAAACTGGAAATAAGGCAACTTTACTGAACGCTTCCTAGGTGGTCCAAATGTCCTTTACGGAAAAGACTGCCTCAGAGCACCGCTTTAAGGCGGCTGGCTGGAACTCTGGAGCGTGCTCTAAGTTTGTGTGACAAGTCACCCCGTGAACTTTAAAGGATTTCCATTCCCCCAGTCGTGCTTTAAGAAGCTGTAAAAGGAGAGTGGTACTGGTGTACACAAGCATGGCCAATTTCCTTTCAAACCTTTTAAAGACAGATATGCTCATTAAAATCAATTTATCAAAAATTACTACTTATTTATTAAAACAATCTTAACATTCGACAGAAGAAATGCAGCACCTCCTTTGGAATATTTAATATTTACATATTCAAAGTAGGTCAAAATGAAAGAAATTCTAACATACTAACAAGTTTTAAGAAACACGCAAAAGAAGCAGGCAGATTATAAAAATGAAGTGAAACCCACTCCCCCACAAACCCAACAACATTCATATACCCTAAAATAAGTGTAACAAACTAGGTTCTAAGATTTAGTCCCATAAGCATAACCTATGCTGCAATCAATGTAGACACATCAAATGTAACCTAAAGATATGACAGTTTTCTTACAAAAAAACAACTGCTTACTGGTTCCTTCTCGTAATGTACCCTATAAGCCTTACTGAGTACAAGAGTGAACCTACAACAACATGACCATCTATTAAAAAAATAAAAATCTCTTCGCACACTCCTGAAGAAGCCAGTGCGCCACTGCAGCCCTCGCGCGTCCTTCTGTACACTCAGCGGGTTGCAACTACCGTGGCGCTCCCGCTCACACCGTTCCTCATCAAGCACCAAAGGTAAGGGAGAGCAAAGAAAGGCTCCAACTTTGAGCGGCTCTTTCTAGAACACGGGAGGTCACCTCCTGCGTCACCAATGCGCTTCGAGAAAACAACACAGCTGCTGTCTCCTGTCCCTCCATGCATACTTTAAGAAAAGCCTAATCTCTGAAAAACAGCAGACGTGCTACCTCCTCTGCCTGCTGGGGTATCATTCAGGAAGATACCACGTCTCCAGTCTCTCGGGCGTCCGACCATTTTTCTGCCTGAGAGGAACTCAGCTGATCTTCCCAGGATCTGAAGATGACCTGGACCCAAGAACAGCCACGCGTGACGGAGAAACGGAGGAGACCGTGACGCTTATGGAAGCCTTCCCAGAGTCAGACGCAGGAGGCCGACGGGCTGCTGCTTCAGGATCCCGATCACAGCGCCCACCAGCGACCCCCCAACGGCCCACAGCGCACCGACTGTGCTCTGTCCCATCAGACAGTCCCACCCCAAGGTAGGAACAGGCTTAAAAAGCAGAACAAACAAAACAAAACAATTCAAGAAAGGTTTACCTGACGATTGTTAAAGTAGGTGCAGGACTACAAACTACAATAGGAATTTCAGTCAGGTTTAAAGCGCCTCAGCCTCTTCTTGTTACCCCACTCACTCACCATCCTCCTCAGCCTTCCAGGAGGTTAAACCGGAAGCAGACACAGGGTCCCGGAGGAGGTCACATTACCAAAGCCCTCCTCTTTCTCCTGTGGGATGAAGATGTCTTGCCCGACAGCAAAGCTGACTATCCCCCCACTAAGGACTGGCTCCACCTGGAAGATCAACACCTCTCTACTGGTGATGACTGCTCCTTCACCCTAAAGGAATTTCCCAAAACTTTACAAGAACTTGAGTAATTCTATAACCACCTGCCACTCTGGATTGGTTAAACTATTACAGTATTTCCAAAAATCTGGCAGAATGGATGGCTGAAATAGCTCTCTACGAGAAAAACGTAACGTTTAGAAAAGGATTAAATCTGCAAGTAAAAAACATGTGGTTAATTAGAAATCTCTCTAGAAAACAAAATAGAAACCCCTAAGAATGATCAGAACTGTTAAAAAAAAAGTTTAAATCAACGCCTCCAAATGATCTCATTGTTAAAAAAGGCATTACCGTTAATGTTGTCACAGTAGTAAAAGTATTCGTCATTCAGAGAGGGACACGCTGAAACCAAGTCCTGCAGGCCTGCGCCAGTGACAGTCAGACAGCCCGAGAGATTAAGGTGCTCCAAGTAAGGCAGCCCTCCTCCCAGAGTCAGAGCCCTGCAAGAGAAGCAATCCAACAGGGAGAACAGATTAACGACTGAAATATACCATCTATGGAAACTTACATATGGTCCAACCAACTATTAACGGACCCTTCAGTCCGGTAATGAGGAAATTAAAGAATTTCTATAAAACAGGACAGGACAACTACCATCATCCTTCGGCAGGAGACTGGACCTTTAACAGAGACAGCTATAAAGACATTCAATAGACAAGTCTGTGAAATTTCCTTCATAAGAACATTACAAATACAGTAAGTCAATTCTTACAGGAAGGAAATACTGAATCCTGGAGTTGTAATCTTCATTCTCCTACCAAACTGTCTACGTAAAAATTATCAAGAAAATTACTAAACAATTTGGCCATTCCTCAAAGAGTTCCAGAGTCAGCCTATGACCCAAGATTACTCTCTGAGGCTTTTATTCCAAGAAAAGTGAAAACACAGGCTCACAGAAAACCTTTGCAAACAGATGTTCACAGCAGCATGACTCGTAACACCCCCAAAGTGGAAATAATCCAAATGTTCACCCGTGAAGGAGTGGACAGACAAAGTTTAGTGTAAGAATCATGTAACCATAAAGTGCTGACACACGCTGAAGCATGGTGCACCTTGAACACACAGCACTAAGTGAAAGAGGCCCGACACAAAGCCCACATTACTAGGTAATGTCACTTATATGAAATAACCCCAATAGGAAACACAGAAAAAGCAGATTACTGGTTGCCAGGGGCTGGGGGCAAAGAGGAATGAGGAATGACTGCTAATGGGCATACAATTTTTTTGGTTTAATAAAAATGTTTCTAATTGGATAGGGGCAGTGGATGCCAACCTTGTAAACACTCTAAAATCACTGATTTGTACCCTTTAAAAGAACAGACTTAATGTCAATTCCATTTCAATAAAAATGAAAGCATCAGGTTCCTTGGCATACCTTAGAAGTCCAGTGACAGTCAGACAGCCCGAGAGATTAAGGTGGCTCATTCAGAGAGGGACACGCTGAAACCAAGTCCTGCAGGCCTGCGCCAGTGACAGTCAGACAGCCCGAGATTAAGGTGCTCCAAGTAAGGCAGCCCTCCTCACAGAGTCAGAACCATGCAAGAGAAGCAATCCAACAGGGAGAACAGATTAACGACTGAAATATACCATCTATGGAAACTTACATATGGTCCAACCAACTATTAACGGACCCTTCAGTCCGGTAATGAGGAAATTAAAGAATTTCTATAAAACAGGACAGGACAACTACCATCATCCTTGGGCAGGAGACTGGACCTTTAACAGAGACAGCTATAAAGACATTCAATAGACAAGTCTGTGAAATTTCCTTCATAAGAACATTACAAATACAGTAAGTCAATTCTTACAGGAAGGAAATACTGAATCCTGGAGTTGTAATCTTCATTCTCCTACCAAACTGTCTACGTAAAAATTATCAAGAAAATTACTAAACAATTTGGCCATTCCTCAAAGAGTTCCAGAGTCAGCCTATGACCCAAGATTACTCTCTGAGGCTTTTATTCCAAGAAAAGTGAAAACACAGGCTCACAGAAAACCTTTGCAAACAGATGTTCACAGCAGCATGACTCGTAACACCCCCAAAGTGGAAATAATCCAAATGTTCACCCGTGAAGGAGTGGACAGACAAAGTTTAGTGTAAGAATCATGTAACCATAAAGTGCTGACACACGCTGAAGCATGGTGCACCTTGAACACACAGCACTAAGTGAAAGAGGCCCGACACAAAGCCCACATTACTAGGTAATGTCACTTATATGAAATAACCCCAATAGGAAACACAGAAAAAGCAGATTACTGGTTGCCAGGGGCTGGGGGCAAAGAGGAATGAGGAATGACTGCTAATGGGCATACAATTTTTTTGGTTTAATAAAAATGTTTCTAATTGGATAGGGGCAGTGGATGCCAACCTTGTAAACACTCTAAAATCACTGATTTGTACCCTTTAAAAGAACAGACTTAATGTCAATTCCATTTCAATAAAAATGAAAGCATCAGGTTCCTTGGCATACCTTAGAAGAAGATTTTAAATACAATTAATACAAAAAGGGTAAGAGGAGGGCTTCCCCTGGTGGTCCAGTGGGTAAGGACACCGCCTTGCAGTGCAAGGGGCGCCGGTTCGATCCCTGGCCTGGGAAGATCCCACATGCCGCGGAGCGGCTGGACTGATGTGTCCATCACCGAGCCGGAGCTCTGGAGAGCATGCACCCCGAGCTGGCGCTCTGCGACAACAGACGCCACCGCAATGGGAGGCCCACAGGAGCCAAGGAACAAATACAGATGAAAAATAGAGAAATGGAAGACCAATAGAAGTGGCCCGCCCGCTCCCCTCCCTCCCCAACCCGGCCCCCGCCCAAAATAAATAAATAAATAAATCTTTAAAAAAGAAAAAAAAAAAAAAAGGGTAAGAGGAGACGCTGACTACAGTGCCAAGGGCAGGGCTGAGTGGTCGGGAGCGCAGCACTGAGACCACCACTCTTGCGTACACAACAGCAAAAACTGGGGAACCAGCAACAGCCCATCTGGACAGGGGCATCAAAAACCAGTAATACAATAAATTTAGTAAAAAAAGAAAAAAAAGACAAATAATTAGCATCATTACATAGGTACATGGAAATCAGGAAGTAAAGGTAAGTAACAGTATGTAAACTATTGACATTAGAATAAACTACGGAAATATTTACACATTCAGTAAGAGACACAGATGGACAAAGGTTTTAGTATATACATTTTAATGTTCCTTCACTGCATTTTAAAAGAAAACGACTGGTAAACCAAATAGCTTATCAAGACCCCAATATCCATGAGAGATTTAAATGCTTCCCTTTATATTTTCACTAAACAGACATCTTTAAAGGAAGACAACATAAGCTTTAAAATTTATTGAATCTTTTTTTCCTGTAAAGTTGAATAGCTCATATAAAAAATAAAACAGCTTCGCAAAAGTTACCTAAAAGATTTCATAAGGTACCCTCAGTACAGACACTGCCTCCTATTCTAAAACTTAAAAAATTTCAGTACACTGAGGACAGACTGCATGGAATATAAAACCATGTATCACAATACACTTGAGTGAACTGAATATGCACCCACTCGCTTCACTGTGTCTAGTAGGGTGTCAAACAAGACAAGAGTCAACAGGATGAACGCTTTCACGGGGTCACAGGTAAGGCTGGTGGGGGCAGAGGGAGCGGGGGTCACAAAAGGTTTCCCCTAAGAAAAGACATTTTAACTGGAATGGAGAGAGAAACAAGCAGAAGTTAGCCAAGATACAGTTGTTACAGAGAGAGCACATGCAAATATACGAAGACAAGAGAAATCTAGTGGAGGCAGACCTCAGAGATCACTGCAGGTCGAGTCCCAGACCACCACCCCAAGCCAGATACCACGATAAGCAATACAAGCGTTCTGTTTTTCTAGTGCCTGTAAAAACGTTATGTTTACATTATATTCTAGTCTATTCAGTATGCAATAGTAATATGCTAAAAAGCTATACACATACCTTAATTACAAATATTTTATTAGTATAAGGTTATTGGAAAAGTAACTCCAGTTTCTGCCTTGTTGACATGTACCATTTGCTATTGGAATACATTTTTAAATGTGGTTATGTTATATATCATTTTAATGTAGACTTCTTCTGTTATGGTTTTTTTGCTAATGACTTATTGGTGGTGGTGGTTTAGCTGCTAATTTGTGTCCAACTCCTGTGACCCCAGGGACTGTAGTCTGCCACGTTCCTCTGTCCATGGGATTCTCCAGGCAATACTGGAGTGGGCTGCCATTTCCTTCTCCAAGTGATCTTCCTGATCTAGCAGTCGAACCCAGGTCTCTTGTATGACCAGCAGATTCTTTACCTGCTGCTTATTTTATATTTATTTTAGACTTTGGAAATGATGTTAGTCTTGTCAAATTTACTTTTTGTAGTAAATCTGAGTGCTCTTAATCGAGTTCAAAATGGGTCATAAAGTAGCGCAGACTCACAGCACGAACAATCCATTTGGCCCAGAAACTGCTACCCCACCTCCAGGACAGCAGTGGTTCAAGGAGTTCTGCAAAGGCGACGAGTGCCCTGAAGATGAGGAGCGCAGTGGCCGGCCACTGCAGACTGAGGACAGTCACTGAAGCTGATCCTCTTACAACTACACAGGAAGTTGCCAAAGAATGTCGACCATTCTACGGTAATTTGGCATTTGAAGCTAATGAGAAAGATGAAGAAAGCTTGATAAGTGGGTCACTGGTGAAATGACTGCTGTCTTCTCTTATTCTACGTAACAACAACAAACTATTTCTATACCGACCTGATTGAGATGTGCAACAAGAAGTGGAAACGTGGATTTTATACCATGACCAGTTCTGTGCTTGGACTGAGAAGAAGCCCTAAAGCACATCCCAAGGCCAAACTTGCATCAGAAAAAGGTCATGGTCACTATTCAGTGGTCTGCTGCCGGTCTGATCAACTACAGCTCTCTGGATCCCAGTGAGACCGCCTCATCTGAGAAGTATGCTCAGCACATCGAGACACACGGAACATCGCAGCGCCGGCAGCCGTCACTGGTCAACAGAAAAGGCACCGTTCTTCTCCATAACAATGCCTGACTATAGGTTGCACAACCAACGCTTCAAAAGCTCACTGAATTGGGCTACGTATGCTGCCTTGATCTATGGGCTGCAGAATGGACACGGGCTGGGTCAGCAGGCATGAAAACCACACTAATCTCACTGTAAACCTCCACTACAGCTCTCGGGTGATCAGGTACATGGTCTCTGAGCAGTACTTTAAAAGGAACGTTTTTCCCCCCTAAACAGTAGATCTCAACTGTGGCTTAAATCATTCATGTTGTAAACAGGGGTGCTGTCATCTGGCTCTGCCATCTCATCTACAGAGCACGAGCAGAGCAGACTGAGCGTCACTCTCAAGAGCCCAAATAAGCATCGGCTTCAGCTAAGAGTCATCAGCTGCATTAACACCTGACAAGTGTCGGCCTGTCCTTTGAAGCCAAGCACAGACTTCTCCATGGCTATGAAAGTTCTAGACAGCATCTTCTATCAACAGGTGGTTGTTCCATCTAGACTGAAAATCTGTTGTTTAGCATCGCTACTTTCTCTAGTGATCTCAGCTAGACCTTCTGGATAATCTGTCACAGTTTCTCTTATTAGTACCTTGCACTTCAATGTTATGGCTTCCTTCTTTAAACCTCATGATCCAACCTCTGCTGGTTTCCGACTTTCCTTCAGCAGCTTCCTCACCTCTCTTAGCCTTCAGAGAATTGAAGAAAGTTAGGGTCTTAAGCTGAACTAGGCTTTGGCTTAAAAGAAGACTGTAGCTAGTTTGATCTTCTGTCCATACCAGTAAAACTTTCCCCTTATCAGCAATAAGGATGTTTCACTTTCTTACCACTCATTCGTTCAATGAAGTAGCACTTTTAATTCCTTTAAGAACTCCTCCTTTGCTTTTACGACTAGATTTACTGGTACAGAAGACCTAGCCTTTAGCCTGTCTTGGCTTTTCACGTGCCTTCCTAACTAGGCGGAATAATTTCTAGCTTTTGACAGAAAGTGAGAGACATGTGACTTTTCATTTTTCTTGAACAACTAGAGGTCACTGCAGGGTTGTCAATATGCCTAATTTGAATACGCCTGTGTCTCAGGAAACAGGGTAGCAGATGGGGAGACAGGGGAGCAGCCAGTGGGTGAAGCAATCAGAACACACAGAGACGGTGTTAATCATTTAAGTTTGCTGACTTGCGTGGTTTGTGGCTCTTCCAAACAAGGACAACAGTATCATGAGAGCTCAACGATTGCAGATCATCATAACAAATACAACTGTAATGAAAGTTTGAAATACCAAAGAATTAAAGTGGGACACAAAGATGTGACATAAGCAGATACTGTTAGAAAAATGGCATTGATAGACGTGCTCCACGCAGGACCGCCATACCTTCAACACTGCATAAAAGACAATCATCTGCAAAGCACAACAAAGTGCCGTACAATAAAACAATGTTGGAGGAAAAGGAGGAAAAGGAAATAGATGAGAAGAGTTCAAGCAAGGATGGTTCTGAGTGTGTATGTGTCGTGTTTAACCACTTGCTGTCATTTCTCTGGCAGAGGTGAAGATGGGAGGAAGTGAAAGGAAGACAGTTGAGAGAAGGTAACAAGATACAAACTACGGGGGCAAGCAAGACCCAAGAATCTGAACTTTACGCAAAGGGCGGTTAGACTCACTCAAAGGCTTAGATAAAGGAGTAGTAACAAGTGATAAGAAACCCAGTATAGAAAGACGACTCCAGCCTACTTTTTATGACAGGACTCTAGCTTACTTTTTATTGCCAATGTCCAAGAATGTCAGGCACAAGACTACACAGTAAAGCATAAAATACATTCTCAGCCCTCAACCAAAATTAGAAAAGAGACTGTTTAAAGCTAGTTGATCTTCTGTCCATACCAGTAAAACTTTCCCCTTATCAGCAATAAGGATGTTTCACTTTCTTACCACTCATTCGTTCAATGAAGTAGCACTTTTAATTCCTTTAAGAACTCCTCCTTTGCTTTTACGACTAGATTTACTGGTACAGAAGACCTAGCCTTTAGCCTGTCTTGGCTTTTCACGTGCCTTCCTAACTAGGCGGAATAATTTCTAGCTTTTGACAGAAAGTGAGAGACATGTGACTTTTCATTTTTCTTGAACAACTAGAGGTCACTGCAGGGTTGTCAATATGCCTAATTTGAATACGCCTGTGTCTCAGGAAACAGGGTAGCAGATGGGGAGACAGGGAGCAGCCAGTGGGTGAAGCAATCAGAACACACAGAGACGGTGTTAATCATTTAAGTTTGCTGACTTGCGTGGTTTGTGGCTCTTCCAAACAAGGACAACAGTATCATGAGAGCTCAACGATTGCAGATCATCATAACAAATACAACTGTAATGAAAGTTTGAAATACCAAAGAATTAAAGTGGGACACAAAGATGTGACATAAGCAGATACTGTTAGAAAAATGGCATTGATAGACGTGCTCCACGCAGGACCGCCATACCTTCAACACTGCATAAAAGACAATCATCTGCAAAGCACAACAAAGTGCCGTACAATAAAACAATGTTGGAGGAAAAGGAGGAAAAGGAAATAGATGAGAAGAGTTCAAGCAAGGATGGTTCTGAGTGTGTATGTGTCGTGTTTAACCACTTGCTGTCATTTCTCTGGCAGAGGTGAAGATGGGAGGAAGTGAAAGGAAGACAGTTGAGAGAAGGTAACAAGATACAAACTACGGGGGCAAGCAAGACCCAAGAATCTGAACTTTACGCAAAGGGCGGTTAGACTCACTCAAAGGCTTAGATAAAGGAGTAGTAACAAGTGATAAGAAACCCAGTATAGAAAGACGACTCCAGCCTACTTTTTATGACAGGACTCTAGCTTACTTTTTATTGCCAATGTCCAAGAATGTCAGGCACAAGACTACACAGTAAAACGCAAAATACATTCTCAGCCCTCAACCAAAATTAGAAATACTTAAAGTATTAATAATGCATGTGGTCAAAAAAAAAAAAAAGAGTCTTAGAAATATATACAAGTTATGGAAATAATACTGATCGGGGGGCTTCCCTGGTAGCTCAGTGGTAAAGTGTTTGCCTGCCAATGCAGGAGATAAGGGTTCAATACCCGATCTGGGAAGATCCCACATGCTGCAGAGCAGCTAAGCCGGTAATTCACAACTATGGAGCCTCTGCTCTAGAGCCTCAGAGCCACAACTACTGAGCTCATGTGCTGCAACTACTGAAGCCCGTGTGTCCTAAAGCCCGAGTTCCACAACAAGAGAAGTCACAGCAACAAGAAGCCTGCTCACCTCAACTAGAGAGTAGCCCCCACTCCCTGCAACAAAAGAGCCTGTGGCAGCAGTGAAAACCCAGAATTGCCAAAGAAAAGAGTAAAAACAAGACACAGCAGAGACATAAATAAATTAATTTTAAAAAATATATATATACTGACCAGAAAGTGATTCAAAGCAGTAATCTTTAAAAGAATAGAACAAAATCCAGAATTCAACAGTTTGTATAATTCACATTATCTGGTATCTAACCAAAAACTATTAAACATTCAAAGAATCAAAAAAAACACAATTAATAGACCAATAAAAGATTATGAAATTAATAGATAATGACTTTTAAACACATTTTATGTTAAAAGAAAACATGAACATAATGAAACAAAAAAATGTCTAGATGTTTTAATAGTTTGGTATGTTTTAATACATTTACATGTTACTTATACATCTATGCGCGTGTATATACATATGGGGGACATAAGTATACCAAATGAAACTTCTATAGATGAAAAATACAGTATCTGAAATAAAAAGTACACTGAATGAGGTTAGCAATGACTAGGCATTGGAAAAACAATTACTGGACTTGAAGAACAACCAGATTCACCAAAACAAAGGGCCAAGAGAAAAACAGAAACAGTACAAAACACAGCCCTGATACTATGGGTTGAACCGCGCCCCTCCCCTACCCCTCCAAAAAAATATGTTGAAGTCTTTGTAGAATTAAATTAAGATCAGGTCATTAATCCAATATGACTGGTGTTCTCTCACACACTCACACTCACACACACAGACATAATGCCATGTGAAGATGCATTCATACACAAAGACACAAAACTGAGATGGCCACGTGATGACCAAGGCATAGGTCAGGGTGACTGTGTGGGTCCAGAAGAGGCTGGAAGAGGTAAGAGAGGATGCTCTCTTCAAGGTTTCCGAGGGAGCGCCGTCTGGCCAACACCCTGATTTCAGAACTGTAGTCTCCAGAATTGTGAGAGAATAAACATCTACATTTTAACCACCCAGTCTGTGGTACTTTGTTGTAACAGTCCAGGGAACTATCACATGAAGTGACCTGTAGGACAGTATCAAGAAAACTGACAGGGACTTCCCTGGTGGTCCAGTGGCTAAGACTCCACACCCTCAATGCAGGGGGCCTGGGTCTGATCCCTGCTCAGGGAGCTAGATCCCACATGCCACAACTCAGACCCAGTACAGCCAAATAAATATTCTGAAAAAACAAAAACAAGTCTGGCAAACAAAGTCCCAGCAAGAAACAGGGCTCAGAGAACAGAGAGGAGAGACAAAGTACTAGAAGAAATTACGGTTGAATTTTGTTTTATTTAGGAACAATCTTAGTATGCCCAACAAGATAACATTCAAAGAATCAAAAAAAACACAATTAATAGACCAATAAAAGATTATGAAATTAATAGATAATGACTTTTAAACACATTTTATGTTAAAAGAAAACATGAACATAATGAAACAAAAAAATGTCTAGATGTTTTAATAGTTTGGTATGTTTTAATACATTTACATGTTACTTATACATCTATGCGCGTGTATATACATATGGGGGACATAAGTATACCAAATGAAACTTCTATAGATGAAAAATACAGTATCTGAAATAAAAAGTACACTGAATGAGGTTAGCAATGACTAGGCATTGGAAAAACAATTACTGGACTTGAAGAACAACCAGATTCACCAAAACAAAGGGCCAAGAGAAAAACAGAAACAGTACAAAACACAGCCCTGATACTATGGGTTGAACCGCGCCCCTCCCCTACCCCTCCAAAAAAATATGTTGAAGTCTTTGTAGAATTAAATTAAGATCAGGTCATTAATCCAATATGACTGGTGTTCTCTCACACACTCACACTCACACACACAGACATAATGCCATGTGAAGATGCATTCATACACAAAGACACAAAACTGAGATGGCCACGTGATGACCAAGGCATAGGTCAGGGTGACTGTGTGGGTCCAGAAGAGGCTGGAAGAGGTGAGAGGATGCTCTCTTCAAGGTTTCCGAGGGAGCGCCGTCTGGCCAACACCCTGATTTCAGAACTGTAGTCTCCAGAATTGTGAGAGAATAAACATCTACATTTTAACCACCCAGTCTGTGGTACTTTGTTGTAACAGTCCAGGGAACTATCACATGAAGTGACCTGTAGGACAGTATCAAGAAAACTGACAGGGACTTCCCTGGTGGTCCAGTGGCTAAGACTCCACACCCTCAATGCAGGGGGCCTGGGTCTGATCCCTGCTCAGGGAGCTAGATCCCACATGCCACAACTCAGACCCAGTACAGCCAAATAAATATTCTGAAAAAACAAAAACAAGTCTGGCAAACAAAGTCCCAGCAAGAAACAGGGCTCAGAGAACAGAGAGGAGAGACAAAGTACTAGAAGAAATTACGGTTGAATTTTGTCTTTCAATTTTATGAAAGCTAGGAACAACAGATCCAAGCGTCTCAGTAAGGTGTCCCAAGCAAGATAACAATGAAGATATCCACACCAAGGCATACCACGTGAACACTGCATTAAAAGCAGAAATAAAGAAGTTTTTAAGGCAGCTAAAGAAAAAAGCATACAGAAGAACATAACTGAATACAATTCCCATAAATTAGACAAACAGAAAGACAACAGAATATCTTTATTTTTTTTTTTTTGGACAACAGAATATCTTGACCAGTGCTAAACGAAGCTACTGAATCTATAATTCCAGACACAGTGAAAATCTTTCTAAACTGAAAGCAAAATAAAGAGCTTTTCAAACAAGAGTTGAGAGAGCTTACTGTCAAGAGACTCACACGGCTTCCCCTGGTGGTCCAGTGGGTAAGAACACTGCCTTGCAGCGCAAGGGGCACCGGTTCGATCCCTGGCCTGGGAAGATCCCACGTGCCGCGGAGCGGCTGGACTAATGAGTCCAACCACCAAGCCGGAGCTCTGGAGCGCATGTGCCCAGAGCTGGTGCTCTGCAACAACAGACGCCACCTCGATGGGAGGAGCCAAAGAACAAAGACAGATGAAAACAGAGAAATGCAAGACCAATAGAAGTGGCCTGCCCGCTCCCCTCCCTCCCCAACCCGATCCCCGCCCAAAAATAAATAAATACATAAATCTTAAAAAAAAAGAGACTGACAGCGTGAAAACCTACAAAGAACTCTGCAGGCGAAAGAGAACACCAAGTGGAAACATGAAATTTCAAAAAAGAATGAAGAATGTCAAAAAAGGTAAAACCAGACTTGTTAATTTTTTCTAAAAGACAACTGTTCAAAGAAAAAATATTAACAATGCATTATGCAGCTTAAAACTTACACAGAAATAAAATATATAACCAAAAAAGCACAAAGAACAGGGAGGGATGTGACAGTTTACTCTTTTAAGATTCTTACATTTTATGTGAAATCATGTAATACTGTTTAAAGGCAGGAGGTGATTAGTCAGAAATGCACACACAAAAGCATAACACAATAATTATGTATCTACGTTAAAGGCGACACAATGTATAGAGACAAAACCTATACCAACAGCAATATAAAGGAGATGAGATATCAAGAGTAGGGTATTTGTACATGATTGAAACTCAGCTGGTTATCAAACTACACTGTTTTAAGTTCAAGTTGCTAATTTTATCCCTAAGGTAACTAAAAAAAACAACTTTGAAACATTAAAAAAAAAATGAGGGGAAAGGGAATCTAGTGGTATAGGAACAAACCACAAAACAAGGAAGTCATGAGAAGATGAGGACCGAAAGCATGGGAGTCCTGAGGAGAAGAAACAGCTGAATGGCAGGAGTCAAGCCTCCCTCACCAGTAACCACTGTAAGTATGAATCCACCAGGCTCTCCTACCAAAAGGCAACAATTAGCAGAGCACAGATTTAAAAATTTTAATCAAAAAATTCCAAAACCATGATCCCTCTATATGCTCTCTAATTATTAGAGACCTCACTTCAAATGCAAAAACACGGAGGAAGTGGAGCCATGAGAAAAGATCTCCATCCAGAAAAGAATAAAAGAGGGGACTTCCTGGCAGTCCAGTGGTTAAGACGCCACAGCTCCATGACCAGGTGCACACTGTCAATCTCTGGCTGGGAGCTGAAATCCAACAGGCCACACAGTGTGGCCAAAAAAACCCCAAAGAGTAGCCAAAGAAAGACAAAGTAGTAATACTGTGAAACAAGAGAGAGTTTAATTTTTAAAACGATTGCTCTTAAAAAGCAAAGCATATTATATACTGGCAAAAGGTTCACTCTACCCAGATGATTAAAAAAATTGGGAACAAACACATGCTTAACAAAACCCCAAAATATATGGAACGAAACTGACAGAACTAAAAGGAAAAATAAACAGTCCAACAAAAATAGCTGGAGATTTCAATATCCCATTTACAACAATGGGTGGAACAGTGGACAGAAGATCAAGAGGGAAACAGAGAATGGGAACTACACTCTAAACCAATCAGTCGTAACAAACATTTAGAGAACATTTCAGTCAACAACAGAAGACACATTCTTTTCAAGTGCACACAGAACACTTAGATCACACCTGACCACCAAAAGAAAAAAAAGCTTACTAAATTTTCAAAAGTTTAAGATACTGAGTGGTAGTATATCTTTGTTGTCTCATTCCTACCAATAGATTGTGAGCAGAGACTTGGTCTCATTTATCAGCAGAATGAGGACAAGTCACATCGAGATAATCTAAGAGCTGCGCTTTTTAAAATTTGTTACTGTTGTTCATTTGTTCAGTCATGTCCAACCCCAAGAACCGCAGCAAGCCAGGCTTCCGTGTGCTTCACAATCGGAGCTGCACTCAACGGCAGCTCCTCGACAGTTCCCATGCTCCCCTTTGCCCCAGTGAAGTCCTCCCTGAATTCAAACCCTGGCCCAGCCTCATTTCCCACCATTTCCCGACACACACCCTTCACGACAAACCAACCAGAACACCAAGCCTCCTCTGAGCATCCCCCACTGGGTTCAATGTTATCTGCTAAAAACCAGACTTTAAAGACAGGAGGGAGAACTAGGCTTTATACTGGATGAATTTTCACTGTTTAACAGGCCTGACAGCCCACTACTAAAGAGCCTGAATAAAAGTCAGGTCTATTACAGGGTAAAAGAGAAAACATGAAATCAATTTCTGAAGGCTCATGTCACAGTTAATAAATTACTGCACATTATTAATGCTGAGAACAATCATAACCTAATGGCTATTACAAAGCACTGTTGTTGCTACTCAGTCACTAAGTCGTGTCCAACTCTTTGCAACCCCATGGACTGCTCATCCGGTTCCTCTGTCCACGCATGGACTCTCCAGGCAAGAATACTGGCTTGGGTTGCCATTTCCTTCTCCAGGGGATCTTCCAGACCCAGGGATCAAACCGGCATCTCCTGCTTGACAGGTGCTTTACTATGGGCTCAAATGACCCCTGCTGCTTGGAACGGTCTCTCTCTCTCTGGCTCCCATCAAAACCATTCACCTTTCTTCAAGGTTCAGTTCAGGGTCATTTCCTTAGTACATTTTCTGATCATCTGCAGTAACTGGATGAGCGGTCCCTCTCTCCTTTGATCCCCACAGAATCTTTAATCCTTTAGAGAACGTACCCAAAAAATACACCCAAGATGTGTACCTACTTTCTCCGTTACAAGTCTTAAAGTGCAAAAACTGTATCTTATTCACCTGTACATCTATTAAAGCACCTTAGAAAATGTGTTGGCAGGTACTGGCTAAGTACTTCTTCAACTTTTACGTTTATGTTCCTCCACGTCACAAACTGACTGAACTGACTGAAACCTCGTGCTGCAGTTACATCGCTCTGACAGCATGAAGTGTCAACTCTTCCGGTTAAATAAATCCGCTGAAAGGATGACTCAGATTCAAAACTTTACACCCCACTGGGAAGGAGAACATGTCCACTCCCTAATACTCTGCAACTGATTACCCACCTGAGACCACGGTCCGTGATCTGATAACATGGCCCAGCCTCATTTCCCACCATTTCACACCCTTCACGACAAACCAACCAGAACACCAAGCCTCCTCTGAGCATCCCCCACTGGGTTCAATGTTATCTGCTAAAAACCAGACTTTAAAGACAGGAGGGAGAACTAGGCTTTATACTGGATGAATTTTCACTGTTTAACAGGCCTGACAGCCCACTACTAAAGAGCCTGAATAAAAGTCAGGTCTATTACAGGGTAAAGAGAAAACATGAAATCAATTTCTGAAGGCTCATGTCACAGTTAATAAATTACTGCACATTATTAATGCTGAGAACAATCATAACCTAATGGCTATTACAAAGCACTGTTGTTGCTACTCAGTCACTAAGTCGTGTCCAACTCTTTGCAACCCCATGGACTGCTCATCCGGTTCCTCTGTCCACGCATGGACTCTCCAGGCAAGAATACTGGCTTGGGTTGCCATTTCCTTCTCCAGGGGATCTTCCAGACCCAGGGATCAAACCGGCATCTCCTGCTTGACAGGTGCTTTACTATGGGCTCAAATGACCCCTGCTGCTTGGAACGGTCTCTCTCTCTCTGGCTCCCATCAAAACCATTCACCTTTCTTCAAGGTTCAGTTCAGGGTCATTTCCTTAGTACATTTTCTGATCATCTGCAGTAACTGGATGAGCGGTCCCTCTCTCCTTTGATCCCCACAGAATCTTTAATCCTTTAGAGAACGTACCCAAAAAATACACCCAAGATGTGTACCTACTTTCTCCGTTACAAGTCTTAAAGTGCAAAAACTGTATCTTATTCACCTGTACATCTATTAAAGCACCTTAGAAAATGTGTTGGCAGGTACTGGCTAAGTACTTCTTCAACTTTTACGTTTATGTTCCTCCACGTCACAAACTGACTGAACTGACTGAAACCTCGTGCTGCAGTTACATCGCTCTGACAGCATGAAGTGTCAACTCTTCCGGTTAAATAAATCCGCTGAAAGGATGACTCAGATTCAAAACTTTACACCCCACTGGGAAGGAGAACATGTCCACTCCCTAATACTCTGCAACTGATTACCCACCTGAGACCACGGTCCGTGATCTGATAACATCCAGACAGACTGAGGAACAGAAGCACGCGGCCAGTCTCTTGATCAGATTGCTCACTCCCAGAGGAAACCAGGTCCTTCTCCTGAAGCCGTCTAGTCCTTGATGCCTTTCTACACAGAGCAGAGGACTCTGGGAATGCTGGCATAGTTCTGAAAGCCGCTCCCGCCCAGCAGAGTGAAGGGCCACAGTACGCGAAGGCCGGAGCAGCACAGTGCTGCGGCCAGCAGACGCCTGTCCTCAGCGCAGCCATGGCCTTACTGTAGCAGGCGGAGGAGCAGCAGCTGAAGCTGGACGCTGTTTCCATCACACAGAGACTGTCAACACTTCTGTGTCTCCATTCCACAGCATCTTCAATATCAGCCAAATCTTCAGCATCTAACATCCACACGTACGGTGAAGTGAGATCTTCAGAAGAAACAGGCTCAGTCCAAGGGTATTCATTGTCTATTTCTCCTCCAATGTCCTTGTTAGTTACATCGTGCGAACAAGCATCCTGCTTGGTGGACTGCATGGTAATGTCTTTATTTTTCCATGTAGTCGAAGTAACCTTGCTTGGAGCAGTTTTTAAAAGGCCACTCTCATGAGTTGTTAAAATTCCAAGAGCTCTAGAAATCTTCTCGAGAGCCACATCTGTGATTTTTTCACACCCAGATAGGTCAAGATGCCGAAGACTCTGGCAGCAACCAAGCCACGACCAACTACAATCACGAGACAACAAGCCTATTAGTGGACAGTGGTTAATTCTTCAAAGGCATGTATTTATACCTAAGTAAATGGAAACTACAAGAAAGATTCTAAATCTAATACAATCAATCAAACACTGAATATCTACCATCACGCACTATTTCAGATGCTGGAAATAGGAAAAGAAGAGAGTCATAGGGAACGAAGAGTACTGTTAACTCAACAGAAGGGGAGGGAAGGAGAAGGGTGTGGAAAGAAGAGACTGTTTTTCATCCTGAAAAATAACTAGTCGAGGAAAGGCTGCACACACATGAGAGAAAGAAAATCATAACTACAGGAGAAAGACCCAGAACAAGTTCCAGGAACTGGCAGAAAATTAGCCTTAGGCAACAAAGGACGCCCTTCTCCCCCTGAGCCTGACATAAAAGCTAGGGTTGGAAGAGGCAGGGCAAGGCAGGAGGAGGAGGAGAGCAGCCGCGTCTGAGGAAATGAAGTCTGAGTGTAGCTTGAAGAAAGGATAAGAATTTCAGAATAACTACAAAGAGTAAGAGGGAGCTTTGCCAAATGATACTGGGAGCCCGGCTGAAAATGAAAATGTCTCTAAAACACAGCACCAATCAACACAGTCACCCAGCACAGCTCAAGAGCCCAGGCAAAAATAAAAAGGAAAAAAGGAAAAAAAGAAAAAAAAAAAGGCACAGCAGATGAAGCAGACGACAGGATGGCTGCGCCTGGCCCTAAAGACAGGAGTAAGAACTGGAGGGTGTCATCAAGTCACTGCCACAACAAGCCTGAAGCCCGACAGAAAAAGACAATAGCATGATTCAACTGCATTTACACAAATGAAAAACTACAAGTTAGAAATCATCAAATTTAAATACTCAGAGAATAACTAACCTGTCAAACGCAGAATCTGAAATGTCAGTTTGGGTGAGATCCAAATGCTCCAAGTTAGGACAAAGCTCTAAAATCTGCCTAACCTAAAAGGGGAAAGAAATCACTGTGAAAACATGCAGATGCTTTGTAAGGGCTAGAGCATAACTCTCAGTAAACAATATATCCAGGAGTTCTCAAACTTTTCTGCATGTAAAAATCACTTCAATTTTGCATTACAAATATACACCGTGATGGAACCCAAGAAAATCTGTTTCCATAATTTAAATTTTTAAGGCAGACCCAACGAGATTCTGATGGAGGCTGCCACAAGGTCATCTTTTATAAAGCCATGATTTAATTTCCCTTGCCCACCGTACCATACCTTACATACTATAAAGAGTCAGAGACAACTTCCTCTCGCAGTCCAGTATTAAGAATCCATGCTTCCAAGGCAAGAGGCCTGGGTTCAATCCCTGATCAGGGAACTAAGATCCCACATGCCGCATAACGCAGCAAAAAAAAATTAGAGCAAAATACCTGGGCTTCACCATTTAACATCTGTGAAACTACGTAAACTGTTTAACCGCTCTTTGTCTTAATGTGGAGACAGTGACATCTGTGTACAAAGATTACTATGAGAACTGAAATGAAAAAAGATGAAAATGAGCAATGTATGTCTACCTAGGGGAAGGCTCACTCATGGGTGAAGTTACTTTTCTTCTTTATCAGGTTTAGCAATAAGCAAACCAAAAGGAGACTCTGCTACGCTGTCTTCATACCCAAGCCAGTGACAGTGCACACCTACCATTTTGCTGGAAACTGCAGCGCTGTACGCTAGGACTAAGGTTCTCACGGAAGCGCCCACATGCGGCAGGACATGACGGATTAAGCCATGGAGCAAGCGCTTTTCCATCTGTGCAATGCTGATAGCCATCGACTCCTCCACAGACTCTTCTGGAAAATGGATTCGAAAGTCTAAGAACGTGACACACTAGTAATATTTAGGCTGTTCAAGGAATCACTAGATCATTAAATATGAAGTACTTCTTGCTCTTCCTTAAACTGTCTCATATATACAAAGCAAATTTAATGGACAGGTTCTCATTAGCTGGGAATGAGTACTTAACAGGTCTGATAGCAACTAAAAAGGGACAAAGAGGAAAAAAGGTTTAAATAAGAAGGAATGGAGGAATTTTTTTTACATACTTCAAGGTTGAAGGCAATTTTCTTCTCAAGCTAATTAGCAGAGCGAAGAGAAAAATAACTCCAGCTTCAGGTGCCAAAAAAGCTTTGGAAAAAAACTCTAACTACTTGAAAAACAGTATAAGTTCTTCAAAAGGACATAGGATATCAAGGGGAAAATGAATCATAGTAGAATTTTTTTAAAAAAGAGTATTATCCGTAATCTTCCATAAATAAAAGGGACACAGAGCCAGAAGAGATTTGAAACAATTAAGTTAGGCTGGTCATAATGAACCAGGCAAAGAGAAATACCTTAGAACTTTCAAGAAATTTAAAAATGAGCAAAGTTTTTGCTTTTTGCCAAGTAACGTCTGTAAAACGTCGATGTTTAAAAAATGATGCACTATTGTAACAACAAGTACCAAAATGAAAAAGCAAACACACAAAAAACCCATGTGATACAAGCAAAAAAACACACTACACTAAAAACAATGACTAATAATCTTATCACCCTTCTCAGGATGCCATTGTATTTTTGTTCACCTGAAGACCGAACTCACTCACATGGCTCTGCACGTGAAACAGTGTGACAGGAGAAGCCCAGGAAGTCTCATTTAAAAGAATACACTAAGTACAGCAGACAAAAGGAATTTAAATAGAAAGCATAGCTCTCAATATGTGGCTAATATTTCCATGTTTACAGATACTTTTCTAAATGTGTCCTTTAGCCAAACATAAATGTGAAATACAGAGATAAAAATGACTTTTAGTGAACCCTATTTATTCTACACTGTAAGTTCATTTCTGAATGATTCTTTTGTTTCCGTGGCTCTCTAAATAAACGTGTACGGTTTACTGTGGAATTTTAAAAACAAAAGAAAACTACACATCCTGTGGAGAGCACTCACTTCTCTGCAAGACCAGCAAAGACAGCCAGGCTGAAAAGGCTCTAACAGACGGCAGATCCAAAGCTCTGTCTCAGGTACGCTCAACACACAGAGCACCACAGAAAGCCTCTGTCAATTTAACCTTCACCTTTCTCTTTCAATAAAGAGAACAACAGTTGTCTCTTTGCCTACCTTTAACTGCTGAGATGAACACATTAAGTTTGGTAAAGTCTTTAAAACTCAACAAAGGCAGTATGAATTGATCTCTTACAACGGTAAAGCAGGCCTTCCCACAGCAACATCTGACTAAACCCGGTCCCTTCAACAGGTGCCAAAAGCTTTGGAAAAAAACTCTAACTACTTGAAAAACAGTATAAGTTCTTCAAAAGGACATAGGATATCAAGGGGAAAATGAATCATAGTAGAATTTTTTTAAAAAAGAGTATTATCCGTAATCTTCCATAAATAAAAGGGACACAGAGCCAGAAGAGATTTGAAACAATTAAGTTAGGCTGGTCATAATGAACCAGGCAAAGAGAAATACCTTAGAACTTTCAAGAAATTTAAAAATGAGCAAAGTTTTTGCTTTTTGCCAAGTAACGTCTGTAAACGTCGATGTTTAAAAAATGATGCACTATTGTAACAACAAGTACCAAAATGAAAAAGCAAACACACAAAAAACCCATGTGATACAAGCAAAAAAACACACTACACTAAAAACAATGACTAATAATCTTATCACCCTTCTCAGGATGCCATTGTATTTTTGTTCACCTGAAGACCGAACTCACTCACATGGCTCTGCACGTGAAACAGTGTGACAGGAGAAGCCCAGGAAGTCTCATTTAAAAGAATACACTAAGTACAGCAGACAAAAGGAATTTAAATAGAAAGCATAGCTCTCAATATGTGGCTAATATTTCCATGTTTACAGATACTTTTCTAAATGTGTCCTTTAGCCAAACATAAATGTGAAATACAGAGATAAAAATGACTTTTAGTGAACCCTATTTATTCTACACTGTAAGTTCATTTCTGAATGATTCTTTTGTTTCCGTGGCTCTCTAAATAAACGTGTACGGTTTACTGTGGAATTTTAAAAACAAAAGAAAACTACACATCCTGTGGAGAGCACTCACTTCTCTGCAAGACCAGCAAAGACAGCCAGGCTGAAAAGGCTCTAACAGACGGCAGATCCAAAGCTCTGTCTCAGGTACGCTCAACACACAGAGCACCACAGAAAGCCTCTGTCAATTTAACCTTCACCTTTCTCTTTCAATAAAGAGAACAACAGTTGTCTCTTTGCCTACCTTTAACTGCTGAGATGAACACATTAAGTTTGGTAAAGTCTTTAAAACTCAACAAAGGCAGTATGAATTGATCTCTTACAACGGTAAAGCAGGCCTTCCCCACAGCAACATCTGACTAAACCCGGTCCCTTCTTGAGCTCTTCACTCAAGTTTCTCAAGGGGCCTTAACTCCCCCACTCTGGGAAGCGGTGGCATCTTTATTCCTAGCTCACTCTTCTGCTGCTGTTTCTCCACTGAACACTGGCACAGGATGCCTTCTGCCTGGGCTTACTGTCTGCCTCCCCCTCTAAACCTGAAGCTAAACGAAGCCAAGAGTTTTTTTCCATTGTGCTCAGTCTTAACCTCGTGCCCACAGAGTGCCTGCCACAGGCTCAGCCCATCACCAGACCTCACGGAACACACCTCTTCCTTACACAACAACGTTCAAACATTTAAAATTATGTCACACTGTTTATTTCATAAAATAAACTTGACACAGAGTCATCTCTGTATTTACGGTTCTTAATTTCCATAAGTTTAGTTCTTTAGCCAGACCAGTTTACTGTTAAGTGGGCAACTTGTAAATAAAAAATTCCAACAGGTTCATTTTTATGAAGTAGGAGAATATTGTCCTCGTTAATTTTGTTTGACTATCGCATCATCTTTTAATAATCATGATCCAGAATAGTATCTAAGAAATCATGTCCTCCTCCGCCATATTCCCCAAGAGCATCCAGCTGCACGTCTGCCGCAGCATCTTCCAGCGCCTGCCAGACTAAGAGCCTTGTGCTCTCACTCACAAAGGGCAAGTGTGTGAGGTGCTGGATCTGCTAATTAACTTAATGGTGAGATCCTTTTTATCATCATGTTGTGTATTTTAAATATTTTGCAATTTCATTTCTCAACTATACTTCAATAAAGTTGGAAAAAATAAAAGTGGAAAAGCAAACAAAGAATCGTATTCTCGGTTCTCCAATCTGTAAGCTCCTCTAGGGCTCACAAGTCTTAGTCGCCTCTGAATTCTCACACGGTGCTTAATGAATGGCTAGGCTAGTTTATAAAATCCTTCACCATTTACAAGGCGTCTCCATGGGTGTAGAGTCCGCCCTGCTATCGCCCCCACCGCAAGAGGCGAGGGCATGACTGGTAAAGTCTTTAAAACTCAACAAAGGCAGTATGAATTGATCTCTTACAACGGTAAAGCAGGCCTTCCCCACAGCAACAT